>CM044431.1:91493010-91524756 GCA_024363595.1 Xenopus borealis
GATGGACGTGAGTCTTTTTTCAGCCTAACTTACTATGTTACTATGTTACTATGTTACAAAGCCATACTATTCTCAAACAAAACATCAAACTAGATATTAGATGGATTCCAACTTGAATATATTTGCAACTCATTTTCACAAAAGTCAAGAAACATTTAAAGGAGTACTACATGTGGCTACAGTAACAGGTGGCTTTTATCTTTTTACCTTTTGACTTTAGTGTATTTCTCAATGTTAGGAGACTTCTCCTGACCTGCACAAAACATGTTGAGGACAAGTGAGCTGTGAGACAATATAGCTAATAAATTTTAGAACAAATTCTTGGAAAATGGCTTAAAGCTCTTGATAACACTTAAAAGCAGCAATGCAAGCTGCTATCACGTGAAAATGTAATTGTATCATTACAGAAACAGCAGCCAGTATTGAAATCTTGACTGTGAGTGCAACACAGAAATTCAATACATTTGAATTAATAGTGACCCTGTAGAAATCTATACAATATCATGTGCTCCATTTCTATTAGTTCATGGAAATAGTTTCTTGCTAAAAATGAAGTACTTGACCATCTAACATCATATGCAATCAGGGTTAAGAGCGGGGTCACACAGAGGGGCAGATTCACTAAAGGCAAAATCATAAGAAATTGGCAGGGACATCCCAAATTCACAGGCGAGGCGATAATTCACTAGTGAAAGAGATCGTCGCTATTGTTCATTCGCACTCTATCGCTGTGGCAGATGGTCGTTACTCTGCAAATTTACCACAGTGCGGATTTTACTGAATGTTACCTCTTTCGTCAGAGTTTCCTTCTCCACCTAAGACCAGCGAACAGCTAAAGTGAAGCAACATCTTCCTCAATCTTATGTCAGTTATATCATATCCTGTCTGCCGGAAATGCATTAAAGTTGAAAAATGCTAGCGGCTTGTCCTTTTTTTAAGTGGGATTGCCTGCAAAAGTTCTAACTATTGAACTTTTTTGTGTTTACAATTTTTCCCAGACATTTCAGGGGCATGGCACATTCATTTATAGGGTGGGCTCATGTGTAGGGCATAAGGGAATCTCTTTTGTCTTTTTTCAGGATCCTTTTGTAACAAAATGTGTACATTTGTAACAAAATGTGTCCACTTCAACCATTTGCACCAACATCTCTAATAAAGACTCCATACGACTTTTATGGACTGTACCCGCATTATTTAAATGAACCTAAGCGCAAGAGTGCATACGAAATGTAACTAGAAAGTTTGCTATGAAATGCTCACCCAGCAGAATTAACACTAACGAAAAGTCAGCAGCGCTTGGCAGCTGAAACACAACAGTACTTTAGTGATTTAGCGTAGTGGTAATGAATTTGTGAATGGAGACAAATATATGCAATCCATCTCACGAGAGTTTGGCTGCCGTATTGAAAATACTCAGTGTATTTCAGTAAATGTATATCAAACCCGGGATCCTATAGAGTTCAATAATATGGCGTTTCCTTGGCATTTTTGATGGAAAACGCAAGTACTGGTGTTGCATGGCCGATTTGGATTTGAATGCTAAAGAAGAAACTGGCCCTGCGGTCCAGACCCCTCTTTTGTCCGAGCCCCCATCATGATTGATCGTAGGGTCTGCTTCCTGCCACTGGTTTTTGAATTAGAACTAAAACTAGATATTGGAGATGACATGTAAGACAGCCTCAATTTACTAAAATTATACCTACAACAGCCTCTCTCCCAGAACTATAGGCCATGCCAGAAAATGAAAAAATATAAAGGAGCTAAGGCTGTTTGCATTTCTTCATCTCCAAATAAGACTAAACAGAATCATCTGGTTCTGTAAAGAATGCTCAAAAATAAGATGCAGGTTTGCAAGTATTAATAGTATTGTAGAAAATATAGTTTATGCAGTGATAAGCAACAGTAATAAGTCTCATGAGATTATTGCATTTCCCACCCTCAATTAATCATTGAAGTACTGCCACAAAACTTAGTAGCTGACTAATGACTATTACTTAAACTGTGACTTGTAACAAGTTGGGTATAGCAAATCAACCTCATATGGAAACACATGTACATCCCCAAATCATGGCCATTTAAGTGGTGCTTTCTGTCACAGTTAACAGCATTTGATTAGTCATGACAGTACATTCTGATCCTGGTTGGTAAACTAAGTCAGAGTGCGGGGCTTGATGGGAAAGGGTCTTCTAAGTAAGTGGCGAAACATCTGAATATTTGCTAATACATCTGTTTGTTATGTGTTTTGAGAAAGTGTGATGTGCGGTTTGATAAATGAAAACACAATTTTACATTCAGGTTATTTTTCATGACCATTTTACAGTTTTTCAAGAAATCTATTGACATTTAAATGGCCTCTGTACATTTACTGTAATAGAATCAGCCCAGCTGTCACACAGCTCTCAGTCAATAAGAGAAGGTAATGGAAATTGCAATACAGAGCCATATCCAATCAAATACTCAATCCTCTGCCATTTAAAATGTGAGATCAGAAGGATACTGTAACAGATTAAGCATTCCTGCTGCATATACAGACTTGCTTTTTATTTTCAATAAATACTGAACTGAAGTATGTAAAGGAAGAAGCATAATTTCCTTCCTAAATTTGTAATAGGTCTGTTTTCAGTGCTGTAACAATTGGTCGTCATGTTTGTGTTTTTCTACCGGATATTCTACAAACGTAAGCAAATCCAAAAAATGCAATTCATAACATAGGAATGTTCAACAGCAGACTGCTTGTCAATCTGCCTTGTGTCATACTCAGGGATGAACCATTGAAACTTTACTAGTTCATGTGGTTTAGCAGCTATCTATAGCTGCAGATTACAAGATTTGGGATACTTTTGGGATGAGGTGTCTGATGAGCTACTGCAGACCACACAGTCTTTGCTCTCAGAGCACATGTGCATAACTGGAAAAAAATTAAGTTAACAATATGTCAGACTTGAGTATTAAATATAAAGAAATGAGATTTAATACTGTGCTTTCCTGTATCAAAAGACAATCCTTTTTTTTTCTTTAGACACTTAATTTGTTTATTCTGTCAGGTAGTGCAGGTTTGTTACCCAGAATATTGGGAACCTGGGGTTTTTCCGGATAAGGGTTCTTCTCTATAATTTGAATCATCTAATTAAAAAATCATTTAAACTTTAAGGGGCCTATTTATTAAACCCCGTTTTTTCTGGAGAAAAAAAGCGAAATTTTTAGAGATTTATTATACCCCAAAGCTGCTAAAAATCCGAAAATACTCCAGATAAAACCTATGTGTCAATGACAGATGTTCATGAAGCTATTTCTTGACAAGGTGCTTTGTACTGTTTTTTATACAACAATCTGAGGGGGCAAGGGTTTTTGGATACCAACTCAAAAAAAATCGAGCAATTTGGGTGTCAAATTTGTAGGATTTGTACTGTCACATTTTTTTCTACCTGTGTTTTTGATATATGAGTTAAATCCATAGATGGCAGTTAGGTTGACTTTGTTGTAACAAAAAAAATAGATAAATTAGAGTTTTATTAACCCCCCCCCCAATGAGCCCGATGAGATTGGTTTTGCCTCTAGTAAGGATTAATTATATCTTAGTTAGAATCAAGTCGAAGGTATTGTTTTTATTTAGAGGAAAAGCATATATGTTTTACATTTTGGAATTATTTTATTAAAATATAGTAAGTAAAAAGAAATGTTTCAAAATGTAATTTTATTTGTAAATGTAAATGTTATTAAAAACATCTGCATATACCTTAGCTGTATCAGAATCTGTTATTCCCTCAACTGCTCTCTCAGCTGTACTATTAAAGGAATTGTTCAATGTACGAATAAACAAATAGGTAAATAGGCTGTGCAAAATAAAAAATGTTTCTAATATACAGCAATATATGTAATGTATAAAGGATGGAATGACTGGCTGTGTAACATAATAGCCAGAACACTACTTCCTGTTTTGCAGCTCTCTTGGTTTCCACTGATTGGTTACCACACAGCTGATTGCTAAGGATCAATTGCAAACTCACTAAACAGTTATGTCCCATGTGCCCCCTCTTATAGTCACTGACTAACTCAGTTAGAGAGCTGCAAAGCAGTAAGTAGTGTTCTGTTTTGTTATTTTAGACATTCAGTAACTCCAGCCTTTATACATTACATTTTTGGCAAACTAACTATATGATAAACATTTTTTTATTTTGCACTGCCTATATATTTATTTGTACACTGAAATGTTTCTTTAAAAACAAAGTAGCAGACATCTACCCTCCTTTAGTCAATTCTCATAATGCCTTGCAACACTTTCAGGGACAGACTGGGCTCGAACACTGGGAAAAACCCATTGGGCCCTGCTGACCCAGATTTGCTCCCCTCTACCTCCTGAGTTGAGAACACTATCACGCAACCTCCCCCGGGAGGAAGAGAACAAGGTATGCATGCACCTGTGTGTGTGTGTCGGTGTTGGGGGAATTGCTACTAGAACGCGGGGCCCTGAGGCAGAAGACCACTTCCACAGTCCAACGTTGCACACTTTGGTGGTTCTCCTGACTGAGACAGTTTTTATTTTCCCCCACGCATTAACCCTTTATCCACAGAAATGTATCATTTTGACCCCCCATTTTTTGCCCACTAGAGGGTAGTAATGGTGAGTTTAAATATGGTTGCATGGTGATATGCACAAAGGTCAAAGGCAGATGCACTCAACAGATGGGAAAGCTTACAGTCACAGTATTGTCACTATGCAAAGGTATCAGAAAGTGGAATACACAGTGGCAGTGCTAAATTAATAGGACACCAAAGGCAACCAACCCTTGATCACAATGCCAGAGTAATAAGCAGGAGGGGGAGTGATGAGAGTAGCTGTGGGTGTAACAGTTTACAATACTGGCAAATGACAGTCCTTTACATTTGCTGGCATCTGCGAGGGTTAGGTAAGTCATTTTTCTAACATCAGGGGCTCAAGTGCAAGAGAGCACCCTTAAGTGCCCACCCCTGGTATTGCTGCACTAAGACCTGTGGCAATTAGGGATGGCGCGAACCGCCGCAAAAAAGTTCGCGGACGCGGACTTGCGACAAACGCGCGAACAGTTCGCGAACGTCGCGAACCCCATAGACTTCAATGGGAAGGCGAACTTTAAAAGCTAAAAAAGACATTTCTGGCCAGAAAAATGATTTTAAAGTTGTTTAAAGGGTGCAACGACCTGGACAGTGGCATGCCAGAGGGGGATCAAGGGAAAAGAAAAATCCATTATTTTCTTATGTCAAAAGTGTTACAAAGTATCTTACCTGCACCTGTTAGCTGTTCTGGACTCTCTGCCAAAAGCCAAGTTCAAATCTTTGCTTCTTTTTCTGGCTGTTCAGTGAGGGTCTTTCCAGTGAAAGAGGGTCCTCCAAAAAGAGGGTCTTTCCAGTACAAATGAGGGACAGAGGGTTGAGCTCGCAAAAGAGGGACAGTTGGGACTCGGGAGGTATGCACATTTTTTTTTTTTTTAGTCCAGGGGGTGTGTGGGGGTGGTCCAGGGAGATCTTCCTGATTGGCTGCCATGTATCTGCTGGTCTGGGGTGAGAGGGCAAAAAAATGCGGCAAAAAAAAAGCGCCAAATTGACGCGAACCCAAAATGCGAACGTCGCGCGTCGTTCGTGAACTTCCGGCGAGCGCGAACAGCGGATGTTCGCGCGAACAAGTTCGCCGGCGAACAGTTCGCGCCATCCCTAGTGGCAATACAGGTAAGGCACCAAACAGTGTGCATAGTGAAAAAAATGGCCAATTGCAGGCTTTATGGAACTTTGCACTATGATGTTTATGTTTAACAAGAACAAACAAAATAAATGTTGCAGGCAACTGGTAACTATTTCCCATAAAATACTAGACCTTTTTCAAATGAATATAATAGGAAGCATGTTGTCTATACTAGTTTGGAACTCTTGAAAACATTGATAAACACCAACCTAAACATATTTTGACTTACTACTTCTCAGCAGAACAAATTCATGATTGATCCTGAATATCATACAAGGCACCAAAGCAAGGCAAACAAGCTTTTTATACAGTTATATACTAATACCTACCAGTGAACTGGGTAAAGTTATTCAATTTTGGTTTACCAATTTTTGTACTATTTGTTACCAATTGGGACAAGGATGAAAGCCTACTTTGCAAAGCCGCCATGACAGTGCATGCACATGTGCAGTATGCGCATGTGACATCACGCGCAGTATGCGCATGTGACATCATGCGCAGTATGCGCATGTGACATCATGCGCAGTATGCGCATGTGACATCATGCGCATAAGCCAAATGAAAAGCTGCCACAATTTCAGGCAGCTTTTCATACTGCGCATGCGCTTTCTAAAACATGGCGCCTCGCACCGGGAGCTCCCGGAATGCGGGCTCTATCAGCTTGGGGAAGTTTTTTCGGCCCATAGATGCCCTTTAAGTTACACCAGCAACAGGGGCATACATTCGATTAATCCTGTTGTGAAGTCATTTAGCCATGGTGAAACCAAGCATTTTATTTCTTGAAAGTGGCAAACTTGGCTGGTATCAGTTGACACTGGAATGCATTTGATTTCACACCTTGTTAAAAAGGCACGTTACTGTGATAAACAGCTTATCAACAATGCTGATGATAGGGAAACATGATACCTTTCACTGTTTAGTAATAATACACTAAACTATTTAACATTTAGCAAACATTTACACAGTTCAGATACCTACTGTATGCTTTAAACATTTGTGTGTATATATATATATATATATATAAATATATATATTTATATATATATATATATACACATGAATGTTTAAAGCATACAGTAGGTATCTGAACTGTGTAAATGTTTGCTAAATGTTAAGTAGTTTAGTGTATTATTACTAAACAGTAAATAGATAGATAGATAGATAGATATATTACAAGAATTACAATACCCACAGAATATCCATTGTTCTCCGTTACTAATATATCTAGTATATTACATTGTTCTTAGAAATGGCAGTGCTCAGCTACAGAGCGCTTGCATGCCACTTGGATCTGAAAGCAGAGTCTGTAATAGATTTATACAATAAACAATGAACCTTTCTTACTAGAAACCCGCATAGCTGACAAGCTTTCACACAGCCCTAAAGTACAGACATTGCTTGTGGACTCAAGACACAGGCTAATTAAAAATGAAATAAATGACTTTATATGGTAAAACACTCACTCAGAAGAAAGAAGATGAATACAGCACAAGGCTTTCTGCTGCAGCAGATACAGACAAACCCACTCACCGGGTCTCAGTGCTTCTAACACAGTCCATTCAGTATTACAAGTAATCAGGCAGTGCAGCTGCTCATATGATGAGTATGCTGCTTCCAAGCCCTGCATCTGTTCCCTGTATTTGCTCACTGCAGTTTATCTTGTGACTCCATCATACAGGAATGGCAGTGACAACCACCTCCTCCCTTAGAGGACTAGAGGAAACACTGCTGATATGATTTTAGACTCAGGTATGGGGTGTGTGGCTCAACAGGGTCACAAATATATGCAAAAACACTGGCATAAAAATGAAAGAGAAATAATGGTGAAATGGTGAGAAGAAATGTGAACTTCAAAGCTGCTTTGATCAGAGCTATTCACTATGAATAATCTTACACTCCATGGGATGGGATCCATTATCTGGAAACCCAATATCCAATGAGATCCAAATTACAGACAAGGCCTATCCCATTTTTTTTATTTTAACTCTGTAATAATAAAACAGTACCTTGTTCTTGATCCAAACTAATATAATTAATTCTTATTGGAAGCAAACCCAGTCTATTGGGTTTATTTGATGTTTAAATTATTCCTAGTAGACTTAAGGTATGAAGATCCAAATTACAGAACATAACGTACTGTAGTAAGTTAGTTTAAAAAAGACACATGCCCATCAAGTTCTACCTTTTACTTTTACTCTATTTAAACCTGCCTAACTGCTAGTTGATCCAGAGGAAGGCAAGAAACCCCCAATTTGAAGCCTCTCCAATTTAGTGAGGAAAAAATCCTTCTTGACTCCAAAATGGCAACGGGACTAGTCCCTGGATCATCTTCTACTATGAGCTACAGTATCTTCCATAACCCTGTATTCCCTCACTTCCTAAAAAGCCATCCAACCCATTCTTAAAACAATATAATGTATCAGTCTGTATGACTGATTCAGGGAGAGAATGCCACATTTTCATTCCACTCATAACGCCATTTACTAGGGCAAAATCTTTAATGTGATCCCTCAACAAGCCTTCAAATAATTTGCCCACCACAGATGTTAAACTGACTGTCCTATAATTGCCAGACTGAGATTATAATCCATTTTTAAATATTGGAATGACATCATCTTTTCTCTAATCCATAGGTACCATACCAGATGAAAGCAAATCTGAGAAAATTCAAAATAGGGGCTGGTCTAAAAGTGAACTAAGCTCTCTTAGAACCCGGGGGTGTATGTCATCTGGCCCTGAAACCTGGTTTACATTAATATTTATTAAAGCTTTATGAATCAAATCTTGAGTCAGCCACTGACTAGATTGAGTTTAAGATCACTTATCCAGAATACACCAGGTCTTGAGCATTTTGGATAAAAGGTCCTGTAAAAAAAGTTTCTGGACAGCATTTTCTGTGACAGCTTTCATTAGTAAGCATAATAACAGAATTAGGATGTTTATAGCCTCAAAAAAGGTTACTGACAAGTAGCATGAAAGTACAGATAATCACGTTATGTACAATCAACACATTATATAAATAAAAAGGTTGTAAAAAAAAATCTAACAATCTCTGTAGACAAATAGCAAAATAAAAAGACACAGATATGAAAGCAATGCATACTGTCATATGAAGTATACAGTAAGAAGTATAAATATGTATAATGCAGGTTCAACTATTGAATTATTTTTCTCAGTGATTACATCATTTGACGAGCAATATGCTTCATTTTTAAGCATAAGTGAATGAAAACTTTGCAGCAATATTGTAAAGGACCTCCCAATATACACACCTTGTTAAAGCTGCTCTGTTTTGTACATATATATATATTAAAATCAGCCAAAAACTTACATCAATCTTTAATATGTCTGGACCTCTATAGTCTATAGAGCAGATGTCTCTATGTTATGTGCAGAGCTGCAACTTGGCTCTTTGACACTGCTATAAACCCTTCAACCAAAAAACTGATGGGCTCTGCAAGTTAAAATTACTGTTTTTATTTTTTATTGCTAAGCTTTCATCATTCATCTTTCATTTTGATTTCCAAAGTGATGTCTGGTTCCTAGGGTAATTAAAACCTAGCAACCAGATAGCATTAAACTCTAGGCCTGACAAGTTTGTATAAAAATTTTAAATATTAAAGAAAAAACTACAAAAAAGACCAGCTGCAATAAAAAGTTCATTTTATGTTGAACAAGCCCTTTAAACAGGTGTTACACATGGGACTCCTTTACCAATTAAACTTAATTTAACTTTCCAGAGAATGTTATACAGTTCTACTGGAAACACACTTTGTAGCACAATCAAGCTATTGCTAACACAAGCTTTCCTTTGTGTTCAAATGCTGTACAGATGCCAGCAGACCGGGAACATACCAGCCACCTGTTACAGAGACAGTCCTATAGTAAGAAGGTTTCATAATTGGTAACAGTGAGACCTGGTGGGATGAAACATGTGACTGGACTTAAATGGTTATAACCTTTTTAGGAGGGACAGAAGGGTTTAAAAGGGTGGAGGAGTGTGTTTGTATGTAAAGCCTCAATTGAAGCCATGCACTAAAGAAATTACCATTGCTGGTACTGGTGAGGGTGTGAAATCCCTCTGGGTAGAGATTTTGACTGGGCAAAAGGTTACAAAGAAAATTATCATTGGTGTATGCTATAATCCACCTCGTATATGTGACAAGTATGAAGCCTAGTTACTCTTATAAATAGAAGTCAGAAAAAGGAACTAGAAATAACTCTCTTTTGGATCTTGTAATAACTAATAACATTTAACTCATCTCTAGCATTTATGTGGGTGAGCACATAACATGGTCTCCTTTGAGATTCTGTTGCAGAGGCAATTCTACAAGGGCTCTTACACACAAGCGTTTTCACCTGCGCTCCCCTGCGTTCCGTTTTGCTGCTGCTCTGCAGGGGAGCGCAGGTATAGACGCACTCAATGCTTTTCAATGGGGCTGAACTTACACAAACGCATTTAGGCACCGAACGCAGGTTCAGACGCAACATGCTGCATTTTTCCTGCATTTGGCACCTACATGCGTTCGTGTGAGTACAGCCCCATTGAAAAGCATTGAGTGTGTCTATACTTGCGCTCCCCTGCGGCTGAACGCAGTAAAACAGAACGCAGGGGAGCGCAGGTAAAAACGCTCATGTGTAAGAGCCCTAAGGGAGTAACTAAACAACTAAGGGGGAAAGAGAAAAACAATGTGCACCAATAAGAGTTAAAAGCCACATCTCACAATGTAATTTTGTTCCTTAGGGCTCATCCAGATGCGAAGATTCGGGGAGACAAAAAGCGCGTCTACTTTGGGGCGACAAATCTCCCTGAATGGCTTGCTCCTATCTCGCGCCCGCTAGCGCTAAAGTCGCCTGCGCCTATTCACAAGCAGCGACGCATTTTTCAAAGTCGCTCAAAATTGCCTTGTGAAGCAATTTCGAGCGACTTTGAAAAACGTATCGCCCCGTGTGAATAGGCGCAGACGACTTTAGCGCTAGCGGGCGCGAGATAGGAGCAAGCCATTCAGGGAGATTTGTCGCCCCAAAGCAGAGGCGCTAAGTCGCCAGGCGACAAATCTCCCAGAATCTTCGCGTCTGGATGAGCCCTTAAAGATTTATTGCATTGCGAATCGATATTGGGCATTGCAGATTATAATTGTGCACTCTTAAGAAGTGATTGAAGGTGTCGTTATCTTTTGGAGCAAACATTGCAACATTTTCAGTAAGAAGTTTTATTAGTATAAAATTCACAACAGTTTCCGGGTTCGCAAAAGGTATATTACATCCGCGTAAAGGCTAAACTTTTTGCATTGAAAATAGTTTTTGCGTTACCGACTTATATTACATTCCCCTATAAGGGGCAGATTTATCAAGGGTCGAATTTTGAGTTTCTGGGAGTTTCTAAAACTCCCATAAACTCAAAATTCTATTTTTTTTAAATTTGAGTGAATAAAATTGACCTGCAAATTTGAATCAAATTATAATTAAATTTGAATCAAAATCGATTTGACTTTTTTCACACAAAAAAATGTTTTTTTTCAAAAGTCCACCAAACGACTCCAAATTGATTGTAGGATGTCCCCATAGGCCAAAACACAAACAGCAACATATTAAGTGGGAAATGCTTTTCACCAGGCTAAAAAAGAACAAAAATGGGAAGTCTTTAAAATGCTGCTTAATAAATATACATGTCAGTATATTCCCCTTGTAAGCAAGGAACGTTGTTGCAAAGCAAAACCTTTTTGGTTCAATAGAAGTGTTGAGGTGGGTAAGAAAAGACATGCTTTTAAGGCTTTCAAGTTAGCTTGGACAGCCGAATCATTTATAAGGTAGAAGGAGGCCAATAAATCATGCAAAAAAGCTATCAGGCAAGCTAAAATTGATATGGAAAAGGATATTTGCAGTAAGCAGCAAAAAGAATCCAAAATAATTTTTAAATATGTTAAAAAAAAAGCAGAAAGGGTTAATGACAAGCAAGCAAAAAGCTCAGATTCTGAATAGCGATGGGCATGAATTCTCGGGGAATACCCACGATTCGCCACCCGCTAGCATCAAAAACGACACAACGCGTCAACAATGGCGCAACGCAACTAATTTTTCAAATTTTTCTCCAATTCATGATTTCGCTGGAAATTCGCAAATTTTTTGGCGAAACGCGATGGATTTGCCCATCACTAATTCTGAACGCATATTTTTCATCTGTCTACACAAATGAGGAACCAGCTAATGAAGGTATCCTTATTAATAGGGATCCCGTTCTGTTGCTGACATTAGACATAAGACAGAATCTGAGTCAGGATGCTCTGTTATACAGAGCTAGAATCTGGGCCATAAAGCAGTACAGGTCTGCTGCTTACAATGGGATCTGTACAACCAAATGGAGAGAATGCCCTGTTATACAGATGGCTGCAATCTCAGCCATAAAGCAGGACAGGGCATCAGATAGGATCAGCCCATTGCGTGTTAACAATTTCTCTTGTTTCTTTGTTTTCATGTGATGCATGTCTCTGCTAGAAGAAAAAAAACTGTAGATGTAAAACTGCACTTTGACTATGACTATGCACTGATATGAATGGCATCTGTCCATCACTGGACACATGGGGAATCTCTGGACTGCTTCCTGACTGAAATTCTCCTCATATGTAAAATGACAAACTTCTCACATTCAACTCAATTCTTCCATACACATGTTACATGTGACATATATCAGTGTATTCTTCACTTGACCAGGGCCTTATTCTTGGAGTTGTACTATCCATTTTTACCACAGTCAGGAAGGAAGGAGCATTTATAATATGTATATTAAATACATAACCAGCAATCCCACTGAATTGCTGTAAAAAATTATTATTGCATCACTATATATCACTCATAGTGATATAATAAATGGTTTACAGCAATCCAGTTGGAGTACCTAATTTTGACAATATGCCACTCATTAGCAGTCTATTAGCATTGCTGCTAATCTGAAAATGCCTATAGACATTCATTTCCCATCTCTAATAGTTTAGATTTTTTTTTAATTTATTAGAATTATTTATTTTTTATTCTGCCACAAGTATTGTATTGGGATGCCTGACATGAGTTGTTTGTGAACTGAAATTTAGAAAACTTAATCTAAGAACCTTCCTAAAAAGTCCTCATTTGCTTTCTATGGCATTAACCACTAGGGATGGCGCGAACCGCCGCAAAAAAGTTCGCGGACGCGTTCCCCATAGACTTCAATGGGAAGGCGAACTTTAAAAGCTAAAAAAGACATTTCTGGCCAGAAAAATGATTTTAAAGTTGTTTAAAGGGTGCAACGACCTGGACAGTGGCATGCCAGAGGGGGATCAAGGGAAAAGAAAAATCCATTATTTTCTTATGTCAAAAGTGTTACAAAGTATCTTACCTGCACCTGTTAGCTGTTCTGGACTCTCTGCCAAAAGCCAAGTTCAAATCTTTGCTTCTTTTTCTGGCTGTTCAGTGAGGGTCTTTCCAGTGAAAGAGGGTCCTCCAAAAAGAGGGTCTTTCCAGTACAAATGAGGGACAGAGGGTTGAGCTCGCAAAAGAGGGACAGTTGGGACTCGGGAGGCATGCACATTTTTTTTTTTTTTTAGTCCAGGGGGTGTGTGGGGGTGGTCCAGGGAGATCTTCCTGATTGGCTGCCATGTATCTGCTGGTCTGGGGTGAGAGGGCAAAAAAATGCGGCAAAAAAAAAGCACCAAATTGACGCGAACCCAAAATGCGAACGTCGCGCGACGTTCGCAAACTTCCGGCGAGCGCGAACAGCGGATGTTCGCGCGAACAAGTTCGCCGGCGAACAGTTCGCGCCATCCCTATTAACCACCAGAAATGTTACAAGCTGCTACAGTCGCTTAACTCTAATAGAGTATTTGCATTGCTTAGTAGTTAAATGCTGCATGAATTACTGTTAAAAAAGGAGATACAAATAAAGCATTCAACGGTATAAAACTTTGCAGAGAGACATACTCTTTTTATCTCAGTTGTAGTCACAGTGATTCTTTGATAAATGAGATGGAAGAATATCAGCACATTGTGGATAATGTGCCCACCAAAGTAACTTGATCTGACATCACATCTGTTGAATTCTTCTAAAGATATACATATAATATGTTCTGGAAAAAAGCATGGTACATGCGTGGTGATGTCTATGCATGATTTTTGATAAGTGTGCTGTGCCTATTTACGCAGGGTGCTGAGGGGACCCTGGAGATACCACCTGGTCAGGAGTTGGCAGTAGCTCCAGGGTTCCCTTGTGTCAGTAGGTGCAGCACATGAGTCAGAATTGAAAGCAAAAAAGACTGATTAGTGATCAATGCAACTATACCGAAGCCTGAAAAACACATTTTGATGCAAACACATTAAATGAAAGTGGTGTTAGGCAGTCACTGCAGGGGAAAATCATAAGATGGCCATTGTGCTTGCAGACGTAAATGAGCCCTAAAGAAAAATCACATTTCTCACTTTCTCTTGTGTCCCATGACAGCTGTACACAAATTCACAGTGACTGGAACAGATTGCCAGGAAGCCAACTGTGATTACTGTAGTCTGAGCATGTGGCCAAATTTAAAGCATGGAGGTCAAATGTATGTTTCTGATGCACACCAAAGAAATGTGATAGTGTGCCTGGTGCGATGGACAGAGATTTTCCAACATCAAAATGAAGTGACCTCTGACAACGCTACAAAGAAATGAAGTGATCTCTGACATCTCTACAAAGAAATGATTAAAGTATTGATAAAATTGTAAAAAAAAATATTCATACTGGAAAAACTGTCTGAAAAAGTGCTATATAATTAATGCATTTTTAAAAGATATTTATTTTGCTTTACACCCCTTGATGATCATATTTGAAGCCACTATTATACTATAAAACCACTTCAGATTCTCAAAAACCATTAAAGTCAACAGGAAAAATTTACATGGCAAGTAAATTCCAGTGACAAAATAATGGAAAAAGTATTAGACAATACATTAAATGTATGGAGAAAGCTGGACTTGTCCTGGATTGACAGGATTCAAGCTATTAAAATGGTACTAATGCCAAAAATTCTTTATCTGCTCCAGGTATTACCCAGTAATATACCTAGACCCTTCTTCACACCAATCAAATTGATGATCTCCAGGTTTATATAGTCAGAAAAAAGCCTGAGACTTAAATATAATAGCTTGATTTTACCAAGGGAAAAAGGTGGCCTAGCCTTTCCAATAAAAACATGTACTATGTCTCAGCACAACTGGCCAAAGTGCTGTTGTGGTATAGAGACAAAGAAACAAAGGCGTGTCTTGACATAGAGCTAGCTGCTATAGATATTCCACTTAAACATTTACTATAGATCCAACAGAATACTGTTAAGAAACTCATATACAAACACCCTACTGTGTCTCCAACACTGGATAGCTGGTTTAAAAACAAAGAGGTATTTAAACTAACTCTCAGACCTTACATACTACAGCCACTGAAATTAAATCCCGAATTTCCAACAAGTCTGGCATATTTTCTTCCTCGAATGCTTATAAAGGTAACCCCACCAGACTCCCCAACCAAAAAAGCTGTAAGAATCTATATGGAAAATATACAAAAGAAGTGGGGACTACACCCAAAAGATTTATGGTGTTACAACCAACTAAACCACTATGTTAAGACTCGTCAGGGAGTACAGGCAGTACACAAGCTTGGAAAACATCCTAGAAGGCCGGACCCCAATAAAATAAAACTATCAGAGATATACAAGTTATTCCTCCAGGCATCAAAAACCTCCCAACCCACTTGTGAAGGAGCTGGGAAAAAAGAAAAAGAATAACCCTACCTGACAACTTAAGAGCTGGACAAAAGCTGGACATAGCTTCAGGACAAAAAATGGTTTATAAATTGACCCATTCCGTTTAGAAGAAAAGAGGTTCCGCCTAAATATTCGGAAGGGGTTTTTTACAGTGAGAGCTGTGAAGATGTGGAATTCTCTCCCTGAAACTGTTGTACAGGCTGATACATTAGATAGCTTTAAAGGAAAACTATACCCTGAAAATGAATTTTTGAGCAACAAATAGTTTATATCAAATCAAGTGACATATTAAAGAATCTTACCTACCTGGTATATATATTTAAGTAAATATTGCCCTTTTACATCTCTTGCCTTGAACCACCATTTAGTGATGGTCTGTGTGCTGCCTCAGAGATCACCTGACCAGAAATATTTAAACTCTAACTGTAACAGGAAAAAGTGTGGAAGCAAAAGACAGAACTCTGTCTGTTAATTGGCTTGTGTGACCTAACTTTATAGTTTGTTTGGGATGTTTGTGTGCACCGTTGGATCCTAGGATCCCAGGAGGCCGTCCTTATTTTTTAAAATGGCTATTTTCTATTTATGATTACCCAATGGCACATACTACTAGAAAAGTGTATTATTATGAAAATGGTTTATTTACATGAAGCAGGGTTTTACATATGAGTTGTTTTATGCAATATCTGTTTATAGAGACCTACATTGTTCGGGGGGTATAGTTTTCCTTTAAGAAGGGGTTGGATGTCTTTTTAGCAAGTGAGGGAATACAGAGTTATGGAAGATAGTTCATTATACAAGTTGATCCAGGGACTAGTCCGATTGCCTTTTTGGAGTCAGGAAGGAATTTTTTCCCCCTCTGAGGCAAATTGGAGAGGCTTAGGATGGGGTTTTTTGCCTTCCTCTGGATCAACTAGCAGTTAGGCAGGCAAAAAAAAAAAAAAAAAAAAAGGTTGAACTTGATGGACGCGAGTCTTTTTTCAGCCTAACTTACTATGTAACTATTCCTTCACCTTATACAAGCAGCATAGGCATTACATTTCTCATATTCATCTCCCGAGATTAGCTTGGCGAAATCGCAAAACGAGTCGCGGGACGATTTTGATGCGCGTTGCGTCAACTTTGGCGTAATTTCCGACCCGTGTCGCGTCGTTTTTTTATAAATCATCAAGCAGACAATTAGTTTTGTCTGTCATAGAAGCTGGAGCTACAGGGATTACTTAATTCTAATAACAATTTCTATGTTGTCACACAATGAAAATCAGGAGTATTTAGTAAACAACCTTGTATTTTGACTTTATATTTGACATAAATAAAAAATCATACGTTACACAGAACAGCAGAAAAAAAGAATGGGCGCAACTGGGGTCATATTTGCAATCACAGAACTTCATTGCTACTGTGTTATGGTTGGTTTATGCTGGTACAGGACCCAGGAGCATATTTTTTCTGAAACTGTTGTTAAAATAAGCTCTGAAAAAAAAGTAGCAGAGACAAAATAATTGTTGCAAGAAAAAACGCCCATTGACTTTAATGCATTTGGACAAAAAGTCACCAAGATAAAAAATTTGGCAAGACAAAAAAGTTGGCACAGGAAAATATGCCCATTGACTTTAATTAATTTGGAGTGAGAAAAAAAAGTTGTGTGCATCAGAAATTTGCACATGTTGCATATTGACTTCAATGCGTTTTGTGATTTTTTTCATACTTCTCTCATACAGAAGTATGCAGACTCATGTCTTTTTAAACTCACTTATCCAAAGAAACTGCAGTCATGCCTCCGTTCTGCCCAGATTTTCTGTTGCTATCTGCCCCATTGTGACTCATTCCTCAGACCTCCCTCCTCAGGTCTCAGCCCTCCCACCTCAGCTCTCAGCCCTCCCTCTTC
The DNA here is from genome assembly GCA_024363595.1 of Xenopus borealis. Lineage (NCBI taxonomy): Eukaryota > Metazoa > Chordata > Amphibia > Anura > Pipidae > Xenopus > Xenopus borealis. The sequence continues at coordinate 91,510,379 of CM044431.1, forward strand.
AGCCATCCGTGCTCAGACCTCATATTGTAAGACAGGGTGATAGCTGATGAGGGAGGATTGAGAGTTGAGGAGGGAGGGCTTTTGTAATGAAGTCTGAGGAGGGAGGTCTAAAGACCAAGGAGGGAGGGCTGAGGAATGAGTTACAAGGGGGGAGATAGCAACAGCAAATGTGGGCAGAACGAAGGCATGACTGCAGTTTCTTCGCATTAGTGAGTTTAAGAAGAGCCGAGTCAAAAAAAAAAAAAAATGCAGGCAGAGAGCAGTGTGCCCTTAGCTTTATAGTTTGGTAGGAAAAAAAATGTGATTCAATCCTTTAAGTGCCAGCCGAATTTCACATTTTCATTTGCACTTCAAACATTTTGTGCTCTCTCTCCCATCAGGGGTATGTCCTGTGGAGGGGGGATTTTTAGTTTACGTAGGAAAACTATATGATTTGTTTATTGGGGGGAACCTGAACTTTCTAAAGCTGCCTGAGTTTTGGTGTATTTGCACTTCTGGAACAAGATATGGAGCTATAAAATAAAATAAATGCTATATTTCACAATATAGGTATTTATACCAGAAACATATTTTTATGCACGAAAATTCAACTGATTTGGAAAACCGAACGTGCCTATACCGGTTATGTATAGTTTTATGAAGATTTCTGACTTCTACTGATCAAAATCTCCCATTAGTAAATTACTGTATTTCAAAGCACTGCAGTAGAATATGACAATAAATCCTGGAACAGTTGGTTTACCCCAGGAAACCATATATTTTTGAAAAGTACAGATTCTGCTGAATGCAAAATGGGTAACCATGTTTTCCTCCTTACTAAAAACTAAAAATTGAATTACTAAACATGAAAGCTTATCTGAACTTATTGGTTTCTATAAAAAATTATGAAAATTTTGAAAAACACCTAAACATTTTCACTTTGCGAGTTCATATCTCCCACATAGCACTAGATACCAAGACAGAACATTCTAAATATGAATGCCAAGGGTTCACTGAACAGCTGGTGCTCCTTGTGCATCAGATTATCAAAGTATCTGGTGTTTAGAGACCCCTAAATGAAGTTAGCGCTACATTGTCCCAGAAGTCACTTCAGTTACAAAAAAATAAGTTGACCCCCGAAAACCTTATATTTTTGGAAACTAAACATTCAGACAAATCTGAAATTGGTAACTGTCTTTCTACTCCAAATTTCACAATGCTTTTCAAAAATTGTCAATTTTGATGAAATGACTGAAAATTGCTTCAAAACTTTGATGTTATCATTGTCCCCACAGATAGATTTTCCTTTTTAATATGTTGCCAATAAATTATGTTATTTGACAGGAAATGTGCCATTATTAAAATTAATCCCTGCTACATATCACAAGCAGTTTAGGGTCTAATGGTCATCATCACTCCAGCAGAATCCAAACATCAAACAAAAAAATTGGAATAAATGCATGATAAGCATTATTTGTTTTTGCTTGGAAGGAATATGTAACTATGTAACTATGTAACTATGAATAAAAATGTGTGATGTTTTGTCACATCATTCACTCATAAGTGCTCTTTGTATTTATAAGCATCATTAAAAAGCACAATTTCAGTCTCAAAGGGAGGATATGCATTTTTTAAATCTTTATTTTCGTGCTTTTATTTAGTGCTGCATTCATTGCAGGTGAAGGAAAAAATATGTCATCTTCTGGAAGAAAAGGTTCCCTTAGGGAATGAGAATAAATTTATAGCACCGGATGTTTTTTTCTGTGTTCAATGTTCAAATGTTTCATACTATTGAAAATATGTCTCCTTGACATTACTATATAATACAATTTCTGTTCTAAAAGTAAATGTAAATAGGTAGGTTTGTTTTGTATAAGTTTTTTCCTAAATGAATAGTAAATAACAATCAAGTACACAGTACAAAATTTGTTAGTACTGTACAACACTTCCCTATTTACAGGTATAAGATGTATTTGGAATACAGATATGGAATTCATTATCTGGAATCCAGTTATCTAGAAATCTTGGAATTTAGGATGATCTTATAGATCTTAAAAGGGTGGTTCACCTTTAAGGTAACTTTTATTATGTTATACAACAACCAATTCTAAGCAACTTTTCAATTGGTTTTCATTATTTATTATTTATAGTTTTATAGTTATTTGTCTTTTTCTTCTAGTTCTTTGCAGCTTTCAAATGGGCGTCACCGTCCCATTCTAAAAAAACAAATGCTCTGTAAGGCTACAAATTTATTTTTATTGCTACTTTTTATTGCTGATCCTTCTATTTAGACTCTCTCCTATTCATATTCCAGTCTCTTATTCATATTAATGCATGGTTGCTAGGGTAATTTGGGCCCTAGTTACCAGATTGCTTGAAATTCAAATTGAAGAGCTGCTGAATAAAAAGCTAAATAAACCAATAATAATAAAAAATGAAAAACAATTGCAAATTGTCTCAGAATATCACTCTATACATCATACTAAAAGTGAACAACCCCTTTAATAGATATAGAATCCATTTTTAACAAATAATTGAAATTTTTAAAAATGATTTCCTTTTTCTCTGTAATAATACAGTAAAACAATAAAACAGTACATTGTACTTAAGAAGGAATTGTTCAGAATAAAAGTAAAAACTAGGTAAATAGATAGGCTATCCAAAATAAAAAAAAGTTTTCAATATATTTAGTTAGCCAAAATGTAATGTATAAAGGCTGGATGTCTAACCTAACCTAACAGAACAGAACACTACTTCCTGCGTTTCAGCTCTCTTGGTTTACAATGAATGGTTACCCTGGTTACCAGGCAGTAACCAATCAGTGACTTGAGGGAGGGCCACATTGGTCATAACTGTTGCTTTTGAATGCTGAGGATCAATTGCAAACTCACTGAACAGATTTTCCATGTGGCCCCTCCTTCAAGTGACTAACTCAGATTTAGGGAGCTGAAAAGTAGGAAGTTGTGTTGTGTTCTGTTATGTTAGACATCCAGTCATTCAAACCTTTATAGATTACATGTTTGACTAACTATATTAGAAACATATATAACTATATATAACTATAATAGAAACATTATTTTGCACAGCCTGTCTATTTACGCAGCTTTTATTTTTGAACTGTTCCTTTAATCCTAACTAAGCTGTTCACATCTGTAGTTGTGACACAACAATCCTATTGGATTTATTACATTTTTTAAGTAAATCTAGGAGCAGAAAAACTTCGAAATTCAACCATCTAATTTTTTGTGGGGGTTTCGATCGAATAGGTCCGTTTTTGATCGAATTCGATCAAATTCAAATCGAACGATTTTTAAAGAAAAATTTGATTTTCCAAGCTTTTTCAGGAAAGCTTCCAGGAGTTCCCCCATAGGCTACAATGGCAATTCAGCATCTTTAAGGTGGCGAATAGTCGAATTCGAAGGAGTTTATAGAGAAAGCCCTTCAAAAATTCGAATTTTCTCTCTTCGAGTCAAATTTCCAATATCTTCCAGAACACTGTATGTCCTCACTTGCTAAAAGCCATTTCACCCCTAATTAAAGCTACATAATGTATCACCAGTATGACTTATTTAGGGAGAGAATTTCACATTTTCACAGTTCTCGTCGTAAAAGAGGATCTACTGGTAAATAAACCATTAGAGAGATAATTATATAAACCCCTTATATATTTATACATATTTATTCAACCACCTCTTAATCATCTATTCTCCAGCATAAAAAACCCAACTTTCTTTATAAAGGAATCTTTCAATACCTTTTACCAGCTTAGTTGCCCTTCTCTGGACCCATTCTAATTCAATAATATCCTGTGCACTGGAGACCAAATTCTAGATGGGGCCTTCCCAGCGCTCTGTAAAATGGAAGAATACCCTCACCTCCAGCCAATTTATGCCCCTCAAACCCTTTTTTGTCCTTGCAACTACTGATTGGCATTGCTTGCTAGAGCCAAGTTTATTATCTTCAAGGACACAAAGGTCTTTTCCATTATGGATTCGCCAAGAGAAGTCCCATTAAGGGTATAAATGGCTTGCATATTTTTACATCTTAGGTGCATGACCTTACATTTTATGACATCGAATTGCAAGGATGTTACATATTGGATGGAATTAATTGGGCTGCATAGTACTGTGTATTATTTACAATACCCTACCCTAAGTCATTAATGAAAAAGTTAAATAAAAGTGGACCCATTACAAAACTGTGAAGGACCCCACTAAAAAACTTTCCGCCAGTAGAGAATGTACCATTAACAACCACCCTCTGTACCTTATACATGTGCAAACAACTTCAGTAAGACCAAAAGACCTTAGTTTAGATGGCATTCCTGGTGGAGTACTATGTCAAATGCATTGGTAATGACCAAAATCATGCTCTCTTCTTTCTATTATAAACAACAGAGCCATGCAGCCACCGAGAGTTCAGTTCTACATCGCACACATGCAGCAATCCCTGTCCTCAAGAGCAACCCACTCACCATAGGAAATCCTCAATCTTTCACTTGTTATTGCTTCATGCATGCACCCTCTCTTGTTGCCACATGGTCCTAGGGCCAGACCCCTTAGATGCACCACCCCCTGTGCACTCGTGAGCGTGCTCTCAAGCACCAGAGCACCCAGTGCTCCTTAGGACACGGCTGAGCAGCGTGCTACCCCCAAAATTTTGCCGCCCTACGCCTGGGTCTTTGTGGCCTCGCCACAAATCCAGGCCTGCCCACTGTCCAAATTCTTACAGCGTTATAGAGAATCTACAGTCTATAGGACCATCTGCAAAAGGACCCACAATATCAATAGCCAGTTTTTCAGGGAATGGTACTGGCTGAAGTATTGGTGTTTGTGTGATAACTGTTTTGTCATGATTATGACAAGTAGCACAAGAATGAATGGCATTCATTGCTGGCCACCAGTATAGTTCTCATAATCTTTGTTTTGCATGTACAATTCCTTGATGACTCTCATGTGCAAGTTGTATGAGCTTTTCTCACAAGGTCTCTGGTACTAGTAAGTGGTGAGCTCCATGGACAACATAGCCATCTACTAAGGATAGTTTTTGTCTAATCCTGTAGTAAGGTTGAAGATCAGGACTGAGTTTCTTCAAATCTTCAGCATTTGGTCATTTGCTTTGTAAGTTGTCCCATAGTTTTACTTTAATTGGACATTTGAGGCAAGCTTGCTTAAAATCAGCAGATGGTAAACATGACAAATAATCAGCAGTAAAATTTTTCAAACCTGGTTTGTAGTTGAAATTCAGTAGTCTTGCTGACCATCTAGCTATACACATTCCAGCTCTTCCTAGTCCCTTTGTTGTAAGCAGTATAGTTAAACGGCTATGATCAGTGCTTAAGGGAAATTCTCTAACCCATTCTCCAGGTTCTCCATTTTTATGTTGCCCAAATACATGCTAGAGCTTTTTTTTCAACAGTTGAATACTTATGCTCTGTCTCTGTAAGTGTTCTGGATGCAAATGCAACATTTTTCTCTGAATGATCAGTATAGATCTTTGTGAGAACTGCACCAACGCCTTAGTCTGAAGCATCTGTAGTAACCATAATGGGTAGTGCAGGATCAAATAAAGCTAGTGCTGGACTGTTCACAATTAACTGTTTCACTATTTAAAAGCTATGTTGAACAGTCTCTGACCAAACCAGACTTGAAGTTCCACATAGTAGTGCTCTAGATGGCTCCTTAAAATACCATGAACTAAGACCTAAGAAAGCTTGTAAGGTCTGAAAATCAGATGGAGTAGGTGCTTGTGTAACAGCGTTGACATGGTCAGGGTCATGCAGTAATCCCTCTTGTGAAATTTCTATGACCCAGAAATGGCAGGAGTTTGTCTGAAGTTGCATTTGGAAAGGTTCAATTTCAGTCCTGCAGAATCAATGCATTTCAGAACCTTTTCAAGGTACTTGTCATGAAGATCCCTAGTTGGAGCGTAGACAATTATATCATCCAAGTAGCATTGTACACCAGGTATGTCATGAAGTTTAGAAGACATCAGTCTTTGAAAACAACTCGGTGCTGAAGCCAGTCCATAAGGTACACACACACACATGAACTGAAACAAAGCATCATGGGTGATAAATGCAGTGAGGTCTCTGCTTTCCTCATGCATTCGGAATCACATCTTGCTCTACCAGTTTCTTTACTTTCTTTGAGACAGTCCCCCTTATAGAGTAGGGCAACTGTCTCAATTTCTGGCATACTGGTTTAACATCTAGTCTCAACTTAACTTTGTGCACAAAGTTCTTTGTACAGCCCAGTGAAGTGTTGCTTTATAGTAAAATTTTAGACACAGGCTGTGTGGCAGGCACTGGTGCCATAGTAATGAGACCATCAACTAATTGTAGATTTAATGCAGCAAAGAGATCCCCTCCAAGTATAGTAGTACCCTTACTCACAATGTAAACATCACATTTTGCAGTATTTGATTCAAATTGTACAGTCACTGCCAAGCAACCAAACACAGGGATAGGATCCTTGAAGTAACTGACCAGTCTCAGGGCAGGCGCAACATGCAGATCTTTAACAAAGTATTTCAAGAGAATATTAGTATAGAAAATTGTTCTGTGGATTCGCCATTGCGTTGTCCACGTTGGCGGAGTTTATATCTTTCAGCAACCACATTTACTCTTGGTACAAAAAAGTTTTTTATAGCACCAAGTGCAGTTTCGTAAGTCTCATCAGGTAATGGTAATGTATAGAATATATGCTGTCCCTCTGCTCCCAGGCAGTGGATAAGTAAATTTAACAAGACAATAGTCCAAAAGACTGTGTAAATTATGATGTGGTGCTCTTTCTGGAAACCTTGCTGCACAGGGTCTCAAAATTCAGGCAAAAATTTAAAAATCAGAAGGCACACACGGCAGCTGTAGTGCAAACAAACTTTAAGTGGTTTATTGGAGATCTCCACAACGTTTCGGAGGTACAACCTCCTTTCTCAAGTGCACCTTCTGATTTTTTCATTTTTGAGTGGATAAGTAAAGCACGCTTTCTAGCAGCAGAAATCTGTAATTGTCAAACATACGGATCCAAGCAGTAAAAGTTATGGTAGGCTCACCAGGGTTTGGGAGAAAAGGTGCAGGCTGCTGCAGAGTTAGAAGAGACATTTCGTCACCAATTTTGTTTTGATAGCCGAGGATGAGTAGAGTATAACAGTGCTTTATTAGCAGGATTATGCAGCCATTACACAACAGTAACATAAACTCTAGCACCTTAAAGGAACAGTTCAGGGTAAAAATAAAAACTGGGCAAATAGATAGGCTGTGCAAAATAAAAAATGTTTCTAATATAGTTAGTTAGCCAAAAATGTAATGTATAAAGGCTAGAGTGAGTGGATGTCTAACATAATAAAATACAACACAACTTCCTGCTTTTCAGCTCTCTAAATCTGAGTTAGTAAGCGACTTGAAGGGGGCCACATGGTACATAATTGTTCAGTGAGTTTGCCATTGATCCTCAGCATGCAGCTCAGATTCAAAAGCAACAGTTATGGCCAATGTGGCCCTCCCTCAAGTCACTGATTGGTTACTGCTTGGTAACCAGGGTAACCAGTCAGTGTAAACAAAAGAGAGCTGAAAAGCAAGAAGTAGTGTTCTGTTCTGTTATGTTAAGGTGGCCATACACAAAGAGATCCGCTCGTTTGGCGATCTTGCCAAACGAGCGGATCTCTCCCCGATATGCCCACCTTGAGGTGGGCGATATCGGGCTGATCCGATCGTGGGCCCTAGGGCCCAACGTTCGGATCAGTATGGGCGGTCGGATCGCGGGACCGCATCAACGAACAGATGCGGCCGCGATCCGACGGGATTTTTAATCCTGCCCGATCGACATCTGGCCGACTTTCGGCCAGATATCGATCGGGAAAGCCCGTCGGAGGGCCCCCCACACGGGCAGATAAGCTGCCGACACAGTCTGTCGGCAGCTTTTATCTGCCCGTGTATGGCCACCTTTAGACTTACAGTCACTCCAGCCTTTATTCATTACATTTTTGCCTAACTAATATATTGAAAACATGTTTTATTTTGCACAGCCTATCTATTTACCCGGTTTTTACTTTTATACTGAACAATTCCTTTAAGCAGTATAAACAGTACTGTGTATGCACAGTAAAGCTCATGCGCACAGTGACAACTACAGACCATTTGGATAAACACCACTGTTCATCATGTGTAAACTCATGGACGAGATTCAATTTGAGATGCAATTTCAATTCAAAAAAGTTTATCTCAAGGTTTATCATGTGAAAACTCTATTCTAAGTCTATGGGAAAAAACTGGAATGAATAAGGAGAAAATAATTTGATTTGAATTAAATCTCGTCCCCAAGTTTTCACGTAATAAATCATGAGATGACTTCTCACTGAATTGAATTTGGCCCAATGTATACAATACAACCCACCTACATTGTTGTCTTAAGCCAGGTTATGCCATATAATAACAATAGGAGTGCAATTTGCCAGGGATGGCTTTGCAGCCATCGCAACAATTCGCCAGGTGCAACACTTCGCCAGGCGTAAATTCACTGGGACAACCCTTATTCAACTTCTAAGTGCGAAGTTGCGTTCAGAGAGCCAATTGTTGGCTCCCTGAACTTAAGGTTTCCCCTCTCCGATCACAATATGCTCACATTTCAACTCTCATTAACTCCCTCCTCACGTCGCTGGCGCAAATCCCACTCAGAATCAGACTTTTGGAGCTAAAAATCTGCCCTGCGTTCCTATAACACCAGCCTTTCCCAAGCCAAACAAACATACTTTACTTCACTCATTAACTTCCTTTACAAAAAACCTGCACAACTTTTCTCCACCTTTAACACTTTCCTTTCCCCTTCTTCACCCCCTCCATGCACATCTGTCAAGACATTGCTGAGCACTTCAAAAACAAAATCAGAAGGGACATTACACTACTCAAATCCCCTAAGCTTCCACCACCCTCCCTCCACACTCCCCTGCCTCTCCTGTGCTCCTTCACCCTGTTACTGATGAGGAAGTCTCAAAACTTTTGGCCACTTCTCACCTTACCACCTGCCCTCTTGATCCTATTCCTTCAAAACTTCACCACAATGCAAATCCTTGTCTAATCAAAGCCTTAACTCATCTATTTAATCTCTCAACTGAACTATTTCAGTCTCAACTAAAAAATGCTCTTGTCACCCCCATTCTGAAATAACCCTCTCTTGATCCCTCCAATCTTGACAACCTCTGACACATCTCTCTGCTACCTTTCATCTCTAAACTACTTGAGCGCCTAGTCTACAACCGACTAACCTCATTCATCTCTGACAATAACCTGCTGGACCCCATACAATCTGGTTTTAAACCACAACACTCCACTGAAACTGCCCTGACCCACAGGGCTGGATTTACCTTGTGGGCGCCACTAGGCCCGCTGTCGTTTGTCGCCCCTGTCCCCTCCCTTTTATTTGCTCAAATTTTCATCAGGACAGAGCAATGGGAATTGGCACACAGGAAATTAAAATTTCTGAACCAATGTAGGTGTGGTTGGGCAGTATGCCGCCCCCTAAAATCCTGCCCTCCTAGGCCCAGGCCTAGGTGGCCTCTCCACAAATCTGGGCCTGCTGCCCAGGCTAACTAATGATAAAGCCAACAAAAATTTCTCACTACTAATACTGCTTGATCTCTCAGCTACATTTGACACTGTTGATCACCTTCTTCTCCTCCACTCCCTCCATTTGCTTGGCCTTCGTGACGCAGCCCTGTCCTGGCTCTCTTCTTACCTCACCAATCGTTCCTTCAGTGTCTCTTACTACGGAGTAGCATCTTCTCCCCTACCTCTCTCTGTTGGGGTTCCTCAAGGCTCTGTCCTGGGACCAGTGGCTAACTACTTGCTGGTGGGCCCTGAAGCAGGATTGGCACCAGGGCCCCCTTATTGGGCTCTCCCCCCTATGAATTTCACATTGGAGTTCTCCTAGCCTTTCCGGCGGCCCTGGTGCAATTGCACCCCCTGCTCCCCTGGTAGTTACGCCACTGCCTGGGACCCTTATTATTTTCCCTATATACTTACTCTTTTGGCAAATTAATCAGCTTGTATGGTTTCCACTACCTCCTCTACGCTGACGATACTCAGATCTGTCTCTCCTCTCCTGATCTCAACCCAGAACTCCTAACTCATGTCTCCTCCTGCCTTTCATAGTTACATATTTACATAGTTAAATTGGGTTGAAAAAAGACAGAGTCCATCAAGTTCAACCCCTCCAAATTAAAAACCCAGCATACACACACACACACACATCTCCACTCTTTCACTCTTTCCGCTATCTCTACTTGGAACGCTACCTTAAATTAAACCTCTCCAAAACGGAAATGGATCTTTTTCCTTCAACTAACACCAGTAACATCCTGGAAGTATCCATCATAGTTAACAATTCCACTATCACCCTGACTCCCCAGCCGAGTGCCATGGAGTTATCCTAGATTATGCCCTCACATTCACTCGTCATATCGAGTCAGTTCCAATCATGTCACTTCCACCTAAGGAACATATCCAAAATACGATAATTTATCACCCAAGATGCTGCCAAAATTCTTACTCACTCTCTCGTCATATCACGTCTAGACTATTGTAACTCTCTTTTAATTGGCCTTCCCTTTCCTCTCCAAAACAGAAATGGTTCTTTATCCTCCAACTAACACCAGTAACATCCTGGAAGCATCCATCATAGTTAACAATTCCACTATCACCCTGTCTCCCCAGCCGGGTGCCATGGAGTTATCCTAGATTATGCCATCTCATTCACTCGTCATATCGAGTCAGTTCCAATCATGTCACTTCTACCTATGGAACATATCCAAAATACGATAATTTATCACCCAAGATGCTGCCAAAATTCTTACTCACTCTCTCGTCATATCACGTCTAGACTATTGTAACTCTCTTTTAATTGGCCTTCCCCACCAGAGACTGTCACCTCTCCAGTCCATAATGAACACTGCCGCTAGGCTTACACACTTCAGCAACCGCTCCTCCTCTGCCATGCCATTTTGCCAATCAGAATTAAATTCAAATTAATGACCCTGACATTCAAAGCACTTCCCAACTCTGCCCCTCCCTACATCTCTGAACTCATCTCTATATACTCACCCAACTGATTACTATGCTCCTCTACTGACCTGCTACTCAACTCTTCTCTCATTACCGCCTCACATGCTCACATTCAAGACTTTGCAAGGGCTACATCCCTCCTCTGGAATTCTCTCCCACGGTCTGTCCGACTTTCTCCCAACCGTTCTGCTTTCAAGAAATCTCTTAAAACACACTTATTTAGAGAAGCCTACCCTCACTCTTAACTACCCAATGCAATACCACCTACACTACCACATCTCTCACCCACTTAACTCGGATCTTACCACTCCCACACCTTGTTTATCATTCCCTGCCTTAATTGCAATGTAAGTTTGCCTTTCCATTGATTCCAATGCAGTTTGGCAAAATTAAATATTTCAGAAACCATAACCAATCGAAAACTGTCTTAGAATAGTACAGTTTTTATTTAAAAGTAATCTACTCGTGTAATATAGTATTCAATGAAAGCTTAATATGAATATTTATATGTAGGTTTTTATTTAGTTTTAATTCTCTAGAAATATAAAATAAAGTACTCACGTTTTATTCATAAACAGGTTTGGAGATTAATATTACAAATGTATTTCTTTGCTTCCTGCACCTTTACCATGTGACCATGTGTAACACAAGGAAATGATCAGTCTAGCTGCTGTATTTATACTGTTCGCAGCTAGCACAAAACCTTTTGCAGTAATCCTACCCCATTCAGCCTTGTAGAAGCATTGTTAGTCGGTATTAATAATCTCCAAACCTGTTTATGAATACAGACCATTATTTACCTGTTTTACAATCTTGATGCAAGTTATAATTTTCTATACGCAGTCACGCAATGACACTGCTACGTCAGTTATTACCCAGGCATCTAGGCCTTGCTATTACATGGATGCCTCTTATCTTTTATGCAATTATACATGCTACTGTCCACTGTGTTAAAAGTGTGGTGTTTATACAAATGGCCTGCAGGTGTCACTGTGCATACCCATGATGGTTTGTTTCGGTTCAAGCGTGTACCTTATGGACTGGCTTCAGCACCAAGTTGTTTTCAAAGACTGATGTCTTCTATACTCCATGACATACCTGGTGTACAATGCTACTTGGATGATATAATTGTCTACGCTCCAACTATGGATCTCCATGGCAAGTACCTGGAAAGGGTTCTGAAATGCATTGATTCTGCAGGACTCAAACTGAACTTTTCGAAATGCCACTTCAGGCAAACTCAGCTGTCATTTCTGGGTCATATAATTTCACAAGATGGATTACTGCCTGACCCTGACCATGTCAACGCGGTTACACAAGCACGTACTCCAACTGATTTCCATACCTTACGAGCCTTCTTAGGTCTTACTTCATGGTATTCTAAGTTTATTCCCAACTATGCTTCAGTTGTGGAGCCACTTCGAGCACTACTATGTGGAACTTCAAGTCTGGTTTGGTCAGAGACTGCTCAACATAGCTTTGACATAGTGAAGCAGTTAATTGTGAACAGTCCAGTGCTAGCTTTATTTGACCCTGCACTACCCACAATACTTACTACAAACGCTTCAGACTATGGCATTGGTGCAGTTCTGACACAGATCCATGCTGAACATTCAGAGAAAACTGTTGCATTTGCATCCAGAACACTTACAGAGACAGAATGTAAGTATTCAACTGTTGAAAAAGAAGCTCTAGTGTGTGTTTGGGCAACAGAAAAATGGAGAACCTACCTATGGGGTAGAGAACTTACCTTATGCACTAATCATAGCCCTTTATCTACACTACTTACAACAAAGGGACTAGGAAGAGATGGAATGAGTATAGCTAGATGGTCAGCAAGGCTATTGAATTTCAACTACAAAATGCAATACAAACCAGGTTTGAAAAATATTACTGCCGATTGTTTGTCACGTTTACCTTTACCTGCAGCTTCTGATATGCTGGATGAGGACATGGAAATTGTAGCACTGACTGATATATTATCATCTGCTATTAAAGCATTGTGATACCCTCCTCATCCTCGGCTACCAAACACAACAAAAAGAGCATGTAAATAAAAACCTGACTATGCAGTGAAATTCTCCCTTAATTTACTTCAGTGGATAGGAATTGTCAGACGGTCCCTTACTGCTGGGCAGGGAAACAACATCTTACTTCCCATCTGTTCAGAACTCAAGCCGCTTTGTTTGTTTCCCTGTAGAGGAGTCTGCAACTGTGTAGTGATTTGTATTGGATTTTATTTTGGCTTTACAACCTCTTTCATGTTTCCAACTCAAGCTGCAGGGACAAAGATCAGGGACCCAGATTTAAGCAGACAAACTGGGATTCCATTGGAGGGCTATTTTGCTTCAGCCACTGGTTTTGCAGAGTTGAAGAATGTTTGTATTAAACAATACAAAAACTATAAAATCAACATTAGATTACATGACAACACAGGACCCAGTACCTATTCTGATTATTAATCAGTCTTGCTGTATGGGCTTCTGGCAGATATTATTTGACTTGTGCTGTTTTAATAATTTATGACAATCCCTAAGCAGCTCAGAACTCACTGAGCATGTGTACATTTTTGGACTTGCAAAGATATTTAACAAAGTTACAAGATGTGGCCAACTTTGAAAGCATAAATCATTTGTTTGATTAGGCTTGTGTTCAGTATTGTATTTATTGTATTAGTATACAAAATACAGAATTTCTTATTTTAGCCTTTACTTCCCCTTTAATGTATTTATGCTTTAATGTATTTATGCTTTAATGTATTCATGCTATATTATACAGTTTCAGAAAGCAGTGCACTGTGATTTCTGTATCCTCCCGTGTTACATCTTCCCCTTGTTAATAAAAACTGAAGTGTTCTAATTTGGCCTCAGTGGATTAATGAAGGAAGGAGTTTAGCTGCATGTCAAGCTACACACTACCCCAGGGTAACACTTAGGGGCAAATTCACTAAGTGGCGAAAATGCGCTAGCGTTGCCGTCGCTAACGTTCACCGCACTTCGCCAGACGAATTTTCGCCAGCACTACGCAAATTCACAAAAGTGCGAAGTTATGCTCAGGTCGGCAAACGGTAGCGTAGCTGCGCTAGTGTTGCTTCACCAGGCAAAGTGCATTTACACTAGCGATGCCTAATTTGCATACGGCACAAATTTCAAAGTATAATAGAAGTATATATTACAGCCACTACATTCCACTACACAAGCCCAGGAAACCTTTAATAAAAAAAGTAAAGTTGTCCTATTGCCCTAAACATGTGCCCCCTTTATAGTTGAGTTGCCATATATTAGGAATAGGGATGGCGCGAACGTCGGAAAAAAAGTTCGCGAACATATTCGCGAACTTGCGT
>CM044431.1:91534963-91547171 GCA_024363595.1 Xenopus borealis
ACATCCGGCGAGCGCAAACAGCCGATGTTCGCGCGAACAAGTTCGCCGGCGAACAGTTCGTGCCATCCCTAGTTAGGAAATGTAGGGGGGAAGGAGGGTAACCCCCCAAAAAAATGTTGCTCTTTTTCAGACTATCACCCTAAAAAGATAAAACACGCCAGTGTTTTTTTGGGACTTAGAAAAAATTTCCATTTCCAATCTATTGTATTGAAGTTCGTCAGGTCTGGCCTGGCGAAGTAACGTCTAGCGTAAGTGGTAACGTTCAGTAAAATGGTCATATTAGTGAATTAGCGTAATTACGATCCTTCGTCAGTGCGCAACTTCGCGTGGCATTAGGGTGTGAAGTTGCGCTAGTCTATCTACTTCGATAGCGAAAATTAGCCAGAGTCGGTGTTAGTGAATTTGTGAAGATACGAAATTATGTAACGCTGACGAATTAGCGCTAGCGTTAGACGCTTCGCACTTTAGTGAATTTGCCCTATAGTGAGGACAGAACACTCAGACATTTTACATCACAAATATTTTTTCAAATAAACATTCTTTATAATAGGGCAGAACTTTAGTGCAATGCATCACAGCATCACAGCATTGCAGTATTTCGTTTCTAGGGTGAATGTGAAAGGGACTTATATGAATGATGTATAATCTCTGTAAATCTCTGCAGAGTATATCAGCACTGTATAAATAAATTATAATAATGAATGAAACATTTGTGGCAGATATAACCAAGAAAACTAAACCACCTAAATTAACAACTATAGTAGTTGTGATTTAGGGTTGTATATAGCAGTTTTATTTATTAAGTTTAGCTGCCTCAAAAAAGAATATCAGCATGAATTAGAAAACCATTATGTTCAATGGTATTTGAGACAGTCTATAAAAATAAAAAAAATTATTTGTACCCATTAGATGTTTGCCACCAACAAAAAAGGCAAGTGTTTTTTTTTAACAAATTTTCTGTAACTCAAGACTCTTGAGTTACAGAAAATTTGTTGAAAGCTATCAAATGGCCAATAACACAGACCATATTTTACTGCCCTCCGGTGCGAGAAAAGAAGTACAAGCTTTTGACAGCCTTTTCAAATAATATTACTAGTATTGGAAATCATTACAAGATTATATTATATGTTTATAAACATGAAAATTGCTTAAATTGTACTTACACATTTTTAAGGGGGCTATTCACCTTTACATTAACTTTTAGTATGATTGCTTATATGGGGTCAGTGATCCCCATTTGAAAGATGAAAAGAGTAATAAGATAAAGGCAAATAATTCAAAAACTAGAAAAAATTAAGGGCAAATAAAAAGTTGCTTAGCATTAGCAGTTCTTTAACATACTAAAAAAAAATCTATAAAGGCTGGAGTGAGTGGAAGTCTAACAACAGAACAGAACTAAACTTCCTGATTTTAATCTCTCTAACTCTTACTTAAGGGAGGCCACAAATCAGTGGAAACCAATAGAAATGCAAAGCAGGAAGTAGTGTTCTGGTAATTACATTAGACATTCAGTCACTCCAGCTTTTATTGATTGAATTTTTGCCTAACTATCTATATTGAAAACAATTTTTATTTTGCACATTTAGACAAATTAATTCAGGCTTTCTGAAAGGGTTCTCCTGCATATTGACCAAACACCTGATTTAAATTTTATTTAAAAATGAAGGTCAGATACCCTTTTTTAAAAAAAATTTTTTTGTGACCCTTTTTTTTTTTAATTGACTTTAGATGTTCTAACAACAATGATTGGGTTAAAGTGATACTGACACTAAAAGAACTACTCAAAATATTAATGTGCATTAAAAGTTGTCTTCAGGTCATGTTGATAATTTTTCGCTGATAGGTCTGCTTTAGTAACTATTTGTCTGTTTTTGCCAACCTGACTGTCCATTCTTAACCTGTCAGTTAGTGTTTTGAATGCTAATGGACTACTACTGAACAAATATGGCAGCCCCCTGATAAAAGAACATAGGGATCAGATAGCTAATGTAAAGGAGTCAGTCAAATCTTTTCATGCCAAATTTATCAATAGCATGCAAAGGCAATGTTATCATATATGTATACTTGTGGGTCTTGACTAATGGCTGTAATGGTGAGGGCCATACAATCATTTATGTAAATAAATATTCACCGCCAGCTTCCTACTCTTTGTCTATCCATCCATTATTCCTATGTTATACACTACCTGCAAACATTATCGTTGCTCTATGGACCACCATGGTCAGCTCTTGCTAACTGAAATTAGTCTAATAAATAATTTTCATACTGTACATTTTATAGCTGAGAACAGCTGACAGGGTGTTTGTGTGTTGCAATGGTTTCAGAACAGAATTCTACTGGAGCAGCACTATTAATTAATGTTTTTGATAATAAAATGTTTTTCTGTGACAGAATCCCTTTAAAAGGGTTGGTCCTGGGGAAACAGATATTGTTAAATAATTATTAAATTATTTTATGGTGTTGGCCTAGCAACGCTTGTGGCTTGATATAGTGCTATATTTGACAATATAAAAAAGAGACAAGGCAAAAAAATTGTTTGTCCGTAGCTTGAACAGAAAGGTACAACTAAAATATGTGTAGAATATCCCCAAATCAAGATCTTTTTAGAGATGTATTATTTAAAGGAAAAGTAACAGGAAGAAAGCTACACTTATGTACTGTATTGAAGGAAAACATTACAGCAAATTAAAACATTGAATCAGACAATCCCATACTTAACCTGCCTAAGACGGAGCATTAGAAGGCCAATATTTCTCAGACAGCTATGAAATCAGCAACCCAAACAGACCAACAACTAAAGAAATACAGATATATTTGGAAAAACAAACTAAATGAAAGGTTAGAAGACTATGGAAATAATAATGAAAATTAAACAAGTAAAAAGAGGCAGCTATTTTTACTGTTTCAATTTTCATTTTTGTGACCCTGATGAAGATAGTCAAAATGTGTTGCGCAAATAATTTGATTTTGTATCCCCTTTTTTGGGTAAATAAAACAGTTTTTTTATGGAGAGTATGCTGTTCAGTTTTTTCAATTTTGAGTGTACACATTTGGAGAAGCAATCGTGGTACTAATGACTATACTTAATATAATTGTGCTTCAGATCTTTCATCTATCTCTAATTTCTCTGGATGTATAATGAAATGACACATGTATCTGCTGTATACTATTAGGGGTACTGGACTTAGGCTATAGTTGGGCTGAGGTTTCTCAACTAATAAATGTACATTAGATAAAAGCATATAACATATCTATGAATTATACTATGTGTAAGTTGAAATAGTTGTCCCGCCATACTGTTTTTCTTCTCAACTTGTGTTGCTTTCAGGTTAATTCATGCCTACTTTTGGTTCTAACAATTCTTTTACACTTTTTACAACATACTTTCTAACTCTGTTTTATTGAAACATTTACCTCCCAGCCAGGATTAGAAAATAGAAAAATGCTGATTTCAGCATAATGACAAAAATGTATAATGCCCCTGCATTATATAATGCCCCTGCATTATATAATGCCCCTGCAAAAGTGTATTTCATTCAGTTTCAAACTCTGATGTTTTTAAGACTGATGTACTGCAGTTGTACCATATGTTTTGGTTTTATGCACAGTCAACTGCAGTTGTCACCCTGTCGTTATCATGGCATCAATGTTGTTGCATTTATTGGAATACACTTTCTGATGTCTATTCTGAAAATCATTTGTATTTATGAATACAATATATTTCTTTTTTGCAGAACTTGGTAGTGACAATTTTCATAACTAAAATTCAATAAATTGTTTCTAATGCCGTTATAGCATCTTGTTTGTACTTAGCTAGGCTAGGGTTAAAAAAGACTAAGTTGAACCCCTCCAAATGAACCCCAGTACATATATACACTCACATTCACACCGGGTTGATAAAAGACCAAAGTCCATCAAGTTCAACCCCTCCAAATGAACGCCAGTAGATATATACACTCACAGTCACACTGACCCCTCCATACACTTGCGTAAATTATATATAGCAATATATATACTAATTGTAGATTTTAGCATCACAATAACCTTTGATTTTATGCTGGGACAAGCTCCAATTAAAGGCTTTAACAGAGTCTGCCATCTCCCAGCCAGGTGTTCCTCTAGTCTAAATGGGTGACCTCAGGTGCATTGATCATTTTTTTTGGGAAAAAGTTCCCCCCTTATCTGTCTATAATGTCTTCTAATGTACACAAACCGAAGGTTGGGAGTTAGCAAGAGCTGATGAGTTAAACAGGGTGGAGTGTTGGTAGGTGAATTATGAAAAGGCCAGTAACACTAAAATGCACAAGAGGTTTGAATGCATCTAAATGCAATAATCTGTTTCCTTCAGGATCACTATTATAGTTTGTGGAACTGCTGTGTAGCCATTGGTGGAGCCATTTAATTTACAATTGGACTGTGGGACATAAAAGAGATACGGGATAAAATGTGCAGAATACAATGACTTTAGAGCTATGTGACAATAGGAGTGTTCTCTGATAGTGTATCTATGCCAGGGTAAAACCTCCAATCCACTCCCTTCTCCCAGTGCCTGTTCTGTACATTTATCCCTCACACTAAGAAAATGTTTCAAGAAAATCAAAATGAAAAGAATAAAATGCATATTTTCTTGTTATTGATGTTGGGTGGAAGGGAGCAGGTTGGTACTTTCACCCCCAGCATACAGAAGACAACAGATAAAATGGCTAGTGCCATTTTCTTGTATTCTCGAGAGTAGGGCATTTGGTACAAAGAAATAGTCTGGTTTAAGAGATGCAAACTAAAAATATATTTCACTTTATGGTAAGAAAAAAAACCTGCATGTAACATCTCAGTTAAATAAAGTTCATGAATGTGCACAAAGCAGTGACTAACAGACAGACAGAGTAAAATTGTTTTAGATTATCAGAAAAATAAACAATGGCATTTACTATCCAATAAGTTCAACAAAGTGTAACAAACTATAGCATTCTCCTTTCCTTTCCTCTGACTTTTACTCTATGATACAATTACTGTGCATCTTTTACAGTTTATTTTATTATAGAAATGCTGCTTCCTACATTTTTTTTTTTTTTTTAAAGACAACATTTTTTTTAAATTTTTATATAAATATAATGTGGTTTATGAACAAGTCAGGTTAATTAAGAATATATTCTTCTAGTAGACATTCTTAAACTTAAACAAATATTTTGATAAAGCAGCAAAATAAAGGGAAATATGAGAAGTGAGGTAACATTGGACTTAAGACAGTACTGGCAACTGGGAAAGTGTTTTTGACTTTTAGCCTCAGGATTTCCAAAAGATGTGTTTAAATGACACTTCTTGAAACTTTGCAACAGCTGAGTTGTGCTTCTTGCCAGCTGTTCTCTTCCTTTTACAAACAATGATTATGATCCTTGATCTTTAATAAACAGCATGTGCTAAAGCATGACTGAGCCCAAGCATTTCTTCTTGCAATACAACAGGGATTTAAAGGAGAACTAAACCCTGATCCATACTGGCAACTGATAGTGATGGGTGAATTTATTCGCCAGGGGCGAATTCGCGGCGAATTCCCGCGATTCTGGCCAAAAAATTCGGGCAAAAAAATTCGCCGCTCAAAAACGAGTCGCGCGACGTGCGCCAAAAATGACGTGACGCGTCGGTAACGGCGCGACGCGCGTCAAAAATGACGCGACGCGCGACTCGTTTCACGAATTGGCGAAAAATTCGCGAATTTCTCTGGAAATTCGCAAATTTTTCGGCGAAACGCGGCCGTTTCGCCCATCACTAGCAACTGACAGAAGAAGTTCACATACAGAAGATGGTGCCTATGAACTCATCTGTGCAACTCTGCAGCTTTATAGCAAGTTAGTACACTGGGAGACTTCTGAAAAGAATAGATGCTGTGGGGAGGGTGAAGTGGAAGGGTCTAAGGTTTAGTTCTCATATAAAAAACCAGTAAAACAAAAAAACTAAATGCAGTTACCCTGCTCACACTTTCTCACTCTTGAGAAAGGGCCCATGGTGCCAGAAACGTGTGCATGCACAGTAAATGTTTAAAACATTCTGCTTTCTGCCTGTGATTCCCATAATATTCACATGAATTTACTTTAGTGGGTGCCAGTGATGGAACACCAGTGAGAATTATGGCAGTCTACAGTGCTATTGTGTGTTTCCCTGAGTGTGATGATACCCCACATTGGTGTTTGCTTCAGAGGCTGCTGTGTAGAAACATGACAGCAATTAAAAAAGAACCAGACTGTAGTGCATAAATTTACATAGAGCATAAAAAACAAGCTGAGTAGAATTAACAGATTAACAGAAATGAAATGCCATAAATAGCACTATATTTGTACTTATATATTTTAATTTAAGGTCCTGGATGAACTTTAGAAAGATAATGTGATCAAAGGTGTCTTGGGGTACTGGCAGATGAGCAACAAAATTCTTTCCCACTAGCAGAAAGTAGACCACTGGTGGGAAAACATATATGGCCTTTGCCAGTATCCTAAGAGCTTTAGTTTGCTAAAAATTTTTAAAACATTTCAAAAAATAATTTGTTATTATAACTACTTACTTATATTAAATATAAAAAATAAAGCATCAGCATTCCATCAGTCTAAATCTTCCAGTATTTTACTTCCAATAAACTAGGGAAAGTTAATTCCAAATGGCAGAGCTTTAAGACATAAATAACTAAACAACTAAACCAGAAACAATAATTAATAGAGTAATTTAAACAGACTGAAAAGTGTCTTCAAATTCCATAGTCTACATCAAAATAAAAGTGATGAAAAAGCTTTAAAGGAACAGTAACACCAATAAATGAAAGCTTTTAAATTAATGAAAACTTAGGGGCAGATTTACTATTGGTCGAATTTGAGGGTTAAATAACCCTCAAATTCGACCATGTGAATAGATGGGGAATGAAAATCCTTCGAATTCGAATATTGAATTTTAAGGATTTTACCGCAATTCGATTGGTCGAACAATCGAATAGCAAATATTTGATCAATTGATAGAATCATTCGAATCGATCAATTTGAACAATTTTAACCATTCAATCGAATTTTTATTCAATCAAAAATAACCAAACTCAATTCTGTAGCTTTGATCTGGCGAACTAGGCAGTCGAATAAAAATCTAAAGGGGAAGTACTTTCGAATAGTCGAATAGATTTTTATTTGAATCATTTGAATCATTCAATCGAATTCACTGGTCAAATTTGTCTTTAAAAACATTTGAAAATTCGAATTTGAATCTTTTTGAAAATTTGATCGAACTTCAAATCCTTCATGCAAATTTAGTAAATCTTCTGCCCAAAGACTTTGCTTTACGTTTGTGCCCCTGTGCTTGTCCAGAACAGTTTGCTTTGCACCTCTCTTATTAAGATTTGGCGGCATCCAATTAGCTGAGGGCTCCTCCCGAGGTGAAAGGCAGCTGTTATAGGCAGAAGCAAGAGCCTAGGGGGAGATTCATCAAAGAGTGAAGTTCCACCACTAGAGGGAAATTACACAGCTCTCAATTCATTTCTATGGGATTTTGAAAGGCGTATTCATCAATGGGTGAAGTTCACCTTTTGATGAATACGCCTTTCGAAATCCCATAGAAATGAATGGAGAGCTGTGTAATTTCCCTCTAGTGGCGGAACTTCACTCTTAACTTCACTCTTTGATGAATCTCCCCCTAGGACAGGGTGCTTAGCTTGGTATCTGGATTGGGGTGCCAATTGTGACAATCCTGCTGCAGGGATGCCACATCCTAGATGGAATTAATTGGGCTGCATAGTTTTGTATCATCTGCAAACACTAAACCTTACTTACAATACATTATCATAGGTCATTAATAAACAAGTTAAAAAATGGGATCCAGTACAGAACCCTGCAGGGCCCCATCAAGAACCTTACACTGAGAATGTACTATTAACAATCACCCTCTGTAGCCATTCCTGTAGACAGTTACCTATCCATGTACAAACAGCATTACTAAGACCAATAGACCTTAGTTTAGAAAGCAGTTCTTTATGGGACACTGTATCAAATGCTTTGGTAAATCCAAATAGATCCCATCTACTGCAGTAACATCTGCATCCACTGTCTAACTTCTTACTAACCTCATCTTAATAAGCAATCAAGTTTGTCTGACATGACATAGCCTTCACAAAGTAATACTGAAAACTGACCATAATGCCATTCTCCAGAACATAATTTTTTTTAAAGTGATCCCTTCACAAGCCTTAAAATAACTTGCCCACCACCAGTGTCAAACTTACTAGCCTATAATTGCCAGGCTGAAATTGTAATCCATTTTTAAAGGGGTTGTTCACCTTTGAGTTAATGTTTAGTATAATGTAGAGAGTGATATTCTGAGACAATTTGCAATTGGTTTTCATTTTTTATTGTTTGTGGTTTTATAGTTATTTAGCTTTTTATTCAGCAGCTCTCTAGTTTGCAGTGTTAGCAATTTGGTTTCTAGGGCACAAATTACCCTAGCAACCCTGCATTGATTTGAATAAGAGACTGGAATATGAATAGTAGATGGACTGAAGAATGATAAGTAATAAAAAGTGGCAATAACAATACATTTGTCACCTTAAAGAGCATTTGTTTTTAGATGGTGTCAGTGACCCCAATTTAAAAGCTGCAAAGAAACAGAAGAAAATTGCAAATCATTAATAAACTATGAGAAATAAATAATGAAGACCAATTGAAAAGTTTCTTAGAATTGGCCCTTTTACGGTATACTAAAAGTTAACTTGAAGGTGAACCACCCGTTTAAATGTAGCAATTACATCCGTAGGTAACATACCAGATGAAAGCAAACAACTGAACTAAGTTCTTTTATCTGAGGGTGTATACCATCTGGCCCTGGTGCTTTGTTCACATTAATTTTGATGTAGCAATTACATCCGTAGGTACCATACCAGATGAAAGCAAATAACTGAACTAAGTTCTTTTATCTGAGGGTGTATACCATCTGGCCCTGGTGCTTTGTTCACATTAATTTTGAATAAACTTTTATGTACCATATCTTGCATCAACCACTGACATGAAACATAATAGCCTCTATTGGGTGGGTCTTGAAACTGTGGATCTGACTCCTCCACATTGTGTCCGTTGTAACCACATTATTAACATTATTTAATGGAGCCACACTCTTAACCCTCATCTTTTTAATATCAATATACTTTTTACTTTTACTTCTTAAGGGAATACATTGAGAACAGTAACCATTTTAAATGACAACCATTTCTGTTCTGTTTTTAGCATAAAACATAATGCCAAATCTAAGCTCTGAAGTACTACCCTTAATTTGCTTTTTGCACCAAACATTAAATGAGATCACATTAAAGTCATACCTCCCAACTGTCTGGACAGTCCCGATTTTGACAGCTCAACCCACAGTCCTGGATTGTTACTGAAATGTCCCGAATTTCTCTTTGATCTGCACTGAACAGCGAGAAAAAGATACACAGATTCTAAAACTTAATTTGCTTTTGGCAGAGAGCACAGCATATGTGGCAGGTGCACTTAGATACTTCTGTAACAATTTAAAACAAGCAAAGAAACAGTAGTAACAATTTAAGATTAGCAGGTCTCTTGGGGAAAGCGTGACTTGCAGCTTACAGGGTAATTCACCTTTATTAGCAAAACTGTAATAACACATAAAACCTTACCCTTATACCCCAAGAAATGTGTTCAAACGTTCCATAACCTGCCAAATTTTGAAATGGACATGGTAATCAGGGGGTGTGGCCAAAAATGTTCACTGCACTACACCCCGCAAATGTTGGGAGGTATGTTATAGTAACTACTTGCACATTTGCTTTATATTCTGAGTCTTAGAGATCACTAGATCCAGTGATCTCCTCAACTTGTTCCCATTAATTGTCCTAACAGTATTATTGCTGCAGTCAAAATATAAGTAATTAAAATCCCCCATTAATATTACTTGCACCAGACTAGCAGCCTTTTCTATTTTAAACAGGAGCTAAGCCTCTTCCTGTTCACTTACATTAGGGGGTTTATAGCATACCCCCAGTGTTGGACTGGCCAACCAGGATACCAGGAAAAGTCCCGGTGGGCCCAGGTGTCAGTGGGCATTCATGCTGCTAATTTGGCCAAGTTCATGTCCATTCCCTATTTCTAGAGGCTAAATACTGTAGATGTCATAATAGATTATAGTATGTAAAGAAAATACACTAGGAGAATAGAGGTTGAATGAGTAGAGGAAGAATAATAGTAATGAAAGTGGGCCCATGGTCTAAAGTTTTTGGGTGGGCCCCTGATATCCCAGTCCGACACGGCATACCCCTACAATTTAATTTGCTGTGAAAAGCTCCACCCATAATATTTCAGCCCTCTCATTCATCATCACTTTTTCCTTTATATTGGCTTTTAAATCCTGCATAACAAATAGATTTACCCCTCCTCATTTTTTCTGCTGCCCCTGTCTCTGCAAAACAAAGCATATCCTACTAGATTTACTGCCCAACCATGTGACTCATTCAGCCATGTTTTGGCAATTCCAATTACAGTACATCATATTTCCCCTCCAGAGCTAGTAATTTCAGATCTCCAATTTTTACCAGTAATCCCCAGGATTACTCATTGCACCCTCCTCCCACACATAGATTACATTCTCTTTCTAGCAATCTTTTCCCCCCAAGGTAGCTGTACCATTATCATTGAGGTGCCATCCGTAGCAAAAAATCTGTAGCCTGGTTTTAAATAAACCCAAATCCCTCCTCCCCCACACTAATCAAGCATTAATCTCCTACTGCTTTGTTTGTGCCGGTGTTTTGTTCTACATGGCCATGTAACGTTGCTTGTGGAACAGGTAATATCACTGAGATAATGACCTTAGATACAGTGGTGTAACTACCAGGGGAGCAGGGGGTACAATTGGGCCAGGGCCCACATCCCACCAGTACCCCCCGGCAGATTGCGCCTGCTGCAGCCGGTTGAAGTCGGCTGCAGCGGCATAGAAATTCCACACAGACAAGGGGGGGCCCAGCTGCACGGCTTGGATGTCCTCGCCCTCAGCTTTTCACTAGTGATGGGCGAATCTCGCCCGTTTCGCGTCGCTGAAATCTCAGCGAATTCGCAAATTTCCAGCGTTGTTTCCGTCGCGTCGCATCATTTTCGGCGCGCATCACGTTGTTTTCAATGCATTTTTTTGGTGAATTTTTGCTGGCGTTTCGCAAATTTATTCGCCAGCAGCAAATCGCGGGAATTCGCAGCGAATTCGCCCCTTGCGAATAAATTTGCCCATCACTACTTTTCACCTAGTTTTCTTAAATGGTTATTATAACTTCAGAGTCCATAGAATTATTCATAGGTGAGCTTCTACAATGTGTGTTTGCAGTGGATTGAGGATTAAATTGGAGTAGATTGGTGTAAATTGGCTAGACTGTAGCAAAATAAATAATGATACAATGATGAACAAGACTGTACATTGTACTGTAATTGCAAAAAAAGAAGGACAACAGGAGATATATACGTGGAAGACAAGATTCCAATATCAGGAATGTCTTTCTATGAGAGGAGGAAAGCTCTAATAAGCACTGCCCTGGAAATGATTGCTGAAATTGTCCCCATTAGCTGGAAGAGGAGGGGATCTCTGAAAAGCACTGCCCTGGAAATGATTGCTGGAATTGCCTCCATTATGGCCAGGTTGTGCTTGCCTTGTAAATTCTGCATCACAATCAAGCACAGGTGGGAGAAATCCATGTGAAGACTGGGGTTCACCATCTTAGATCAACAGAGAAACAATTTTATTTGTGTACATATCGCTATATCCTTGGCTCTTAGCATGTGCTCTCAATATTTCATGTAAATCTAGGATCCAAAATAGTTGGCCTGTTTCTCCAAAAATTAGATTTTCAGTCCCTTAAATAAATGTTTTCTTCTCCATCCCTAGCCTCCTGCATTAAACCCTGCCCTTTGAATTCAGTTTCAGCGAGTGCTGTTTAAATATGCATAAAATTCCATATAAATAAAGCAGTAGGTTCTTAAAAATACTCTTTAAAGAAAAATACCATTGTTGAATTTACACTGTTTTTTACACAGCTTCTTATGCTATTCATTTCTTGCAGCTTGATTTTTTTTTATTTTATTTTTGAGGATTCATAGCAATATCAGTGTGTAATAGGGTAAAATGTTAATGGTTTAATATACAGTGGTGTGAAAAACTATTTGCCCCCTTCCTGATTTCTTATTCTTTTGCA
>CM044431.1:91548784-91574703 GCA_024363595.1 Xenopus borealis
ACATGCAAAAGAATAAGAAATCAGGAAGGGGGAAAATAGTTTTTCACACCACTGTAAATGTTCAAGTAATGGTTTTACATATATTTAGGTTGGCCACTACGGGGAATCTAGAGGATAACAGTTGTGAGGGAAAGTCTCCAGTGGTTGAAGAATAGCAAGTTATGTAAGGGAAGATTTCAGGAAGTGAGATCAGAGATGGGAAGCAAGATGAGCAGAGGGCTCTGCAGCAGTTGAGTCATCTCCTGGAAGAGATACTGAGCCTAGCTAGTGCTAGGCCTAGTGGTGTGATAGTATGCTCTTATTAGCATGGGCAGCTATGGCCCAAACTAGAGTGAGTGGGCGTAGTGCTCCCAGTGGGAATCCTGCCAGCCAGGTTGATCCAGCTGTTGAGTTTGGTAGCCGAGGGCTGCCTGTAAGCGTATCTGTCCCCTGGCAGTTGTGCTGTTATGGGCAATGTTCAACAAGAAGATGGGAGGTTGAGCTCTGTGAATGTGCTTCTGGCTGTGGCAAATAAAGAGACCATGATTGTACTACAACTTTCTTACTGGTGTGCGTCACTCAAGGGTTCACTCACATGAAAGGTTGGTGGTACATTAAGGGTTAACAATGGGTAAGGCACAGGAGATATTT
The DNA here is from genome assembly GCA_024363595.1 of Xenopus borealis. Classification (NCBI taxonomy): domain Eukaryota; kingdom Metazoa; phylum Chordata; class Amphibia; order Anura; family Pipidae; genus Xenopus; species Xenopus borealis. Next base: position 91,549,415 of record CM044431.1, read on the forward strand.
GCCACTGTCACACGCGTTTTATATTTTGGCAGCATAACTTCTATCACTTTAATTTATTTAATTGATTTGAAATTGCTATGCCAAGGATGCAGTAATGTACAATGTAAAATAAAGGCATACAACAGCGTTTGACAGAGTAAAACACCTACACTTTTTTTATAGGATCACTTTGCTTGTGATTGTATTGTGGAATATCACAATGTGAAACAACTTTATAAATACCATGATTTTTTTCCACTGTACCTTTATAAACAGTACTCTGTATCTTACAGTAGATATTTTCTTGAATCTGGTATCTTCCACTGGGGTCTACTATCTCTCATCTCATTCAATTTCTAATATAGTTTTACTGTGTATTATACAGAGATTTTTTTTACTATCAGTAGATCTGTGTAGAAAATGATCCTTTATTTATAAAACAATGGCCTATTACATTGTTCTGATTATAAAGAAAGGGAATTGCAACAATCACATGTATTTTTAACTCTTCAGCAACACCATATTTTGGACAGTGATAAACTTGTTTTGTGCAATAGCAGATAGTTCTGCCTTTGACATTACCACAGTTGCCTTGCTATTAGGGAAAATCTTTCAATTCTCCCCTTAAGCTTTTTATTGGGTATTTAACATTTTTAATAAAAGAGAGCAAGCAAAAAAAAATAAGTAACATAATAGTCATATCAAGTGTATCTGTAGTGTATCTAAACATAAATATTTGGTTTGATACATTTCACAATCCCACTAAATAAGATAATAAGACAGCACATACATATTTGTAGTAAGGTCTCAAAATGTATTAGGGTGTGGCAGGGAGGGTGGGTGGGTGGTTGGAAAAAGGGTAAAAGGCAAAGAGGAACCTCTGAAATTCGGGGGAAGGAAAAATTAGGGTACATCAAGGGATAGAGAATTCATAAAACATCAAATAAATGCACATGTATAGTTACCACTGAAAGTTAGTCATAGTAACAAAAATAGAAGTATAGATCTTGTAAATCAAATACAGGTATGGAATCCGTTATCTGGAAAATAGTTATCTAGTAAGCTTCAAATTACAGGAAAAAATCCTCATTTGTCTTTGAGGATATTGGATAATTTGTCATTATTCACTCCATTTTATTTTTAAAATAAATCAAAGTAGGTATCAGGTAGGTATGCAGTGGTATGGAGCAGGGGTGCCAAAAAAGTAAATTGGGATCTACCAGTAGACCTTTAGCTGATCAATAGATCTGAGGACACTGTCAACAATAGATCATCATCCTGTTCCATGCTTTTCATTCAGGTATTTATTAGGTTATGGTTACATACGTTTTTTTTGTTAAATATAGCAATAAACATTTAAAAAAATCAATATAATATTTAAGTATATTTTCCATGGAACAGAATGCTAACAAAGTTTTTATGGATGTAGACTCGGCATTAGTGAAGTATGGGCACTCCTGGTATAGAGTGTGTCACACCAAGGTTTTCCATTGGACACTGCAAATTAAGAAAGTCAGTAGCTTGTCGATAGTTATAATTAAACCATGGTTTTAAAAAAAATTTCTTTTAAAAAATCGTATTCATCTGAAAGGATTTTTTCATATCCAATCATTTTTTCAAAATTATGAATTGGAATCATTGTAGTATTCTACTATTTTACTATGGCAATTTTAGCTGCCAAAAATGTTTTCATGCCCCAAGAACTCATTTATCAATAAATCTTCTCCAAAAAAGTTGGAGCAAAAAACATTATTGACAATAAATTTGTGTGTCAATTCAAATCATATCCAAAAACTCGACTTTATCAAATTGTCGCTGCAAAACTTGGCTTTATCTGATCATTGAACAAAAACCAATGTGGACAACGATGTGAAGAAACATCCTCAAGGACATTTGCCCTTGACCTGTACATGACCTCGACAGGTTTGAGATATTTTTGGATTCTGATTTTTAGCAGCTTTAGGGTTTAATAAATCTCTAAAAATGTGAGTTTTTTTTCCATCTAAAAATTTGAGTTTTCCTCTTTAAACACTTGATCAGAAAAATTTGAAGTATAATAAAAAGTGATGGGCGAAACGGCGAAAAATTTGCGAAAATACGCGAGTCGCGCGTCGTTCGACGCGCGTTGCGTCGTTTCCGCGCGCGACTCGTTTTTGCCGGTGAATTTTTGCCCGCGAATTTTCCCTGCCATTTCGCGAATTTTTTCGTCGGCGGCGAATCGCGGGAATTCGCCCCTGGCGAATAAATTCACCATCACTAATCAATAATACATTGGCCCCTTAATGTCCTATTAAATTATTGGAGTAGTGGACAAATTGCAGAGTTTCTGGGCTATTAATTCTAAATGATCTTTGGACCAGTTGAGGAAAGAAAAAACAGTGCATGCTCTCTTGACCTTACCATCACACTCGAATGACTAGAATAATAGAAAACAGGAACATTTTATGATTTAGGATTGAATTAATCCCTAACTGAAGATAACCTGTAGGTCAAACATTTTTAAATGACATTGCAGAGGTTATAATAGATGTTATATATTATTAACCATATCTACATAACCATAATCTAATTAACAGAGAAGTTAAAAATTAGTAGCGTTAATATTAGGGATGCACCGAATTCAGGATTCTGCCTTTTTCAGCAGGATTCTGAATCCTAATTTGCATATGCAAAGGATTCAGGGGTTCGGCCGAATCCAAAATAGTGGATTCAGTGCATCCCTAGTTAATATTTTACCAAACATTGCCATATTTTGATATCTTTTAAAAAGCTGACAATTTCACAACTGCGCCAGTTTCAATATAATAAAGCACAGAATCAAGCAAGAATAAAGCAAAGAGATCCAGTTTTATTATGAAATACAACATACATAAAACAAGTATCTGGTGCAATAATCATAACCTGTGATTTTGTTATTTTAAGCTTATGTAAAGATAATTAGTAGTATGTATGGGAAATGGAAAGAATGAACAACTGTCATACAAATGACAAACTTAATTTCCTAGACCCAATGAAGTAAACCAGAATTACAGGGCCATATGCTCTGTGTCTGCATGCTTTACTATTTATAAATTGATTGTCATACATTTCATCAAAACTAAACTATAGCTAACCTTTGATTTAGTAACATCTCATTATTTGGTTATTTAGAATTTTCGACACTATTAACTGCCCAGGAAACATAATAATGTATGACATTAAAGGGATATTGTCATGGAAAAAAATTTTTTTTCAAAATGCATCAGTTAATAGTGCTGCTCCAGCAGAATTCTGCATTGAAATCCATTTCTCAAAAGAGCAAACAGATTTTTTTATATTTAATTCTGAAATCTGCCATGTTCTGTTGTTAGGCTGCTGGGGGAGGGGGTGATATCACTCCAACTTACAGTACAGCAGTAAAGAGTGATTGAAGTTTATCAGAGCACAAGTGGCATGTTCAAGCACTATTAACTGATGCATTTTGAAAAAAACATTTTTTCCATGACAATATCCCTTTAATGTCATGCATTATTATGTTTCCTGGGCAGTTAATAGTGTGGAAAATTCTAAATAACCAAATGTACCACTGCGTTCTATTCAGTTACATTGAGAAGGAAAAACAACAGCCTGCCAGAAAGCAGTTCCCTCCTAAAGTGCTGGCACAAGTCACATGACTTGGGGCAGCTGGGAAATTGACAAAATGTCTAGCCCCATGTCAGATTTCAAAACTGAATATAAAAATCTGTTTGTTCTTTTGAGAAATGGATTTCAGTGCAGAGGTCTACTGGAGTAGCACTATTACTGGTGCATTTTATAAAAAACATGTTTTCCCAAGACTGTATCCGTTTAAGTTATAGTCAATTCTGGTTTCAGCTATTACTCACACAATTTGTGTAAAGAGAGACAAAACTGTTTTTCTCTGGGGAAAGTATTCATAACATGAGACTGAAGTCTACAATTATATTTATTCCTATGTTTTAAACATCAGTAAAACAGCTCACATTACCTGTAAAATGAGCAATAGTCATAGAAGCAAACTAATCAATGAGCTACAGTGAGGCAGAAGAGTATTAAGAAGCCTATACTATGACAAGCCATCCATCATCTCTAGAAAGAGGATACAGTACACGCACAGTATCAGACTATGGAACCTAACACAGCATTACTTTACAAGACTGTGTCATGAATACCCAGTGATACAAAAATACTTTTCTTATCCAAAAATAGCTTTACACTTTTATTTTCTAAAAAATAGTTTTTGGACTTAAAGCCTATACTCAAAGTTTAACTATAGATTTAAGAGTAGTGAAATTATTTATAAATTGAGTTTGATTTGGATAACACATTATTATTTAAACAAGCTTTATTACAAGTCATTATTTTCTTTTTTAATGATAAGTAATTTCTAGAAAAAATATGTTCTTCTGATGGCATTCAGTGTAACCATAAAATAAAATCTGCTACAGTTTATGCTATATTTTGATGTGATTATAACGGACCACAAGGAAGAATCTTTGTTATTACAAAAGTTACAAAACGTATAGTAGTTAATTGAAAACAATAAGGTATCAGTTCAGAATTTGGAACAAAATAATTAATTGCACATTAATTTCTTTTAAAAAGATAGATAATAAGGAAGAGTAGATCAAAAAGTACTTACATGAAGCTGCTTGACAAAATACATTTGCACAATTGCATTAGCACTTGCCAGAGATAAAATATGCAAGAATTTTGGGCATGCTGAATTTTACTCAATCTCGTATTTTTTTGTTAGGAATCTACAGTATGGAAGAGGCATGAGCTTGAAGAAATCAGCCATATAAGGACCCTGCAGAGGGCAGTGTTGCTGTGTGTTTCACTAAACAGTTTTTAATGCTATTCTAGAGAAAGATTATTCTTTCACAAACTTACAGTTTTCTTGAAAATAATGGACCAAAATAGGTTCTGTAATTTAGCAATTTTTGCTTTTCAATGCTCATGAAGTCCAAGGTTTTGATGGCACATCATGTTTGTCCAGTTTGTGACCTGAACTAACAGTAAAGTACTTTATTCTAATTGTAATTTCAGTGTTAGTGACTGATTATCCTACATCATAGATGGAACAAAGTAGTGGACTGCCAAAAATATTTTGATCCCTTGAAAGTACTTTAAAAAGGCACTTTAGAAAAGACACTGACTGGCACTGGCTAGAATTGTGCATTTTGCTATCCCCAATAATACCCCACTCTTTCTCACTTTAGTGTATAACTAGAATTTATTATATTATTTATTTTTGCATAACCTTGAATGTATACAATGAACCTGGTTTGCCAAATTGTTGTCCAGTTTAGTGCAATCCTGCATGGAACATTAGCACAAAAGTTAAAACAGTGCTTACAAGTAGATTAAATCCACTGCAACCCATTTCATAAATGGTCTGATTACCATCATGGTTTGGTCGCATCGCAGCACTCAAAATGAGTATTTTGCCAAAATGTTTATATTTATATTAAGACACTTCCAATCTTAGTTCCCATATCCACTCTGACTGAAATTCAAAGTTCTTTTCATAAATTTATATGGGGTAATAAAAGGCCAAGACTATCAAAGTCAGTATTAACAACTAACAAACTGCAAGGGGGATTGGGAGTACCATCCACACAAAAGTATCATGATGCAGCTTATTTGAGATGGATTGCAGCATGGTCTCAATTTAAGGTAACTCCAATATGGGCTAAAATAGAGAGTTCATTTATAGCGCCACTACAGCTGGGCGCTTTCATTTGGGATATGGGTATACGTCCAACTATCCCTAAAACCATACTGGACTCCACTAAAACAATGCTTACTGTTTGGTATAGATGGAAAGATAAGCTCTTCCCACTCACTGTTGACCCCCTTTCTCCAGAATCCTAAATTCATTCCAGGGATTCAAGTTCCTTTTTATCGCAATTGGGGAACTAAGGGTCTACTTCAAATTTATGATGTAATTACACATGATACTTATAAGATCCTTCAATTTACAGACCTTCAAGCCAAGCTACCTGAAGTTCCTTTAAAATTTTATGAATACCTTCAAGTTAGACATTTTGTACAACCATTTCTCCATGCCCAGCGTAATTTGGCTCTCTCGCCTTTTGAGAAAATAATCAAGGTAGGCTGGCCTCAAAAAGCTTTACTGTCAAGAATCTATGCACTTCTCTCAACGTTGCCACCCCTAGACTTTGTAAAACATAAATATATGACTCTCTGGGAACAAGAACTTAATTTCACTTTGCCACTGGAAGTCTGGGAAGCTATCTGGTCCAATGCCAAGAAGGGAGTCACATGTGTCAAACAGAAGGAGAATGTATATAAAGTAATGATGCAATGGTACACGACACCAATGAGGCTTAATAAGATCTTTCCACAGATCCCGAACCATTGCTGGAGAGGATGCCAAGACCCAGGTTCTCTGTATCACTTGTTTTGGTCATGCCCAATTATTACTGCTTATTGGACCGAAATCCATAGTATAATTTCAAAGGTCACCTGCACAGATGTGGTGAAAGACCCTATAACCTTCTTATTGGGAAAACCTATTGAAGAGATTTCTAGATCATCACAGGTCCTGGTTAACCATATTTTAACAGTGGCTCACATTACATTAGCGGCCAAATGGAAATCGATCGAACCACCATCTGTTCAAGAAGTCCATAGAAGACTTACCTTTAATATGGCCTTTGAAAACATGATTGCATACACTCAAAACAGGACAAATAAGTTTCTAGCTATTTGGGCACCTTATGAGATGTTGGCAAAGCCACAAAATTCTAACTACTTTTATAATAGACTAGGTGGCATATGTTGAGATACAAGTAGCATAGATTCTTGATTTTTAGTTAACTCAAGATACTTCATTAGATATGGAATTAGATTTGGTGTCTAAACTACTAAGCAATGTTTTGTACAATTTTTATGCTAATCAATATAGAGATTATTTCATGTAAGGTAGAACTTTATTTTCATTTTTCCTTTTGTTTACTGTTTATATGTTAATGTTTTAACATATATAAGAATATCCAGAACGATCTTTTTTTGTATAACAGAATCGCGGCAATGTTTACATACAATATATTGTTTAGCACCTACCTCTGTAATGTACACATATGATATCACAAGCATGGAATGTTTTATTCTTCACTAGAGAATTTTATTCTTAATAAAAATTTTAAGTTACAAAAAAAAAAATCCACTGCAACCCTTATGTTTAGGGGTCTGTTCACCGCAATTAAATTATTCTGACAATATATTTTACACATACTTTGCTAGAAAAAATACACAGTTGTGAATTGATTTATTGTATATTCATGCATCCCCTATTAGAACATGTTTTATTATGTTGTATTATGTCTTTTCTAGCTCACAAGGGAAATATACTGACAGATGTATATGTAGCATTTTAAAGATATTCTGTTTTCCTTCTGTGTTTAACATTGAAAAGCATTTCAAAGTAAAACAGTTGTTTCATCATTTCAAAGAAGACCATATTATGATCACTGCCACTTATATGTTAACACACAAACTACTATTGGAGATAAGGTTGGTACTGTTAGTTATTAAAATATCCAGAACAGAATCTTTTCTCATAGGTTTGAGAACTAATTGAGAAATATGAAGAACTTTTTAGCATATTCACAAATCAGTTAGCTTTTTCTGATTTAGCTACCACATTAATTCAGTCAATGTCTGAATAATTGAAGTCACCATAACAACAATTTGTAACTGGACTTCATAATAATTCTGCCTTCTTGCTCTCTGCGTGGGTCTGTGGCCCTCCCACAATCCACTACAACACCATTCAATATTTAAACTCCAGCACTTCGAGCTAAGAGACAGCAATGACCAATTCCCATGATGCCCCCTAGGTAAAACAATTATCCAGTTATGTTTACCATTAGCACAAAAGACCCTCTTCATTCATACAATCCATCATGGCTCCTGGGTTTTACCAACAAGAAAAATCAGCCCAGTACTCCTGGAACCTAAATCCTTCTTTCCGACACCAAGACTTTTAGTTTTCCATACTCAAGCTATCATTTGTTAAAGTTGCAAATGGCGCTGGTAAAGTCTCAGATGTAACATTGGAGGGCCTTTACTTAAAGGAGAAACAAACTCGTAATAAAAAGCACCCCTATCCTACATAGACCCCCCCCAGCTGTCCCCCTGAGCAAATGCCCCTAACTGTTTACTTACCCCTCCGTGGAGATTCTGTTCACTTGCGCCATCTTCAGCCACTTCTGTAATCTTTGTTCCTTGGTTAAGCCACCAGCATTTTATTTTCTACACCGTACACTTTTTAAACTGTATTTGTAGGTCCAGTAATGCTATTATGTATATCTCCTGCCATAGCACTTTCTCACAAAATATTTCCCTTACTATTGTGTAGCTATGGGACCCATTATCTGGAATGCTTGGCAGCTTGGATTTTCTAGAAACTTTCTATAATGTGGTCACCATGTCTTAATGTAAAAACCCTGCTTGCAAATTACAAGCTGTGGTGAAAGACCACAGTACAGCACTAAAAATAACTTTGGGGGTTATGTAAAGAAGAGCACTAAGTTTGTGCAGGTGAAATAACCCAGCCAGTAGAATTTACCAGTCACCTGTTTAAAAGCAAACATCTTATTGATTGCTATGGGTTACTGCTACTAGGCAAACTTAGTGCCTTATATTGCATATGGGGGTATGTCTCTTGTTTGTGTGTGGTGTTTGTTAGGATCAACCCTATCAGTTTCTGAATTGTTATTTATATTTTTTTTAATGTATTCAATTGGTCTAGGTAGACCATTTTTGGGACTGATTTATCTTGAATATTACTGCATTTTGGTTAAAAACATGGCAACTGCATTCAAAATAGCACTTAGCCCAATGTGGTGTGGTAAGTAAATGACAACTAGTAAAAATAAGAAGTACATTATTAATACTGCAGGTTAACATGAATAAATAGTTGCTCTAAAGTTGTATTGGACATGAGCTCTATTAGGTGGATGTACTCAGTGTCTTCAACACCACGACAAATCTGATTTTGCCTTTCCAATAGGATGTTGCCATAGCTACAGTATGATATTAACATTAAAATGCAAAAATCTCAACTAACTTTCTAATTTTGCATCGTCATTTTTTATAGAAATGATCTTATTTACCTCTTTCCTCTTGTAAAAAGTGTGAATTCTCAGGCACTGACAGTGATGTTCCTTGAGTTGTCTAAGCTTTTTCATGCCAAATATTAATAGATGTTACCTTCCCTACTGGCCCAGCAATCCACTGGTCAAATGATTACAGCTCTCCTGCACAATATAAATATAAGGCACTCTTGTATAACCATGTCATTAGGATTCTATGCATTATTTATATTGTGCAGGAGAGCTGTAATCATTTGACCAGTCTAAAGTCTATACCCTAAATACTACAAACTTTATTCTTTATATCTATATATGTTTATAAATGTGGTTTTGCTTACCACCCCTGCTTAATTAATGAGTTTACACTCTTTGTTGTGGCAGGAATTCTGAAAGTAGTCACACAAGCAAATTTTTAATTAAAGTATGAAGATCTGAAAACAGGCATCAGAGCAACGAGACAGACCAGATGGTGTGATGGTTAAATATTGAAAGTAAACGTCAGCAAGCAGCTCTGTGAATACTGCTCAGTACTGAGTTCTATGTTTGTCCTTATTCAGCAACAGTGACCATCAGCAGACAATGCTTAATTATTCACATTGATTGGAGAAAACAGGGAGGTGACATAGTACACAAACCTTGTGCAAAAGGCTCAGATAAGACTAGACAGATAATTACTGCAGAATTTCTTACATAATTACGTCATCTCTTACCATGGACCTTTTTTGCTCACTCTATTTGTAAGATATTGTGAAATGTTGGCAAAATTATTCTCTGGCATTAATATTTAATTTAAACAAAGTACATATTACACTTACAACAAATACTGTAATATTAAAGGGGTACTGTTAGAATAAATAAAAACTTTTTTTTGCCTGAAAACAATGTTCAATATTGTGTAAAGTAGTGTGTTTTTGGAAAACATGGTTAACTGCTGGAAAATATTTAGCTACTTTTCATGCTTGTTTGAGGGAAGATCAATTTTTTGTTTCTCATGTCTGTTTCTATTTCCTTTTTAATTAAACAACAGAGATATATTTCAGATACAATATCAGGATCAGAGTTACTTTCTCTCAAGATTGAGGAGTATAAATGACAGGTTATCTGAACAATTTAACAATATTTACGACATAGCGACTTGCACGCGATTTTTTTTTTTAAGTTTGAGTTTTTCCACACCCATTTTTCACGAGTAGTGTTGCAATATCACTGAAGGGTTTGTTTTCAGCAATTGCCAGTCTGGTGGCTATAACAATATGAAGGACAATACCATGGAGCTATTTTGGAAATGTTCGTTTACTTAGATTTAGCAGAGCTAGGGCCAGGGTTGGTGGAGTTTCTTATGTACTAGTTTGATACAAGATGCTGCCAAATACAAGATTGCAATACAAGATTGCTGCCAAATAGGGAGGAATATTGGAAATGTCCACAAAATGTGGAAAAAGCATATAATAGTTTAATTTCTCCCATCATGTGTTTGACATATAAAGGGAACAGTCAAATACCCCCTGTATTTTTCTATGATTTTTATGGTAAGCATTTGGTTTTGAGTAGCGTTAAGTGACTCTTTCCACTCTGTGGGACAATAGAGGGTGTTTAGTTCTTTCTCCCACTTTATTATAAATGGGGCTTTATGCATTTGTTAAAATCTGAATATATTGTGATAGCATTTGGTTAAACCCTTTGGGGCACTTGGCGTTAAAGCACAGGGTTTCATGAAGTGAGAATTCTTCCCAATTGTAATCTTATTGATAAAAAGTAAGGTCTAACTGCTTAAACAATTTTTTCTTATTGAGAATAGGTAATGTCTAACTGATAAACTGTTTTTAAATTTCTATAGCAAGTCTCATGAGTATGTATGAAAAATAATACCACACACAATCCATCAGTGTTTTAGGCAGATGCCCTACCAATTGGCAAGTGACACCTTAAAAGGTTTGCAACCCATTCCCTCCATAAGAAAACATATTGAACTCTTCTGCAATCTAAGAAACGCAAGGCATCTGAAACTAAACCTGTTTTCAAAACCAAGTTGCAGTTGTCACATAATGATGTTAATGCACATGAAGGTGTTTCATAAAAGGAAAAGTTTGGGGGTGGGTAATAATATATACTGCATTCTGCATTAGAACAGAAGAGGCTCACAGCAGGAGGAATAGGCATTTCTTATGAAAGAACATGGCTGAACTGTCAACAAGTTGAGAGGAAGGAAAGGATAGACAGATAAATACCAGAAAGAGCAATTTCCAGCAGAACAGGATGGCACATAACAGTTTTACATACAACATTGTCAATAATCTAACAATAGTAGTCAATACATAGCAGATATCTGGCTTATCTCCTCTGAAATCCAGCATTTATTTGCAATGCTCGGTCAACTAACTATACTTGTTCTATTAGTTGACAACCAAGTCTAAAAGAACAGCTGAGTGGCAGTTTAATGATGACAACTGAGGGCAGCAGTATGGTAATCATTGTATTATATATGTATTACTATTCATTTGTATCAATCCAATTGTAAAGAGATGTGATAGTTTGTGTCTAGAGTTAAATATGTCCTAATGTGGGTGGCATCATGTTGTTCAGTTATCCTGCCATATTCTTTTAATAATCAGCAAGAAACCAATACTAGAATTTATTTCTGAAACAATATAACCCTACAGGCCAAAGAAAAAACATAACTGTGTATGATAACACTGTGCAATGGGCAAGGTTTATTAAACACAAACAAGGGAAGATGATTCCAGATAACTTGTAGATATGTATATTTTTATATTCAAGGTTATAAAAGGAATATAAAAGGTAAGTGTTAAGTCTATAGATGTATCTAAAATGTGGAAATATTGTGATACTCAATGATTATCAATGCATAGCAATTATAAATCATTAAATAACTTTTGTGCATGGCAGAAGTCTGTAATGCTGTGTGTAAAATTGGGAAAGTGATATTACCAAGTACTAAAGATCATGCTGTTTTTATATAATCTCGCCCAGATATATTTTGTCTCTTCCCCTATCTTTATTATAGCATTATTGTAACTTGAAAGTCCTGCTTTTCTTTCACTATAAGCTACTTGTAGTGAGTCATTTTAGTCAGTCAATAGGAAAATGCAAAAACTTTACACAATGAAAATACTACATTGTTAGAAATGTTAAAGAAGAAACACAATATTCAGTTGCCTTAATTGAAAAACACAGGGGGGTCATTTCTAAAGTTCATGCAACGCATATGTACTAGCAAATGGTTGTATTGCCCAAGTTTTTTCCTGAATGCTAAAATACTGCACTGTTGTATGAATTCACATTGTGCACAAACTGTGCAGCCACTGTGTGAGTTTGTTGTGCGTGAAAATAGCAGTGACAGTAAATCAAATTAGCAATATATAACTGTTTTGCTAATAATTTCTCAGCCATCAGCAAGTTGTAGCATAACTCAAATGCAGAACTATTTGCAATTTGCTTATATGCCATATTAAGAAACTCTTATGGAAGACACACAACAATGGAAACACATTAACTTAAATTTCCTAGGCAGAATACATTTTATTAAAATGATCCTATTTCCCAAAATGCTATACCCTATACAAATGCTACCATACCGTATAAAAACAACTGACCTAAAACGGATACATAATATATTCCGCACCTTTTTATGGCAAAAGAAACGTCCCAGAATCAGCTTATACAAACAGTCTGTCCTGATCTACACCTGCTACGCCCTGTTCCACTATGCACCCATTCCACCCTGACAGACACTATGCCCTTGTCACCCTGTTTCTGTCCTTTCCCTTTCCGTGTCCCATGGGCACAGTCAGTTCTTGTCTGAAGGACTCACCTTTCCTCCACATGTCTCCACAGCACCCCCTAACCTCACATTTGACAGGGAGCTCTTCCCTGTCAATCTAAGGAGATGCCTGAAAGCCATGTTTGGTAAAAAAAATGGCAAAATTGGAACATTTTCAGTAATATTAACATTATTATTATGTATTTTTAGAGAGCCAACATATTGCACAGTGCTTTAAAATAAATGTGTTATCACATGAATTACACACATAGAACATAGTCTATGTGTGTAAAAGGAACAAATTCTTATTCACTCTCTTGTCATATCGCGTCTAGACTATTGTAACTCTCTTTTAATTGGCCTTCCCGCTCCAGAAACTGTCACCTCTCCAGTCCATAATGAACACTGCTGCTAGGCTTATACACCTCAGCAACTGCTCTTCCTCTGCAATACCATTCTGCCAATCCCTGCACTGGCTTCCACTCCCCTTCAGAATTAAATTCAAATTAATGACCCTGACATTCAAAGCACTTCATAACTCTGCCCCTCCCTACATCTCTGAACTAATCTCCATATACTCACCCAACCGCTTACTACGCTCCTCTACTGACCTTCTACTCAAGACTTCTCTCATTACCATGCTCGTATTCAAGACTTTGCAAGAGCTGCACCCCTCCTCTGGAATTCTCTCCCACGGTCTGTCCAACTTTATCCCAATCTTTCAGCTTTCAAGAAATCTCTAAAAACCCACTTTTTTAGAGAAGCATACCCTCACTGTTAACTACTCAATGCAATACACCTTACATTACTACATCTCTCACCCACTTTATTCTGATCTTGCCCTCTCCCATACCCTGTGTATCATTCCCTTCCCTTTAGCTTTTTCTGTACAGGGCCTTCCTCACCTCCTGTACCAGTATTTATTGTGATGTATGTAACACCATATTTATTGTGATGTATGTAACTCCTTATGTTCTATGTATGTAATTCATGTTATTTAGTTGTGTAATCACATTCACTTTACAGTGCTACGAAACAAGTTGGTGCTATAGAAATACATGTTAATAATAAAATAATAATATTGACTTACATACATAACAACCAGTACCAATAAAAAAGGTGAGAATGGCCCTGTGCAAAAGACCTACAGGGGAAGGGAATGAGATACAAGGTATATGGTATTACATATGGTAGCTTCTCTAAGTGAGGGTAGGCTTCTCTAAATAAGTGTGTTTTAAGAGATGTTTAGAAAGCAGAATGCTAGAAGAATGTTGGACAGACTATGTGAGAGGAGGGGGTGTATCCCTTGCAAGGTCTTGAATGCGAGCATGTGAAGCAGTAATGAGAGAAGAGTTGAGGAGCACATCAGTAGGGGAGCATAGTAAGTGGTTGAGTGAGTATCTAGAGATTAGTTCAGAGATGTAGAGCTTTGAATGTCAGGGTCATTAGTTTGAATTTTATTCTGAAATGTAGCAGAAGCCAGTGCAGGGATTGACAGAGTGGAATGGCAGAGGGGCAGTTGTTGAAGTGTATAAGCCAGGCGGCAGTGTTCGTTATGGACTGGAGAGGTGCCAGTCTCTGGCCAATTAATAGAGAGTTACAGTAGTCTAGTAGTTACAGTAGTCTAGACGTGATATGATGAGAGAGTGAATTCCACCAAGTTCAGACCAAGTAAAAATATTATTATTGCAAAGATTCTTTTTCATGAATTACTTTACTTACTTTAATTTAGAGCTAAAATATACTGATTCTTGTAGTTTTTTTAAACTATATATTTTACATTTTAGAGCATAAAAAACAATAACCCATTTCCAATTTCTACACCATTAATTTGACCCCTCGTAATTAGCTTAGCTATGTTTTTCAGAGCAATATGTAAATATGTTAGATTATTTTTCATTTTTAAATATAAACTATGTAACATTACATGACACATTTAAGGTTAATATATATTTTTCAGACTCTCGTTTGAACTTTGTAGAATATGGAATATAATAATGATATTGTTTCATGTTTACAAGCCAAATTTAGAGATGATTCTTTTACACCACTATCATATGAAATACCTTCTTGTCATTAAAAGACATTTTCAGCTGCTGTACATGACATCTTTTCTTCCTTTATTTTAGGCAAGGTTACTATCTCAGTACAAAGCCGTTTCCATGGAAACAGTTGCTACAAAATTAATTTAATATGCTTGCAAGTGCTCAAATAGATTTAAAATGAGCATAGAAACTTTATTCAATTGAAAATGCTAGTAATTCCGAAGAAGAGTGCTTCCATTTGCATTATTTGAATAATTGATTGGGAATCTGAAGTCTAAAGTTTGTGTGCAACCAAATTGGTTTGAAAGTTGCGCAACAAATTTTTTGAAGAAATTCGATTTTCAAATATGCAAATGAGGTAAATTCCACCATCGAATTTTTTGAATTCGACCGATTCAAATAATTCAAATAATTCTAATTTAATTGTATTCGAATATTCCAATATTCGATGGTAGAAGTACTTCCCCTTAAAAAAAAATTTGGCTAGTTCGCCATCTTGGACCTACCAAATTGCTTTAAAACCCTATGGGAAGCTCCCATAGGTGTTTTAAAGTTTTTTTTGATCTAATAAAAAAATTTCAATTGAAGGGTTAAAATAGTTGAATCGTTCGATCGAATTTTTTATATGCGATCGTTCGATTGGTCGAATTGGCAAATTGCATTAAAAACATTCTAATTCGAATGTTTTTGAAATTCAACCACTTCCCCTTTAAATTCGAAAATGGAATTTGAGGGTCTATTAACCCTCAAATTCTAATTTTTGTAAATCTGCCCCATAGCGGCAACAATTGGTGAAAAATTTCACTCATCACAATTGCTATTCATAACTTTAGTTTAGCTTTATAAATCACAGTATTAACATTTTATACTAATTCTGTGTAAAAGAATTCTAATATTTACATCTGTATCTGTTGACGTCCAACACTTATGTGTTGTTGACAACCAGGATCTCCATTTAAACTGCACAATTGCTGTTCTAAATAATTAAACAAATTAATAAAAAATGTATTCTTTAGAACAGCGATAGTGCAGTTTACCTGGAGATACTGGTTGCTGCTGGTATGGTGCCTAGCAAATGTGTCTACTTGGGTAGTGTCCACCAATGCAGTGTATTCTACTAAGCAGCATAATAATTTTTTTTCCTGTCTTAGGAACTTCAGCCATGGATTGTGCACAAATGCAGTAAAGCTAAACTTTATCTTTTTAATTCTAGGTTGTAAGTTAACTCTACTGTGCACAGTATAGAACAGTCACAAATGATCCATAGAAATGGATAAGAAGAAAATAATATAGTGGTGTATTGCTCACTAAACTTGCGCATAGTTATAACTATGAATAGTTTTTTATATGAGGATCTGAGGTAAGCGATAATACATTTCAGTCCACAGTTGTAATAATCAACCTATGGACCTTTTAACAGCTAGTAATTTGGAATGTGTAGGATTGGGGACAATCCAGAGCAACAGAACATTAGGAATAGCTATAAATATTGTTATGATAAGCCATAATCAAATGGAAATGACAATTGTGAATAACTACTTTCACACTTTTAGCTAATCATTCCTTTTTCCTCGTGGCCCATACTTGATATCTTAACAATGGAACTTGAACTTTCAAATAATGGCAAGCCTTTGCGTGAGAAAGCTGCCACAAAAATGAAGATTTTGCAATGGAATAGTGATGGATTTGATATATGCTTTGTGTTTACAACAAATGGCCCAAAGGAACCTAAAACTGATACATGCAAGTTGAGGCCAAGACTTGTTTGAAACATGCACAGTAATTAAGGTTACACAGAAAAGCAATCGGCATTCCAAAAAAAAAAAACCCTGCAGGGGTAGAAGTTGTTTACATATTAAACTGTGAGAAATCTCTGAATTGATGAAAAGCTGCATACCCTGAAAAGGATTTTTTTCCTGCAGAATATTCCCATCAAAGTGTATGTTTCTCATAGTGCAAATGGCACTCAACGAGCAACACAAATTTTTACAGTTTAAATAAATTCAAACCAAGCAGTTACAGAGCAGTCAGCCACAGTTCCAATGGTTCTATACAGCCAGTTCAAGTGCAATTAATCAAACTCCAACCACCTTAAATCCAATTAAAGGGGACCTATAATTGTGTAATTCAAGGCCAAATAAACTTTACATAACTATATAAATAAATAACTATAACTTAACAATTATATAAACTATATAAATGATTTAATTCTATGACTAATTGATGAATTTGCCATTTATTTTACATAGCTTTTTACACTGTTTTACTGGCAATAATTGTTTTATACAGTATGATAAATAGTCCTCAAATTTTGCCCAGGTGCATTTATAAATTATTTATACCTTGATGAATTTGCCATTTATTTTACATAACTTTTTACACTGTTTTTCTGGTGTTAATTGTTTTTTTACAGTATAGACCACAATTTTGCCCAGGTGCATTTACATGTAACAGCCAATCAACAGGCAACATTTACTGGTCAACAATTCTGTTGGGAAGCATGAAAGACAAACCTCTGGTGCAATACTTTAATCAACTAAATTAAAGTACAAATCTCTTAATTTTGTATGTGCAAATCTTTCCATACATACATGTGTAGGTGTAAGGTGATCTAAATCAATAATTAATTGAAGCAATAATATTATGGTGGCATCTCAATGTATGATACCAACCTGTTATTAGTTTATAAATGTTTTAATTTATAGTTACACAAATGGGTATAGCAGCATTTTCCCAGATTGTATACCAGGTCATTAATTCTATGGGATGGTTCAATGCCTCTTCCCACTTTTTCTTATAGGTTTGAGGAGAGGTATTGAGGCCTCTGTCATTTAAAGGGGATCTATCATCATAACCAAATTGCACAGATAGACAGATATGATGAACATTTTTTAATATATTTGTTTAACAAAAATGCTTAGTTTATAAAATAAAATAAATAATATTACAGTAAGTTGGGAGCCTTTCTCCTTCCAACAACTTTCTGCCCTGAATCCTCCTTCTAAGGTTGTTCTCCATGTAGGTGCAAACCTGCTCTTAGCATTCAGCTCTGTGCACTCTGTTTCAAGATAAAATACAGGGAGAGGGAATTTGGAAATATCTGTAGAAAGCAAAGTATATGGCTTCAGAACTATGGCTTGTACTGTGGTTCTACAGATAGTAATCAGCTGCTCTCCATCTGCAAAGAAGCATATGTGTAGAAAAGCTGACCAATAGCCCTAAGTACCACTAGCCTTAATTTATTTCTTTTGCATCTGTCCCTGTTCCCTCATTCTTTCCTTGGCAGACATGTAGAAATCATTCTTTTTTCTTTACTGATCACACAGTGCCAGGTAATATGGCAAGCACATGGACCCAAATCCTGTCCTGCCCCCCCCCCCCCACCAAGTAATATGGCAAGATACACAAACATACAGCTGCAGGAGATCAAGTAAGTGATCAGAGGTGCACTCTTAAAGGAATAGTAACACAACAAATGCAAAATGTTTTTGTAAATAGTATATCATTCTCAAATTATATATTGATATATTAGGTTAAAAAAAAGAAACCTTCCCAGAAGCAGCCCTTCTATTCTTCATGGGGTGTCAGCATCGAGTAAGGTGTGCAATCCCCTGCCCCCCCAATGCATGAAATGCCCCAACGAATTGTATGTCTTTAACCTTGTTTTTTGCTCATAAATCAGTACAGGGAAAAGATCCATCCCTTAGATAACAGTCTTGTACATAAGGCTATGGCTTTGGCATCGTTTTTAAAAAAGCCAACTGCTGAGTAAATAACTGCCATGGCCTAAACTAGAAACTGCAAGTGTATTTACGCAACGGTCAGCATTTTTCTAAAAAGATGCACAAGGACCTCGCCAAAACTGCAGTGGTTCTCTGCATGTGTAGGCCCAGATTCAGCCCTTACACTGGAATCAGCCTTTTTATTTTCCTGCACCTGGAAGCACTGTGTCAGCTGGATGGAGATACTCTGTAAATTTCAGTTCTGAAATGAAAACTCTGGTGTTTGAGTGCTGAAGTCCATTGCGTGTACCTGAACCTAGTCAACACATTGGTTCTGGGCGCAGGAAAATAAAAAGGGTGATTTATGCTCAACATATGCATCAACTCAAAGTGACTTTTTTTATGTCTTAAACACACGCATTCTGGGCCTACTTATTTCTGCAGGACAAGATACAGCCTTATATACCAGACTGTTTGGCAATAGCCCTAAAGGGCAAAGTGGTTAACACTAGTGAATAGTCGCCAGCATGACGTCATTTCACTCCCTAAAGCCAGGCGAAGTTGAACTCTGGATGTTTTCCTGAATATTATCTCTTTTGCCAGAGTTTAGACCAGGCGAAGTGCAAAAGAATAGATAGGAGTTTGTAAAAAAAAAAAAAAAAAGTTTAAATTTTTCTAAGTCCCAAAAAACGCTGGTGTTTTTTAAAAAATTTTTATAGGGTGATATGCTGAAAAAGTTTGAATCTCTTTTTTCCTTCCCCCCTACATTTAATAACATATGGCACCTAAACTATACTGTGGGCACATGTGTAGGGCATTAGAACACCTCTATATAATTTTATTAAGTTTCCATGGGCTTGTGTAGTGTTATGTATTTGCTGCAGCATACACATCCATTCAAACATAAACTTTGTGCCATATGCAAATTAGCCTTCACTAGCGCAACTTCGAACCACTGTTTGTAACATCGCTAGCGCAACTTCGCAAATGATCAGTAACTTGTGTGCAACTTTGAATCTATTTAGAGTTTTGCATAACCTAATGTGCTGATTTACTGATATGATTATTGATTTCATGATAGTTCCCCTTTAAGAGACAAGTTTTCTTTGGGAGAAGCCAGGTTTGCAGATCTGAATTACTAAATTATTCTCTGGTGTAGTGTCTTTTGGGCAGAGGAAGAATGCAAAATGTTGCATCTATAGGTATTGAAGGTTAGTGAGGTTACCCAGATTAGGTTAACGTTGTAAATCTTGAAATCGTTTTCCATCCAGGGATTAAATAACTAGCCTACATGAAAAAGATTCCCACCAATCACTAGTGGGAAAAAATCTGCGTTCTTGATAAATGGGTTTAAGTGAGTATGTGCACAACTGATGTCCAGCTTCTTAATAGTTTTATGCCATAGAGACAGTGTATTTACCGTGAAATGTAGTATAGTCTTTTTCAGGTTTGGTGAGGGTTCTCTTTTGGACCAAAGCAGGGAAGCTAAGTTTAGGGAGTGAGTGGTTAAATTCTAACAAGGCCCATTTCATGAAGGGGTTAAAGTTGACCTAGTCCCTAAGCAGCTTAACCTATGCAGCAAAATAGGAAGTCATTACATTCAATGCTGCCATGCCACCCATTTATTTATCAGCACACAGTATGTAGTTTAGGGATGTCGCGGACTGTTCGCCGGCGAACTTGTTCGCGCGAACATCGACTGTTCGCGCTCGCCGAATGTTCGCGAACGTCGCGCGACGTTCGCCATTTTGGGTTCGCCTTAGCTGGCGCTTTTTTTTGACCTCTCACAGTAAGTAAGTAAGCGCCGCGTTTCGTCTTTGCGTGTGAACAGGCTGTAACCTTTACACGACTTGATTGGCATGTAGACGCCGGACGTTTTAAACAGTTTATTACACAGGTTTCGAAATGTAGTGTGATTTCTGCCCTTTACAGCACAAAACGCAGCGCTGTGTCAACAATGGATTTTTCAGATACATTTTTGCCCTTGATCCCCCTCTGGCATGCCACTGTCCAGGTCGTTGCACCCTTTAAACAACTTTAAAATCATTTTTCTGGCCAGAAATGTCTTTTTTAGCTTTTAAAATTCGCCTTCCCATTGAAGTCTATGGGGTTCGCGACTTTTTTTCCGACGTTCGCAACATCCCTAATGTAGTTTGTTTTGAGACTCTGTGTCATTGGTTCTCCAAACTAAAGTTTAGAACTGCAGTTTGCACACTGTTTATGTCTGAATTTGGGACTGGGATGTGTCAAAAAGGTACACCATTCTGGGAGGGAGGTTTAATTTGACCAAAGTTATCTTGCCCATCCATAAAACAGGACAACCTGCCATGTTCTCAAGTCCCATTTCTGCTTTGCTAGCAAAGGGGGGTAATTTAGTTTTGTTTATGGTAGGAGGTGGAGTTCCCTGTTAGATTTACTCAAAGATATAAAGGTAAGTTTCAACCCAGCGGTAAGAAAACTTTAATTAAAGGCATTTAATAGATGTGTTACTGAATGTTTGTCTCCCCATTGCAAAAACATTAGTTGGTCCATGCCAGTTATTGAGCAAATCTGCTCTGTGATGGAGAATGGGAGAGGGAAGTCCCGTAAATATTTCCTCCATCCATGCATATCATCCTCCAGGTGGCCAATCTAAACAACATGGAGAAAAAAATCATATTTTCTTTCTGTTTATATGGTGAATGAGATAAAGATAAATAAGCTGTGTGGATGGTCTGATACCCGTTTTTTTTTTTTTTTACCTCAGTTGTCTTGGGAAGTGTTTAGCAGTGGAGCTATCTGTGGGATAAGGGGTAAAAGAGAGGAGTGAGGAGATCAATGTCTGTGTCCATATAATGTCATACTCCAGGTTGGGGATAGTCTGCATTGCAGTGGTGTGGAAGGAGGTGCTTATGTGGTTTCTCTGCCATCAATGCCCAACTGCCACAGGAAATGGGCCCTCTGGCTGGGTCTTAGATTGAGAACTGGTTGGTAGGTTTTCTGAGTAA
Organism: Xenopus borealis; assembly: GCA_024363595.1. Classification (NCBI taxonomy): domain Eukaryota; kingdom Metazoa; phylum Chordata; class Amphibia; order Anura; family Pipidae; genus Xenopus; species Xenopus borealis. Next base: position 91,571,051 of record CM044431.1, read on the forward strand.
TGGGTCTCATAGCTCTTCTTTTAAAGAGTGTAAGAAAAGACAGATAATTAAAGACTTGAATTTTGATCCCTTGATCAAGTAGTGTGGTTGAACGTGGAGCTTTAGCGTTATGGACTTTTTGATTTCAAAGTAGTGCAATCTTACTACTAAATCCTTGGGGAGGTATCAGTTGGTGAGGGGATTTCCCCAGTGCACTGTGGGCCCTGTCCATTCTTCATGCCTCTGGTAGGAGATCTGGATTTATTGTAGAGAAAAGGTCTCTCAGATGTAACCTCAATTTTTGGCTTTTGACAGAATTTCCTTCCTCCTGTAGCAGTTTTATGTGGGATAATTCTTCCCTCAGGAAGGCATTATTTGTCTTCCAGATAAGACAATTTATGTATTATTAATCTGAGGTGTTTCCTAGGTTGTCAGTGCATTCCCCCAGGGTTAAGATTTTCAGCCTAAATTCTGTAACTACAGTTTTCAGTGAGGCTGTTATGATGTGTGTATGCCTGTTGTGTAATGCTTCCAGCTGTGTTGAAAATTGAAAGTCTTCTGTTATCACAGGTTGTGCAGTGGTAGTGTGTGTCATGTGTGGGTTAGGCTAGGCCTCGATCTCTGTGAATTGTTCCCCTGACATCACTATAGCCAGAGTGGCTTGTGAACTAGAGAGGTGATTGTCTGTTGTGGTGTTTATACAAATGGCCTTCGGGTGTCACTGTACATACACCACGCATTAGAGAGAGACTGTTCCTGGAGCAAGATTTAACCCTTGTAAAGGCTATTACAGTTGCTAGCCAAATTGAAACAGCTGTGGCAGAGGCTAAAACTCTCAGTCAGGGAACTGCTGGGAATGTACAGATTGTGAATTCAAAACTGTGGCCTAATAATGCGCAGTCACAGGAAAAATACAGTGCTAAGGAAAGGGATTCACTGCAAAACCATGCAGCAAATACAAATAAAAAATACTGCTTTTGCTGTGGTTCAACACAACACCTTGCAAACTATGCTAAATGTCAGGTCACTTTGCTACGGTCTGCTGTAGTTCTACCAAAGATGTTCATGAACTCACTACTACAAATGTTACAGTATTCAATGTGGATAAAGCTGGTACATTTATTCCAGACAAGTTTATATGCATTGTTAATGTCAATACTGCTTCTGCTGACAAGGGGCACTCTATTAACCTGATGTTTGATACAGGTTCAGCTGTTTCTATACTACCAAAGGATATTTTCTTGAAATACTTTGCAAAAGATACACTTGTTGCACCTGCCCTGAGACTGGTCAGTTACTTAAAGGATCCAATCCCTGTGCTTGGTTGCTTGTCAGTGACTGTACAGTTTGAATCAAATATTGCAAAATGTGACTCTTACATTGTGAATAAAGGTACTGCTATACTTGGAAGGGATCTCTTTAATGCTTTAAACCTACAATTAATTGATGGATGTGTAAAAGTGTTACCCTTTGTCATGTTGTTACATTGAGCACAGTTTTACACATCCACTCACTGGGAAAAGATTCAATATTAAACAATTTTTCACCTGTGAATCCACATTTGTTATATACTTGATAAAATGTCCATGTGGATTGGGATACGTTGGGGAGACAACACAAAAGGTTAAGGACAGAATTTCAAAACATAAATCAACTATCAGATGTGATGAACTGGAGCTCCCTATACCGGCACATTTTCGCACAGCAAAACATGCTCTAAGTCAGCTCAGATTTCAAATTATTGATGGAATCCCTAAATTAAGAAGGGGGGGTGACCATTTGAAAGCTCTCAAAAAGCAAGAGATGTATTGGATTAATAAATTGGGGACCTTGTGGCCAAAAGGCCTAAGTAAAGAATAAACACCTACGGAGTTTATTTGAGATAGGTTAACTCAGTGTTCTGCTAGGGTCAGATAACACCCTTGGTTGTTTTTAATGTGTTTATAATATTATCTTTTCTATTTTTCATTTAAGGTTCTCAACAAATGTAAACATTGGTACAAGATCCCGGACTTCGGTGAGGCAGTTCTTTCTGGAACTTTTCCTCTCCGGGTAGAAGGTACCAAAAAATGTTTTTAGTTTGATGTTTAACTCCTGTTTGATCCTCTGTGTAACCCTTATTATTATGTGTATGGCACTGTTCAACACATACGAAATAACATATATTATTGGTTAACACATAAGTAAAGGGTCACGGGATGTGATGGACTATGGATTGAACTATACTATAGAAATTTATTTGGCCTTCACAATGAACTGAATTCACTTATCACACTGTGTGGGATCACATGAATATTGTGATATACATGGGGGTGGGTCCTGATGAAGTGCACTCCCCCATGGGTGGGGATAAAAAGGTTGTTAGGTGCACTTTCAGGCAGGCTTGAGAAAGGGCAAGGATTAGCCCGAAACATTGCCATTTCTGACTAAATAAAAGCAAGTTTACATTTTTGCAATTAAGAGGTGCTGCAGTATCTTTCTTCTACTGTATGATTTTGCCCCTGGCAAGGGCTTTATACTGCATTGCACTCTGCCCGAAAGGGTTTTTGAAGGTTGGCTGAAGCACACAAGATTTCTAGTGTTTGTATAACATGGTTACACAAGCACCTACTCCATTTGATTTCCAGACCTTATAAGCTTACTTAGGTCTTACTTCATGATGTTTTAAGTTTATTCCCAACTAAGCGTCAGTTGTGGAGCCACTTCAAGCACTTTGACAAGTCTGGTTTGGTCAAAGACTGCTCAACATAGCTTTGAAATAGTGAAGCAGTTAATTGTGAACAGTCCAGTGCTAGCTTCATTTTATCCTGCACTAACCACTGTGGTTACTACAGATGCTTCAGACAATGGCATTCCTGCAGTTCTCACACAGATCCATGCTGATCATTCAGAGAAAACTGTTGCATTTGCATCTAGAACACATGGGGGTTGATTCATCAAAGAGTGAAGTTAAGAGTGAAGTTCTGCCACTAGAGGGAAATTCCACAGCTCTCAATTCATTTCTATGGGATTTTTAAAGGCGTATTCATCAAAGGGTGAACTTTCACTTCACCCATTGATGAATACGCCTTGCAAAATCCCATAGAAATGAATTGAGAGCTGTGGAATTTCCCTCTAGTGGCGGAACTTCACTCTTTGATGAATCTACCCCTTACAGAGACAGAGCGTAAGTATTCAGCTGTTGAAAAAGAAACTCTAGCATGTGTTTGGGCAACAGAAAAATGGAGAACCTACCTATGGGGTAGAGAATTTACCTTATGCACTGATCATAGCCCTTTAACTACACTATTTACAACAAAGGGACTAGGAAGAGCTGGAAGGCCTATAGCTAGATGGTCAGCAAGGCTACTGAATTTCAACTACAAAATGCAATACAAACTATGTTTAAAAAATGTTACTGCCGATTGTTTGTCACGCTTACATTAACCTGCAGCTTCTGATACACTGGATGAGGACATAGAAGTTGTAGCACTTACTGATATATTATCATCTACAGTTACAGCTGCTGATTTTAACCCTTTAAGTGCCAGAAGAATTTCAGATTTTGGTTACGTGAAATGCCAGCCGTTTTTGAAACATTTGTGCTCTCTCGCTTTAGGGGCATTTCCTGAGGTGAAACCTATAGTTTACCTAGAAAAACTATACATTGTTTTTTTCGGGAGAAACAGAGCTTT
>CM044431.1:91579785-91608436 GCA_024363595.1 Xenopus borealis
TGACATCCCACTTTTTAAAGGGGAACTAAGCTTAATAAATGACATACCACTTTTTAAAGGCTAACCAAGCATAATATAGGAGATCAAACTTTTTAAAGGGGAACTAAGCCTAATATATGACATCCCACTTTTTAAAGGGGAAATAAGCCTAATATATGAGATCACACTTTTTAAAGGGGAACTAAGCATCATATATGAATTGCCGAACAGTCCTGAATCAGCGGAATACCCAAAGTCACTAAAAGAGCCGACACTGAAGTCCTGAAGCGGCGAAAATACCCAAAGTCACAAGACTGAAGTCCTGAAGCCACAAGTTCAATGCTACGGACACCAATGTGGGTTTTTTTTTATCCCCTGGCCACCATTTTTTTTATTTTAACTCTACAGGCCCCTGACACCAATTTTTTTTAAAATATTTTATGGGGTCCTGTTTTTTTTTACTTGTAATGGGGCCCTGGTGACAAGGTTTTTTTTTATTATTATTTTTTCAGGCCCCAATTATTTTTACTTGTAAGGGGGCCCTGGTGCCAATGTTTTTTTTTTAACTAAGGGAGCCCTGACCATCAATATGTGTGTGTGTGGGTTGCTTTTTTAGCTCTGATATCTGTGTGGTCTTTTAACTTTGATATGAAAGGAGATGCCAGAACACACAAACACAGAAAGCACAGATGCTATAGCACCAAGGGACGCATGCTCAGAGCACTTGCCTTTATGGACAGTGCAAGCAAGACTCTGTACCAAACTTTAAAAATCAGCAGGGGCCAAGCTATACGGATCCCTAGCTAATTTTTTTAGTCGAATAGGTCTGTTTTTCGGCCAAATTTGCTGGAATTAGGCCGAATTCAGCAAAATTTGTCTGAATTTGATTCAAAGTTTTTCCAAAAAACAAAAACTTTGAATTTTCAAAGTTCACCAATTGACTCCAAAGTTCTAGGAGGTCCCCATAGGCAAAAACAGCAATTTAGCAGGTTTTAGATGGTGAATGGTCGAATTCAAAAAGAGACAGTACATGATAAATTTCGAAATTCGAATTTTCGAATTTTATGCAAATTCAAATTGAATTTGGACTATTCCCTAGTCGAGGAACACAAAAATAGCTCAAAATTTTATTTTTTTTTCATTCAAAAATTCCCCTCGACGTTTGATAAATCTGCCCCATAGTGTTCCAATAAGGAAGTATGTGTGCAAGCTTTTGGGAGAGACGGGGGCTCCAGGATGCAGGCCTCCGGGAGCCCTCCGGGAAATGCATGCCTGGTTATATATACCATATAACTCCACTTCTGTAACAATATACAGGGCATTAAGCTGGTCATACATGAAGAGATCCACCATTCGTCTGGCTATAGCCCCCATATATGGGCAGATAAACTGTCGAATTGGTCTAAAGGACTGATATCTACAGCTTTATCTGCCTGTATATGGCCACCTTTAGGACCCTTACACACGGGCGGTTTAACCCGTGCTCCCCTGCGTTCTGTTTTGCTGTGTTCAGCCGCAGGGGAGCACAGGAATAGATGCTCTCAATTCTTTTCAATGGGCCTATACTCACACAAGCTCATGTAGGCACGAAACGCAGCATGCTACATTTTTCCTGCGTTCTGCGCCTACATGAGATTGTGTGATTACAGCCCCATTGAAAAGAATTGAGTGCATCTATTCCTGCGCTCCCCTGGGGCTGAACACAGCAAAACGGAATGCAGGGGAGTGCAGATTAAAACGCCCGTGTGTAAGGGCCCTTACGTTCCGTTTGCCTATATTCAAGCCATTATTTTCAATGGCGTTGTACCCACTAGACATGTATAAACGCTGAACGCAGGTTGGGACACACCATGTTGCATGGGTACAACCTCATTGAAAAGAATGGGGTGTGTCTAGACCTGTGCTCCCCTGTGGCTGAACGCAGGCAAATGGAACACAGGGGAGCACACCTACCAAACGCCCGTGTGTAAGAGCCCTAACTGTGTGCCATAGGCCTAATTGATCTTTGGTAAATCTCTGCTCCAAGAATTGAGGGCCTTCTAAATGTGAATGGTCTGAAACTTCCCTTCTTGGCACACTCATATGGTATACATCAGCACACAACCCCCACCCCTTCTTCATTGTTTGGCACTTAATCACCATAATTGTGCATTCCTGTGATTGACTTTGTACTAATTGTATCTAAGCAGCACAGAGCATTGTTTAGCCATTGACATGTCCTCAGCTCATTTGCATTTAAATGCACAAGGATTTGTTTATGTTAAAGCATTCACACATGTAGGACTGTTGATGGGGGGGGAGGCCTGTTAAAGGAGACGATGCTAGGGGGCTGTCTAGTCGGATCTGCGACAATCTATCTTCAAAGTAGCAGACGCATTGCAAGGCCCGCAGACCTTTGGCGTCAATATTTAGGGTTTTTTACAATTGTATGTAAGAAATTGGGTGAGATAAATATGGCCAATTGCAATATTTTTAGGCGATTTTCAGAAATGTAAAAACAGCTGCCTTTATCGCCAAATTTAGGAAAGCTTTGCGGCTTGGTGCTTTTTGTGGAGCGGTGCTTTGGAAATTTGCTAGTGTACTGCTTAGAGATTTTGATTATAAAAGTGAGAAATCTCCATAAAACAATATATATTTGGTATTGGTGTGTTTGGGACACATTGAACTTTCTAAATCTGCTGTGTTCTCGTTCATAAAATAAATTATGTTTCTGATAGATGCGTTTGTATCATGCAAAATTTTTTTTTTTTGTTTTTTTTTAATACACTTAGAAGCCCATATATTTTTACAGGAGTAGAATTACCCCAAAATTCTAGCATATTCTGAGAGCTCAGGTTGTCCCGAAAAAAACGATATATTGTTTTCCTGTATAAACTAAAAGACCCCCCCAGGAAAGGCCCTTAAACAAAAGAGTACAAAATGTCTAAAAACTGCTTGGCAGTAGATGTTTGTATTTAGGACAAAATGGCTGGCAGTGAAAGGGTTAAAACTGTGCAGCTCATATTTTGTACCTTTAGTAATATATATCCCTGTGACTCTAATTGCACAGGAGATCAGTGCGCCACACGTTATTTACCTGTTAAATGCTGTTACTGCTGTATAATATTATTGAGCCACAGTTATGTCAAATGATTGAGTGAACGTGTCATACTTTAATAAAATATAGTTTTTAAATAACAATAACAAAGTTTGACAAATAGAGGACCAAGCACGTTAGAACCCAAAGCCTTCCATTGTAAAGCCAAGTATCTTACCCACAACCCATCAAACACAAAACAAATGCAATTTTTTAAGTTTTATAGTATTTTTTATTAAATGAGGACATGATTTGAATTTTAGGAAAAGTTTTTTAAATCTGGTATGCACAAAGCTTGAACTCACAACCTTGTCCATGGAAAGTCATAACTTAAACCACTAGGTTACACAGCCTACATTATATAATAAGGCACAGCACAGTTTTACATTTTACTAAAGAAATGATTGGAAACTGAATTCAATTGCTAAGGGTGGTGGCACTTTGTGAGATTAGTCAGGGTCAGACTGGGCCGGCGGGACTCCAGGAAAATATCTGGTGGGCCCTGCCCAGACCTGCTATTAACACTGCTTCATAAACTCTCAGTTTAACTCTACCTTGGCCCACCGGGAGTTTTCCTGGTATTCTGGTGGGCCAGTCCAACACTGTAAACTCCTAAACTTGCTTCTGGCCCCCAGTTGCCGCCGCGCAGGTAGGGTTGCCACCTTTTAAAAAAAAAAAAAAAACTGGCCTTCCTATATATTTAGCTTTTTTTCCTATTAGCAACATTGGGCTCAACCATCAAAAATACCGGCCAGGCCGGTAGAATACCGGCCAGGTGGCAAACCTATGCGCAGGGTCAGACTGGGCCTTTTGGGCCCCCTCTGGCCCAGACATGCTCCCCTTTTGGCTAGGCACATGTAAAAATAAATTGCGGCCCAGTGCTGCGGGGTGCATGGCGTATACGTGCCGGCGTCCATACATACGCCCCATAGTCTGTGGATGCATGCATATGTGTTGGTGTTCATGTTTGTGTTACAAGCACACCGCGAGGGCCCTGGAGGCATGGAACCCATGGAGTTGACTGAAAAATCTTCGCTAATGCGGGTGACTAATCTCCCCAAAATGCCTTCTTGCTGGCAAGAATGCAAATAGCTGGTGGGATGGCATCTGTATCGCTTTGGAGGAAACTTCTGAAGAGTCTGAAAAAAAAAATGTATGCCATCCTGCAGGCGATTTGCATTCTTGCCAGCAGAAAGAGAGGCGGGGAAGGAGCCCTAGGCAACCTGTCCAGGCGCGGCACTGGCTGAGCGCATGCATGAATAAAGTGCAAACAAGATGGGTGAGTGAGGGGGCCAGTCTTGGGATAGGCAACAGAGCAGGTACATGCCTGGTGCACTCCCAGCTTTACTCCCTAGGCATGTGCCTACTCTGTCTCAGTGAGATTAGTCACCAGCAGTAGCGAAGATTTGTCAATTTGCGTGGCCATACACGTAGAGATCCGCTTGTTCACACGTAGAGATTTCGCCAAACTAGCAAATTTTTCCCCGATATGCCTACATTGAGTTAGGCAATATCGGGCTGATCTGATTGTGGGCCCAGGGGTACACCTATACATATTGGTCATCAAACTGTTCAGCAGACTCTAGACTCTAGGCTTTCATATTTGGGGTGATTTATCTTGATAACTAATGGTATGTTCGATAAAATATGCCACAGGGTGGAAGTTTTGAGGTGATTTATGGAAATGTTTCCAAAATTGCCAAATTTAGGAACGATTTGCTGCTTGGTACTTTCGGGTAGAAAGACATGCATTCCCAATGTACATTCTGCCCGTGTCTCTGCCCTAATGTGAGCACCTTGAGCTTTTCTTCTCAGCAGAATCCACAAATCAGTACATCAGTGCAATCTTTGTTACGTTTAAGTGGTGTCCTTGAGCTTTCACATGCCAATTAGCTGTGGCTCTATTCACCTACCAAGAGCACTTATACTTTTAACAAGGTCAGGCAAAGCTTAAAGGGATATTGTCATGGGGAAAAACATTTTTTTTCAAAATGAATCAGTTAATAGTGCTGCTCCATAAGAATTCTGCACTGAAATCCATTTCTCAAAAGAGAAAACAGATTTTTTGATATTCAATTTTGAAATCTGACATGGGGCTAGACATTTTGTCAATTTCCCAGCTGTTCCCAGTCATGTGACTTGTGCTCTGATAAACTTCAGTCACTCTTTACTGCTGTACTGCAAGTTGGAGTGAAATCAACTCCTCCCTCTCTCCCACCCAGCAGCCTAACAACAGAACAATGAGAAGGTAACCAGATAACAGCTCCCTAACACAACATAGCAGCTGCCTGGTAGATCTAAGAACAGCATTCAATAGTAAAATCTATGTCCTACTGTGACTCCTTCAGTTACATTGAGAAGGAAAACAGCAGCCTGTCAGAAAGCAGTTCCCTAAAGTGCAGTCATAGACTTTATTTCTGGCCGCGTCTGCTGCTTCTCCCCACTGCTGGCTGCACATAGGGTTGCCACCTTTTCTGGAAAAAAATGCCAGCCTTCATATATAATAATTTTTTTCCCTATTAATAACAATGGCATCAACCATCATTTTTACTGGCCAGGCCGCTAGAATACTGGTCAGGTGACAACCCTAGCTGCAAAAGGCAATGAATAAGCGGACAGGCAGCTTGGGGGACTGACGAGCAGTCCTGCGCTGCCTCAGCTTCTGGTTTCTTGACTGAAGAATAACCGCCCACTCTGCCCTGCCGTGTGCATTTAAAGGAGCAGTTGGGCCCTAAGGCCTAGGTACTTGAATGTGTTCAAATTCTTAATTATCTTGCAAGTGCCCCACTAGATATAAAGCAGCCCTTCGAGCATTTGTCCGAATAAACAGATTGCTCAAATCCCAGCAGGGCCGGGCCAGGCTGGGCAGGCGCCCCAGGAAACCTGGTCGGCCAATCAACCTCTCCACTGCCCATGCGTTTGAGCACTCGCGCATGTGCACATGTACGTTGACGTGAGCATGTGTGTGTGTGTACGTGAGTGTGCGCATGCGCACTGACCGGCATGATCACCGCCAGCAGGATCACCCTTCACCGCAGGTACGCGAGCTCAGACCTGACTGGGGTAGGAGGCAGTGAAAGTTTCATGCCTGGCTCCCCCTAAGTTTTTCTCCCTAGGCACATGCCTACTCTGCCTACCCTTAGTTCTGGCCCTGAACCCCAGTAATCACTTCACTTAATTTTGCCCCAGTAATGAAAAACATTTCTTATGCCCTTCACAAATTTAGCAATTTCCCATAAATATACACATAAATATACACCTGGCTGTCCTACTAATATATTGATCTACCTTGGACCTTTGAGATACTGACACTTTAATGTGGGAACCTAAAGAGCAATTTAGCATTTTGTGTAGTTCCAGTAATATGCAGCTTTGGCCATTGGTTCCTCAAGGGTACTGAGTGGTCCACGCTGCAGTTTTAAAAAAAAAAAAAGACTGCTGCATAATTATGCTTAGCAGTTTTAAATTTAGGCAATAACATTTACTTCAGAACTTTTATATAGTGGTCAACTTTTTAAAAACAGTGACGTGAACCGAAAAAATGTATGTGTGCCTTAAAGAGCAGTTTCTACATAGAATCTCTAGCATACATTTAACCCACTAAGAGGAGGGGGGAAACATTTAACAAATGTAAAAAGCTATGATCAAATACCTCACTATGTAGTGCACGGAGACGCCTAAATGACAATAGTGTATATGAATTTTCATGGATGAAGCACCCCGGTGTGTGCATTATGTGATATAAGACCCCCTAACAGTACAGAGACCCTAGAAAACCATATATTTTCCAAAAGTACACATTCTGACGAATCCAATATGGGTACATATGTGTTTCTACTGCAAACTGACAAACTGTAAAGCGATGCTGAACGTAACGGTTTTTATCAAATTTCTGAAAATTGTCACAAAGCTTGAATTTTACCCCATGGGGTCCAATGTGGCCCCGTCATATGCAAATGTTTACATGAATGCATTTGAGGAAACGTTTATATACAATAATGAATTATACAAAGCATATTGTCTAGCCTGGTACAGATTTATCGATGACATCTTTCTGATATGGACGGGGCCACAGGGGACCCTGGAACAATTCCATGACCAAATTAACTGTACCCGAACAAAATTAAAATTCACTTTACAAAGTGATGAGAAGAGTATTACCTTTTTGGATACTACCATCAGTCGAGTGGAAAATGCACTGACTTCGGACATATATATTAAACCGACGGATAAAAATACACTGCTGCACTATAATTCTTTTCATCCTATTCAAATTAAGAAATCAGTACCGAAATCGCAGTTTAGCAGAGTAACTAGAATAGTGTCCGAAAGCAGTGTATTGGAAACTCGACTTGATCAAATGCAATCTAAGTTTGAAGAGAGAGGATATCCGGTAGGTCTTTTAAAGAAACAGCGCTATGAGGCACAAAAAGGTGTAACTAAAACCCATAGAAACCAAATGGAAAGGATCCCTTTTATATCCCGTTATAGTACAGTTAGCACATATGTGGAAAAAGCAATTAAAAAACATTGGTCAATACTGAGGGAGGGGGTGCCGGAAATTCCAAGCTTAAAAAATCCCCCCATCATTTCATATAAAAAATCCAAATCCATAGGATCAATGATTACGCGAGCGGACATGGGGGGTTCCATTCTCCATTACGGCCGCGGAGGAATGGGACACACCCATGCTTGGGGTGTAATTGTTGTTCAAACTGTCAGAAAGGTGAGGTGATATATCACCCTAGAAAAGGGACAGCGATTAAAATTAATGGTTTCTATACATGTGACAGCTCCTTTGTTGTGTATGTAATAAAATGCCCATGTGGGCTAGCTTATGTTGGACAGACCTCAAGGAGTGTGAAGGAACGGATAAGGGAACACAAATCCGCCATAAACACTAAATAAATTGATCAAGCAGTAGCAAGTCATTTTCTCTGCGCAGGCCATGGGGTACAACAATTAAAGTACCAAGTGGTTGATAGCGTCCCTAAGCTACGGAGAGGAGGGGATCGCATAAAAATGTTACTTAAAAAAGAAGCGCAGTGGATCCGCAAGTTGGAAACCTTGGTTCCCCATGGCTTGAACAGGGAATATGCACAGGTGTTGTCAAAGTGGCTTGAGAAAAGACCAATGTGGGTCTGAAACGTTGTATTTTTTTCTGGGTCGGTGCCCATGTCTAAATAAAGGCATTTTAAGAAAACTGCACGAGTAGTGGTGCTGTCCAACTGTGGGAATTTGACAGATCCAAGTGGAAACTCTGGGACGTGCACCAAAAAGGAGAATTGATTGGAAGGAAGGAGTGCTGACTGAAAACCACGCCCCCAAAACGGCACAGCCCCGCCCCTTTGACGTCACGCGTCACCCCTTTTTGGCCCCGCCCCCCGCAGGCCGGTAAACATTTTTAGAAAAGGTGGCAACCCTACCCAGGGGCCACTCGTTCCCGGCCCCTGCTCCTTGCCTGGGGGCTGGGGAATGAAAAGGAACGGAGCAAGCGGCTTGAACAGCCGCTTCTCCGTTCATTTACACTGAAATGCTGCAGAACGTAGAATCTACGTTCTGTGGAATTTCAAGTACAAATGCCATAGAACGTAGATTCTACGATCTGTGGCATTTAATGAGTTAAGCAAGCTTGCCTCACATGTCCAATTCAAGTAAAACTACGGGATATCTTACAAAACAAATGGCCAAATGCTGAGAAGAAACTCAGTCCTAATCTTCAACCTTACAACAGGATTAGACACGAACTGTCCTTAGTGGATGGCTATGTTGTCCGTGGAGCTAACCGTTTATTGGTACCAGAAACCTTGAGAGAAAAGCTCATACAACTTGAACATGAGTCATCAAGGAATTGTACATACAAATCAAAGGCTGTGAGAACTGTACTGGTGGCCAGCAATGGATGCTGATGTGGTAACTGCCATTCATTCTTGTGTTACTTGTTAGAATCACGACAAAACAGCTATCACACATACACCACCACTTCATCCAGTACCATTTCTTGATTCAGCATGGAAAAAACTTGCTTTTGATATTGTTGGTGCTTTTGCAGAGGCTTCTACAGACTGCAGATTTGCTATAACCTTGACAGACTGTTACAGTAAATGGTCTGAAATTGCATTTGTTTCTCGTGTAACATCAGCTACAGTAATAACATTTCTGTCTACAGTCTTCAGCAGAGAAGGAAATCCAGAGGAGTTAATATCATAAAACGGACCACAGTTTGTCTCAAATTAGTTTGAATCCTTTCTGAGAGAGAAATATTGAGCATAGGAAATCTTCAGTGTATTACCCACAAACAAATGGAGAAATCGAGCGATTCAACAGAAGTTCGAAAGAAGCACTACAGACAGCAAATTTTACTGGGAAATCTTGGAAAGTATTTACAACAGAGTTCCTACATAACTACATGCAAAGTGAAGCCTTCTGAAATCAGAAGGTATTTACTTGTCTCATGCCATACATATAGCACTGCCTAGATATCAAAAATTAGAGTTTTATTCTCCCATAATGCATCATGGGCGGAGACATGTAAATCACTCCTTTATGTCCCTGTGGCCAACTATGCATCCAGAACCGCTGGTTTATAGCACAGATACAGCCTAATAGTTCAGAGCCATATATCCAAACTTGCAGACAGCCTGTTTCGATCTTGTTAGATCTCATGAGACAAGTAAATACCTTCTGATTTCAGAAGGCTTCACTTTGCATGCTATTGCTTGTGAAGGGCTTTTTGGCTCCTTTCAGTCCTTCTCACCCTAACCAGGTTCGGTTTCTCTTTTTGCTGCTCTCCAAGTCCTACCTCTCAGAAGCCATGTTCCAATATCTTGCACTGATGAGATCTAACAAGATCGAAACAGGCTGTCTGCAAGTTTGGATATATGAAAGTGTACTTTCAGCCTGGATCTTAAGTCAGAATTAAGAAACCAGCAATACTGAAACAAGGACAATCTAAATTTATTACACCACTTGAAGTGAGACGCCAGAGAGGACCATACACATATAAACTGTCTGATGGACGCATATGGAAAGCAAGTTGTCTTGCTCCTGCTAGATATGACTTTGCAAATTTTCCATTTGATTAAGGACCTTTTCCTACTCCTAATGCCAACCGCAATAGGCCTGAAGAAAGTGAACCTATAAGGCATACTGAGAGAATCAGAAAACTACTATTAGACTACTATTAGACTCTTTTGTTTTAATAACTTCTCTTTTTTTTTAAAAAAAAAAAGAGTATTATATTAGTGTAACTTCTTTGCTTTGTAACTTCTGGTAACATTTTTTTAGCATTCCATTTTTTCAAGCTACATTTATTTTTATGCCAGTTACACATTCTTATTTTTTAACCTCCTTTTATCTAGGGATGCACCAAATCCACTATTTTGGATTCGGCCGAACACCCGAATCCTTCGAGAAAGATTTGGCTGAATACCGAATCCGAACAATATGCATATGCATATGCAAATTAGGGGTGGGAAGGGGAGACCATTTTTTACTTCCTTGTTTTGTGACAACAAGTCATGCAATTTCCCTCCTGCAGCTAATTTGTATATGCAAATTAGGGTTCAGATTCGGTTCAGCTGGGCAGAAGGATTCGGTGCATCCCTACTTTTATCCAACAGTATCCTTCAGTACCTTTAACTAAAAAAACCACTGCATTATATCACTTTAATGATATAATGACAGCACTGCAGAAAGGGAAAACAAACACTGCTTTCAATTGAACACATTTAATACCTTTAATGCACTAACGTTAATATTAATAGGTATTGAAAAGTTGATTAGAATTAATTTATACATTAAAGGATACTTATCACACAAAAATTCTTTCCTCCACTGGATGTGGGATATAATAAAGCCAGCACTCTGGTGCTGTATTAGCCTGCACCTCTGGTGGGGGGAAATAACTCCCCCTTGTCCCTTTAAAAACCCATTTATCTAGATCCTGCCTAGCCATGTTGAAGTCTTAATATTCACACAGTGTGCTGTCTATTGATACTGGATACTTATTTACTAAAGTCCAGTTGGGCTTTTTGGTGTAAAACTCGAGTTTTTTTAAACTCAAATATTTCTGTATTGATTAAAATCCGATGCTTCAAAAAGTTATAATCTGAAAATCTGCTCAGACCTGCCAACGTTGTATATAAATCAATGGGAGAGGTCCCTATCCTAAGTTTCTGTTGTCTGCCCCGGATGTAGCCCTAAAATCCAACTGTTGTGGGCAAAATTCAGGCTTTTTCACACAAATCGGGAAAAACCTCAGGAAAAAAAAACGTATAATTTTTAGTTTTCCCCAAATCCAATCAAATTGTGCTTTTTTAATAATAAATAAAGTCCAATCATGGATACTAGCTTTTTCACATTTAAGTAATCAGAAAAATTCAGATTTAATAAATAACCCGCTAAATGGGTACCTGTATCCCAAAATATGAACCAAAATGGAGAAAAAATTTAGCTTTTTCTGGTTATAAAAAAGGCACAACATTTGTGCAAAAATATTCAGAAATGTTGATGAATGTTTGCTGCAATGTTTTCTCATTATTGAGGAGCATACATCTTTCATTTTTTTCCAAGAGGGAATATTGCTAAAGCTTTGTTGCAACAGCTTATCTTCACAGCTAATCCATATTTCATGGCTTTTGGGTGCAGCAATACATAAGTCTCACCCACTAACATTCTCTAAATTATTTCCATGAAAAAAGGCTTTGACTGCCCACAAACCTATGAAACCAGAAACTGACTGTTATATTGGATACTAAAACACGCTATGAATTAATGGAAATCTGTATTCCTCCCAAACACTATGACAAAATATCACATTAAAAAGTAGTCACACATTCCATTGCTAGAATCAAGAGGGATATGCTAAATAAGCAACAGAAAAAATCTTCTGCAAGTAGCATGAAAAAGTATGTAACCTTATTTACCTTTAACTATATATATATACTGTACATGTTATAACCACTAGCGTTGGCATATTAGATGTGCAAACATCAAGGATCATAGTGAATTTATGGGAATTGTCTTTTATTAAATTTCAGCAAAATATATTTTGAAACAGTTTAGATAAAATAAAGTACAGGAACAGGATCTGTTATCCGGAAACCTGTTATTCAGAAAGTTCCAAATTATGGGAAGCCCATCTCCCATAGACTCAATTTTAATGAAATAATTCACATTTTTTAAATTGATTTCCTTTTCCTCTTTAATAATAAAACAGAACTGTGTACTTGATTCCAACTAAGATATAATGAATCCTTATTGGAGGCAAAACAATCCTATTGGGTTTATTTAATGTTTAAATGCTTTTTAAATAGACTTTATGTATTGGGATATTATGGAAAGACCCCTTATCCGGAAAACCCCAGTTCCTAAGCATTTTATATACATTGTATTACAAAACAATTACCTAAAGGCATTTAGGAACTGTAAAACTTTGACTGACAGTCAAAATAGTTTCTTTACTGATTACTTAATATATTATTCTTCTTTGGTGTGATATACAATTTGTATTCCCCCACCAAAACAAATTTGGTAAATGCCCTAAAAATGAACAGGTCTTACCTGGAACTATTTCGAACAGAAATTTCCCTGGGCTTTCTTCATTGCACGGATGTTCTACTACTCTGTTCTCTGGCAAGAATATTGTACCCTGGAAAGCAAAGACATACAATACTTTGTCATGGATATTATAATCAAAATGCTAATAAAATCACAACACAACTTAAAAAAATTTAGTGGTTGTAACATAGAAAGAGCTAGTAGCAGGTGTCTTTGGCAAGTACAGAAAACTTCAGTGCCATTACAATAAAAAACATTTCTAAATGTCTGGAAAATGTTCATTAATGTTATGGGAAATATACTGAACTGCTGGGAATCCTTCAGGGTGTATTTTTTAATGAGATGTCATTATCCTTTTAATATATAGCAATGTCCATTTAAATAAACAAAATGATCCTCTTGAAAGAGCATTTTTATATGTTAATATATTTTATATATTGAAAATCTTTCAATGGTGGCTCTGAGTAAATATTGTGGCTTCTTAAATATAGTAATCACACTTTCCATTCACCAGTCTCAGTAATACAGTTGTTCCCATAAAGCAGATGGTTTGATATTTGGGGCAAATTCACTAAAGAGTGCAGTTTCACCAGCGACGGCTTCACAACCATCGCAACACTTCACCAGGTGAAAATTCGCTCAGTGCAAAGTTTCCTCCAGGACGCCGAATGCTGGCGAAGTTGCACTACCATTACTTCGTCAAGCAAAGCAAAGCAGCCCTAGTGTTGACTAATTTGCATATGGCAGGAAGTTAAAGTTCAATGGACTTATATGTTGCAGCAAATACATTACATTACGCAAGCCCCGGAAACTTTAATAAAAGAAAATAGAGTTCTTATATTGCCCTCCACATGTGCCCACTGCATAGTTTATGTTCCATATGTTAGGAAATGTAGGGAGGGGAAGCTGGATTCCCCAAAAAAATTTTACGATCTTTATCACCCTGTAAATATGAAAAGACGCTAGCATTTTTTTGGGACTTTTCAACTATTCTTTGATGAACTTCTATCTACTGTATTGCACTTCGCCTGGTCTGAGGTGGTGAAGGCAAGTCTGGGGCAAGAGGTAAAAATCAGCATCAGTAAAATCAGCATTTTAGTGAATTGGCATAGTAATGTTCTTTCGCCACAGTGATAATTTGCCTGCCGTTAGAGTGCAAAGCAACGCTATTATACCGCTACTTCCAGAATTGTATTTAGGCCTGATGCTGCCCTAGGCATTAGACCTAAATATGCCCCAATGCACGCCGTGTGATGCCAGTGTGCCAGAAGTGATGTCACACGTGCAAAAAGCTGGCCCTCTGCCCCTCACCCATATTAAGTGCCCAAAAGGCATGAAACGCGTAAGGCATTTGGGATGTTGCTGTTCTAAATAAATACATTTTTTAACTACATCGTGGAGAGTGATCCAGTTTGTGCCAACCTTTTTCAATTGATATACAGGCCCTTGGGTGCCTTAGTATAAATACGGCCCTGCCTACTTTGCTAACAAAGAGGCATATGCACTCATTAGTAAATTGGCAAAGTAACGAAATGACGTCACACTGGAAAATTTTCACTAGCGTTAGTCACTTTGCCCTTTAGTGAATCTGCCCCTATGTCTGCCAGGCCAGTCAAGCTCACAAAAGATGCAATGAATATGGGAATGGTAGGTGGGTTATCAGCTTGTTCTGGAGAAGTGACTTTGTTTTCAAAATATAATTTTAACCACATTAGTTCAAAATTAACCATTTGAAAGACTCATAGCAAAGATATAAATACATTTACTTATTGTTGTGTTTTGATAGCCGAGAATTAGTAGAGTATAACAATGCTTCATTAGCAGGCTCATACAGCCATTACACAACAGTAACCTGAACTCTAATGCTCTAAAGTCTAAACAGTATAGTTAGTATGCACAGTATAGGTTTGAGCACAGTGACATCTACAGGCCATTTGTATAAACACCACATTCTCCCTATAGTAGGAAAGCATTTGGACAAATATAACAAACAGTATGTATCTTAAAGCAATATTATACATTCTTCACATCACAAAGTCCTTGGTCCATGCAGGTAGTTCTCTGATTCTCTCAGTACGCCTTATAGGTTCACTTTCTTCAGGTCTATTGCGGTTGACATCAGGAGTAGGAAAATGTCCTTCAGCAAATGGAGCTTCTCCAAAGTCATATCTAGCAGGAGCAAGATGACTTGCATTCCATATGCGTCCATCAGACAGTTCATATGTGTATGGTCCTTGCTGCGGTCTCACTTTAAGTGGTAATATTTAGATTGTCCTTGTTTCAGTATTCCTGGTTTCTTAATTCTGACTAAAGATCCAGGCTGAAAGTGCACTTCTCTTGCACCAAGTTTTCTGTCAGTATAAGCCTTGCATTTGGCTTGTTGCTACAGAGCAACGTGCCATGCAACAACCCAAGCATCTCCAGATGAATTATTACATGGCAGACAGATGCACACTAAATTACATGTTGTAGACATCAAACTTCCACCAAATACTGTTCCTACAAAATCATTTACTGTTGACAATACACATCAAAAGCATCTCATAGGCTATTTCAAGGTTCTGATTGAATTACATAAATATATTATTCTGTGTAATGGATTAAAATGTTAATGTCTAAAATTCAGAAATGTTCATTTATGTAAATAAATAGTTTCCCAATGACTGAAAAACCTTGCCTTTTATGCTTGCTTTCTATGCCTTAAAATGCAAAGCCAAGTATGTTCGATTTCTTAAGCTCATACATATACATAAAAGGAAACATCATATTTATCATTCATAAACATTTATATGTGAGGATAAAGTACCCCTATCCTTAAAGAAATATTTTTTCTGTTTATGACAGATTCTCTACTCCCTCGTCACCTTTTACTTTTGATATATAGGAAGAATAACAGTTGTATTTCCATGGATACACTTTTTCATCATCTCTGAATCTATTTTGTATACAGTTTATTCCCATCCTGTAATCAACTAAGATGGCAGGAAAACAAACTGTATTAATTTCAAAGGGCAAATCAAAGTCAAGAGATTAATTCAGAGTTTTTACAAACTGTAACTCATAATATTATTTCGTTAATGTTCATGGTGGTTTTAAATATATTAAAAAAAAATCTTAGTAAATAGTGAAAAGTCTTAAGAACAATGTGCTTGAAAAACAGCCAATTTATCCTATGAGCTTAATTTATGGGATCATATATGGAGGGTAAAATGTTCAGTTTTAATCTGTAAACCCAATTGGAGCATTAAGATGAATGTTGAAAAGAGCAATTTTATAACAGATATGCAGATTTTTTTCAAAAAAGCATTAGCCTAATTGACTTGACTTAAAATAGTAATAATAATAATAATAATAATAATAATATTGCTATATTATAGAAAAATATATTTACATTTTAAATCAAGAGTCTCAGTTACTGTGGTTTTAAGCACGCATGCTGACTCCCAAATGTGTGCAAAATTATTACCTATCACTTGCACCTATTTTTTATTCAGTGCAAAGTGCTATCTGGACCTTGAGTATCATACAGTATCTGTTAGCAAATCTGGTGTAAGGACCAATAATAAAATATATTAACAATTTTAAATCAAGAGACTCTACTATGGTACTATGGTTTTAAACTCATGTGCTAGCTCCCTAATGTGTGGAAAATCATTATCTACTTCTTACATGGCAGTTTAGTTTAGTTATAGCTATAGGTTAAGTTATAAACTTAAGCAGTAGTACTAAAATAAAATGATAGATGAACAGCTCTAGAATTGTAGGGAAAACAAACCAATATATGTCAATCAGCGCCAAACTGCATTGATATATTCTGTCACTGTGGTGTGTACTTTCCCCTGTGTTTGCAAAGGCCCACTGACTCATTACATTCAGACAGAACCAGCAATAGGGCCCTCTTATCTGTTATTGAAGTAAAATTCCCTGCAGGTTGGGCATTCTTAAGCAAAAACAAACCATGGAATGTTTTATCTATCTATCTATCTATCCACAGTATGTTCTAAGCAGGTTGTTTTCCCCATAGTGTTTGATATTTACTGTTGGTTGCGAAGAGTAAAGAAAATGCCATAAAAATAAATAGGGACAAAGGAAGCTTTCAATAAAATCTCAAACTGCTCCTACACAAGTTTTTTTCCCAATAGCATTTCCTGTCAGATTCCTAGAATTGCTGCTTTTTGCTCACTGTAGTCTGATTTCACAGCAAGAAAGAAACAAACATCGGTAAACAAAGATACTGTATTTGTTAACTTTGTTAGCAGCTTCTTATCCAATTATTAAAAAAAATAAAAACAAAAGAATGGTATGGTTGTTTTTTTAAACATTTTGGATAAATGTATGATTATGTTGTCCACTAAATACTCATTTCAGGTTTGATTCTGTCTGACATTTGTATTATTGTAACATGCACCTTGCACCTTACATTTCTTTACATGATTTGACTATATATAATTTTTTATTATATATGGCCATAGTTTATTTTAGTTTGTGTATAAGTGTATGGACTGCTACATTCTCAGCATATCAATGCTGGACATGATAACTATACAGTTTCTAAACTATACAGTTAGTATAGCTATGGGCATATATGGTTTGTGTGAAAGGTGTGTGTATGCTGGGTTTTAATTTGGGGGGGTTGAACGTTATGGACTTAGTCTTTTCTCAACCCAATTAAACTATGTAACTATGATGGGTATGCCCAGACTGTGGGTTGTAGCAAATGCCAAGAAGCTGCTGTAAGGTGCTGATTTGGCCTCTGTGTACCTGAAATGCCAGGGCCTATTTTGATTCTCAGTCCAGACCTGATGATGGGAGTTGGGAGTTGTGGCTCAGGAGGGGGGCCAGGGGAGGAGGACTGTTGGTACTGGGCCCCCTCAGTAGATTATTTCTGGCGTTGGGACCCAATGCTTCCAAGTTACACCTTTGGCCACTTGGCTGTTACCTTATTTTTCTGTTCAAAAATAGCATTTCTTGCATCTAGTCCTAATAAATAACTCATTTATAAAACATAAAAAACCACAGTATCAGTGTGTATGTTACTTGTCTGGGACAGTTGTAAACAGTCCCTAAAATTGTATACTGGAAGGCAATGTGAAACAATTTTCAGGAAAACATACAAATATTTGAAACCAGCTGTATATAATTGACGCAACAGACAAAGCAGAACATTACACTCAGAGTTCCCCATTAGTGTCAGTGGTTAAGGATCCTCTGTCAGCTGTGAATGAACAGATTTTTGCCTTTTTTTTGTGATTTCTTAATGGGAGTAACTTTGTTTTCCAAGCAGAGCTGACTATTAATCAGTTACTTCCTTCTTTAAAGACTGCAGAAGTAATTTTCAGATGTTAATTTAATTTTCAATGTACAAAAGCATAAATCAGAGAGCAGATGCAGAAAGAGAGCTTGTAATCTGGCATCTGGAATTCATTTTATAGACTTTTTTTTGCTGTAAATACTGTTCCCATCAAGGTCATGCTTTGAAAAACAATGCAGCTTTTTCACACTGCAGAGTCTGATTAAATGTTTCTATCTGCAGAAAATGAATGGCTATTGTATAAAAAAATACCACTGGGAAAACATGAAGAGTATTTGGAAGCCATACTTAAATTAGGGATGGATGTTTTTCCCACAGGACACTGGATTAACATGTTTGCCAAATTTTTAGAAAGATATGATATTTTTGTGGGAATGGCATCATATCCTTAACATCTATGTCTGTAGCTGATTTCTCAGGGACATAGCTAGTAGTATATTTAAGAATTATTTCAACAGAAGCTTGATTAAGTAGAATAGATTGCTACTTGATCATTTTTGCATATTCTATTCTGAACAAAGTTTGGACTTGGAATAAATATATATGATTTAAAGCGTTAACTTGTTCATGTCGTAAAGTAATTTGCCCCAGTTCAGTAATTTCTAGAAACCTGTCTCGTGCAGGTAGAATGATAAAATATGTTGCTATGGTTATGTATCAACCAATAGGCTGCTTATTGTTAATTATCAAGGGCAAGTCATATAAGCCTGT
This sequence comes from Xenopus borealis, assembly GCA_024363595.1. Lineage (NCBI taxonomy): Eukaryota > Metazoa > Chordata > Amphibia > Anura > Pipidae > Xenopus > Xenopus borealis. Next base: position 91,598,424 of record CM044431.1, read on the forward strand.
AAACCCAAAATATGCTTTTTTTCTTTTAACTGTAAAGTTTAATTCTTTGACAGAACCCAAAGAAATAAATATTTAATCATCTTGCTGTGCATTGTAAAATATATAGTGTAGAAATACAAACTTGGAAGTAATATACTGTATAGCAGGGGTGTCCAACCTGCGGCCTGAGGGCCACATGCGGGCCAGGATGGATATGAATGAGCCCAGCTTGAAACACTCAGTTCCTGAGGAAACGTCATAATAATAAAACAATAGGTCTATTATATATATATATATAGATATCAGGTGTCCCATATTCCAGTGTATAGCTCCATCCAGTGTATATCTAACTGGTATTGTAGTTCTTTTCTGTGTATTTTCTTTACTTTTACAAATCAAAATTTTGTTTGATGGGTTCTGTTTATTGGTAAAGTGCTTTGAAATATGTTGGGGATTTATAAATTTGTAATAATAGCAATCCAAAAGACATTCCTTCTCTAACTATTTGCATTTAATGTTGTAAACATAATTTCTTGAACGGTATGTAGCAGGAGTTGGCCTAGAGATGGGGGCCTTATTTATCAAAATTCTAGTACTTAAATAAAATAAGTCAGACCAAACTAGAGATTAGACCTTATTTTATTAAAAAAAAAAAACACAATTTAATTGGAATCAGGGACAAACTCGATAAAAGCTTAATTTTTTGTATTTGTGTCCGAAATAGTCGTATTTTTAGGCTATTTTCAGCGTAGACTGCAGAAACTAAGATAGGGACTTCTCCTTATATACAACCTTGGTAGACTTATATACAACCTTGGCAGGTCTGAGATCCCGGATTTTTGGATACAGACTTTTTCCATCCTCGGGGTATAATAAATCATGAAAAATTTTAGGGTTTTTTTCCACAAAAAATTCAGATTTTATAGTTAAAAAACCACAAATTGTTTGAGGTTTTAGCATTCAGACTTTAACAAATTACCCCCTAAGTGACCAGCCTTTGATGTAAGATCTAATACTGGAGACCCCTGGTTCAAATTTTCATGGCAACAGATTTGTGACAGTGAACAAGTCAGTAAAAGGGAAATATAATAGAATTTGTAACGGGAAAAAAAATTTGCATAAATACCGAACATTTTACAATTGAGGAAAAAAGGAAAAGAATTCCCACAATTCCCACACACACCACTTGTTAAACCACGTTAATTAGCAGCACAATGCAAGCTGTTCGGCCGAACAGCCTGAAGTAATTACACACAAAAGAGTTACAGGAATAAAATCTGGGTATAAAGTGAGCAAGTGTAATTAATATGATCCCGTAAAAATTAGTTATTCATTGATTCAATTGTTGAATAAATATTAAGCATCAATTTGGCTACATTTGCCAGGTGAGTGACTAAAATAAAGTGCTAGTGCTTAATAAATATTGGGTGATAATATGATACTTGTCCCTCTAGGTACCTACTCAGATATCTAAAACAAATTAAGAAAATTTCCTTAGACCACCTTTAAATTGTTATCATAAATTCATTTAAAGTTTAAGTAAAAAAGAAGAAAAATAGGTAAATTGATATTCCGTTCCTTAAGAATCCCTTAAGGCTATTACCATACATGTGATTTCTAAGAATAAATTGCCCTAACAATTGGTGAAACCCATTCAGAGGATTCTGATTTTTCAATCACATCTTGCTCTACAAGTTTCTTTAGTTGCTGTGAGACAGTCTCCCTTATACAGTAGGGCAATCGCCTCAATTTCTGGTTTTCTAGTTTTACATCTGGCCGCAGCTTAACTCTGTGTACAAAGTTCTTTTGCACAACCCAATGAAGTGTTGCTTTGTGGTGAAATTTTACACACTAGCAGTCAGGGCCGGGCCAAGGTAGTTTGGCACCCTAGGCAAGGGGTACAATCAGCACCCCCCACCCCCGTTCTGTATGACCATTTCCCACCTATTCACTTTTTCTTAAATAAAGAAACCTTATAACACATTAATGAATCAAACTGTATGTGTACCAGCCAGCCCCTAACCTGTACCTGTGTCAGCAGCACACAAAATATTGCTCCCAATCTGTACCTGTGCCAGCCAGTAGCACCCAAAATATTGTCCCCAATCTGAATCTGTGCCACCAGAATTGCCCCCTAAGTCTGTACCTGTGCCACCAGCCATTGCCCCCCAAATATGTATCTGTGCCACCAGCCATTGCCCCCCAAGTCTGTACCTCTGCCACCAGCCATTGCCTCCCAAGTTTGTACCTGTGCAACCAGCCATTGCCCCCTAAGTCTTTACTTGTGCCACCAGCATTGCAATCTAAGTCTGTAACTGTGCCACCAGCATTGCCCTCTAAGTCTGTACCTGTGCCACAAGTCTGTACCAGCCATTGCCCCCCAAGTCTGTACCTGTGCCACAAGTCTGTACCAGTCATTGCCCCCCAAGTCTGTACCTGTGCTACCAGCCTGTACCAGACCAGCAGCAAAAATATTGCCCTAGATCTGTGGTGGACTGAAGTAGAGCAGAACACTGCTGCTGGAGAAAGTGCCGAAGTTAAAACTTAAAGAAATTTAAAAAAACATTATTTCCCTTCAAAAGTGCGCCCCCCCTATGACTAGGCAGCTGCCTACTCTGCCTACCCCTAGTTCCGGCCCTGCTAGCAGTCACTGGTGCTGTAGTAATGAGACCATCAACTAATTGTAGGTTTAATGCAGCAAAGAGATCCCTTCCAAGTATAGCAGTACCCTTATTCACAATGTAAATGTCACATTTTGCAGCATTCAAACTGTAGTCACTGGCAAGCAACCAAGCAAGATCCTTTAAGTAGTGATGGGCGAATAAATTTGCAAAACGCCAGCAAAATTCGGCAAAAAAACGAGTCACGCATTGTTTTTGACGCGACGTGCTGAAAAGACGCGACGTGCGGCAAAAATGACGCAATGAGCGGCGAAAGCAACGCAACGAGCGACGAAAGCGACGCGTCAAAGTTGACGCAACGTGTCGAAATTGACGCGACGCGCATCAAAAATGAGCCGCGACTCATTTCACGAATGTTTCGCCAATTCGCGAATTTCTCTGGAAATTTGCGAATTTTTCGGCGAAGCGAAACTGGGGAGATTCGCCCATCACTACCTTTAAGTAACTGACCAGTCTCAGAGCAGGTGCAACAAGTGAATCTTTTGCAAAGTGTTTCAAGAAAATATCCTTTGGTAGTATAGAAATAGCTGAACCTGTATCGAGCATAAGGTTAATGGAGTGTCCCTTGTCAGCAGAAGCAGTATTGACAGTGAGAGTGCATATAAACTTGTCTGGAATAAATGTATCAACTTTATCCACTCTTAATACCAAAACATTTGAAACAGTGACTTCATGCCATCTTTAGCAGAACTACAGCAGATTTTAGCAATTTGCATTTGCGTCACTGTAGAGCTTTTGTAGTACATGTAGCTTAATTTGCAATGTGTTGTGTTGAACCACAGCAGGATCAGTATTTTTAATTTTTTCATTTGTATCAAAGCAGTACGTTGTCCACGGAATTTATATCTTTCAGCAACCAGATTTCTTATATAGTTCTATATAGCAGGGTAATCATCGGGTAATGGTAATGTATAGACAGTCCCTCTGCTCCCATGCAGTGAATAAGTAAATCATGCTTTCTAGCAGCAGAAATCTCCCATTGGTCAGCAGCAATAATGTAGTTTTCAAACATACAGATCCAAGCAGTTAAAGGTATGGTAGGGTCACCAGGGTTTGAAAGAAAATATACAGCTAGTCGCTAATTTGTTATGTTTTGGTAGCCGAGGATGAGCAGAGTATGTGCTTTATTGGCAGCTTCATGCAGCCATTACACTTCAACAGTAACTTGAACTCTAATCCTTTTAAGCAGTATAGAAAGTACAGTGTATGCACAGTGTACTCATGCACAGTGACACCTACAGGTTCCTTGCACAAACACCACAAGGAATATACAATAAAAAGCAATGCAGATGGATCTGAAACATAGAAAGCTAAATATGTTGCTAAATGATACTGTCAATTAAAGGGAATACAATAGCATGGAGACTTTTTATTCAACTGTAGTGATGGGCGAATCTCCCGTGATTCGCTTCGCCGAAAAATTCGCGAATTTCTTGAGAAATTCGGGAATCGGCGAAAAATTTTGCGAAACGAGTCGCGGGACGCTTTTGACGCGCGTTGCGTTGTTTACGACGCGTCGCGTCATTTACGACGCGTCGCGTCATTTTTGGCGCGTCGCGCAAATTTTTCGCCGATTTGCGAATTTCTCCAGAAATTCGCGAATTTTTTGGCGAAGCGAATCACGGGAGATTCGTCAAAAACGACGCGCGACTCGTTTTTTGGGCGAAATTTCGCTTGGCGAAATTTCTCTGGTGATTCGCAAATTTATTCGCCAGCGGCGAATCGCGGGAATTCGCCGCGAATCCGGCCCTGGCGAATAAATTCGCACATCACTATTCAACTGTGAATTTTCCTGCTATACACATTTTGATGCAAAATGTAGCACAGTATGATTTTGTTGTTCATCAAATGGATGTGCTTTGCAATAACCAATAATATAAACATATAAAGTGCAGCATAAACCCTAACTGGCATAAATGTTTCGCAGCAATGTCTCTGGGGTTGCTGGCAGCTGTGGATGTGTTTGGTGCAACTTTAAGTCTGTTTTTCTTACCAGCGATACTACCGTAAGGAGAGATGAAACTGGTATGCTTCTTCCACAGCATGGACTGTCCTACAGTAGCTCCCACATGGCAGTGCACTAGGTCACATGGTGGAAATACGGTAGCCTGATTAGTTCAAATTCTACCATAAGCCTTATGGAGATGCAGAGTAAATACAGGAAATGCCCTTGCATTGTTACAGTGAGTGTCCAGCGAAGGGAGCCCAAAGCATATAAAGTATAATTACAATGCAGAAGACAAAATACTCCCCTTCTGGTATCTATGGATGCCACCACTTCATTCCTCAGGAGACAGCAATAGAGTTAGTTCAGTCACTGGTCTGAGTAACAGTTTGGTTTCTCTTTGTTTCGAGGTCTTGACCTCAACTTTGCAGACCTTTCCATCCTCACTTGGAAATGTTTTGGTGACAAGACCCAAGGGCCATTCATTTCACTGTGACTGACAGTCTTTCATGAGAACAACATCCCCAGGTTTGAGGCTGGGTTTCTTAGTTTTCCATTGGATTGTAGTCGGTGCATACCTAGTGCCACTGTTCTGGGCATGTGGATCTCCTGATCCTGAGCACTCTGTTGCTGATGTAAACATAAAACCTTCTGGTTTTATTGTAGATGTAGCCCAGCACTTCCTTGCTGTCAGTGTAGAATACAGTCTCTTTGAGCTCTACACTTGTCTCAGTTGTGATGAGTTCAGCTAGATCTACACCTAGAATGGCAGCACAGAGTTCTAGTCTGGGTATAGTATGTTCAGGAATTGGTGCCAGTTTTGCCTTCCCCATAACAAACGTAATGAGGCATTGTCCATAGATGTCCACAGTTTTAAGGTATGCTACAGCAGCTATGGCTTTGATGGAAGCATCGGAGAACACACAAAGTTTTTGACTTTGCACCTCTGTAGAAGGAATTGAGACATATGGGTGTGACACATGAAAGCTGGAAAGAGCTGTAAAGGAACTCTTCCACACTGCCCACAAATATCCTTTGTCAAGGGAAAGTTGTCTATCCCAGTCAAATGTTTCAAGGGTTAAGTCTCTTAAAAGTGCTTTACCTTGTATAGTGACAGGAGCAGCGAATCCTAAGGGATTGTACAGGCTATTGATTGGAGACAGTACACCTCTGCGAGTGAAGGGGTTTTCCTCTCTGTTCACTTGGAAGGTAAAGGTATCGGACTTTAGGTCCCACAGAAGTCCAAGGCTCTGTTGCACTGGTAAAGAGTCAGCCCCTAAGTCTAGGTTTCTTAGATCATTTGAATGGTCTTGAGGAAAGACTTTGCTGTTAGAAGCTATTTTATGAAGCCTGAGGTTGGAGCAGGCAAGCGCCTCCTGTGTCCTTCTCAGAATGCTGATTGCAGCTTCACTTGAGGGTAAGGATTTTAAGCATCTGACCCATACTCTACATCACATTCTTGAGCAGAGCGTCTGAGCCCGGAGAATGCGACTGCAGGTGAAGGACTGTTGCCGAAGATGTGCACCCTCATGCGGTACTCTGTGATGTCCTTGGAAGGATTTTTCTCTCTGAACCAGAAGAATCTCAAGAAGTTTCTGTCTGCCTCTCTAACAAGAAAACAATAAAACATTTGTTGAATGTCAGCAATAAAAGCAATAGGGTCTTTGCAGAAATGAAGGAGTACTCCCAGAAGTTTGTTACTGAGGTCAGGGCCTGTTAGGAGAACATCATTTAAGAAGACACCTTTGAATATGGCACTGGAATCAAATACAACTCTAATCTGCCTTGGATTCTCTGGGTGCTATACTCCAAATATTGGTAGGTACCAGCACCCCTCTGAGTCTTTGAGGGTGGGTGCTATCTCTGCATGACTATTGTCAAATATTTTGCCCTTTAAAGAAAAGAAGTGATGTCTCATCTCTGAGAGAAGAGAAACATTTAAGGGCTTTCTCTCTGTTATTAGGCAGGCATTGCCTCTGAGTAGCGACCCAACTGTTTGAATAATTTTTAACTAGTTCTTATTCCATTATCTCTAGGAAGAGTTTATCCTCAATAGACATTGAGGACATTGCCACCTGGTTATCCTCTTTTGTTCTCGGGAACACTGTACATCCTAAATGATCTTGATCACTGTCACATATGAGGTTATCATCAGATGTGTTTAGAGGTGTGTGTACCAGGCTGGTGCTGTAAGGTTTTTCCTTTAAGAGGAACCAGTTGTGACATGGTTGAAAAATGGAGGTGCATCCATTTTCTAGTTTGTTGGTCAGCATGTTGTTTACACAGACTGGTTTGTGTACGCTTCGAAGGCAAGCATCTCCTATTATGACCCATCCGAGGTCTAGCTTTGTGCATTGTGAGGGCTATTTATCTGGTCCCATACTTTGTGGACCCATAGGCTATCCCTCCCAAAGAGAAGCATCATCTGAGCCTTAGGGTCAAGTTCTGGGATTAAGTGCATTATGCATTTCAAATGTACATGATGCATAGCTACATCTGGTGTAGGGATTTCAGATCTATTGTTGGGAATCTGGTTGGATTCAGTTATAGTTGTTAAGGGTAGGCATACCTTTCTATCTATGGACTCTACTCGGTAGCTGGATGCCCTTCTCCCCATTGTCTCTGTAACTCCTGCACAGGTTTTTAGGGAGTAAGGAGTGCCAGGACCCTTAATATTAAATGTATCAAAGAAGGCTGGACTGGCTAGAGATCTATTGCTCTGGTCATTCAGGATTGCATAAAGCTTGATGGCTTTATCCCTGTGTTGTGTTGGGTATACTCTGACTAATCAGATTTTGGAGCAGGATCTGCCATCTATAGTTCCTTTGCAGATTTCTGTGCATTGGAAAGTAACCTCTGGTATGTTAGTGACAGTGTTGTCTTCCTCCCCACCATGCTTGCTGGTGCTCTTGGTGTAAGACGCAGTCCATGGGGCTGGCGTAGGGTGTAAAGCTGTGTTGTGATGAGCAACACTTGTAGCAGATCTCTCGGATAGCTCTGCGTTTCACAAGAGGGTGCGGCTTTAGAAGTAAAGGACACTGCTTACCAGGGTCTTTGTCCCTTGTCTCCTCGTGAGCAGGTTCTGCAGATCTGTGGAAAGAATCTAAAGAGGAAGAATTTGTTTTGTGTACTGTTACTGCTGCTTTACAAGTGTTAGGTACTGAAGGGGTGGCATGTAGTGTAGTGAAACTGAGGTCATTTCTCATCTCAGCTTGTTGGTATACAAAGTCCATGAATACAGTGAAAGAGGGAAATGGAACATTGTGCACTTCTTTGAACTTTGACCCATGTGCCATCAACCACTCTTGTAAGTTGTAGGATAATTTTTGTACTATGGGGTTAACACCTCTTGCTGTGTCAAGCAATGTCTCTGTAAGTCCCCTTCAGCTTTGGCTACTTGCAGTTCCATTAAAAGGTCATTCTAAGACCTCTGGGTGGTTTATGTTGATCAACCTGATCCTTTTAGCATGCTCTGCAGACTCAGTACCTAGGTGTATGATTAGGAGATCTATTTCCTCACTGTAAGAAAGAGTCTAAATCTTTGATAGTGTTTTGAAAGGTGGATCGCCAGGCTCTGAAGCCTTCTGGACGGTCGTTAAACTTTACAAGTCCTTTCATGACTAGCTGGCGGCGTGCAAAGAACTTGGCAAAGTCCATTGTGACCTGGTTAGCATTAGCGTGAGCAGGCAGGTGAGTATAATATTGAGAAGGTGTTGTGTAATCATACCTGTCTGGAGGTTCTCTTTTAGGTTGATTTGTGACATACCTCTTCAACATATCGGTGGAAGCTGGTGCAGGATTAACCCTAGGCTTGGGTACCTGGTTGGAGGGGGTGCTGCAAGCAGGATCACTTTGCTCAGCGTTATCTCTCTGATGCCATTGTGACTTGTCACTGGTTTGTGGGGGTGCATAGCCTCCTAGGTTCAGCCTGTCAGCAGGAAGTTGCTCTAGTTCGTGTGCTGCAGGAGGGTCTGTACCTTGATTGGAGTGCTGGTAAACGTATTCTGAGGTGAGCTGCAGTGGGTCATGGGGTTCAGTCTCAAGATCAGGTAACTTGCTGTGTCTTTCACTGTCAGGGTACACAATCATCTCTACAGCTTCTGCTTCCGCTATGGCGGCTGTAGCTTCCTTGTCTATGGGGAGTTTTTCTAGAAATGTTTCTAGGTGCTTTTCATCTTTGTTTCGGATTCAAGTTGCTCACTCTCTAATTTCCTTTTTGCTTCAAGACGTTCACTCTCTAATTTCCTTTATGCCTCTAGACATGCTCCCATTACTTTTGCTTCTGATTCTAGGCTTTCTCGCTCTATTTTTGCCTCAATTTCCCGGGCGTTTGCTGCTTCTGCTTTGCTGTATTTGTAATAGACGAGCGCTGAGAGAAGCCTGAAACTTGGGATCTGGCCACTAATGAAGATGACCTTTTCTGTGACATTATGTAGCACTGGATAAGCCTTTGTCTTGTCTTAATTGTAGTGGCTTCTCTGTGCTCTGACTTAACGGCAGTAGCTGGTTTAATCCACTTGTGTGGTGCCTGCTGTTTTTACAGAGCATGCAGTTAGTTACAGTTCATCTACATGCTTGGTAGCCGTTTTACTGTGCATGCAGTGGGTTGCAGTTTACTTTGCCTATATGGCAGCCGCTGTTTCACTGTTCTGTCCTCCCTACATATTACCATTGGGCAGTGTGTAGCTCAACATGCAGCTAAACCTTCCCAAAATCCAATAAAGAGACTGAGTGCTGAAGTTTGTAGATTTTAATAGATAGCAATGGGAAATGGGTGAAACTGTAACAAATAACAGAAAACTATGCTTTGCAATAACCAATAATTTGAACATATGAACTGCAGCATATACCCTAACTGGCATAAATGTCTCTGCAGCAATGTCTCTGGAGTTGCTGGCAACTGTGGATGTGTTTGGTGCAACTTTAAGTCTGTTTTGCTTACCAGCGATGCTACTGTAAGGAGAGATGAAACTGGTATGCTTCTTCCACAGCATGGACTGTGAAATCGAGTCCTAGCTCCCACAAGGCATTGCACTAGGTCACATGGTGGAAGTAAGGCACCCTGATTAGTTCAAATTCTACCAAAAGCCTTATGGAGATGCAGAGTAAATACAGGAAACGGCCTTGCGTTGTTACAGCGAGTGTCCGCTGGAGGGAGCCCAAAGCATATGAAGTATATTAACAATGTAGAAGACATGACGGTTTCTCCTCTATCTAAAGAAAGATGCAAGCTCACATGAGATTGTTCCAATCTCTTAAGCAGAATGGCAACAGTTTGTGACTAGTGACCTTATGTTGGGTAAAGTTTGTGTGAAGACACTGTGTCCCCACAAGTAATGTGTACAGGCAGTCAGTTTGTCATTTTATATATATTTATACATACATATATATATATATATATATATATA
>CM044431.1:91610594-91637317 GCA_024363595.1 Xenopus borealis
CATTAAAGAAAGTAAAAATGGGATTTTATTTCTTTGCCTTTCCTTGCCCTTTAAGCTTGATTTTGGGCCCATATTTAAATTATCTTTCTTATTTGTGTGTTTCAGCATTCACTGGTTTTTGTGTTATTCTTAGTGACTCTTTTAATTTGCATGTTACAAAGTCTTACCTACATGCTGTTCTGTTGCAATAATGGTATTCAAATCAGATGCTGCCTTGGTATAATGTTTATACATGTCTTTTCAAAGAAAAACAAAAATGTTTTGTCAAAAAAGCTGCAACAAAATACATTTTTCCTAACCATCCAGTTGAACTGGCAAATGTTGCATATATTTAATCAAGCGGACTTAAGAAGGATTTAATTTTTTATGTACTGGATGACTTCATTCCATTTCTAGGTTGCATTTAGCTGATTCAAAGAAAAAGAGTAGTTCATTCCTGGGAGTGAACAGTCTTCCACTATACTGTATGCCCAGAGAATTGCCAAATGGAACAAATGACATACATACTAACACAGAGCGTCATTATTACTAGAAATACATTTTTTAATTAATTCAGCTTTCAACAGAATTTCAGATTCCTTGATTCATTTTCAATGTGTCCATTGATTTTGAGACACATTTTCTGAATGTTGTGTTAAACAAGAACTGTTAATCCCTATAGTACAAAAAAAAACAGTATGTGTCTCCCTCACTATATAGTTCTTGTATGCAAATTACAAAAACTGACTGTAGTCTGAAAATGCTGATGTAAATTTAAAATTAAGGATTGCAAATAACTTCTGCATGCATTCTATAGTATACTGGAGATGGGTTAAGTAGCCAATATAATTTGTAAAAATTTTTATGATGGTAAGGAAGTTTCTGCATTTAAATATCAGGAACAAAGACAGTTTCTCAAGAAACAAGTCTAAAGCAGGCCCCCACCACTTGCATCGAACTTCTACACTCACAACCGACCCCCCTCCCTGTTCGTCCCTCGCAGCAGACCCCTCCACACTTGCACCCTCCCAAACTTCGCCCCTTTGCTTCCCCCTCGCACCCACCTGCTAACCCTGCCAGCTCTGCTACTCTGTGCACTTACGCCATATGCAATAAAAGGCACAAAATTTGTCCTGGGGCATTAACCGATAGCAACGACTAAAGTGTTTCCATTTCAACGGTGACCATAGAAATGCTAACTGTTGATCTGTTCTGTGAGGCCATTTTACATTCTACTTCCTCTAATGATGAATAGACATAAAAGGACAATGAAGGGCAACTCTTTCCAGGAAATATAATTATATAGAAGTGAAGATAAAGGTCACATATTAGTATTTTATGTTTTTAATTTTTTTTTCTGATGTAACTGCCAAGGTGGAAGGCCTAGAAAATATGAACTGCTGTAATAATCTAAAGCTAATCACACCACCAGGAAATGCAGAGGGCTGGTCACCACAGATATTTGGATAGGAATAGCTTCAATCAAACCTCAGTATGGAGACCTTCCCCCAACTTACTGATCACTGAGCGAGCTTGCATCATAGCCTGTTGCCTTGGCTTCCGGCACTGGAGATCAGCATAAATAAAGTTAATCTGAAGTAATATCTTTAGATTACTATACATATTCCTCCACCCTTTCACTCTCATTAGTAGACAACATCTCTGATCTACCTCTTGTGAGACTAAATAAAACATAATAAATGAGTTTCAAGTAAAACTTTAATGATTCCACATCTATTTACAAAAGCAGACATTTTTGTAAATTTCTTGGCCATTGGGCCAGCCCAGGTGATCAAATCTCTAATTTTCTTTTCCCTAAAATTGTGAGCCCTTTAATTGGATAGACAAAAGATAATTTATAACTTTAAATGTGTTCTTCAGGTTTAATGGCAGACACTTATAAATTCAGCATCTTGTCTTTTATAGTTCTGTAACCATAGAAACTGGGTGAGATGAGGACAGATTATATTTGCAGGTGGTTTCAGGACTTTTTTGTTTTTCAGTGTACAACAGTGACCACATGTAATCGGCCAGTGCAATTTAATTTAGTTTCATTTAAATTTGCTTGGCATGTTATAATTAAAAGTCTGCTTATACAATGTTTGTTTAATATGCTTGAAGAATAATTTAATGCGGAGATTAATTTATTGAAACAGACTTTTTAAATACTTTATGTTTTTAAAAAAAGGTGGAAGATTTGGGCAGAAAATGCAAATCATTTTACAAAAAGTTATAAACTGAACTACAATTCATTGCAGGTGTGCATTGCAACTACAAACAGATTAATTGGTGATGTAAGTTAATTAATAAGAGCTATAAAAAATGCCCTGCTGTCCTTAGCAGGGCAACTAAGAAGAATAATGGTTTAAATAGCAATCCATAACTTACTTTTTATTGAATGACCATAACAGCATTTTTAGAAAGGTAATAGAACATTAAAATATGTTGAGAGAATTACAAACTTTTTTTTATTATTACAGCACACCTGTCACCCATATATAAAAAGCTGTATAATTAAAGTTCTTTGCAAATTAAAATTGAAACCCAAATTCTTTTTTTCATTAAACATTCAGACTTTTTTTGACAGGTTGACTGTACATTCAGTATCATTTGTGCTAGAATATACTTTAATTCATTGGTTATATTTAGAAACTGCCTCTATTGTTTTTATGGTTCATACGAAAACAGAAATGTTTTCTTTTCAGATATAATTATGTGTGGTGTTTTTACAAATGGCCTGTAGATGTCACTGTGCTCAAGACTTATACTGTGCATACTTGCTTTACTGTTTAGAGCATTAGAGAAGTTACTGTTGTGTAATGGCTGCATGTGCCTGCTAATAAAGCATTGTCATACTCTACTAATACTCGGCTATCAAAACACAACAGATTGGCGATGACGAGGATGTCTCTTCTACCTCTTCAGCAGCCTGCACCTTTTCTTCCAAACCCTGGTAAGCCTACCATACATTTTACTGCTTGGATCCATATGTTTGATAATTACATTATTGTTGCTGACCAAGGGGAGATTTCTGCTGCTAGAAAGCGTGCTTTACTTATTCACTGCCTGGGAGCAGAGGGACGGCATATACAGTGGTGTGAAAAACTATTTGCCCCCTTCCTGATTTCTTATTCTTTTGCATGTTTGTCACACTTAAATGTTTCTGCTCATCAAAAACCGTTAACTATTAGTCAAATATAACATAATTGAACACAAAATGCAGTTTTTAAATGAAGGTTTACGTTATTAAGGGAGAAAAAAAACTCCAAATCTACATGGGCCTGTGTGAAAAAGTGATTGCCCCCCTTGTTAAAAATAACTAAGAACAAAAGTAATTGAGATCTATCAGTCTGGTAAAGGTTATAAAGCCATTTCTAAAGCTTTGGGATTCCAGCGAACCACAGTGAGAGCCATTATCCACAAATGGCAAAAACATGGAACAGTGGTGAACCTTCCCAGGAGTGGCCGGCCGACCAAAATTACCCCAAGAGCGCAGAGACAACTCATCCAAGAGGCCACAAAAGACCCCAGGACAACATCTAAAGAACTGCAGGCCTCATTTGCCTCAATTAAGGTCAGTGTTCACGACTCCACCATAAGAAAGAGACTGGGCAAAAACGGCCTGCAAACCACTTTTAAGCAAAAAGAACATTAAGGCTCATCTCAATTTTGCTAAAAAAACATCTCAATGATTGCCAAGACTTTTGGGAAAATACCTTGTGGACCGACGAGACAAAAGTTGAACTTTTTGGAAGGTGCACGTCCCGTTACATCTGGCGTAAAAGTAACACAGCATTTCAGAAAAAGAACATCATACCAACAGTAAAATATGGTGGTGGTAGTGTGATGGTCTGGGGTTGTTTTGCTGCTTCAGGACCTGGAAGTAGTGATGGGCGAATTTATTCGCCAGGGGCGAATTCGCGGCGAATTCCCGCGATTCGCCGCTGGCGAATAAATTCGCGAAACTGCAAAAAAAATTCGGAAAAAAAAATTCGCCGCGCAAAAACGAGTCGCGCGTCGTTTTTGACGGGACGCGCCGAAAACGACGCGACGCGTGCCGAAAATGCCGCGACGCGTCAAAAACGCCGTTTCGCCCATCACTACCTGGAAGGCTTGCTGTGATAGATGGAACCATGAATTCTACTGTCTACCAAAAAATCCTGAAGGAGAATGTCTGGCCATCTGTTCGTCAACTCAAGCTGAAGCGATCTTGGGTGCTGCAGCAGGACAATGACCCAAAACACACCAGCAAATCCACCTCTGAATGGCTGAAGAAAAACAAAATGAAGACTTTGGAGTGGCCTAGTCAAAGTCCTGACCTGAATCCTATTGAGATGTTGTGGCATGACCTTAAAAAGCGGTTCATGCTAGAAAACCCTCAAATAAAGCTGAATTACAACAATTCTGCAAAGATGAGTGGGCCAAAATTCCTCCAGAGCGCTGTAAAAGACTCTTTGCAAGTTATCGCAAACGCTTGATTGCAGTTATTGCTGCTAAGGGTGGCCCAACAAGTTATTAGGTTCAGGGGGCAATTACTTTTTCACACAGGTTTGGATTTTTTTTTCTCCCTAAATAATAAAAACCCTCATTTAAAAACTGCATTTTGTGTTTACTTGTTTTTACTTGTGTTATCTTTGACTAATAGTTAAATGTGTTTGATGATCAGAAACATTTTGTGTGACAAACATGCAAAAGAATAAGAAATCAGGAAGGGGGCAAATAGTTTTTCACACCACTGTATTCTATACATTACCATTTCCTGATGAGTCGTATGAAACTGCTCTTACTGCTATAAAGAATTGTTTTGTGCCAAGAGTAAATGTAGTTGCTGAAAGATATAAATTCTGCCAACGTGGACAACGTAATGGCGAATCCACACAACAATTTGTAGCAGCTTTGAGAAAGCTGGTTGTTACCTGTGAGTTTGGGAATCTAACAGATGAAATGCTAAGAGATCAAAGAGTGGAAAAAACAAACTTACATCGCATTAGAGAGAGGCTGCTCCTGAAGCAGGATTTAACCCTTGCAAAGGCTATTACAGTTGCTAGCCAAATTGAAACAGCAGTGGCAGAGGCTAAAACTCTCAGTCAAGGAACTGCTGGGAATGCACAGATCCAGTACAGATCCAGTGAATCCAGTACTGTGGCCTAAGGAAAGGGATTCACTGCAAAACCGTGCAGCAGATACATATAAAAAATACTGCTTTCACTGTAGCAACACAATACATTGCTAAAGCGGTACAGTGTCGCAAATACAGAATGGTAGAACACTTTGCTAAAACCTGCCATAGTTCTGCTAAAGATTTTCATGAAGTCACTACTACAAATGCTACAGTATTTAGTGTGGATAAAGCAGGGTACATTTATTCCAGACAAGTTTATATGCACTGTCAATGTCTATACTGCTTCTGCTGACAAGTGACACTCCATTAACCTGTTACTTGATACAAGTTCAGTTATTCCTATACTACTAAAGGATATTTTCTTGAAAATTTCTTGACTTTGACATAGTGAATAAGGTACTGCTATGCTTGGAAGGGACCTATTTGCTGCATTAAACCTACAATTAGTGGATGGCCTCATTACAATAGCATCAGTGCCTGCCACACAGCCTGTGTCTAAAATGTCACCACAAAGCAACACTTCACTGGGCTGTGCAAAGAACTTTGTGCACAAAGTTAAGTTGAGACCAGATGTAAAACCAGTACACCAGAAATTGAGGTGATTGCCCTACTCTATAAGGTAGACTGTCTCACAGGAACTAAAGAAACTGGTAGAGCAAGATGTGACTGAAAAATCAGAATCCTCCAAATGGGTTTCAACAGTTGTTGTAACAATGAAGAAAGCTGGAGGTATTTGATTGTGTGTTGATCTCTGTGAACCTAATAAAGCAATTGTTATGGATAATCATCCCTTGAACACATAGAAGAAATATTTTCAGAACTCCGAGGAGCAAAATTCTTTTCCACCCTGGATCTTCAGAGTGCTTGTAATCAAGTATTACTGCATGAGGAAAGCAGAGACTTCACTGCATTTTTCACCTATGATGGTTTGTTTCTGTTCAAGCATGTACCTTATGGACTGGCTTCTGCGGGGTTTGAACATTCAAAACCAGCCCAAATGTTAAAAATGCAAATTTTACTCATAGACTCTAACTACTGCTGCTGTGCCTTACGGCATGCCTCCCCCCCCTCTTCTTCAATGGCTGGGGGTTGTATGTGTTGGTTGGAGACATCACTGCTAATCAAGAAGAGACTGCCTGTTGCCTCCACGTGGTAAAGCTTACCTCACTCACTGACTGCTCCGTGCTCACTCAGGTCGACTCTTTGTGAGTGTGTGTCTGTGAGTGCGTGTGTAGGATTTGATACCATTATTGTTTTACTTTATTTTATTAAGATTTTTCTGTTTACAAACTTGACTAGTTTTGTACTTCTTTTAAAATGGCTTTTGGCTAGTTTTTGGCTAGCTTTTTGATAGGCTTTGGCTGGTTTTGAAATGAAAACCTGGAAACCCTGCTCCCTTTCTTCTCTTTGCAGCCTCACAGGATTTAACTCCATTCTCACTCCCCCTCCCACCATGGCAAAATCTCTAACCATCTCATGTTCAGCTCCCCCTCCCATCCTCCATGTCCATGGTGTCACTCATATTGCTTTTCCTCATCCTCCGTTAGAGCAGTTCTATTCAATATTATGCAATTATCTTTTATTTGCAAAGGATTAAATTATATTTAACAATGCATATAATATTCAGCATGAAATATATTATTAATAATATACTAAAGCCGTAATGAATGTTTTATGTCCTAATTTATTTCTTCAGAGGCACAGCACTGATTTGCAGTGGATTACGTTGCTAAACTGTACTAGTATTTTAACTGGTAATCCTGCAGGTTAAGTATTGCTGTACCAATAAATTCCTGCTCTACTCACGAAATTGTAATACTGTAAATTTTTGTGCATGTCTTAACTTTTATCTATTTTGATTTATTATATATCATTATTCAAAAATTACACCTGCTCTTTATGCATTTTGTTCTTGGATTTTTGTACTGGCTGGAACATGCTTCCATGCAAATAATGGTTTAAATAAATGCTAAACTAATTTTATTACTTCAGGAAACACATTCTCTTCTCTATCTCTTTTTTTCATTTATGCTTTATTTTGTCATTATTGGAATCTGGAATCTATTAACACATCTTTTTAAAACGCATTTATAAAGGTATTAGGACGTATTCATTATCTACCATTCATTAAGTACCTAGACGCAGTGTGCAAAGTGCAATTTCAAGTACAGTTGCCATGGTTTTTCCCATAATACAGAATTTTTCCCCAGTATTCAAGTGTCATTGGAGTTATTTGATTGGTGCCACTGTGCTGCATGCACTAATATTGCATTCAATTCACTGAATAGAAGGTAGGGAGGACTGAGCAGCAACAACTATTTGCCATTGCAAAGAGCACATTTAGGGGCAGATTTATAAAGGGTCAAATTTTTAAACTTGAAATTTTAATAAAAAAGACCAACTGAAATGTATTTTAAAAAAATATTTTTTTTTTACCTCAAGTGAATAGGCTGTATTCGATCATTCGAATTGAATTCGGATCATATTGTTACACACCTCCAGGCCCCCACGTTGATTATTATTATTATTAACATGTATTTCTATAGCGCCAACTTGTTTCGTAGCGCTCATACCTCAGGCATGCTGCAAATTTTTTTTTGGGGTGAGGGCAGCAGATTGGGGGAGCTGGTCTGGTTTTCCAAGTGTCCCACCAGCCCAGTCCAACCCTGATTGTATGCAGTTTAAATAATATGACCCAAACAGTCAGGAGGACCATGTATTGTACTGTACTTTGGATTTTCTTTAGAGTGATAAATTCTCAACTGGCAAACTAATACCTTTCAGTAGGGATGCAGGATTCGGTTTGGTATTTGGCCAGGATTTGGCCGTTTTCAGCAGGATTCGGATTTGTCCGAATCCTTGTGCCTGGCCAAACCGAATCCAAATGCTTTAAATCATGTGACTTTTCATCACAAAACAAGGAAGTAAAAAATTTTTGCGGCAAACTTTGTATTTCGTGCATATGCAAACTAGGGTTTGGATTTGATTCAGTATTCGGCCGAATCTTTCACAATGGATTCGTGGGGTTGGCCGAATCCAAAATAGTGGTTTCGGTGCATCCCTACTTTTCAGTAAGGTAAGCTAGCTGCCAGTAATAAACTGTAAACATATTTCACTCTTTATAGGAATAAGGCAAGTGACTAAAGCAACTGGAAGAGAACAGCTGGAAGTCCAAATGGAGGAACAGCAGTTTAAAGTAGAATTTCAAAGCCTTAAAGTACATACAGTATAAAGGTTAAAATTAAGTCTGTTTTATTTTAACATGATTTTTAAACAGGGTTCTAAGCACTCAGTTTCTCCTTACTTTGCTTCCCTTCTCTCTGAATGTTTCAGTCTTCTAAAACTCTCCGTCAAAGTACAGTGACACCACTTTGCTAGCTAGCATTCCACACCCCAAATGCCCCGGGCAGTATCTCCATTGTCTCATTATGGAGCGTGCTCCTTCTGATCCTTCATGATCCTTCTGTAGAAAGGATTGCAGCATATCTGCAAAAGGTACTGCAGTTCAGACAGCTAGAGTTGTGATTTACAGTATGGCTAGCTGAATGCCTTTACAGTAATAAAAACCTAGCAATTCACTACAATCAGGAGGTCTTAAATTCCAGCAAACTATGGGGTAGATTAATCAAAGAGTGAAGTTCCGCCACTAGAGGGAAATTCCACAGCTCTCAATTCATTTCTATGGGATTTTGCAAGACGTATTCATCAATGGGTGAAGTGAAAGTTCACCCTTTAATGAATACGCCTTTAAAAATCCCATAGAAATGAATTGAGAGCTGTGGAATTTCCCTCTAGTGGCGAAACTTCACTCTTAACTTCACTCTTTGATGAATCTACCCCTATGTCGGGTAAGCTTTCATTCTCCTTTAATGCAAATACTGAAAAGTTAAGCCATATGTATTTAACACCATAATGTTTGCCTAGGTGCCGTAACCTATACATAGTAACATGCTGAAAAAAGGCTGAAAAAAGACTTGCGTCCATCAAGTTCAACCTTCTTTTTATTCTACAGGTCTCCGTACAGGGAGACCAAAACTGTACGGAGACAAAAACTGTACGGCATATTCTAGATGTGGCCTTACAAGTGCTCTATTGATAGCAATCAATCAGATGTTTGCTTTTAAACAGGTGCACAGTAAATGCTATGTGCTGATTGGTTGGAGTGGTTTGACCTGTATCAGTCTTTGTGCCTTTTATTACATAACCTAAAAATTCAATATTAAAGTCAGAAGAAGTCAGAAACGTAAAAGTTCTCCTTTTCTTCAGGCGAGAGTAGAAAGCAACAACAGATGGCCAACAGCATGAGAGAGTAGCTTATTTGCTTGGGTGGTTCAGTTTTATTGCAAGAGTTCCAGCAGTTGCACAGCACTAGGAAGTACAGGTCAGTTACAGTTGCATTCTTTGAGGTCCAGTAGGATGGGTGCCATTATAGGGGTGGTTCACCTTTAGGTTAAGTTTAAGTATGTTATAGAATGGGCATTTCTAAGCAATTTTTCAATTGCCCATAATTATTTATTTTGTATAGCTTTTGTATTTCCCTTCCTCTTACCAGCTTGCAAATGGCGTCATCTAAAAGAAATGCTCTGTACACATTTCTTGGTATTGCTACTTTTTATTACTCATCTTTTTTATTTGGGTCCTCTCCTATTCATAACCCAGTGTCTTATTCTAATTAAGCAGGACAATGCAACAGTGATAATTGTCATTGACTATGAAAAGCTGGAACAAGAACAGTTTACCCAAGCTAGAGGTCCAGAATCTCAGCATCACAAACCTTCTGTTTGTCACATGGAAACAATATGGTTAATTTATGATTAAATAGTAGGTACCACTACTAAGTAACCAATAAAATATTAATATACTGTACTTAGCTTTCATAGTAACATAGGAAGTTAGGTTAAAAAAAGACACATGTCCATCAAGTTCAACTCTTCAGCTACTGTATTTTAACCTGCCTTACTGCTAGTTGATCCAGAGGAAGGCAAAATAACCCCTTTTAAAGACTATGAAGATTTTCATTCATCCAGGTCATGGTATATCTAATATAAGTAATTCTAAAACAACTGGACTTGCTTAGTAATTATTGAAGACGTTACAATACTCATCCGAGCTTCTTCAGTTCAACTGACTGGTATGGGAAGTTCTTGGCATATAAACTCTTCCACTAATCCAATCACAATGGCACATTGTAACTCTTCAAAGAGGTGACATCTGAATTTGATTCTGTGTAGTTACTGTGATGGGATTACCGATGTGTCATGCAACTCCTAGACACAAGTGTTACTTGTGAGAGTTGCATGAATGGATGTGTGAAGTGTTGTGAAACCGCTTGGGTAAAGAGTAAGGAGAGACAAATAAGCAAATTTACCACCTTACTGTCACGAAGCAGCAGTTAGAAAAGGAAAGAAGAACTAACCTAGAGGAAGAAAGATGAGACACCACAGAACACCAACGATAGGGTATTAACTCAGCTGGAAAAGGACGTCCTAGCCAAGGGGTTAAACTATGCAGTGACACCACAGAACATCCCAGTAGTTGAACTCATCACAGCCACAGAATCGGCTATCAATAATAATCACTTAAGAAAGGAAGAAGTAAAACAACTCTGGTTAAAAGTGTCAGCTGCTTTATCAAGTGCCAGAACAACTCCCTCTAATCTTAATACACAAGAGAGGAGACCTGAACACTATCCTGCCAGCAGATAAAGGGCGATGCACAGTGGTGGTCAACACAACTGACTATCACTGCAAAATAACCACACTACTCAGTGACAGCAATACATATGAACCCTTAAGGAAAGACCCAACAAGTGGTCACAAGAAAAAGGTAATAGCTTGTCTACAACAACTTGAAAAGGAGAAAGCCATCGATTGAGTTTTATACCACCTCCTGTACCCCAGAGAAGCCACACCATGCTTATGGACGGACTCCCCAAGATACACAAAGAAGGAGCCCCACTAAGGCCCGTTGTCAGCAGCATAAACTCAGTGACATACAGCATTGCAAAATTCTTGGCTAACATCTTAGCCCCATTGGTTGGCAATACAGAGCATCATATCCAGAATGCCAAGGCGTTTCACTATAGGCAGAAGAGACAATGGTATCTTATAATGTCACTTCATTGATCACATGTATACCTACGACAGAGGCAATTGAGACTGTAAGAAATCGACTGCAGCAATATAACACCCTCAGTAGCAGAACGAATCTCAGTCCTTACCAAGTATATTTGTTGCTAGATTTGTGCCTTAACACCACATACTTCAAATACAAGGACATTTTTTATAGACAGAAACATAGCTGTGGAATGGGCTCTCCAGTCTCTCCCATTGTAGCTAACTTGTACATGGAGGAAGTGGAAAGAAGGGCGTTACTTACATTCCAGGGAACAACACAGAGTCACTGGTTCAGGTATGTGGATGACACTTGGGTAAAAATCAGATCCAATGTAGTGGCGGCCTTTACAGAACACTTGAACTCAGTGAACAATAACATCAAGTTCACAAGGGAAGATGTCCATGAGAACAAACTTGCCTTTTTGGACTGTTTGATATGCATCCAAGAGGGGGGTAACTTGAAAACAGAAGTATACAGAAAACCCACTGTTACTGCTCAATATCTGTTGTTCGATTCCCACCATTCGCTGGAATACAAACTGGGTGTCATTAGAACTCTGCACCACAGGGCTGAATGTATGGCAACTGATACAGAGTCCAAAGACAAAGAGCAAAAACATCTCAGAGGAGCGTTGAAAGCTTGTGTCTACCCAGACTGGATCTTTGTCAAAACAGCAGCAACCAAGCCCAACAGGAACACCAAAAGAAGCAAACGCCCGGAGACACATAGTAGGCGAAACATAGTCACCCCATATGTAGCTGGAGTGTCAGAGAAACTCAGGAGGATTTTCAACAAACACCAGGTCCCTGTGTTTTTCAAACCTAGCAACACACTGAGGCAAAAACTGGTACACCCAAAGTATCCACCACCAAAAGAAATACAAAGCAATGTGAAATAGTGAGAAGTGCACAGATCTATACATTGGGGAGACAAAACAACTGCTCACCAAGCGAATGGCTCAGCATAGGAGGGTGAACTCTACAGGGCAAGAATCAGCTGTCTTACTATACCTAAAAGAAAAGGGACACTCCTTTGAAAATAGCAAGGTCCAAATCTTGGATAAAGAAGACTGGTTTGAAAGAGGCGTGAAAGAAGCGATTCATGTCAAGGTAGAGAAACCATCCCTGAATAGAGGTGGAGGCCTTCGACACCACCAGTCTGCTACATACAATGCTGTTCTCACATTGGTACCCAAGAGGTTTCAGAACACTTCACGTATCCATTCATGCAACTCTCACAAGTAACACCTGTGTCTAGGAGTTGTATGACACATTGGTAATCCCATCACAGTAACTACACAGTATCAAATGCAGATGTCACCTCTTGAAGAGTTACAATGTGCCATTGTGATTGGATTAGTGGAAGAGTTTATATGCCGAGAACTTCCCATACCAGTCAGTTGAACTGAAGAAGCTGCTCGGATGAGTAGTGAAATGTCTTCAATAATTACTAAGCAAGTCCAGTTGTTTTAGAATTACTTATATTAGATAAACCCCTTTTAAAGCTTTTCCAATTTGCCTCAGAGGGGGGAAAAATTCCTTCCTGACTTCAACATGGCAATCGGACTAGTCCCTGGATCAACTTGTACTGTGAGCTATCTTCCATAACCTCACTTGCTGAAAAGCCATCCAGCCCCTTCTTAAGCCATCCAACCCCTTCTTAAAAGGGTTGTTCACCTTTGAGTTAACTTTTACTATAATGTAGAGAGTGAGATTCTGAGACAATTTGCAATTGGTTTTCATTTTTTATTGTTCGCGGTTTTGAAGTTATTTAGCTTTTTATTCAGCAGCTCTCTAGTTTGCAGTGTCAGCAATTTGGTTTCTAGGGTACAAATTATCCTAGCAACCATGCATGACTTCACATTTATCAACATTGAATCTTATTTGCTACTTAACTGCCAGATAATTAATTTTTAATCTATCCAATTAATTCTAGTCTCCTAATTAATTTGAATAATTTAGTTAATACTGATTTATTTCTCTAATGGTAATGTGAATTATAGGACTTTACCATATTAACTGCTGTGGGAATTTGATACAGCAACCACATAATCATTACAAGTCACTGGTTTTTAATAAATGATTGGGACTTCTATTGTCACAAACCCAGTTTCCTGGTATATGAGCTATTTGCATCATTGCACCCACTAGAAAAGACATTGCTGACTGCTCACTGAGCATGCACAGATGGTGCGCTCACTGAAGTTTGTGGATTAATTGGAAAATCCAGGAAAAATACATTGAAGGTGACTGGGAGGCTGGACATAAGTGGCCAAATTGGTTAACTCTCTATGAATTAGGGGGAATTGAGAGCTATGCTATCAATACTGCTTGTTTTCAATTTGATTAATATTGCTGAAAGATACAAATATAGTAATTTTTTCCAGAAAAAATGGCAGCCTTTACTAGAAAAGTCAGCCTATGAGCTTAGGGGTTGCTGCAAATTACCAAGCAGAAAATGAGGTTTGCCATATATGCTGATGTTACACAGGTGATTATTACATTCTGATGGTAATTGCATTGGTTTCAGAGTTCCCATATAATGATTAGCTAAATCATTTACCAATCATTCTTATATTGTGATATTTATATTTTATACATACTGCACTGTAGGCACAGATCTTCACTCCTAAAGGGCTGTGCTTGCCTTGGGCTGGTACAGAAGCCCAAAACATAATGTGTAAGATTTCTGACCTAATTCTTCAACACTTTTGTAAATAAATTAATTCTGAATCTTGTTAATCTCACAAAATAAAGGCAAAAGTCATCTCTCTATGAATCAAGTATGCTGGGACTCAAGAATATTAAAGTTGTTCTGAATATTGTCCATTTTTGTAAAACGCAGTATGTATAGCATATTTACAGTGCAATGTAAAACTGCTTAAGATCATGGGGGTTATTTATCAAAGGTTGAGCAGTAGAGTTTTTTTTTTACCTTGTAAGAACTTGAAACTCGAATGGTATCTTATTTAAGAGAAAACCCTAATGTAAACAACTCGATTCTGCAGGTTCGAGTCCCACAACCCGAAAACTCGAATCGATCAAGTTTTAAGTGAAAAAAAACTTGAATCTCTCGAATCATTCAAGTTTTCAGGCAAAATCCTCAGAGAAAAAGTTGAACATCAATCAAGTCATTAACCTCTTCAGATGGTTCACGGGGCCTCTGCCATTGACTTTTACATAACCTCAACAGGTTTTACATGGTGTATTTTTGGATTCAAGCTATTTCCAGGGTCAGAGTATATAAAACAACTAGAACTGTAATAAATCTGTCTCCAAGAGTTATTCTGCAAATAGCCCTTGCATAGGCTTGTTTGTGCCTTGCCCCAACTGTTCTCTACTTTGCACCCATATTATATATATAGGCATTACCCACTACTGGACAATCTTGGCTATATCTTGCAGTGCAGGGGAGGGGAAGTGAGACTGCTAAGCATAAGGCAGCACTGGATTTAAATCTGGTGCTGCTTATTGAGTAGGAAGAGTTAATAAATCGACAGATTCCATTCTTTGAAAAGGACATTTTCCTTAACAATTCATTCTTTTAGTGCCTGTGAAACTAAATAGGTACATTGCTAGGAGCATGAAGAACGAAATATGCATTGATTTCAGTGCTTAGTCATGCTCTTACAAGTTCAAACAATGAAAGCCTGATATTGACTGCACACTAAGAAAATAATAAAGAATCGGGGAGAACTGGCAAAGCCTACAGAAAAATTAAACAATGTGTATTTAAGATCTATAGCATTTGGAAAACGGATAGTTTTTATTAGCATAGTAAACAATTCTTAAAATATAAGTGAAAGTACATATTTCACAAAAAGCACAAGAACAAAATCTAAAGCAACTCAAAGCCTTAGAACCTTTTATCAAAAGGGGTAATGGTCTCACCGATCACTTGCTACGACTCCTTATTAATGACAGTATGCCTTCAGTAAATATAAGGGAGTATAAAAGACTACAATTTGCTCTAAAAGCAGAGCAAGATTAAGAGGCAGATTTACTAAGGGTCAAATTCTTGAGGGCTTTTAGCCCTCGAATTCGACCCTAGTTCGATTTTTAAAAGTAAAATCCAACAAAATCGAACATCGAATTTGAAAGATTTTACTGCTTTTCGATTTCTCGATAAAATCGTACGATCAAACGATTTTACAAAAAAATCTTAAAATTTCCTTCGATTTCTCGAAAATATCATACAAATCAAACGAAGTGTTCGATCGTATGATTTTTATTCGAAAACTAAAAAGCCTTTGGGAGCTTCCTATAGGCATATATAGCAATTCGGTAGGTTTAATCTGGCGAATTGGGCCATCGAATAAAAATTTAAAGGGCAAGTACTTCGATCATCGAATGATCAAATAGATTTTTATTCAGTCTATTCGAATCATTCTATACAATCAAATTTTGCAAATTCGATGATCGAAATGGCCAAATTTAAAATACAAAAATTCTAAAAAATGGTAATTTTACAATTTCGATCGAATTCCGAATCCATTCGAATCCTTCACACAAATTTTGTTAATCTGCCCCTAAAACTAAATACAGTGTTTTTGAGTCCCCACCCTCCACTGTGCCCCTTCTGCTTCATCCTTTCCACATCTGAAAAGGAAGCACAAGTGAACCAATAGCCCCCACATTTTCATGACATATTGTGGCCATTCTACAACATACTGTACTATGTCCATCCATTATTCCAACTATAACCTTAATTTACCATCTCAATAGCAATTAATCCTTGGCAATCCAGGGCCCTAAGTCCCTTTTTTGTGTATGAAAAGTACTGGGAACTGAGATTTACAGAACAGTGCCTCCACCTAAGGAACACTGAGGAGCACATCTAAGGGTAGTTCCACTAGGAAAAATAAAACACACCGTTTGCAAATGAAACAAATATAAACTTTATATAAACAATAATGAAAAAACTTGGGCAATCTAATACACAATGCACTCCTGCACCTACCTAACTCACTATTAGGTGCCTGACTGTTTCTTTTTATTATCAAAGTCCAAATCCTCTGGATGGGGTTAATAAGCACACAGTTCAGTTCAGTTCAAATAGATGTCCCTTCCCCAAAGCTCTTATACCCCAGGTAGCAATACCTTTCCCAAAAGTACCTCTCTTTGGAACATAGCAGCCGCTTAGTAGGTAAATGAACAAGACCTGTCCTCAAATTGGGGCCCCCCACTTGTATCCTTGCCAGTATCCTCCCTTGGGAGGCTTACTCACTGGGGTGCTCTCAGAGGCAGTCACACTGGAGAGTACAGGCAGTTCTGCAGCAGGATCAATCTCACCAGTGGTACCTTTCACCTCTTGAATCTCTAGCAGCTTGGTAGGGAACAAGATGGTCTCTCTCTGTACTTTTACAGATGCAGCTTGGACAGTCTTACAAGAACTGGTTCTGACTGGATACTGCAGTATAGAACCCATGTTAAACTCTGTTGGAGACCTTGTACATTTGGCTCCAAAGTCAGGAACACCCTCTCTCCCAAGGATGCACTGGGGTGGCCAGCAAATCGGATGGCTTTCCAGCCTGTAACTGGGCTGGATGATGTCACAGACAAAAAAACAGGGGATGGATTTCTCTGATCCCTTACACAATCATATGATGAACTGCGATCAGCATAGGCCCAAATTTGTGGCAAGGCCACAAAGGCCCTGTTCTAAGGTGGCACAGATGAAGGGGTGGCATGCTAATTACCCAGAGTAGGGACTAAGGGGCAAGATTTACTAAATTCACATGAATAGATCGAAATTCGATAGAAATCGATCGAATTCCGATCATATGATTTAATCGGATATTCGAATATGCAAATTTGGCCACTTCGATCATCGAATACCCAAAATTCGATAGATCGAATGATCGAATATTCGATCATTCGATGATCCAAGTACTTCAACTTTAAAATTTATTCGACTGCCTACTTCGCCAGATTGAACCTACCATATTGCAATAGAAGCCTATGGGAAGCCCCCCATAGGCTTTTTTTCTATCACCTGGTCGAATACCATTCGTACGATCGAACTCCTTGAAATCGAACTATCGGTATTCGATTGTGCGATTTTATTGAGGAAACGAACATCAAGATAAAAATAGTCTAAAACTATCGAATGCTTATCAAATTTCGGCCGGCTTTTAGCCCTCGAATTGGTGAATAATAGTAAATTTGCCCCTAAGTGTACAGACTAGGGGACATAGTAGTTCCCCTGGGTTCCACTTAGGAAAAAGGCTGAAAGCTGGGTGTACTTTCAATGCTGCTGTGTATGTTCTCTTCACTACAGGGAATCACAACAAGGTTGATTTAAAAAAACAAGATTAATTCAGAAATATAGCAACTAAAGGGACATCAAACAAAGCATTACATATGCTTAGAGGACTGTTACATATTTTAACTGCCATCAAGTTATAGAAAATAATAAATTAGTATCTGTAATTGTCACAGCATGTTGTGCTTTCATATTTTGAATTCTGGTGCCTACAAACAGAATAAACATTGATATATATATGTAAAATCCATATTACATATGGTAGAAGGACTACAGTTCTGCTTCTAATCTAGAAAAATCACTACATACCTGAAGCGGAAAGCTTAATGGGACAGTAACAACAAAAAATAAAAACTTTTTAAAGTAATAAATATATAACGTACTGTTGCTTTACATTGCTGAAATGTATGTGTTTGTTTTAGAAAGACAACTACAGTTTGTGTAAATAGGCTATAGTATAGCCATGGGGGCAGCCATTCAAGTTAAAAAGGTAGAAAAGGCACAGGCTACTTAGCTTAACAGATACTTAACTTACTTAACAGATAAGCTGTGTAACACAATACAATTGGATTCTACAGAGTGCATCTCGTACCTGCTATGCAACCTGAGCTTTTGAATGGTTATCCCAATGGCACACAGCAACTTGTTTATAAAAACTATAACAGTATTTCTAAAGCAAAAATGACAGGTGTACCAGTTTTAATTACTATAAAACACTTAAATTTTTTGGTGTTGCTTTATGCTTTTCGCTTCAGACATGTAGTCTAGATCAGAAGCAGAACTGTAGTCTTTCTATAATATGAAAAATAGTATATGGTGTAAAACTGAATTCTTGCAAAATCGGTGGAGGTGATTTATTAAAATTTAGAGTTTTGGCTTTTTTCTACAATTAAAAAAACGGTGAAAAAGAGCGAACATGAAAATACAGGACCTCTAAAAAAATTCACCAGCAAACATTTCAACTGATATTCATTATTTTTCTTTATAGTTTTCAGTTATGTGCCTTTTACTCAATAACCCCATCTAAAAAACAAATGCTCTGTAATGCTACACATTTAGGGGGTTATTAAAGTCAGAGTGCCAAAAACTTGAAAAATTCTAGTTTTTTAAAAATATAAAATCTGAATTTTTAGTAGAAAAAATTTATATTTTTGGGATTTCTTGAACTCCAAGGATGGAAAAAGTCTGAATCTGAAAACCTGGCATCTCAGACCTGCCGAGGTTGCATATAAGTCAGTAGGAGAAGTCCTGAATGTATCCTGAAATGCAATGGGTTTTCGGGCAAAATCCGAAAAATCAAATTTTCTGACAATTTTCACGATTTTTTCAAGTTTTTCCCAAACTGGAATTTTTTGGGAAAATGTATTGATAAATAATAGGAAATAACCTGTGCGGATTTGGCCAGAGTATATTTCAGAAAATAATGGGATAAATTTGGATTTTGATAAATAACCCCCTATTATTGCTACTTTTTATTACTCGTCTTTCTATTCTGTGCCCTCTACTATTTATATCTCAGTCTCAAATCCAAATCATTGAATTGTTGCTAGGGTAATTTGGATTGCTCAAATTGCAAACTGGGAGCTGCTGATAAGTAACTAAGCTAATAACTCAAAACCCATAAATATTTAAAAATGAAAACCAATTGCAAAATTTCTCAGAATATCACATATCAACCTTTGTGTATCATGCTAAAAAGGTAACTCAAAGGTTAACAACCCCTTTAAAACATCCAAGCTTTTTCTCCTCATTGAAAATGAACAAAACAATGTGCACGACACGATATGTCACATTTTTAACTAAATAAGCTAGATGAACCAGTTGTGTCATAGTTTTTTTTGGCATGCATGTTTTTTTGCTCAACCTTGAAAATAGTAAATAGGCCTCAGTGTTCTGAATAAAAAATAGGCTATAGTCATATTTCCTGTTTAATAAAGGTAAATGCTCTCTGTGGTATTGCAATAAAAGGTGTATCCTGCTGCTGTACATGTTAAGTGGCATTAAAGGGGATGTAAAGGCAAAAAATAAAATCCAATTGTTTACTTTCTTAAATGAAAAAGAAATCTATCTCCGATATACTTTAATTAAAAAATGTGTACCTAGCTGCTCTGCAGGCAAACAATCATACTTTCAGCAGGGGGAAGCCCCCACCTTACTTCCCAGAACTCCAGCAGCTTTGGTTGTTTCTATGAATAGTAGCCGGAGACCATGTAGAGATTCGTATCTGCAGACCCGGTGCAGTCTGCATATTTTGATTATTAATCAGTCTTGCTGTATCGACTTCTATGGCAGATATTTTTTGCACTGGTTTGATCATTTATGATGATCCCTAACCTTAACCTCCCATCAGCAGCCCAAACCACGCTGAGAATGTGCATGGTGTTGGTCTTGCAAAGATGGTTTAACAAAGTTACAAGATGATGACCCCCTGCAGACCATAAACATAAATCCTTTGTTTTATTAGGCTTCTGGTGCAGTAAGTTCATGTTTATGTTTAATATAAATAACATAGCATTTCTAGCATTATTCTATTTTACACTTTAGTTCCCCTTTAAGAAGACATCCTATCCATTTCATAGCTGTTAAAGAGATACTGACACCTGAAATTAAACTCTTTTTTACATCTATTATAATATTGGCTTTGAAAGCTACTTCTAACTTTGCCATAAAGTATTTGCATGATGCTTTTACATTACCTGTCTGTTGCCCCATGTTCCTGTATGAGGGGGCTGCCATATTTGTGGAGAAGGAGTCCATAACCGTCCGTTAGCATTAGAAACTGCAACCAACAGGCTGAGATGGGACAGCCAGGTTGGCAAAGTCATGGTGTCAGAGTGTCAGAGAGTCAGTTTTGGAACTTCAACAAACAATTATATATAAAAACAATCCTCTCAGCAAAACAATTATCAACATGACCTATAGGTTACATTTAGGGGAAAATTCTATAATTCGATAAATCGAATCAATTTCACGAAAAAAACGTACGATTCGTACGATTCGAACGATCGAGTCTTCGATCGTATGAATGGTATTCGAGCAGGTGATAGAAAAAAAGCCTATGGGGGGATTCGAATAAAATTTCAAAGTTAAAGTACTTCGATCATCGAATGGTCGAATTATCGAAAATTCGATTATTCGATCTATTCAATCTATTCGATGCGCATCAAATGTTGCGTATTCAATTATCGAAGTGGCCAAATTTGCATATTCGAATGTCCAATAAAGTCGTACGATCAGATTTCGATCGAACTTCTAATTATTTACAGTACGTGAATTTTGTAAATCTGCCCCTAGATGTATATTCATATGTTAAAAAAAATTTTTGTGTCAGTATCACTTTAAGAGGATTGATTTGATGTCCCCTGTATTACAGTTACAAACATCTATAACACTTTTGCCTCCATACCTGGCACTAGAGCCCTTATAGATAATAACAATTTTATTCAGAGTAAAAAGGATAAAAAGATTTCTCCCGATGGTCCAGGTGTCGTGGAGTACCATGAATGCGGGGGGGCCATACTATTTCTGCCATGAATACATTTTGTTAGGAAATGCTTAGGTTCACAATATCACACAATGGTGATGCGCCTTATGTTTCTTCACTTATGACATTACCATTCCAATCTTGTAATAAAGGGATATGCTTTTTTTTTATTTCATTGGGGTTCATAAGGACCCTGTCCTATTTTTTAGTACTGGAAGGTATGCATTATTACTATAGTAAAATTATGTACAGTGCTATCAGCCCTCAAATTCGACCCTAGTACAATATTCCGACAAAATCGAACATCAAATTTGAAGGATTTTACAGCTTTTCGATTTCTGGATAAAATGGTGTGATCAAACGATTTTATGAAAAAATCGTAAAAATCCCTTTGATTTCTCGAAAATTGTATGAATTGTATGAATCGAACGCTTCCAATGGTTTGAAACGTTCGATCTTAGGATTTCTAATCGATCACAAAACTTTGAAAAAAAGCCTATGGGTGCTTCCCATAGGGATATATAGAAATTTGGTAGATTTAATCTGGCGAATTGGGCCATCGAATAAAATTTAAAGGGCAAGTTCTTTGACCATCGAATGGTCGAATGATCTAATAAATTCCAATTTAAAAGGAGATTGTTGGCATCCTAGGTCGGTCCTGTGGGAGCAAATAAAATCTATGACTTTGATTGCATTAAAAAAGTGTATAATAGATCAGTCTCTACATCTATAAAACAATTATTGAGCAAAAATAAAAATAATATATAATTACTAAGAGTACTAAGAGAGGAAATGGTAATAAAAATGCAGAAACTCAAATTGATTTCCCATTGTTTATTACAAAATATGACATGCTAGGCGAATTGTTGAACATAGAATGGAAGTTAGAAATTAGATTCAGTATTTAAGAATTTAAATTTGTATATAAATGTGTAGGGACCCATAAGTAGCATGGCCCTTATGGCTTCATTCCCTTAACAGTACCTTCCTTTTCCTGTTACTGGGCTAAAACCCATGTAACTATATTGTAACATTTTATTGGTTATAGGTTGTGACCACCCCCTGCAGTGCTGTAACAAAAGTGCTTGCAGGGAGGGGCACTTCCTCTTTGGCCTGCAGCAGTTGATCTGGGCAGATGTTCCACTGAGCCTGGAGTCAACAAGGCCCCAGAAGTGTTCGGCCCTAAAGGGACATCCACCTTTAGAGAAGTCGGGGATACAGGGACCCCGTGAACGAGGACAAGATAGTGTATAGGTGATATCTTGTTATAGCACTTTCTAGTGGAAGTGAGTCAGAGAGAAAAGCTAGCACGAGCAGCTCAAGCTCCACCAAGGAGGATAGAAGGGAGTAGCTCTCCCCCAGGCTCTACTTTGCCTGTAGTGAAGGGACCACAGTATTGAGAGGGATTTAGGAAGAGTTCTTTAACTCCTGATCCAAGTCTACTGAAGGGATCCGGACCACATGAGGTACTGATAACCTGAATGGTGATCCTATCAACTCCAACTTACTATTCCTACCTGAGAGCCTTTCCATGCTGTATCTGCTACATCTCTGCATGTACCAATGTGTCTGCATATGATCCACCTCAGTTGTGAGTATCATTAACCCTGTGGTGCTGTGCTTGTAAATAAAGCTGTTCTACCTGTTTGCAAAGAACCCCTGGCGTCCAACACTTGTTATTTTACACATCTGGCAGTATTGAGTTATAGTTCAACTAGCTCACATGTGTATTTTCCACTTAGCGAAAGCCCTACCTGATGAAAGAGGGTCACATGTAGCCCATGCTCTACTCATGCTAGTTGGTTTGGTTAATTACAGCCAAAAAGGGGTTACAAATGGAACAAATCTTTTGCTGCTTTTTTATCACCTAGCTTTTATACTCCATAGAAACAGCCACACAGAACTAATTGGTTAATTAAAGAGTATAGTAACTGTGAACATAATTTATCTGGTAACTTGTAAATATAGCATGCAGTATGTGGGGAAAACCCAAAGAATTATGGAAGAATGCTTGAAAGAACATTTGTCACCAGTGGATCTAGAGACTATTGACAAGAAGTGACAGATTTCAGCTATAGTTAAACATATACTAGAATGTGATGATGGAGATTTTAATAATGTCTGTTTTCAGGGTATAGAACTGCCTGGTTTTGACCCAGACAGCCCAGTTTTTTGAAGGGCTGCCTGGGTCAAAACTGCCTATATTTCCTAATTTAGAAAACTGGGTAGGATTTCCTATGATGGACCAATCGCACATCACCACATCATAGCCCCGCCCCTGCCATCACAGTCCCGCTGCATCACAGTCTCCTCCCTGTCATGTCACGGTCCCACTCTGTGCCCAGATTGCACCGGGTAAAAAGGTGGCATCCCCAATGTAAAAAGATTATTAGACCAGAGAGAGAGGTCTTCTGAATCTATACCTTAAAAAGTACCAGAGAGTCTTAATTTGGACTGAGAAGTCTTTAGTTTTTATCAAAGGGGTTGTTCACCTTTGAGTTAACTTTTAGTATAATGTAGAGAGTGGGATTCTGAGACAATTTGCAATTGGTTTTCATTTTTTATTGTGGTTTTAAAGTTATTTAGCTTTTTATGCAGCAGTTCTCTAGCTTGCAGTGTCAGCAATTTGGTTTCTAGGGTACAAATTACCCTAGCAACCCTGCATTGATTTGAATAAGAGACTGGAATATGAATAGGAGATGGACTGAATAGAATGATAATAATAAAAAGTGGCAGTAACAATACATTTGTAGCCTTACAGAGTATTTTGTTTTT
The DNA here is from genome assembly GCA_024363595.1 of Xenopus borealis. Lineage (NCBI taxonomy): Eukaryota > Metazoa > Chordata > Amphibia > Anura > Pipidae > Xenopus > Xenopus borealis. Next base: position 91,634,336 of record CM044431.1, read on the forward strand.
AGATGGTTTGAAAGCTGCAAAGAAACAGAAGAAAACTGCAAATCATTAAAAAACTATGAAAAATAAATAATGAAGACCAATTGAAAAGTTTCTTAGAAGTGGCCCTTCTACAATATACTAAAAGTAAACTTGAAGGTGAACCACCCCTTTAATGGTAGCTTTAATATGGATAATCTATCCCTGGTAAATCTCAACAGAAAAAAACTAAACTGCACATGCTCTGTGCTGTTGTCACTTACTGAGCTTTGGGACCCACTCACAATATACAAAATACTTTTGTTTTTATATAACATAATAACTTACGGTGCAAGTCACACAGTTAATATCCAACATTATTACTTATGATGGATATGTGAAATATACAATAATATGGTTAGTATCAATTGATAATGTGTTAAAAACTGGGTACATAAATGTTTGTTTGACCCCAGCAGGTATTTCACCTCGAATGAAGTACACAGGAGGGGATCAAACTTTTTTCACTATTGAAAAATATTACATTCCCCAAATAAACATCAAAGAATGAAACAAAATAGCTGCCATGGTTCAAGGCCACTATCAAAAATGTTTTCCCCCACATCTCTACTGTATTACCCAGAATCCTTTCAAATATTTGGTACTGTTAAATATATTCGAGGAAGCAAAAACTGCAAGAAAGCAAAAGTGCAAAAAAAAAAAAAATAGGGAACCATTACAGCTGCCAAGCACCGTACAATGTGCCCAAGGTACCCAAAAATAGGCATTAGGGAACTTTATCAACTTTTCAGCAAGTCTTCCAGGACTGAACTATGCACCACATGCAAAACTCCAAGTAAGTGAAAATCAAACATTCTGGACATCCTAATAAATTATGATAATAACAATTGTATTAATAACAGCTGAAAGTAAGGAATAAATAAGCTATACTGTGTGCAAAATTCACAGTATTGTTCTTATTATTTTTTCCACTTTAAAATTAAAGAGGCCAAATGAATAACTGATTTTGTTTTATTAAAAATCTAAATAAAGAACAGTAGGAACTTATTTTATTTTACTTTACTTTTATCCAGTTTTATGGGAATTTTAACAGCTGAAGGGTAAACCAGTAATTGAAGAGTGTACAAAGAATTTTATTGTTGAGAAAAAGGTCAGACATCACTAGCTTAAGCCAAGGGCCATTAAATCTATTAGCATTTTACTTTTTTTTTAGATGTCACAGAGATAAGGGTTCTGTAGGGAGAAGAAGACAACAGCTGACAAGAATGTAAGGAAAGGCAAATGCACTAAGTATTACACCAGAGACTTACCTTTAACTGTTAAAGTCCTGTTAATAGTACAGTCCAAAACAATGTTTTTTATGGATAAAGATTAATATTTTTCAGCTAGTTCTTCCTGTTTTTTTTTACATACATTGTCCTCTTGTGGGGATGATAATCCCAATGTGATTATTGTTTCTAACTATGTCCTGACTATGACTATTCTATTATCCCTGACAAGATAAGTTGAAAAGTTGATACTATTTTGGAAGTTTATAAATGTATTCAAATATTTACGTTAGTTTGATAGCTGTGTACTATCAATATTATGGGGAATTTAAGTGCTAATACACCTATTGTTTTTGAAAAAGCCCACAATTCTAGACCATCACTATAAGTCATTTGTTTACCCTGTTCATAGCAGAGGAACAGTTATTGTATGTTTCTAAAGCTAGTTATTATTAAGCTATGTATTTTTAAATTCAGTGATGTGGCCTGATGCCAGTTGAACTAACAGAATTAAAAGCTATGAAGCGTTTGACATCTAATAAACCTTTATTTTCAAAAAGCACTGACAAAGGTGGTTCTCTAGTGATTTTAGATGCTATGCCACCTATTATAAATGTAGTTGGTAAAATTTTGCCAACCATTAGGTCCATTGGTCCCCTGGGCAGCTAGATTGGGTCCTCAGTTATAAAAGGGAAGCTGTTTCCTTTTGTTGTGAGAAAGTATTCTGCTGGCAGTTCAGTTATTAGCCAGTAGATGTCACTATTCTATTTTATAAAAAGGGGAATATCTCAGTCTCTTTTCATCTGCATCACTTGGTGGAGAAAGTACTGTGGTGCTCCATAGGGCCTGTAACAAAGGACAGTTCCAGAATAAGTGAAGTAAGTGCAAGGGCTGCCCTGTTATAGTATCTCTAGGAGTTAAAGACAGGATGAGGAGTTATTTAAGGAGCAGCCGGAGGCTGCAATGAGGAGAACAGGAGGGCTAGCATCCTGAGGTGACAAGGCCAGCATGTTAGGGACTCAAGTGGTAAGGTCCAGGGATAGAGAGATCCTTGGAGAGTGGGACCCCTATGAGATTCACATTTAGTGGGGATTGTGCACCAAAGGCAGTCAGTAGTGATGGGCGAATTTATTAGCCTGCGACGAATAAATTTGCGAAACGCCGGCGAAATTTCGCCTGGATAAAATTAGCCTGGGTCAAAAACAAAACGCAGTGGCATTTCGCGAATTTCAAGAGAAAATTCGGCAAACTGAAATGCACTAGCAGGCAATAAATACTACCTCTGGGGTGGTAAACACTCATCCTGAAAGTTGTGAGTTTACACTGGATGATTATTTGTGTGAAGCGCTTACAGATCATTTGTGTGACTACAAACAGCACCCATTAAAAAGAGATCTTAATGAGAGCCATATTCTGCATGTAATTTCAATTCACAGTATTCTGCAAATACACCTTTCAACTTTATCCCTGTGTGTGAGTATGGATCAAAGCAGTTCCCAGGGAGGGGTATTTCAGCCCAGTCTGTCCTGACTGTGGGTGGAGGCACATCATTTCATAGTGTAACTGCTCTCTCATATAGTGGAGAGACGAGACTAGGGATGTCGCGAACTGTTCGCCGGCGAACTTGTTCGCGCGAACATCGGCTGTTCGCGCTCGCCGAATGTTCGCGAACCCCGCGTGACGTTCGCCATTTTGGGTTCGCCTTTGCTGGCGCTTTTTTTTTACCTCTCACCCCAGA
>CM044431.1:91660505-91672984 GCA_024363595.1 Xenopus borealis
TTAATGGGCAACGTAGTCCCCTGGGAATTCTGGAAATCTTCACATATTCGGCCAGTGTGCTTTGATGTAATGTGAGGCTAATTTCTTTTCTGGACAGCGTCTCACATTTAGCCCTTAAATCTTTAAGTGAGGTTACACAGGCCTGTTGTATCTCAGTGAATGAGCTTGTAATTGACGACAAGATCTCAGCTTTTTCTTGTTGAGAAAAGCTAAATGTGTCAGCACTTTTAGTTGTAGATTGGTTAATATCTTCAAATGACATAATGCAGTCTATTTGAATCCCCAATTGGGAGAGTTACAAACTCCAAAAATTAATGTGTATTGGGGAAAGGTATTGGTACTGGCCTCTCCCACCGCCAGTATATATATATGAGCAAAAAGAAAAAGGTTAGCATTTTTCATTATTGGCCCCATGGTAAAGGGATGTCAGATCACTGGAAAATTCAGAAACACATCTTGAAAACCCGGTTAGGAAGGCTGCAATGATTACAATTTAATTTCTACTCATGCTTAGTGATGGGTGAAACTCCCGCGTTTCGCTTCGTCGAAAAATTTTCCGACGTGCGTCGCGTCAATCGCGTTGCGTTGTTTTCGGCGTGCGTCGCGTCGTTTCCGTCGCGACGCGTCAAAAACGACGCGCGACTCGTTTTTGTTGGCGAATTTTTGCTGCCGTTTCGCAAATTTATTCGCCAGCGGCGAGTCGCGGGAATTCGCCGCGAATTCGCCCCTGGCGAATAAATTCGCCCATCACTACTCATGTTAATGCCACTATAATGTCTGTCAGCAGGATACTACAACATGTACAGCTGGCTAGTGTTTCCTCTGATTGACTAGCTGATTTCTGCCTAACCTGCCTTATCAAATAGTCGATTTACTTACCAAAGGTTTCATCTCATCTTCATCTTTAAAATAATGCAGCTGGTCTCCCTTGAGGACAAACCACCGTGTGTGCCAAGTTTTGACAAAGCCTCCTTGCTTCCGAAGCCATCCACACTTAATAGTATTCTGCTGGGCTTGGCTAATAAGAGCACTGTCCACAGGGACATTGTAGTCATCCATTATCAAGCTGATAGACTTTTCTGTTCAAGAAAATGAGAGGGATAAAGATAATAAAGAAACAGGAAATGTTTGTTGGTAAAGACAGTTCTATCTGTAGAGAAAGAAAACAAATAACCCCTCAATAAGGTACACTGCATGGGATTTTGCTATATTCTTAAAACTTACATCGCTGCTTGTGGCATCTGGGAGCTAACCTACTTTTAAAGTATGATTCAACTGGAAAAGGACAATGCGAGGAACAATAACAGTGATGTCTTAAGCTGTGTGCAACACAGTTAGCCTTTTTTTTTATAAGAACTGTTCTTTTTGTTTCTTAATGAAACAGGGATGGCAGTAATACTTCAGTAGTACAGTTAGGCCAAACACCTAAGTAAACATACTGCAACCTCATAGACATACAGTAAAAGATTCAACTCCACAATGCTAATGCACCTACTGTGCCCTGGCAGCACAGTTAATAATACATTAGTCTTGTACAGTCACAAAGATGAAGTACTGTGCAAAAATGAACAATTTGTTCACAGCTAAATATTTTGCAATGAGGTCCAGAATCAATTGATTATACTCACCAAATACCGTTCCAGGGAAGATTCTAAAACTGCAGTATAATTATTGAACCATCAATTGTGTAATTAGTACAAATCAGTCTTTTCAAATAGTGAGAAAAACTGTCAGGGTGTTGTATTTACTACAATACTGATTCCCTTTTTTATTTGTCAGTCTTCTAAAAATAGTGTAACTGCTTGAGCAGACATATACACTTAGTTGACACTCGTAGATTCTAATGATACATAAAAAAAGCATTACAGCATTTTAGAGACCCCTCATGCATCATCATTCATATCAGTTTAGACATAAGAAGCATGTGCTGTCACAAAAGGATCTAGCATGGACGCTAATGTCAGAAGTAGTGTTTCTCTAGCAGTGGAAAACAGAGGCAGAGAAAAGGCCAATTTGTTCCATTCCACTCATGTTCATTAAGCACTGTCAATCACATTTACCTGTCATTACTCACATAGGGTGGATTTTAGCCCAAAAGTGTGTGCGTGTGCATATACCAGCCAAAATTCTCAGGATAGAACTAGTTATCCAGAATGATTGGGACCTCAGGTTTACCCGTGATTTGAATCTTGATATCTTAAGTCCGTTATAATTCATTTAAACATAAATTAAACCAAATAGGATTGTTTTGGCTTCAATAAGGATTCATTATATCTAAGTTGGGGTTAAGTACAATGTACTGTTTTATTATTATTAAAAAAAATTTATATTGTTTGATTACAATGGCCATCCTTTAATACTGAACTTTCTGGATAACAGGTTTCTGGACAATGGATCCTATACCTGTAATAAATAGTATCCTTTATTCAATTCTATAATGATAGTAAACATTGACTCTTAGTTTTCTGCCTTGTATTAAAGCATTCAGCCTATCCATACTAATACATTGCAGAAGTGGTGGTTAAAATTAGTCACTTTTATACTGTAGGTACATGTACGTGCTCAAATGAGAAAGCTAAAAATAATTTAAATTCTATTACAAATGTATTCTTTTCAATGAAACATTGCTTTGTACTCTAGATGTATACATAAGGCAGTTAGTTTTCTACCAATCAGAAAGTGTGAAGTTCAGATCTATGCACATTTAAATGACATTTACTGCTGCAAGTGCCAAGTCCATTGGTTCAGCCTACTTTGATGAACTGCGAACAATTGTACATGGCCCTAAAACCTCCATTGCTTGCGTTGTTTGTTGCACTTACAAATACAACTGACTGCGCAGCTACTGTTGAAAATACATGGCTTTGAAGCTTTAGCAAAATTTTTGTGAAGTAATCAACCACAGAGTTGACAGCAGGTACAGTGGCTCAGAGCCTAGGCTTGGAAATTAGATGGCTCTAGGGTTGTAACCAAAAACAGTAAAAAATGGAAATTCCCCAGTACGAGTAAGTAGTTATTGAACCTCTCTGAAACAAAATTCACTGGGGCCCCATGAAGCTTAAATATATTAGACAGAAAGAGTTCAGCAAGAGATGTGGCGAGGGGAGGGTGGGAAGGGAAATTAAATAAGACATTTTGCTAAACTGGTCCACTACCACCCAAATGACAGTATTCCCTCTAGAGGGAGGTAATTCTATGATTAAGTCCATAGCAATATGAGTCCATGGTCTATCAGGAATGGGAAGTGACTGTATTAGCCCCTGAGGTAGAAACCTGGAAGGTTTAGAGCAGTGATCCCCAACCAATAGCTCGTGAGCAACATGTTGCTCTCCAACCCCTTATATGTTGCTCCCAGAGGCCTCAAAGCAGGTGCTTATTTTTGAATTCCAGGCAAGTTTTATTTATATAAAAATTAGGTGCACTGCCAAATAGAGTCTACATGTAGGTTGAAAATGTACAACGGGCTACCAAATGGCCAAATACCAGCACTTATTTGGCAACCCTAGAACATTTTTCAAGCTTGTGTTGCTCCCCAACTACTTTTTCTTCTGAATGTTGCTCACGGGTTCAAAAGGTTGGGGATCCCTGGTTTAGAGTGTTGGCAAACTGGGCATGAATCGATATTTTTACTAATTACCAACGTCCTGTCTTAAAGTTGGCCACCACAAGGAGTGAGACAAAAGGGAACTGGTTTTATTGTGGCCTGGATGTCCGGCAACTTTAGAGTTATCAGTCTTGGCCAATACTGCCTCATGAAGGTTTGCTGGAACAAAGAGTTTGCCAGAAGGCACATTAGGTGGGGAATTAACCTGTGCTTTAGACAGGGAGGTGGATAAATCTGGGCTCATGGCTGCCACGATAACCCCCTAGGAACAACGGGTACAGGTTTAACTTCTTCACTAGGACTGGAGACAACATTTCTAGACAGGGAATCTGCTTTGACATTCTTTTCTCCCAACAGATTCTTATGATCAGTAAAAACTGTAATAACATGTTTAGTGCCCTCTAGAAGATGTCTCCACATAAAGCCCACATAATGGCCAACAGTTCCCTATTGTAACTCAAACTAGTTGGTGCAAGGCACACTGGAACCCTACATTCAGATCAGACCAAAGCAAAAAATAAGTAAAAATGGAAACTTTATTTTATATACTCATTCTCGTCTGACGTCTTTTGTGTCAATAAGACACTTTATCATAGGCTCCATGATTAGCCTATGATTAAGTGTCTTGTTGACACGAAACACGTCAGGCGAGAGATGAGTATATAAAATAAAGTTTCCATTTTTACTTTTTTTTTTTTACTTATTTTTGCCTTGCACCAACTAGTTTGAATGTCCGCTCCCTGAGCTGAGGGCCTAGGGCAGGAACACCTGGGCCACGTTTCCATTGTGGTAAGAGTTTCCATAAAACTACTTGTGATGCTTCAAACTTTTTTGTTTTAAACAGTTCCCTATTACCAATGTCATAGTTCAGGGCTCTCCAACTGGCGACCTGCAGACCCCCTTGTGTGGCCCTACACATTAAAGTCTGCCTACTGTGTCTGCTTACCATGTATAAGCTTTTAAAGATATCACTACAGAGATTAACTGCCCCTGCATTGTTTAAACCTCAAATTCAGACTGTAATCCCCTGTATTCACACCTGTAATCCCCCCTACATTGTTCACACATGAAACAACCCTATTGTTCATACCCTACGGTTACATAGTTACACAGTTACATAGTTAAATTGGGTTGAAAAAAGACAGAGTCCATCAAGTTCAAAGCCTCCAAATTAAAAACCCAGCATACACACACACACATCTCCACTCTTTCACACAAACCATATATGCCCATAGCTATACTAACTGTAGAGTTTAGTATCAAAATAGCCTTTGATATTATGTCTGTCCAAAAAATCATCCAAGCCCCTCTTAAAAGCATCAACAGAATCAGCCATCACAACATCACCCGGCAGTGCATTCCACAACCTCACCGTCCTGACTGTGAAGAACCACCTACGCTGCTTCAAATGAAAGTCCTTCTAGTCTGAAGGGGTGGCCTCTGGTGCGGTGATCATCTTTATGGGTAAAAAGGTTCCCTGATATTTGTCTATATTGTCCTCGAATATATTTCTAAAGTGTAATCATGTCCCCTCGCAAGCAGAGAAAACAACCCCAACCTGGACAGTCTCCCCTCATAATTTAAGTCTTCCATCCCTCTAACCAGTTTAGTTGCACGTCTCTGCACTCTCTCCAGCTCATTTACATCCCTCCTAAGGACTGGAGTCCAAAACTGTGTTTACAGACTGAAATTGCCCACATTGTTCACCTGTTCACACTGTGTCACCGTTGCAGTAAATTTTAGAGTGGTCCTGATTTCCTGTCTCCTGCTCTGTTCTGCCTTCCCTATGCTCCCTAAGTGTGTCATACTCTGTCTGCCCTATGCTCCCTGTGTGTGCCATACTCTGCCTGCTCTATGCTCCCTATATATGTCTTACTCTGCATTTCCTATGCTCCACGTGTGACATACTCTGTCTTCCCTATGTGTGTGATTTGCTTGTGAACATAAGCCTGGTATTTGATCTGGGGGTTTGCTATCATTTGAAAATTATCGTTAGAGGCCCCTATGGTGTTAAATCATGTGCTGGGGAATCTGTGTTATCCAGGACAGTGGTGGATCTTGCAGGGCATAAGGGGGTGCAATTGTACCAGGGTCCACACCCCCTGTGAGCTTGCCCACAGTTTATACGAGCAAAAAAACACTGAAAAAAGAATGCTCTGGAGGGGGGTGGGCAGCCGGCAGCACAGTCTGCATGCAGGCCTGCCACCCCATAGTTAAGTTACTGTCAGGGGAGAAAGAGGCATATGGATTTAAGGATATGTTTTTAAATGACTTACATTTTCACATATGAGTGATATCCCTGCAGTGAGCACCAACAATTTGTTTTTTTTGGTGTGCTATCACAATTAATGTGGACATGGTCTTGTGGTAACATGGGTGTGGTTTATAGTAGGTGTGGTTTAAAAACAGGGAGTGGCTAACACTGGCTTCCATTATTGTCCCTCCACCATGTAGGCCAAAATAATTTCAGCCCTCGGTACCACAGTGACAGCACTGTCATAGTTGATCTCCGTGGGGGAGAATTTATTAGAAAAGAAAGTACATAGTTGAATTTTACCACTAACAGGGTGTTGCTGTAACAACACCGCACCAGTTCCCATTTTGGAAAATTTCACCTCTACTAGGAAGGAAAGAGTTGTGCCTGGATGCTGGAGAACTGGAACTGAGATTTTAACAAATCAAAGGCCACTATAGCCTCGGTAGGCCAAAATACTGGGATCTCCCCCCATCTTAGTAAGGGCTGTGATTGGGGCCACCAGGGTGGAGAAATTTTTAATAAGTTGTCTACAATAATTGGTGAATTCCAAAAACCTCTGAATGGCCCTCAATGAAAGGGGCTGTGCCCAACCTAGAATTGCCTGAACCTTAGTTGGGTCCATCTCAAACCTCAAAAACACAGTTTAGACCTTAGGATATAATCTAAGTAACAAACTAAAATACGTGAAACAGCACTTCTCAGGGTGGCTCAGGGGGAGACAAACAGATGAAAAAGAGAGAAAAGAAAAAAAAGGGAAAAATAATCCAAATATAGTGTAGTGATTTATGTTAATTTTTCACCACAACTTTTTGTGAATTCACTCTGCTAATCACTTTCACGTTATAAACCACTCCTTCATTCGTAAATTATTCTCAACCTTCTGTGATCCACCACCAAAGAAAGGTGGGTACTTACAGACATTCTATATAGTTATGTGCTTATCATTCATTTATGTTGTCCAGATACCAATCCGGAAACACCAATAGGGGAATGTAGTAAAAGTTGGTAATGGAAAAACTATTTGCAATGTGAAAAGTTATGCGAATTTAATATAGCTTTTGCGAACCCGGAAACTGTTTACCGACCACTTCCGACAGTGAGGGTTTGCGAATTTTACAGTTTGCGCCAATGCGCAGTCAATGTAATAAAACTTCTTACTGAAAAAGTCGTTATGTTTGCTCCAAAAGATTACGACACCTTCAAGCACTTCTTAAGGGTGCTCAATTAAAATTCGCAATGCGCAATTAAAATTCACAATGCAATAACAGTTTAAGGAACAATATTACATTGCGAGATATGGATTTTTAATCTTATTGATGTGCATTCTTTTGCTCTTTGTGAATTTAATTACATTCCCCCTAAAGAGAAATGCGTTTCTCTAATTTATAGCGATCAAAAAAAAAAATTTCCTAGACCTCAAAATTTACATAAAAGACAACCAAATCCAATTTAATAGGGGCAGATTCAACCAATCGAATAGCAAATATTCAATCGATCGATAAAATAGTTCGAACCGATCGATTCGAATGATTTTAACCATTCGATCTAATATTTTTATTCGATAAAAAACAATTAAACCCAATTCGGTATCTTTGATATGGTGAACTAGGCAGTCGAATAATAATTTAAAGGGGAAGTACTTTGACTGTCGAATAGTCGAATATTCGAATAGATTTTTATTCGAGTCATTTGATTCGATCGAATTTTCAAAATTCACTGGTCGAAGTGGTCTTCAATAACATTCAAAAATTTGAATTCAAATCTTTTTGAAAATTCGATCGAACTTTGAATCCTTCATGTGAATTTAGTAAATCTGCCCCTTATTTTAAGGAAGTTGATGCAAATAACTATGTAGCCCCAGATAGTAACCATCACCCACAGTGGATCCAAAGTATTCCTTTCAACCAAATTTGCAGAATTAAGAAACATTGCAAAGACTCAGAAGAAAAGAATAAACAAATTGACTTTATCAATGAAAGATTCAGAAACAGAGGCTAAAATGAAAAATGGATTAAACAATCACAAGATAAAGTTATTAAAATAGATAGAAAAGAACTTAGAAAAAGAAGGATAAATAGAACAGGAAATTAAATCTATCACTTTCAACCCTCTAGCTAAAGATGTTGGGAAAATAATCAAGAGACATTAGGGAATACTAAAATGTGATGAAACTCTAAAAGATCTAATTCCAAGGGAACCAATAATAGTCTTGAAATGTAGTGATGGACGAATTTATTCGCAAGGGGCGAATTCGCAAAAAAAAAAAATGAGTCGCGCGAAAACGACGCGACGCGTCGAAAACGATGCGATGCTCGCCGAAAATGACGCGACGCATGAAAAACATGCCCTGACTCGTTTCGCCAATTTTTTCGCCAATTTTTCGGCGAAGCGAAACTGGGTAGATTCACCCATCAATATTCAAATGTGCTAATAACTTAACATATAGTAACAAAAAGTTATTGCTCTACTTACAAAAAAAAAACTAGGAAAGAAACTATTTGGACAGGTTTCTATCCTTGCTCTTTATGCAAGGCATGCAGGTATGGTTCTAAAAGAAAAGCCTTTATATCACAATGTTTCCAAGCATTTTAAAGAATGCCATGGTATCCCTTGCTATACTAGGGAATCGAACAAGTGAGTAACAACTGGCGGGGGGGGCGATATTATTAGACAAACACTACAATGTGAAAGTCTGTGGATGTATGCCATGGAAACTTTTAGCCTGAAAGATTTAAATATTGACGTAAACCTATGAGCATTCCTATATAAGACAGAAAAGCCCCCCTTTCCCTCATTCCCCCTCTCCCCTTTTTCCTTTTTCTGCTTTGTTCCCTTTTTCGCCCTTTTTTTCTTTTTCTTCAATTAAAACCATCATATTTATCATATATAATTCCCCTTTTATCCAATCTAAAGACAACTGTTCAAAATATGGACTAATTTCCGTTTACACCAACCCCTTACAATTTCTGTTGATACAGATCAGTACACAGGAGAGTGAAATATATGCCTAGAAGGAATTGGTGTGGAGGGATTAAAGGAATTGTTCCGTATAAAAATAGAAACTGGGTAAATAGATAGGCTGTGCAAAATGAAAAATGTTTCTAATAAATTGGTTAGCCAAAAATGTAATGTTTAAAGGCTGGAGTGACTGGATGTGTAACAGAATGGCCAGAATCCTACTTCCTGCTTTTCAGCTCTCTTATTTTCCGCTGACTGGTTACCCTGGTGATCAGGCAGTAACCAATCTGTTACTTGAGGGAGGGCCACATGGACCATAACTGTTGCTTTTGAATCTGAGCTGAATGCTGAGGATCAATTGTAAACTCACTGAATAGTTATGTTCCATGTGGTTCCCCTTCAAGTTGCTGACTAACTCAAAGTTAAAGTGCTGAAAATCAGGAAGTTGGATTCTGGCTATTATATTAGACATCCAGTCACTCCAGCCTTTATACATTACATTTATGGCTAACTAACTATATTAGAAACATTTTTTATTTTGCACAGCCTGTCTATTTATCCAGTTTTTATTTTACACTGAACTGTTCCTTTAATATGTATAGTTGTGACAGGGGCTGTGTATGCAATCTGATGCCTCACCTTTTTCTGACACACACATCCCCTTATGATGGACCCTTTAGAAAAAAGACATATGATTTTGTTAAAATATGTCATATTGCATTTCTTTCTGTTTAAGTATATCTTAATTTTGATATGAAAAACTTTTAGGAATGACAACCATGAGCAACTATGACAAGATATGAACTGAGAAACCATCGTTACAGTGACCTAAAAGGAAGGAGAATGAAATAAATATGTGTGACCATGGTAACCATTATGTGTAAATAGGATATGCTCTGTTAGAATGGTATGAGACTTTGAGGAAGTCCGTAGTGACGAAACTCGTCAGGTGGAGCTTGTTGACATCATCCAGAGCACACCTGGGGAAGAACATGCTGTGAAAGGAGTGATATACCAGCCTAATCAACAAAAACTCCAAAAACACGAACAGACCAGACAATCGCACAAAAATCTGGAGGGGCAGATAAGTGCCAGTGATTTTAAACCATCAGACGCACATTTCTCCTAGTGTTTACGGATTGGGATCTGGACAACATAAATGAATAATAAGCACATAACTATATAGAATGTTTGTGAGTACCCAGCTTTCTTTGCTGGTGGATCACAGAAGGTTAAGAATATTTGCCACTTTGGTTTAGCCGAATGAAGGAGTGGGTTATCATGTGAAATTGATTAGCATAGTGAATTCACACAAAGAGGTGGTGAAAAATGAACATAAATTACTACACTATATTTGGATTATTTTCCCCTTTTTTTAAATCTCTTTTTCATTGGTTTGTCTCCCCATGAGCTTCCCTGAGAAGCACTGTTTTACATGTTTCACAAAAGGCATTATAAATTACTCGTCATGCCCATTTCAGATATTGAAAGCTGTCTTCCCTTCGTCCCCTTCCATGATACGAAGCAAATTATATGCGCCTCTCACGTCAAGCTCAGAGAAGAGCTTGGCACCTTCTACTGTAAAAAAGCTCAGAGATTGAGGGAAGGGGATAAAGATTCTTGACCGTGTTTTTATTGAGACCCCTATAATCTATACAGGGTCTCAATCCCCCCATCCTTCTTTTGTACAAAAAAAAAACCTGGCACCCACAGGGGACAAGGATGGCTTGAAAACCCCCCTCTCCAGGTTTTCCTTAATATAATCCTCCATGGCTTGCGACTCTGGGAGCAAAAGAGGATATGTTCTGCCCTTAAGAGGAGAGGTACCAGGAGTTAAATCTATAGCATCTAAGTCGTATGATCTGTGTTGAGGCAGAGTTTCTGTTGCTTTTTTAGAGAACACCAGCATAGGATGAGTAAACTGAAGGTAACCCTTCAAGTGAAGTTGCAACAAGTACTTGGGCGATTGTGGAATGGGAAATTTACACCCTGTACCTCAGCTCAATATTTCACCCAAGACCCAATCAATCTGATGGTTGTGTTCCCGCAACCATGGAAGACCTAGAATCACAGGACTCTGGGGGCAATGGATGACTGATAGAAGGAGCCTTTCAGACTGGAAAAATACCAACCTTTCCCCTAGAGATCTACCTTCAATTGCCAACAGCTTGATTTATGGGTAGTGATGGGCGAATTTATTCGCCTAGGTCGAATTCGCGGCGAATTCCCGCGATTCGCCGCTGGCGAATAAATTCGCGAATCACCAGCGAAATTTCGCTTGGTGAAATTTCGCCGAAAAACGAGTCGTGCGTCAGTCGCGCGTCGTTTTTGACGCGACGAAAACGACGTTGACGCGCGACAAAGTTGCTGCGACGCGTGACAAAGTTGCCGCGACGCGCGACAAAATCGTCCCGCGACTCGTTTCGCTAATTTTTTTGCCAATTCGCGAATTTCTCTAGAAATTCGCGAATCTCTAGGCGAAGCGAATCGCGGGAGATTCGCCCATCACTATTTACGGGACTAGAGGTCTGACGGGAATACCCTGATTGAGTATGAAGTTGACATCTAAAAAATTCCCAGCCGTCCCAGAATCTAGAAAAGCTGGAATGCAACCCCTGTCCTATTTCAAGAGTACTGGGAAAAATAATTGAGAAGCTTGATTGAGAAGTAAGATTGTTGGCATGATCCAAACAAGGCTCCCCAGACCTGTTTAGGCTTTCTCATTTCCCCGCCTCTTGGAACAGAAATTGCAGTGATGCCCCTTGTCAACACAATAAAGGCAAAACCATTAGCCTTCCGGTCTCAGATTCTCTGGAGGAAGGTCATGAAACAGCTGAAAACAGCTGCTTCAGCTGCATCCATGGTTTGACCAAATGTACTATAATGATCAGTACCCAAAACCCAAAACTAACTCCAATTTTCTGGTATCAGCCCACATTTCCACCTTTAGCAGCTGCCTTTGGCTTCGGGTGGAGCCCTCCCCTACTCAGATGTCGCCAGGTCTTATTTCTGGAGAACCAGGAAAAGAGTTCTGGGCACAGGGACCGAACGTGTAGGGACAAGACAGCGGAGAAGGCCTGGTCAAACCACATGGTTATCAAGGTCTCAATGCAGAGATATCAGGAGCAAGGTCGGGATCACAAGCCAAGGTCATACACAGACAAACAGTGTGGCACCAAACAGAATACAGGAGAGTCGTCAGCCAGGCAGCGCTCAGTTCATGCTGCAAGAAGCAGTATCAGGGACAGGCAAGGGTCAATACACAGGGAATCAGTACAAGGAATCACTACAGAAAGCATCCAGGAACCAGGAAGGAACTTTACGTTGGGAAACTACCGAAAGGCACCTGCACCATAAATATTCGAACTTTGCACGCATGCACGATGATGTCACCCGCGCCGCTCATTAAACCCAGAAGCGAGCAGTGCGGTCAACCACCACAATGTGCAATTGAGAAGGAGAGAAAGAACCCGCTAAACTCCCAGGGTGAGTTGTCATAGTAGGATTTACTGGTGAGCTGTTAAAACTGCACTTCTGGATGCTGTAAGTAATTAGACCTAGAGTAGACAAACATTACACCTTTTGTAATGTAACTTTGTAATGATGTGGAAATTTTTATAAAATCATATTTCACCATATGGTCACCACCGATGCGGGATA
>CM044431.1:91686986-91697437 GCA_024363595.1 Xenopus borealis
TTTTTGTATTTAGAGCTGTAAATCTTTTTGCAGAGGTGGAAATACATGAAAAATCAGGCAAATTTAGAAAGCTCTGTTTCTCCCGAAAAAAACAATGTATAGTTTTCCTAGTATAGTTTTTCCTCAGAAAATGCCCCTAAAGCGAGAAAGCACAAATGTTTCAAAAACGGCTGGCATTTCACGTAACCAAAATGTGAAATTCTTCTGGCACTTAAAGGGTTAAAGGAGAAGGAAAGGAACAAAACAAAATTTCTCCTTGTGTTGTTCTCCTCCAGACCTCCTGAAACGCTAGGATAAAAATGCGCATATGTCAGTCAGATCTCCTAAAATCCATGTCCTTGTGCGCATCGTTTAAATATTCAGACAGGCGACATGTTTGTTATGTAGCGACAGCTTCCTTTGCCTCTTTCTTCCTATTGCGCATGCGCCAAAAAACCAATTGACCCACGGAGCTGCATTTGCATGAATGTCATTGACAGTGGGAGTAAGGCTGCTCCCAGAGTACGTGCACAATACAAGTAACTTTTGCCTAATGCGCATCATCCAGGCTGCCTCTGGAAGCAGAGCGGAAGATGCCTGTGATAACAGTGACGTCAACCAAGTCATGCGCTGCTGTCCTGGGAGATCGTCACTGCTTAAACTTCAAACCAGGGAGAAAAGAATGATAACGCTCTGTAAGTTCTATGTGCCAAAGACTTTACTTAAAAGGCTATTTATTTTTTGACTTTCCTTCTCCTTTAATGATTACATGTTTGGGGTAAAGGGATCCCTTATCTCATGCGCAGCGCTGCTGGTTTTAAATGATTTTAAACTGTGTTTGGCATGGTGGTGAATCGATATTGCCTTTTAATTTTGCATTTATGATTGATTGCTTATAACATTATAATGTTGGTTGCCCAGGTGTTCAGAGGCTAAGCCCCCCCTTTTTTGCATGTATATATATCTAGTACTTTGATTGGTGACATTCAAATCAATCTGGACCACCAACTTAAGAATCTTGCTCATGTCCTGCTTGAATTCTGAAATCATTTCAATCCATAAGAGCCATTACATTTATGGGTCCCTACAGATTCTTAAAAAGTTAATTTATTTATTGAATATTTCTCTATGTAAGCCATCAGCCTTCCAACTCCCCAAAAACAGTGTCTGACCTGAATTCTGGGTGTTCTGTACTACTAGAAATCACCATCTTCAGAATATTGGGTAGAAGAAATTACATTTGTATTTTTTTTATTAACAGTGTGCCTTTAAGTTTTATATGGATATGTAGTAAGAGAATAATTATGGGTTTCAACTTAAAATTGCCTAGTTATTTAGTATTTGTTTATAAAGAATAACCTTGCACTATCATGATCCAAAATTTGTACAGTTGTATAAAAGAGTGTTTCTTTAAAAGTACAACTTATTTGATCTTCTTACTTTAACATGTAAGATGCACCTGTAGGTGGTTGCTACTTGAACTAACCCTGGATTCAGTTTATGTTGTGCTGGAGTTCTATGACATCAAGATTAGGCTAATGTATTTTGTCCAGGTGTAATATATAATCATGAGATATTGGAAAATTTGTATTATACCAATGATAAGGGCAAACCTAATTTAAAGTCTTCACATGTTGGTGGCATGCAGCATTAAGTAGTTCAGCAAGTTTGTGATCACTGTTTTAGTGAATTTTGTAACAATAAACTAATCATACTGGATCACATATTGCATATTATAGCATATATAGTATATAAAAAATATTCATTCATTATTCATATCAAATCTTGCCTTACTAAATCTTATAGTCTTTAATACATTCACAAAACAGGGAACTGGGTTACATGTAGAGATTGCACTGGCAAGTCTTTAAGGGAGTCAGTAGTCTGCTCCAGACTTTTTGACTCATGCAGGATCATGATGCATGTCAAGACCCTGTAGTTATCTACTAGAGGTGGGCGAATAAATTTGGCAGGTGCTAATTTGCGTCGAATTTCCTCCTGCAGTTAACAAACTAGCAAAACTGCGGCGAAAAATCAGCTGCATCAAAAATATTTGTGTCAGAATTATTCAGAAGGCCATTGACTTCAATGCATTTGGACAAAATAGGCACACATATAAACATTGTTGGAAGCGTCTAAATTTTTTTTGCCATTTCGCAAATTTCACATTAATTTACTAATCTTCACAAATTCGCCCATCATTATTATCTACCTCAGAAAAGTGTGAGAACAGTGAGTCTATGTACTACATATGTACTACATATGTAATCAGACTAGTGGTAGGACTAGATAGTTACATAGTTACATAGTTAAATTGGGTTGAAAAAAGACAAAGTCCATCAAGTTCAAACGATCCAAATTAAAACTCAGCATACACACACACACACCCCTCCACTTTCACACAAACCATATATGCCCACAGCTATACTAACTGTAGAGTTTAGTATCAAAATAGCTTTTGATATTATTTCTGTCCAAAAAATCATCCAAACCCCTTTTGAAAGCATCAACAGAATCAGGCATCACAACATCACCTGGCAGTGCATTCCACAGCCTCACTGTTCTCACAGTGAAGAATCACCTACGCTGTTTCAAATGAAAGCCCTTTTCTTCTAGTCTGAAGGGGTGGCCTCTGGTGCGGTGATCCTCTTTATGGGTAAAAAGGGCCCCTGATATTTGTCTATAATGTCGTCTAATGTATTTGTAAAGTGTAATCATGTCCCCTAGCAAGTGCCTTTTTCCAGAGAAAACAACCCCAACCTTCTACCTTCTACCCTCATAATTTCAGTTTTCCATTCCTCTAACCAGTTTAGTTGCACGTCTCTGCACTCTCTCCAGCTCATTTACATCCCTCCTAAGGCCTGGAGTCCAAAACTGCGCTGCATATTCCAGATGAGGTTTTACTAGGGATCTATAAAGAGGTATAATTTTTTTTTCATCCTTTAAGTTTATGCCCTTTTTTATGCAAGACAGAACTTTATTTGCTTTAGTAGCTACAGAATGACACTGCCCAGAATTAGACAACTTGTTATCTATAAAAACCCCAAGATCCTTGTCACTTAAGGAAACTCCCAACACACTGCCATTTAGTGTATAACTTGCATTTATATTATTTTTGCCAAATTGCATAACCTTGCATTTATCAACATTGAACCTCATTTTCCAGATTGCTGCCCAGTTTCCCAAGTTAGATAAATCACTCTGCAAAGTGGCAGCATCCTGCATGGAACCTATAGTCCTGCACAATTTAGTATCATCTGAAAAAAATAGAAACCATACTTTCAATGCCCACATCCAGGTCATTAATAAACAAGTTGAAAAGCAAGGGACCCAGTACAGAGCCCTGAGGTACCCCACTAACAATTAGTCCAATTAGAAAATGTACCATTTACCACTACACTTTGTAGTCAGTTCTCTATCCAGTTACAAATACTACTGTATGTTCCAGGCCAACATTCCTTAATTTAACCAGTAGCCTTCTGTGTGGCACTGTATCAAATGCTTTAGCGAAGTCTAAGTAAATCACATCCACAGCCATCCCAGAATCGAGGTCCCTGCTTAGATAGGACTAAACACCTATTTCAGCAGCTAAAACTCCACTGAAGAGATAAAAAAGGGTCTGTACTATTGTGGCACCTCATAAGTTAATGGAACAGTGATAGGGGCAGTGGTATATAGGTCCCCGGTGCTGCAAACCAGCACTGATAACTGCAACATACAGTAACAGTATGTTTGTGCTTTCATGAATACAATAAAATGTAATGCATAAACAACTGAATTGATTAACAATCTACTCCAAGTATAATACAAAATATATATAAAATTTATGTTGCAGCTGAGTTCGACAATTTCTGAAATTTACAATATAAGTCCACTCGATCTACATATTTAGAAAAAGAAATTATGTCAGCAACAGACATAAACAATATGAATGACAGCCATGAAATGTAAATTGATACTGTTTGGTTGAATTAACCAAAACCACTCATCCAAAATGATAGCTGAGGCTGAATAAAATTATTCATATTATCTATCCTGAAACTTTAGATGAGCTAATTTAATGGTGAATCATACACATAATTACCAGCTCATAATAGACCAACTGAATCAATGATATTTGACATCCATTACAGTTTGTTGCTATTATACTACGAATGATTATGTACAGTACCTTAAACTTTTTCAATGTGTAAACACTTTATCAAAAACTGCTTTGACAGATTTACAGCTCAATCATGTTTTCTTCAACAGCAATCATTGTCTATTTTTAAATTAACAACTGATTATTTTGCTGTGCAATACCCATTAAACTATTAACAGACTGTTAAAAAGTTGTTGTTACTATTTCTTAGATAGCGTGAGCATTTTAAAGACAAACAGGACAGGGTGACATTGTACAGATGCAGCCACTTGGATTTGTGTGTTAAATGCGTTGTGACTCAGGGTTAATTGAAGAAACGGTGTTATCTAAAGTAATCTTAACTCATTTAATGCATTAAACCTTTTCATTAGCATACCAAAGCACCATTGTTTTCAATGGTGAACTCTTTAATTGGATGGGATGCTGTGACACAATATTCTGTGTTAAGTTAGTTAAATGGGATATCTGAGTTTAGTTATTCTATGTCAAACACACAATCCAAAGTGGCTTCATCTGTAGTTAAATAAGAGATAAATAATGTTATACACTCATATGTATGTTCTGTATTGTATGTTATACTCAATTTGTTGTCCAATAAAATATTTGAATATTTTGTGAAATATCTGGATGTTGTGTAATTCCAGCTATAGTAGAAATTGAATTTAGTTAATTAGGCAATTTTCCTTGTCAGTGTATATCTTCTTATTGTTGGGCATTCCCATGTGCTGCACTGTACAAATTATGTTTTAATTAGGCTTCAAGGGAAATTTCTTTGTGATCTGTATTTATGGTATTTCTCTCACACAAATGTTGTGTTCAGCTTCACTTATAACAGCATATTCATATAGCAATGCAGATGTGTCCTAAACTTAAATCTACAATCTACATCAATTGTTGCAGTATAGATAAAAACTAAGTACATTTTTATCTGCCTCTTTATGCCAGACACATTTCTATCTGACAATGTAAGCCTACTGAAGCTGTGGTTGACAGCACATCTGTCTTCCTGACCACAAAAAGCACTGCCATTATTTAGAACTTTCAAAATAATTTAATTCATAATTAACTGTAACCAAATAATCCTTCACTCTGTCGTGGAAATGCCACCATTAAAATAGCCTAGTGATTGACCTCTGGTGAAGCATCAACCTACAGCTCCTGTGCTGTTCCATCAAAATCAGGAAAAAATCCACAAATACTGTAAGTTGGAATATGGATAAAGTGGCTTTGTGCAACATGCTTATGAGCATATATTTATTATGGCAAACTTTACCTATGTAAGATGACTGCAAGAAATGAGGGAATAGAACCTATTTGGAGTCAATTGAATCTGAAAATTCTAAGTCTTTTTGGGAAAATTTCAAATCAAATGCGCTAAAAAATTAAAATGATCGATTCCAATTCGATTGAAACCAGACTTATTAGATTGAAAACTGACCTATTCGATCAAAAAAAATCTAAATAATTTTGGTTGGTATTTTTGAACTCAAATTAGAAACTTTTCCACTTCGAAATACGAGCCTTGAAAAACTGCCCCATAGTGTATCAGTAAGATCAGTATAGATTAATAAAATATAAACCATGGTAAGGAAGTACCAAAACACTTTTAATATTTCCAATGGACAGCATTGGAAACAGTAGTTCTGCTTTGGATTTCGCAATAGTATGTTCGCGCTATAGACAGCGTGGAGAGCTGGATTAAGCAGATGCCTGCTTCACCTCTGTGTGAGCCCTGGGTGAGTCTGCCTGGGATGGTAGAGGAAGAGGACCTGCATATTTCAATGTGTGCTCAAGTGGGAGAGTCTAGAGCCTAAGGATTTGCCATCACTTGGATGCCTGCTTCATCTCTGTGTGAGCCTGCCAGCTCTGTGTGAGCCCTGGGTGAGTTTGCCTGGGAGGGTAGAGGAAGAGGATCCGTTGTGTCTCTTAGTGTGTCACAGGCTTTTTGTGTGCCTGCCATGTGGGAGCAAGTACCAAGACCAGAGGGAAAGGTATTTGGGAATAAATAACACTACCTGGGACTACGTGTGCTCATTGGGGATAAGGGACTGAGACTCTGTATTTCCAATGGAGTAGTGTGGGACTTTGCCTGGCAGGGAAATACCAGGATTAGACTGCACAGGATCCCCAGGGTAGTGGGTTAATTATGATGTGATGTCATATATTGTGCTTTGTGTTTTACTTCCCCTTTAAATTTAACTTTCTTTATATAAAGTTGTGGTTTTTATATAATAAAGTGTGTGGGTCATGTTAGTCCTAATGACACTATCCTCAGGTGCATTCCGGGAAGGCACCTGAGTGAAGGCACTGCCAGAGAAGAAGAATTCCCAGTACCCTTCCTTTCACCGAGCAAAGGGGACTCAGGACCTGTAAGTCAGTGAAATATTGTGATGTACCACTGTGCCACCAGGGGGGGTGGCCAAAATGGGTTACATATTATATATATATATATATATATATATAAAGTCCATACAGGGCGGCACTACTCGTATAGCTGTGTTAGATGCCTGGGTGCTAAACAGCAAAAAAAAGAAAATACAAATCTTCAAAAAAGGTGAGCACTCTCAGGACTTATCAAACGTTAGTGCTTAAATAAATTGCACCTTAATCCTTTGATAAGTCCTGTTTCGGCCTCCTCCGAGGCCTTTCTCACTATAATATGTGTGTGTACCTTTGTACCTGGCATAAGGAATTATTTGTGATATTAAAAATTAGACCTAACGAAACACAAAAATGATGCTAGTCTTTCCAAAATGAGCAATGAATCGTTTTGATACTCAAAAATCCATGTGCCAAGCCACAAAACTAGAGAGCAAACCTCTAATTTGCTTTAACTAACATATTTTATGGCAGTTGTCGTGGAACTGTTTATAAAGCGTCCCTGTATTGGGTTTTTTTATTTCTGATGCTTTAAAGACGCTTTAATAATAAACATAATTAAAAAATAGTTGGCTTCATAATTTATTTTGTATTTTAAATACAATAACAAATGGTTGCTGATAGCATACTGGAAATACAGCAGTATAATTTATATCTGCCATGCCAAGAAAACATTGTCTTTAATTACTGCTATCAATGCCCTACTGTGCTCAGTGACTAAATAGGTTCTGCCACTTTAAGGCATCCAGAGGCATTAGCAATTCATCACTGGATGGTAAATACAGTCAACCAAGCCTTTAACCAGATACAAGAAAAATAATCTCTGTTCTTATGCCCATAATTTTACATTAAGCATTGCTTTATAGAAAAAAAACCTTGGAAAAGTGTAAAGATATTCAAGCGTAAAAATGCCATTTTTAATTTTGCTAGTGAAAGGTTCTGGCAGAAAACATTTCTTCTGGTCTCCTTTTTTTGTTCTCTTCTTGGTTTTTATCTGTGATTCCCAAGATAAAAATAATTCTAACATGAACTTACATTTTGCCGTTCTCCTCTTCTCAATTGATAATGGAGGTATCAGAAGCAGTGCCCCATTCATGTGTGAATCAAGCATCATTAGATGTATTATTAGAATTGGGACTATTAATAAGGAAACCTTCATTAGCTGGTTCCTCATTTGTGTAGACAGACGAAAAGTATGCATTCAGAATCTGAGCTTTTTGCTTGTTATCATCAACCAGCTGAGCCCCCTCTGATAATAAAGGTCCTACCCCTTCCTGTTTAATTTTTTTACTATTAATATATTTTAAAATAATTTTGGATTCTTTTTACAGCTTACTGCTATATCCTTTCCATATCGATTTTAGCTTGCCTGATCGATTGTTTGCATGATTTATTAGCCTCCTTGTACCTTATAAATGATTTGGCTGTCCCAGCTAACTTGAAAGCCTTAAAAGCACGTCTTTTCTGACCCACCTCAACACCAACACTTCTATTGAACCAAAAAGGTTTTGGTTTGCAACAACGTTCCTTGCTTACAAGTGGAATATACTGACATGTATATTTATTAAGCAGCATTTTAAAGTATTCCCATTTTTGTTCAGTGTTTAACCCTGTGAAAAGCATTTCCCACTTAATATGTTGCAGAGATGACCTTATACTGTCAAAGTTTGCATGCCTGAAATTCAATGTTTTAGTTACTCCGTTATAGAGTTGCCTCTGCAACAGAATCTCAAAGGAGACCATGTTATGATCACTATTATCTAAATGCTCACCCACACAAATGCTAGAGATGAATTCAGTATTATTAGTTAATATAAGATCTAAAAGAGAGTTATTCATTGTAGGTTCTTGATCGAACTGGGATAAAAAGTTGTCATTTAGCATATTTACAAACCCACTTGCTTTATCTGTCTTGGCAACCCCATTAACCCAGTCGATGTCCGGATAATTGAAGTCACCCATAATAATAACTTGACCTAGTTGTGAAGCCGCTTCTATTTGTAAAAGTTGCTGGGCTTCATACTCATTTCTTTGTAACCTTTTGCCCAGTCGAAATCTCTACCCAGTTGTACTTAGTGCTCCAGCGCTCAGTGCTTACTTCTCATAGTGCTCACTGCCACCGAGTTCCTGCAGTTAACAGTCAAAGCCTTCCGACTGTAACAAGGGTTCAGGCTGATGAATTCCAATTATAGACACCTACCAGACATTTTCTCAATATTTATGTCACTTCCTCCATGTTAATATTCCACATACATTTTAGCTTTATAGCTTAAATTTGTCGGTGTATTTTATCTATTACAGCATTTTCTCATACACATTTGCCTAGCTTTCTCCCTTGAGTCACCATTTCCCCAGCTAAGATCCCTTAGCAATATCCTCCTACTCAATTTAGTGAATGAATGTCTGATTCGTGTAAATCAGAAATCGTTTACTGTGACATACACTTTCAACTGTAAGGTAAAAGAAAACACACAATCACAAAAAACAACTTCCTTTTTTTATATTGAGTGACATACAGAAGCTAGAAGCACTATTATTTTCCTTAAGCTAAACACTCAAGCCAATGCTGTAAGTAAACTAAACTGTGCAGCTCAAATACACATGCCTTTAGGGTTTAATCTGTCAGAATGTTTTTCTCTTTTCACTTGCCTTCCAAATAAAGATACCCCTGATATCAAAATATTTTAAGGTTCCAACTTGCTTGTTTTGTATGTCTCTCATTCAGTGCATCTGACATACCCTAAAGGCAAGGGCACACACAGCAGATTCTCCTCTTTCATCTTCCTGTGTTTGATATGAAGGCAGAGGAAAGCAAATCCACTGCAATGTGCTCCTCCAGTAGCTCCAACAGGCATGTTGGTCTGTTTGGAACTACATGTGTGTTTTATTTTACACCATGCGAAAGCCAAATTTGCAGCTGTTATTTTACACTACTGATCGCCTCTTATTGGGGGTGACAATCTCCCGAACTGCCTTTGTCTGCCTTCCCACTGGCTACAAATTGCCAGTGGGATAGCACACATGGCGCTTCATTTTCCGAAGTCGCCTGAAGTTTCCTCACAAGGCCAACCTGGCCTGTGTAGGATTTAATTGCTTAGCAGACTCAATATACAAAAGATTTTAATGATCAGTAAAACACCCTCCAAAAAATGTCTTCACTCTTCAAAAACCCATTTAATGGCAAGCAATTCCCTGTTATCAATTATATAATTAAACCTCCTTGAAAAGAATGCACAAGAATGAATTTTACAGGTAACAGGGTGTAGCTGTGATAGAACTGCTCCTGCACCAATCTCAGAAGCATCCACTTTCTGTTAAAAATCTGGATGCAGAAGTACCAGAGCACAAGTGAATGCTTCCTTCAGATATTCAAAGTCCCTCACAGCCACCTCAGACCATATACTAGGATCTGCGCCTTTTCTGGTGAGGGCAGTGAATGGAGCCATCAGCTTGGAAACGTTTTTAATAAATTGCCTGTAAAAATTGGCAACCCCTAGGAATCTTTGTAAGGACTGTAAAGAAAGAGTTTGCACCCAATCCAAAATGGCCTGAACCTTGGTTGGGTCCATCTCTAGGCCTTTTGTGAAATAATATACCCCAAAAAATTAATAGAGGAAACTTCGATTTTGACATAAAGCTGATTTTGCCTTAACATACGTAACACCTCCTCATCATGGGCACAATGTTCTGTTAAATTGGAGGAATAGATGTAAATATCATCACTACTACATAGTGACTCAAAAGATCACGGACTGTATTGTTATGAATTATTGGAAGAAGGCTGGTATATTACATAAACCAGAGAGCATTGCTAAATACTTATAATGCCCATCACAAGTGCTAAAGGTCATCTTCCATTCCATTTCTTCCGTCACAGAAATTAAGTTATAAGTACCTGTAGCACAGTGGATATTTTCTAATTTGTTTAAATAATTTACAATATATATATATA
>CM044431.1:91697447-91707941 GCA_024363595.1 Xenopus borealis
TATATATATACATGGTTTATAGTGATTTAAACCTTACATTTCATTAAGTATAACTCAGCAGATTTTGGAATAGTTATTTGAGTCCAATTTCCCTGATGTAGTTATATTGCTGGGCAAACATTCTATAGCAAACATAGGCATTATTGCCCAGCAAACATCTTTAAGAATTAATAAATAGACAGCAGACAGACAAGACTCAGATTGAGTAGAGATACAAAGATCTTGCTGATCGTTTAGAATTGCATTTGACAATATTTTGGGCTGGAGCTAACAATATTGCCTAGACCAGCATTCAGGGTTAAAGTTTTCTCTAGCTGCTGATTATAAAGCACAACTTCATTCTTGGATGGGTAACTTCGCCTCGGACATATGAGAGGGTGCCAGGATTTGGATCATCGCTTGATTATTGGGAACTTGAGGGTGATGAACCAAATGTTGTGGGGCTCCCCGATTGTGCTGATTTGATGCAGAACTGGCTATTCTTGTAATTACCAACATACAAAGTTAAGTAAATATTTAAAAATTTTACCTTTACTTGTGTGTGTGTAAGCTATTGCTCACAAGCATTTTATCAAAAGGTTTAACTATTGACGTGTATTAATATTATTATTGATATTAATTAATAAAATTATTAAAATTGATAAAGGTTCACCCCTTTATTACATCACCTCTCAGATCAAGCTTAGAAAAAAGTGAGGTGCCCTTAACCCTGTGTTCAGAAACCAGTGGAAGGGGGGTAACCCTTCCTCTTATTCAGACCTCTATTGTCAATAAATGACCTTAGGCCACCATTTTTCTTCTCTACAAAAAAGAAGCTAGCACCCACAGGAAGAAGGCCTTATGAACCCCCATTCATGGCCTTAGGTTCAGGAAGAGACATCTGCAAAGGAAGAATAGCAGGAAGATAACCTTTTACAGATGTAGCAGCAAGGACATAGGACAATTTTAGACACACAACATCACATCCTATTCCCCATTGCAGTATCTTTTAAATAACCCAATCAACTTGGCAATTGTGTTTCTGTAACCAGGGGAGGCCTAAAATCACAGGAGTATGAGGACAATTGGTAATGTAAAAGAAATAAACTAAATGCCCATAGCTGAGGAGTCCCCTTGGAATAGGGCAAAACATTTTTTACTCTGGTCTGCTCAGTGGGGAAGAAGCGGGGTAAAAACCCTAAATGTAATTTACAGGCCTCCTGAAAGGCAAAAGAATTACTGTGGTCCCCCATGAATTTTTCAGGGAAGGGGAACCAGGGATGTTGATTGCGGTCTGTTTCCCAGGACAGAGGCAAAGTAAAAAGTATGTTGGAAGAATAATAATTTATTTTCAAATGAGCAAGATGGCATATACTGTACTTTATTTTAATATACTACTGCAGAGCAGTCAGGCAAGACATGGATAATACTAAAAAAAAAGAGACTCATAGAGCCTTTATGTCCCTCAGCTTTAAGTGGGTGGGGAACAGCTTCTCTTAAAAGCAGAACTTCAAATCCCAGAATCCAACACTTCACAATGACACCTAATGAGATGTAAAGGATGAGTTGCTTGATTCTATAAGCTTAAAGGAGAACTAAACTCTAAAAATGAATATGGCTAAAACTGGCATGTTTTATATACTGCACTTATTGCACCATCCTAAAGTTTAATTTTGTCAATAGAAGAATGATCCAGGACTTCAAACTCCCAGGGGGTCAACTTCTTGGAAAGTGTCTGGGGGCTCTGAGCAGCTGTTGAGAAGATAAGATTAGGGGTTGTCACAAAACAAGCAGAAAATTAGGTTGGCGTATCATATAAGCTGATTCTACAGGCTTAATTATTAAATTCTGATGCTAGTTGCATTGGTTTATGTGCTGCCATGTAGTAATTATACATATTAATTATTAATCAGCCTTATACTGTGACATTTATGTTCTATGTGTACTGAGTTGGTTCATAAGCTCTGTAACTGACAGCAGCACAGAGCATGCACAGTATCAAAAGAAAGGAAGATGGGGAGTTACTTGGGCATCTGTAGAGGCACAGATCTTCCTTGCTAAAGGGCTGTGGTTGCCTTTGGCTGGTACAGAATCCGAAAACATCATTTACACCATTTCTATTCTAGTTCTTTAGTTTAACTTTCTTTGTCCAGCAAGCAAATAGGCTAGCATGGTTTCCTTATAATCTTTTGAATCAGGTACAGCATATCTGTGCATAAGTACATTTATATTTGAAAGTTCAGAATGAGCTCATGTAAAAACGAGGGTATTTGTTGCAATGAGTAAAGTGCAATTATTATCTGTATATGTGTTACAATATATATATATATGTGTTACAAATTAAAAAATAATACAATGTCCTCATTTAATTAAGAAATCTTTCAGTGCAAAAATCACAAGAAGAATATATCACTGGATATGGATGTGTCCAGTCTTGCCATAGAAATGGGATACTGAATGTCTGACAGTAAAAGTTGTTTACAGAATACTTCCAATTTCATGTTAAAAATAACTTAAGGTGTCATGGTCTATTGCCAGTGAAACTGAAGTCAACTGGCATTGCTGAACAGCTGCACAAACAGTGCACAATAAATTTTAACCATTAATTTGCTTGCAAGCAAGTCAGAACTAAAGCTTCTAATATAACATAATACCATTATTTAGCAACAACTGTGCATTGCTAAGACAAACTGCTGCAAATAATGAGGCACAATGAGGAGGACTGTATTCAACACTAATACAAGATGCCTTGCATCATCTCAAACTCTTGTTTGTGCTCCAGAATGGGGGATCCAATGTCCATCCCCATGCCCTGGCTACACAATTGAACAGTGAAGAGAATGGGGGAAAGTGTGGAGAGCAGGGACATCTAGGAAGTGCTGAATGGAAAGTGAAAGTAATTGTCTGCCCCTCCCACAGACAATATTTGATTGACAGCTCATATTTTTAAATGAGCTTACAACAGCTATGAATGCTTTAATAAAAAATAGAAATTGGATTTCATGTTTAATTTGAAAAGGACTTTTATTATAAAGATTTTTGTGTCTGGGTGACAGGTCCACTTTAACTATAAGTATAGGATGGGTTGCCCCTAGGTTGTCAAGTACTTACATTTATTCAGTCAAGTTAGACTGCTGCTGCCTGTGCTATTCCCCTTGTCTCCACTCCTAATCTCATTAAGGTAATGTGTCAGTAATATTATCATCAAGGCCCTATATAAGCCAGAACCTTCCTGCCAGCTATTGCTGGATCATTAAGTTCATGCTGTGGTCTTGCCCCTTGTTCCTGTTCCAGCCATGCTTCTGAACCCTTGCTTCTAAACCCTTGCTTCCATACCCTTGCTTCTGAGTCCTTGCTTCAGTACCCTTGCTTCTGAATGCTTGCTGCCATTATTGGCCTCTAAATTGGACTTGACCTGTTTCTTGGACTTTCTCTGTAATTGTATTCTGCCTGCCACTGACATTGGTCCATCACTCTGCCAGCCCCAGACCTATTTCCTGCTTACAGAATTGCTTCTGTTCACCTTTCTATCTACAGGTTGTACTGGACTTGTTCCCTTCATTTCAGCTTCTTCTGCTTTGTTTTTGTCTATACTCATTAAATCCTCTGTTGCACATCCTATGGTTTCCATTACCTAGCAACATGCACAACCTGGGTTACACAGCACATAGGCTCTCATCTGAAGTAGTTACTGACAGATGACATTGGCTTCACTCCACTCAATGGTGATTCAAACCTACAGCATTACTTAAGAAAACACACAGCTGATAAACTAAGCCCAATCTACACTACTTATAAATGTCTTTTCTGCCAATTTTCCACACCTAGCCCAACGCTGCTCAATTACAAGTACAAACTTAATATTTTTTTAAACCCATAATATTTTTTTCTGCTACTGCAGTTGCTAAACACTAGCACTGAAAGGGTGATGTTATACTGTGGTGCACCCAGCATATAATATGGTGTATACAATCAAATTTAATTGTAGGACAGACTTTTTTTCTAATATTCTGGCAGGCGAGACAGCTGTGTGATTAAAATATATATGAATACTGGAGTTATCTTCTTTTATAGACAGTCACATAAAGAGAAATTACTAGGCTCCATATAGCAAGAGTCCTTTTTGCATGCATATATTGAAATTCTGCTTATTCAATATGTCTACTGCCACAGGTACTATATACCTTAAAAAATACATGTTTTATAGAACTAACCCCATAACAGCAGGGGATTGTACTTTTCCTAAAAGAAGATAACTGTATGGATTTAAACTGTTTGAACAGAATTGTCCAACCTATCGGTTTGCTGGCATATACAATTTAGCAAGAGCTTGGAGGCTGCTATGTGGACATCCATGTCCTCAATGATTTAGCACAAAGTTCATAAAGTACGGTAAGCTTTTATGAAAATATTATTTAGGCAAAATGTATACCACATTAATACATATTACTCTTACCAGACATAATTTGCCACATTTATGCATATTTGGTTTAATGGCAATGCTCCAAATGCATGCCAAATATTATTGTTAATCATCTTAAATTATAATGATGTCAGGTGTGTTTTTAAAGAATGACTCTAATGAGTAACACAGCTATGTTATCACAAACGAGCCTATGATCTCAATTTCAAGTAATTTCACTTGTTTATTTTAAACATTATGTAGGGTTGCTAAGTGGGTAGGTGGTTTCCAGTAGTGCCCCTAGGATGCCCAAAAATAGCAAAGGCATAATTCCAATGAGCTACCAGCACTCTCAACAAATTTAGTATGTATGCCTGGGTGCAGAGACATCAATTTTTTTGGAGGTATTATATATATATATATATATATATGTATATATATATATAATAGTTTCATAGAGGGGTATATATTCATCCCACAACAAACCTTGCATTTATTCAAGACCCACAATCAATGTTGTCTTACATTGTAGACAGTTGTAATTTAGCTACATTTGGATCCTTAGCTCACCCTGTAACAAAGACTGAGCCCACTCACATACACGAACATGGAGCTGTACATTCCAGCAGACAGCTGGCCATTTCAAGCTTAGCTCGACAGTCTGAGCTGTCACCAGATAAATATCAGCTTGCACCATGTGTACTTACCCTTCTTATATGAGCTCCAATCCTCATCTGCAACTGTTCCACACAGGTATCTGCCAGTATTATGATAATTCACAAACCAGTCAGTAGTCCTGACAAAAATCTATTTCTGAAAGATCAGTTCCGTGCAGTTACAAGAGGGTGTGTGGGGGGGGGGGGTTGCATGTAAAACTCCCATGAGAGAAAACTTGGTTTCAGTTCCCTTTGTCAGTCGCCACACTGCAAACTTCAGTGCACATACTGTACAGCCCTGTCCTTGCAGTGCTCACAGGCTGCATTAGAGGAGATCAGCTCTTGTGCTGAGGCAATGGGTTGTCCCTGAACTTGCACAGACCGATGGGGGTGCGATTCTGTCAATACACTGTGCTGTACTAGAGACTGGGAGAAGGCAGTAGTGCAGCCCTCTGGTTTCAGATTTCACTAGCAACTGGAAGCCTAATGCAGACTTACTGAAGATCACTATGTATTTGCAGTGTCAGATCCATATTACATCAAACCATTCAAACATAAGGACATCTCAACCCTTCGCAGTTCTCACACACAAATAAACACAGGTTAAATACTGCAGAAGATAGCATTCCAGTTACAATTATGCTTTACCTTTTGATGCTATGAAATTCAAAATTACACGGGTGTGTAAACTGGATCCACAAGCTGTTGTTTGATTGCAATTTCCAGCATTCCGCTGAAAGAAGTGGGGGATGAAGTACAACAACGGCTGTTAGTGCTGTAGGGGTTATGCACCTAAGCAACCACTGGAGGGCTGAGAGTTATGGTATTACTTATGGCAGAGTGAAGAGAATTTATGCTGCATAGACCCAGCCAGCTGTGTGGATATGTGTGCCAGGGTTACTGTTTTATATGAAAATCAGACACATTTAGTGTAAACAGAGATGGAGAGAATTCTGAAGTGAACCATTTCAATGCATTTCAAGCATCTTTGAATCTGCACTTATTATCACTAATCAGTTAAGGGTTCAGCAAACAAAAAAAGTGGAATCTTCAAAATAATAAACATGATTATGTAGCTTTTCTTGCAAGTAAAACAAGCACACTCATCTTTCCATAAATTATATATATATATTTTTTTTTTTGTTAGCATTAGTAGCATATTATTAGCATCCAGAACATATACAAATAAATTCAAAGACTGTAAGGGACAACTTGTATGTGTTTATAACCCTCTTGTTACGAACGGAGTCCCAAACCCAGAACTAACTCCAAGGTCCCAGTCGTCGCTAACTCTTCCTTCTGCTACTCGGGTGCTGCCAGGTCTTAGTGTGAGAGAAGCAGGGAGGGAGTTCTAGGCAAGCAAGGGAACTGAACGTTGCACTGGCAAGGAGAACAAAAATCGTGATTGGGAAAGAGGCCGGGTCTATACCGATCAGGAGAGGCGGTACAGATTCAGGAGATGACAGAAAAGTCAAGGTCACAGGCTGAGTCAAACACACCAGTTTTGCGGTGCAAATTGGTCAGGACAGGCAGCAGGGACAGGCAAGTCAAACATGGCTTTAAACAACAAGAATCACACCTATGTTGGGTAAAGGTACAATAGACTCCAGCTCTTTAAATATTTGAATTTCGATCCTATGTGCGATGATGTCATAGTAACATAGTAAGTTACAGATGCAGTCACTTTGGATTGTAAGTTTAATGCATCGTGACTTAACTCATCTATCTCATTTATCTCACTTAGCAAAGAATATTGTGTCACAGCATCCCATCCAATTAAAGAGTTCAGCATTGAAAACAATGGTGCTTTGGTATGCTAATGAAAAGGTTAAATGCATTAAATGAGTTAAGATAACTTTAGATAACACAGTTTCTTCAATTAGCCCTGAGTCATGACGCATTTAACAAATCCAAGTGACTCTATCTGTAGGTTGAAAAAAAGACTCACATCCATCAAGTTTAACCTTTTAACTTTTTTTTAACCTGCGGAACTACTAGTTGATCTAGAGGAAGGCAAACACCCCATCTGAAGCCTCTCCAATTTGCCTCAGAGGGGTGAAAAAATTCCTTCTCGACTGGCAAAATGGCAATCGGACTAGTCCTTGGATCAAATAGCACTGTGAGATATCTTCCATAACCCTGTATTCCCTCACTTGCTAAAACATTATACGACAAGTGTCAATGTGTCAATGTGCCAGAACAACTAATTCAGGGAGAGAATTCCATCTTCAAAGCTCTCAGCCGGTGCCTAAACCCAAGAAAGACGCAGGGATACCAGCCGCGCTACCGCTAGAACACCAGGGTCAGTCCTGCAAGGAATATCTGGGAACACTGTGCTGTAGCAATGGGAAAGACTGGAGAACTTAGCTCATAGGTTTGAAGTAACTTTTCCATAACTCGCTGCAAAAAACAAACACAAATATGAAGATTTTCATTCATCTAGTTCATGATATAATTAATTCTATAACAACTAGTGATGGGCGAAACGGGCTCGTTTCGCCAAAAAATTCGCGAATTTCCAGAGAAATTCGCGAATTGGCGAAAAATTCGCTAAACGAGTCGCGCGACTCGTTTTTGGCGGCGAATTTTTGGCGGCGAATTTGTCCTGCCGTTTCGCGAATTTATTCGCCAGCGGCGAATCGTGGGAATTCGCCGCGAATTCGCCCCTGGCGAATAAATTCGTCCATCACTAATAACAACTGGACTTGCTGAGTAATCATTGAATAAGTTTCACTACTCATCCGAGCAGCTTCTTCAGTTCAATTCTGTTGAACTGAAGAAGCTGCTCAGTTGAGTGGTCAAATGTCTTCAATGAAAAACTCTAAAAAACAATAAAACTTTAACACAAAGTAACTTTTCCACAGCAACTGTTGTTGCTGCCAAATAATCCCCAGACTCCTTCCCTGACACACACACTGTTTAAAGGGACCACAGCCCAAATAATGGGGAAATATCCCTCCCATCAAGGACCCAGCCCTGGTATCTGAACACATCCCCCCTCCCCCTTTTGCCTCAACCCTGAGGGGTGGAGGCGCTCTGTACACCCTGACAATGAACTCTGGAAAGGACATCAGAATTCTGATACACCTTACCAGGTCTGTGCTCCAGAACATAGTTCTGGCATTTGTTCCTCTTTTTCATCCAAGACAGGGGAGCATGGTCAGAAATCAACCTGAACTTCCTGCCTAACAAATAATAGTGTAGAGAGTCACACTTTTATTACCAGACACTCTCCACCACCACATACTGTAGTTTTTTTCAGCAGGCGTCAACTTCCTACTGAGAAAAATTACAGGATGTTCCTCTGCCTCAATCACTTGGGACAGAGCTGTACCCAACCCAACATCTGAGGCATCTGTCTGTACCTCAAACTCTCATGAGAAATCTGGGGCAACCAGGACAAGGTGATGACACAACACATCCTTCAGCTCTACAAATGCTTTTCTGCATCTGCATTCCAGTATATCTTAACTGCCTTTCGCCCTTTTGTTAATTCAGTTAATAGTGCTGCAATGGAGGAAAAATTGCGGACAAAATGTCTGTAGTACCCCACAAATCCTATCTGAACCTGCTTTTTGGTGAGAGGGCGGGGTCAGTCCTGGACGGCCTCAACTATGGGGCTTTACCAACCCCCTTCCAACAATGTACTCCAGGTACTTGGCATCCTCCATTCCCAGGGCAAATTTCTCTAGGTTTACTGTAAAACCCCCTCTCTGTAGGGCATCCAACACTGCCTGGACTTTTGGAGTTGGACTCCCAATCTGGACTAAAAATTACAATATCATCCAGATAGACCGATGCATATCTTTGATGCGGGCGCAGTAGCCTTTCCTTGACACTGAAAAGTGGCAGGGTTCGTCTGCAACCCAAATAGCATTTTTCTATACTGAAAATTACCTTCTGGTGTAGAGAACACAGAGTTCCGTTGGGCTTGGGTACCAGCTCTATTGGGTTTGACCACTCACGCTGCAATTCATCAATGACATCCAGCTCCAACATTCATTTCACCTCCACTGAAACTGCTTTTCTGCGAGCCTCTAGAATGCGGTAGGGTTTCATAAAGATTTTAGCTCAAGGCTCATTAAGGCTGTGGTGTTCTATTAAATTAGGGAGCCCAGGCAAATCTGAAAATATCCCCTTGTTTC
The DNA here is from genome assembly GCA_024363595.1 of Xenopus borealis. Classification (NCBI taxonomy): domain Eukaryota; kingdom Metazoa; phylum Chordata; class Amphibia; order Anura; family Pipidae; genus Xenopus; species Xenopus borealis. The sequence continues at coordinate 91,706,630 of CM044431.1, forward strand.
TCTGGAGGAACTTTTTAACCTGTTGGACCTGCAATCTTGAAAGTGTGGGGGCTATTTTGACCCTATTTTGTCAAAAGTGACTTAAGGATCAACACGGACACCCCTCCATGGCAGAAACTAGTTCTCTTTCTTTCCAGGGCTTTAAGAGGTTTATATGGTATATTTGATAAGGTTTGCTTTTCCCTGGCTGATGAATTTTGTAGTTCACTGTCCTCACTTTTTCGACTATCTCAAACGGACCTTGCTATCTGGCCCACCATGGTTATCAGTACTGCCACTCTGTCTCCCACCTGGAACTACCTTATCTTAGCTGACCGGTTGTACACCCAACTTTGGGCCTCTTGGGCACTCAGTAGGTGTTCTTTGACCAAGAACATTTATCAATACACTTTTGCATTTGTGAAACATACTTTTGTGGGACTCACTTTCCCATGTTTCTTTTACAAGATCAAGCAGACCTGAGGTCTGTTATGTATGTGCATAAACTGTGTTATGTTTTATAAAGTTATATGCTGTTGAACGTTGCAGCCTTGGAAAATAGTGGGAGGGGACTAGGAAGCGGTTTGTTCTGTTGGTGAAAATAAAGATGGTGAACGGTTAACAACCTGCCTGCATTACTGTCCAGCATCACGGATCTAACAATGGCGACGAGGACATTTGAACCCTCTGTGCAACCCCCTGAAAAGTTTCTGCAGCACCCTGGGGAGCCTGCAGTGCCCTGGGATCTCTGGTATGAACAGTTTTCTATCTACTTACTTGCATCTGGCGCCTCCCCGGAGAGGAAAAGGGCCTTGTTACTTAACTCCCTGGGCTCTGAGTAGTGATGGGCGAAACGGCCGCGTTTCGCTTCGCCGAAAAATTCGCGAATTTCCAGAGAAATTCGTGAATGTTTCGCCATTTGGCGAAACGAGTCGCGCGTCGTTTTTGACGCGCGTCGCGTTGTTTTTGACGCGCGTCGTGTCGTTTTTGACGCGCGTCGCGTCAATTCCGACGTGTCGCGTCAATTCCGCCGCGTCGCGTCGTTTCCGACGCGCGTCGCGTCGTTTTCGACGCGTCGCGTCAAAAACGACGCGCGACTCGTTTTTGCGCGGCGAAATTTTAGCGGCGAATTTTTCTGCTGGTTTCGCGAATTTATTCGCCAGCGGCGAATCACGGGAATTCGCCGCGAATTCGCCCCTGGCGAATAAATTCGCCCATCACTAGCTCTGAGGCATATCGCATCTTCACAACTCTGCGAGCAGATGCCTCATATACTGCTACAGTACAGGCCCTGGAGAATTATTTTCAACCTGCCCCAAATGCTTTAGTGGCC
>CM044431.1:91720579-91737455 GCA_024363595.1 Xenopus borealis
ATTCGGCTGTCCCAGCTAACTTGAAAGCCTTAAAAGCATGTCTTTTCTTATCCACCTCAACCGCTGTCTTCCTAAACTTGCCCGTGGCACAGGCAAAATTTCTGAAAAAATGACATTGGAAGACCTCCCCTAGATCCCTGAACTCACTCTTTAAGGTCTTCCATCTACCATTTATCTTGTCATTAGCTAGCTGTTGTACTGCCTCAGACAGCATTTTGGTCTGTGCTTCTGTAGAATCCCACAAGGTAGTGGCTTGTCGTAGCTTCACTGAGTGCAGCCAGTTGCACCTCTGTGGCCTTCTGTTGAGCTGCCACACTCTGCTGCAACTGCACTGTTGCCATGGCCATATGCTGCGGCTAGTGATGGCCGAATCTATCCGGTTTCGCTTCACTGAAAAATTCGCGAATTTCCAGCGAAATTCGCGAATTGGCAAAAAAATTGCGAAATGAGTCGCGTCACGTTTTTTGCACGGCGCATCATTTTCGCCATGTGTCGTGTCATTTTCGGCTCATTGCGTTTTTTTGTACGCCAGCAAATTTTCGGCAGGCGAATTTTCCCTGGCATTTTGCGAATTTATTTTCCAGCGGTGAATCGCGGGAATTCGCCGAAAATAGGCGTCTGGCAAATAAATTCGCCCATCACTAGCTGCAGCATGATAAACAGGAGCCTGGTCTTTTAGATGTCACTTTTTAAAATGCAACTTTTCTCTGCAGTGCTGCTGCCCGCATCTGAAACACCACACTACTCTATTGCGCTTGCGCTGAAAGTCACGAGGTTTCCGAAAGAAGAAATCTGAAAACTTTGTGACTTTCGGCACATGCACAGTAGAGCTGAACAGGCAAATGCATTCTACTGCGCATGCGCCAGAAGACGACGATGGATCCAGTAAGAAGACCGCACAGGAAAAGATGGTGCCTGTGAACTCTGTGGACAGGACCTGTGCTAAGGGGTAAGTATCAACTTAGGGGCATTTGCCCGGGGAGGGGGGTGGAAGGTACGCCAGGAGGGAGGGGGGGGCAACACAGGGGACGGGGGAGGGATTTTAGTGCTGAAGGTGCTGACTTCTCCTTTAAAGGGACCACAGCTCAAATAATGGGGAAATATACCTCCCGTCAAGGACCCAGCCCTGGTGCCCATTACAACACACACACATATATATATATCACAGGTGCATGACCTTACATTTATCAACATTGAATCTCATCTGCCACTAAGATGCCCAGATTGCTAGTTTGTCAAGATCCTGATACAAGGATGTCATATCCTGGATGGAATTAATCGGGCTGCATAGTTTTGTGTCTTCAGCACTGATACATTACTTATAATGCCAATCTCCTAAGTCATTAATGAAGTTAAATAAAAGTGGACCCAATACACAAATTTGAGGAACCCCCACTAAGAGCCTTACTTCAAGTAGAGAATGTACCATCAACAACCACCCTCTGTACCCAAGCCTTTAGCCAGTTTACTATGCATGAGCAGATTCCATTAGGACCAACAGATATTTATTTAGAAAGCAATCATTTATGGAGCACTATATCAAATGCTTTATTAAAATCTATATCACATCTACTGCACCCCCACTATTCAACCTCATTATAAATCAAATTTATCTGACAGGACCTACTCTTTGTAAAGTCATGCTGATTATTGCTTATAATACCATTCTCCAGAATATCATTTTGAATGTGATCAATTAACAAGCCTTCAAACAATTTGCCTATCACACCAAACTTACTGGCCTATAATTACCAGATACGGATCATAACACCTTTTGAAATATAGGAATTACATCAGTTTTCCTTCAATCCATAGGTACCATCCTAGATGAAAGATAGCCTGAGAAAATCTGAAATAATTGCTGGTCTAAACTTGAACTTAACTCTCTTGGTACCCAAGAGTGTATTCCATATGGCTTTGGCACCTTGTTCAAATTAATTTTGAACTCAAACCTTTGAGTAAACCATATCCTTTGTCAGCCGCTGACTCATTTGTAGCATTTGCATGGGTGAGCATTTAGGGAATAGTGGTCATAACATGGTCTCCTTTTATGTTACATAGACAACTCTACAAGGGAGTAACTACATTTTAGGCACACAAACTTTGGCTGTGTAAGGGTATTTCTTCAATATAAAGTATTATCTTGGAAGTTTTTTCACAGGGTTAAACACAGAAGTATAATGGCATGTCTTTAAAATGTTGCATAATACATATACATGTCTGTACATTCTCTTTGTAAGCAAGGAAATACATCACAAAGCAAATCTTTATGGAAAAACAAATGAGTTTGTGTTGAGGTTAGTAGGAAACAATGATTATTTTTAGATATAGAAATAGTAAAAAAAATTAAACAAGAAGGGGTGAGACCCTTATTACCAGATGAAGGTCAGTTTGGTTGATGAAAGCAGGGAAAAAACAGATATTTGAGATTTATAGACCAGGATGGTATCCATCCCAGGGTATTTAAATTTTCAGGATTTATTCAGGTCTGTCATGGTGCTGAGTGACTGGCAAATTGCTAATGTGGTGCCATTATTTAAATGTTCTTAGCCTGAAAGCTATAGCCCTGTTGATGTGATATCAGTGGTAGGAAAGCTTTTGGAAGGGGTAAAAAGGGTCATGTTACCTAATTACTTTGCAAACCACAATATACAATACTGAGTTTGTGCCAGCATGGTTTTATTTGTAAGAGATCTTGCCAGTCTAATTTAACTGCTTTTTTATGAGGGGATGAGCAGGAACCTCAGCTCTGGGCCACGGAAATTGCCAAAGCACCAGAAGAAGACGGAATATTTCCAATGAGAAGAAGATGGCAGCCGTGAATTCCGATCCCCTGAATCTACACAGAGGGGTAAGTAAAACGTTAGGGGCATTTACCACAGGGTAACAGCTAGGCTGGGGAGGAGGAAGGAGTGGGATCTAAGTAGGGTAGGGGAATAGTGGCTTTTTTTTAATAAGGGGTTGAATTCTCCTTTAAGAAGGATATGCATGAGCTGGAGAGAGTGCAGAGGTGTGCAATTAAACTGATAAATGGGGTGGGAAGGCTGCAACAACACCAAATTGATCCCATGACATCTCCCACTGACGTACATTGCTATTCAGCAGGTTCTAGGTGGCGAATTGTCAAAATCTAGTTCTTTAAGGGCCACAGTAAAATCAGTCGCGAATATCAAATTAGAATTTTTTTTAAAAACTCGAAAGGAATTTGACTAGCTCCCTAGTCGAATTTGACAGTTTTGAAAATTCAAATTTCAAATTTGAATTTTCAATTCGACACTTGATACATCTGCTCCTTAAACAAAATGGGTAGACTGTCACAGTTGGGGATGCTAGCTGTTTCTGGAAAAAATTTGCTTGGGAGGGGACATGATTACCCTTTACAAGTTCATTAGAGAGCATTATATCCAGATAATGAGGGACCTTTTGTCCCATAAATGGATCAGAACTTTCATTTGAAGCAGCATAGGTGATTCTTCACATTGAGGGCAGTGAGGTTGTGGAATGACCTGCAGATGATGTTATGATGGCAGATTTTAATGTTTTTAACAGTGGATGGTTTCTTGAACAAGCATCATATCAATGGCTATAGTGATACAGGTATGTGACCTGTCATCCAGAATGCTAAGGGCATGGGACTTTCCTCATAAGGAATCTTTCAGTAATTTTAGATCTCCATACCTGGTCTACTAAAAATTGTTTAAACATTAAATAAACCCAATAAAATATGTTTGTCTCCAGTAATTTAATGATATCTTAGTCAGAATGAAGTACAGGGTACTGTTTTTAGGAATTATAGTATTATTCAAGTTGATTTAGTCTATGCGAGATGGCCTTCCCATAAATTCTGGGCTTTCTGCATAATATCAGATACCATACCAGTAATAAAATATACAATTAGTACAGATATTGGTATATATATATATATATTGTCCCACAGTACCGGCATGCTAAACGATGCCACAGCCAGCGGTGTAAGGTCAAAATTGCATACAGTCAAAGAGAAGGACCAGCACTCACTGTGTTTCCAAAAAAGGTGACTTTTATTTTCAGTGCATCTCAGCCTGACGTTTCAAGGATACTGAGTATCAAGTGAAACAAACATTATATACCCTCCCCCTTAGTGAATATTGGCGCCAAAATGACGTCATATAATCATGAAACAAAGTGTCCATTAAAAGTCTTTTTGTACTCCTTAATAATGAGATTCTGGGTTTTGCAACAGCAACTTCAGTCTCAGTCTCTCCTTGTGGAGCTGGTCCCACCTAGGGTTGCCACCTTTTCTTGAAAAAAATACCGGCCTTCCTATATATTTCACTTTTTTTCCTATTAATAACATTGGGCTCATCCATCTAAAATACCGGCCAGGCCGGTAAAATACCGGCCAGGTGGCAACCCTAGTCCCACCTATTTGCTTCTTTTTCTATGACAAATAGAGATGGGTGAATCTGGGGCGTTTTGCTTCACCAAAATTATTGGCAAAAATTAGCGCAACGCCACCAGCGTCTCATTTTGGATGCGGGTGTCCATTTTTGGACACCGGCGCACAATCGCTGGCATTGACAAAACGGATGCCAGAATCCAAAAATGGAGGCTTTTTGCAAATTTTTGCCAACAATTTTGGTAAAGCAAAATGAAGCGAACTTTTCCAGGCATTCCGCAAATTCATTCGCCGACGGCGAATCGAGGGATTTCACTGTGAATGACAAACTTTATTAACATCAACAATTATCAATACATCCTTCCCTTTTTAACATTTCAACATCAATGGTGCTAATAACAACAAACCATTAATAGTTGTAACTTGGTTCAGGTGATTTGATATCATTATATTATAGCACTCACACTGTTCAACTAGTCTTGATTGTTTTTTGATAATGTGGTCATAATGTGTATTTCTCCCCCAAACATAGGACTAAATCTCCCAATCACAATACTGTATCCAAATTATACATCAATATGAACTTAGTGGTGAAGTAAAAGGCAATTTTTATTTAGGTTGAACAGCCAACCCCAAATTAAAATTAAATCAAAAAGCAAAAAACAAACAAAGTATTTAAAAACAAGCGGCACCGCATGATGGAAGGGGATCCCCTTTGAGTGGAAGCAAAACCACCTTACCGATTATGGTAGAATCGGAGGTGAGAAATAGCATATACCCCCAGAAGGTTTAAGCATAAACAAATAAATACTGTAGTTATCAATATCAAGTGACACCTAGCCCCTGTTTCGATTGCTTCAATATTCAAGCCTTGAAATAGGCCCAAGTGTGTGAAACAAAAGTTCAATCCTGGGTGGTGATAAAGGTAAAAAAATAAGTCACAAGACCGTATTGTTAATTGCTGGAGAGAGATGGATAAAGTCCTGCGAGTATTCTAGAGCTTGAAGCAGTGATTCCAAAGTTCATTGAATATAAATGTATTGCGACTCACATTGGTGCTGTAACCATTAACCCCGCTCAATATTGCTGATTGCTTGGGGATTGGAAGCACCCAATGGCGCTGTAAAGTATTGAACTGATCTCTGCTCGCTGGTGTGTCCCAATGAAAGAAGTGGGGCAGTGAGATATATACGTCTCAGTCACTAGGCCACAGCATGTAGCCCCTATAGTATTCGGTTTTGATGAGTGACGCAGTAAATTAGCCCCAAATTGTATAAGACATCAAGCAGCATGTATACAGACCAGTTCCACGACACACGTGAGTTACAGTATTTTCCGCATTCCGCGGTTCTAAATTAGTGCTCAGCTCCACTCTCCGTCACTTTTCAAACGTAGAATCCCATCCCAACAGGCGGCGCCGCCAGCTTCGCCTCGACAGCCTGTTTCGCTACCACCGTAGCTTTGTCAGGAGAACGAATAGCGGAAATGACGAAACTTTTAAGGGGCATGTCATGTGATGAAAGCGTCTGTTCCCATGGTGATAGAATGCTTCAGCGTATAGGTATATAGAAGAAAAAAAAGGGGGAAGTCCTAATGTACACATCAGTGCAAACATCCAGTAAATAAAGCATTTCTCACAGTCAAGTACATGCAATATAACACTAAATCCCCCCGACTAGATGACAAACATTGGAAAGAACGTCTGATGCATATATCTATACCAGGGTGCAGGTTAATAGCCTAAAAGTATTTTTTAAAATATATTCAAGATAGGATAAAGGAGTAACCATAGAGTGAACATTACATAATATAATGTGAAGTGCAAAGTAGTAAAATCAAACTAAATATAACTAGTGATGGGCGAATTTATTCGCATGTGGCGAATTCCCGCGATTCGCCGCTGGCGAATAAATTCACGAAACGCCAGCAAAAATTTGCCGCCGCGAACTCGTTTAGCGATTTTTTTCGCCAATTTGCAAATTTCTCGGGAAATTCGAGAATTTTTCGGCGAAGCGAAACGCGCGAGATTCGCCCATCACTAAATATAACATAATTTTGAGTCTTCGAAATTCGAGGACTTGTGAAGTCAAAAAATTTCAAAAAAATTTCAATAACTATTTTGAAATCTAAATTCTGAATACCCAAAAGTTTGGGGTGTCCAATAGTATAGATTTCTAAACATAAGTCATTTCATTCTACCTAATTACTGTGCGTTTAAACCATACCGCACAAAATTATGTTATATTTAGTTTGATTCTACTACTTTGCACTTCACATTCTATTATGTAATGTTCACTCTATGGTTACTCCTTTATCCTATCTTGAATATAATATAGTGTGAAATGAACAACATTTTGCTTAGTGGATTTAAAAAAATACTTTTAGGCTATTAACCTGCACCCTTCCTGTGGACCGACAGTCTTTTTCCTTCTGTCTGAGCTTCAGACGTTATTTTTTTTTTCTTTTTTACTCAAAAGTTTTTTATTTGAAACACAATAAAAGAATTGCATACATTTATTACATTGCTTTACACTTTTTTGCCTGGATATTATTTGTAGGATAGTTAAGCCATTTATTTCAGCATTTCTATCTGCATGATATAAGCAATGTACATGGGTGTCCGGAGAAAATTTTCCAGGGGGGGGCAAGGAGGCATCTGTGGGCGGACCAGTGAGATAGGTGGGTGTGCCACTGCCATCAGGGGGTGGAGCTATGCCACGGCGATCAGCTGATCGCTGGGTCAATCAAGGGAATCCTGCACAGTTTCCCTAATTTGAAAAACCATCCAGGAAGTTTTGACCCGGGCAACCCTTCAAAATACCGGTTGTCTGACAAGTGGCAACCCTAGTTCACACAAAGATGGCAAAGTGGCAAGTTCATGTATAAATACCCCTAGAACTCACAAACAGATGGCACAGGGGGGCAAGTACATGTATAAATACCCCCAGAACTCACAAACAGATGGCACAGGGGCAAGTACATGCATAAATACCCCCATAACTCACAAACAGATGGCACAGGGGCAAGTACATGTATAAATACCCCCAGAACTCACAAACAGATGGCACAGGGGCAAGTACATGTATAAATACCCCCAGAACTCACAAACAGATGGCACAGGGGCAAGTACATCCATAAATACCGCCAGAACTCACAAACAGATGGCACAGGGGCAAGTACATGTATAAATACCCCCAGAACTCACAAACAGATGGCACAGGGGCAAGTAATTGTATAAATATCCCCAGAACTCACAAACAGATGGCACAGGGGCAAGTACATACATAAATACCCCCAGAACTCACAAACAGATGGCACAGGGGCAAGTACATGTATAAATACCCCCAGAACTCACAAACAGATGGCACAGGGGCAAGTACATGTATAAATACCCCCAGAACTCACAAAGAGATGGCACAGGGGCAAGTAATTGTATAAATATCCCCAGAACTCACAAACAGATGGCACAGGGGTAAGTACATACATAAATACCCCCAGGACTCACAAACAGATGGCACAGTGCAAAGGGGCTTGCCCCGAAACGTTGCACTTCCGGTAATAAAACTTTGCAAGGTGTTCACCTGCATTCACATCTTGTGTGCCAGTGTGCCTTTTCCTAGTACAGTGCAAGCACAGACATAAATACTAGCAGAACACACAAACAGATGGTACAGGAGCAAGTAATTGTATAAATACCCCCAGAACTCAAAAGTACAAGGCTGCAGACTGCAATAGATAGCGATTTTCTTGCTTCGATTTCTCCCTTCAAGGGATCGCGAGATTCGCGACAGAAACCACAGTAAGCTGGGGCCAATGCGCGAACAGGTGGAAACTTATGTGGACAGTCCCAGGGGGAGGCACTGCCCCCTCTTGCCCCCCTCTGCGGACGCCCATGGCAATGTAGTTTTATCCTGCTATAAGTAAAAAGAATTAAAGAAGAAGAACAGAAAGAATAAAAGAAGTAATAAAAGAAGAATGGAAAATAGTCCGTCCTTGTCAGTATTGTACATTGTGCCAGACACTAGAGGGCAAATTTACTATTATTCCCCAAAATAAATTCGACCAAATTCGCAATTCGATAAGCATCCGACCATCGAATGCTTATCGAATTGTTTTAGGCTATCATTTTGCTCGATATCCAATTTCTCAATGAAAAGATCAAGGGGAGGGAACACAGGCCGCCTGCAACACTTTCTGACCAAAAGCAGCCTCCCTCGAAGAATATACGTCCAGCTTGTAATGCTTGGAGAACGTATGCATCGAAGTCCAGGTTGCAGCTTTACAGATCTGTTCTGCCGATGCCTCCGCTCTCTGTGCCCATGACATAGCAACTGCTCTAGTGGAGTGTGGCTTAATCCCAGCAGGAGGAGACAGACTTCTGGATTCATACACTAAAACAATAGCCTGCTTGAGCCACCTTGAAATCGTATGTTTGGATGCAGCCGATTCTTTAGATGGCCCCTGAAAAATTACGGAAGAGGTTACTCGATTTCCTGAACTGTGCAGATCGAGATAAATAAAACACCAAACAGCGTCTGACATCCAGCTTATGAAGCTTGCGTTGTTGATCCCCCACTGGATGTGGGTAAAAGGACGGAAAAACAATCTCCTGAGAAGAATGAAAGGTGTAAGTCTCATCACAACTTTATCAGAAAACATCTGAAGATACGGCTCATCAATAGAAAGACTCTGTAACCCCCCCACTCTTCGAGCTAAAGGCTACGAGGATTACAGTCTTCAACGACAGCAACTTCATATGAATAGAGGATAATGGTTCAAAGGGATCTTCAGACAGGACCGACAAAAGGAGGTTCAAATCCCAGGGTGGACAAATGTCGGCTTCAACCTGCTTGTCGCTTTAATAAACTGCTTAATCAGATGATTCTCTCCCAGTGAGAAACCTTTCACTGCTCCTAAGGCAGCCACATGAACTCTGAGAGTAGCTGGCTTCAACCCCATACGAAAACCATTCGAAAGGAACTGTAGAATTTGGGGAATCAAGGCCATAAGTGGATCAATAGAGCGATCTCTTCTCCAGATTCTAGAATAGAATTTTATTAGTGCCGGACTTTCTGCAGTGAACCATAACTGCAATAACTTCAGTCGATAACCCCTGCCGAGTCAACGATTGCCATGCTGACAAAGCCAGCCTGCTGGGATCCGGATGATACACCAGTCCCTGATAAAGCAGCGACCTGCTGGAGCCCAAGAATTAAGGATCCTCCTCTGCCATTTCCATCAATAGGGAAAACCAAGCCCTCCTGGGCCAGTATGGAATCACCAAAATGACTCTGGCTCTGTCCAGCCTGATCTTCCTCAGCACTCTGGTTATCATCGGAAGAGGAGGAAAAATGTAATTCAGCCCTTCTCGCCAACATTGTATCATGGCATCCACTGCTGTTGGCCTGTCTTGAGGAAACAGGGAGTAAAATCGTCTCAGTTTGGCATTTTCCTTCGTAGCCATGAGATCTACAGTCGGAAGACCCCACCGCAGGATCAGAAGCTGAAACACTGACGGACCAAGACACCATTCCCCGGGTAAAACCGATCTGCGACTCAAAAAGTCCGCTTTGACATTTTCTGAGCCCTTTATGTATTGCCTGCAGCGTCTGCAAATGCCCCTCTGTCCTGCATAATATTCTGAGAGTCAGATCCAGCAATGTCTGGTTGTGAGTTCCTCCCTGTCTGTTCAGATAAGCCACCACAGTGGTGTTGTCTGTTCTGACTTTCACTGCCTGACCTCTGGTCAGATGTGCCGTCATTTTGAGCAGCCAGGAGCTCTCGGTGATTGGAGGAGAGAGACGCTTCCTGAGGAGACCACATGCCTTGCCAGACACTCTGGCACCTCTCCAGGGTTGCTCCCCACCCTTGCTTGCTGGCATCAGTGGTGAGAATGAGCCACCGCTGCACAACCCATGGGACTCCCTTGGATAAATTCAGGTCTTTCCACCATCTGAGCGAGTAGAGTACACGAGGAGCCAGCATCATGGGATTGTCCAGAGAGCCCTCTGTGCCATCCCAACATCTCAATATTTCTCTCTGAAGGAGCCTCATATGCAGTCTGGCCCATGGCACCGCCTCTATCGTTGCCGTCATTGCTCCCAAGGCTGACATAGCCTGCCTGATCGAGACTACTCTTCGCTGAGAGAAACTCGACAAGGAACTGCATAGGCTGACCTTCCTCAGCTGAGGAAGGAAAGTACGGCATTGCTCCTAGTCCAACAGGACCCCCAAGAACTGTTTTCTCTGTGACGGAATAAGATCTGATTTCTGGTAATTGACTTTCCAATCCAGAGTCTGTAGACAGGAAATTGTCCTCTGTAGATGGCTGAGCAGTAGACTGTTGGAAGGGGCTTTCAATAGGGCTTTCCAGATAAGGCACAATCGGAATGTTCTGGGTTCTCAGAAAAGCTCTGCATCTGCACTCCGCTTAATAAACCTTGAAGATTTCATTCAGACCTGTGTGCCATTGGAAATTCTTCTGTCGCTGGTTTTGTGAGGTGGCCCGAGCCTCTACCTGTGTGCACCAGGCATCTCTGCCATTGATCCAGGGTGTGCGAGATCCTTCACCTATCTCTTCTCAGAAAAGCTACCACCACCACCAAGACTTTGGTGAAAATCCGAGGAGAGAATGACAGACCGAAAGGCAGGGCTGCAAACTGATAATGTTTTATCTTGTGCCGATCCCTGATCGCAATCCTCAGGAATTGTTGATTTCCCTCCCAAATCGGGATATGGAGGTAAGCATCCTGAAGATCGATTGTCGCCATGAAATCTCCTTCTTGTAATATTGAAACAGCTGATCTGATGCCCTCCATCCTGAAATGAATCTTTTTCATGAACGTATTTAGATAAACTAAATTGACCACCATCCAAAACTGGCCTGACTGTTTGGGGACCAAAAAACTGAAGAATAAACTCCTTTCCTTTCTTTGTTTCGAGGAACAGGAACTAAAACACGGGACTGCACGAACTCCTGAACTCCCTTGAGGAGAAATGTTCTCTTCACAAACTCCCTGGGAACCCTTGTACAAAGAAAACGAGGTTGTGGGCGAGAGGCAAACTCCAGCCTGTATCCTTCCCGGATAACACTCAAAACCCACGGATCTTCGGTGATCCTTCTCCACTCCTGAAAAAAATAATGGAGTCTTCCCCCTAGTGGCCTGAATGAGTTGGCGTCAGAACTGATCAGTCTTATGAGTTTCCTCTGACCTATTCCCTCTAGACTGAGGTTTTCCTGGTCTACCCCGGAAGGAACGAAAAAAGGTCTTCTTCCTTTCTCTAGATTCTTTGGCCTGGCTTGATGGACGAAAAAAATTCCATTTAGGAAAAAAAACGCTTATCCTGAGGCAACAATTTCTTTGTCTCCCCTAACTTAGAAACAAGTACCTCCAACTCTCTACTGAAAAGAAAGGGACCTTCAAAAGGCAAGGCACAAAGCTTGTTTTTTGATGCCAAGTCTGCCGCCCAGTGTTTAAGCCATAGTGCCCGCCTGCCAGCTACAGCCAGGGCAGAAGACCTAGCTGCCATCCTAATACTCTCTATTGAAGCATCACAGAGATAATCGGCAGCAAGCTTAATTATTTCCATGGAAGATTTTATATCCTCACGGGAAACTCCATCCTCCAGATACTGATCCAGCTGAGTAAGCCAAAGCCTAACAGACCGGATGACACAAGCTGTGGCCACCCCTGGACGAAATCCAGCAGCTGACAATTCAAAGAGTCTCTTGAAGGCAGCATCAACCTTCCGATCTCTGAAACTAGCTCCGTCTTCCACCGGAATAGTTGTCTTCTTAGCCAGTCTGGCAACCTCAACATGAACTTTTGGCGGGAGATCCCAAGCAGCCGCCACTTTTTCCTCAAAAGGAAATAAAACCTTCAATTTCTTAGGTAATGAAAACCTTTTCTCAGGTCTTTCCCATTCCTGAGAAATGATATTCGAGACCATCTCATGTACTGGAAAGACTCTACGAAACTTTTTCCATCCCAGAAACATTGTCTTTCTTTGTTACGGGGCTTCTCCACATCCTCCAACTCCATCGAAGATCTAACATCCTTAACGAGATGATCAATATTCTCCACCGAAAAAAGTTAGTATCCTCTCTAACATTCTCATCAGACGAGTCCATTACCACCTCATGTACTCCTGGCGATTCCACTTGGCCTGAAGTACTCGCTTGTGGCTGAGCTTGCGCGGCACCTTTAAATGTGTCAAAGGTCTGTTGCATGTTAACCTTGAACCAGGACATGAACTCCGACATGGCTTCCGGCACATCTTTTTGAAAATTCTCTTTAAAGCAATCCTGACACACTTTTTTCGGAAAATCACAAGGAAGTCTAGCCTTGCAAAGCGCACATCTTCTAGATCTTTCCCGGTCATCTCTACCTTCCGAGCGAGAGGACATGGCTACAGAAAGAAAAAGAAAAAAGAAAAGAAGAAAAAAACCCCAATGCAGAGCAAGCCAACTAGCAAATAAATAATGCACACGCAAGCAACTATCACTTAACAGAATGAAGAGAAAACCACACAGTAGTCGCAGAAAAGGGATGCTGACCGTGCCGCATAAAGCAAACAACTTTTTAAATCAGTGCCGAAAATCACGTAACCTGCAGCCGAAACCGGAAGTAACAACCCGCCTCCAGCAGAGCACATCAAACGCTGAATACGGCAAACAGTGCTCCTGCCGCCAGCGAAAAAACAGGGAGACAACCCTGCAGCACAGAGGAGGGGAATGCCCGTTGAACTGCCTCTGCTCCAGGGTGGGTACGGACAATTATAGGGTAATTATAGAATCCCTAAAAAAAAAACGGACACCACTGTATACTCACCTAGTCCTCGGAGGACAGGAAACAAGAACACATGGGATAGCTGATGGGGGGTGTTTTGTTCTTGTTTCCTGTCCTAGGAGGAGGGGCCATCTCTCAGTGGTGCTCCTGGGGGACCTGAAGAAAGTAAGTGCTACCAGCTTAGATATCAAATGGAAATTAAGTTGTATTAGTTTAAGCATAGATTCTGCTATGTTGATACCCATCATTTCCTATTTATATGGATTTCAGTCCTGAATAGCTGAAAAACTGTGTAAGTAATGTGAACAAAGTAGGCAGACCGGTCAATGGTTTAGTCAAAGTCAATAATATATTGTAAGCATATAAGCTTATTTTGTACTCTTTTGTTCCCTTTCATTGATACCCGGTAATTGTTTGGTTGTCTCGAATCATTTGGGCTAATGGTTCCACTGTTAGCACGAATAATAATGGCGATAAGGGGCACCCCTGTTGGGTTCCATTGCTAATTTTAAATCTATTGGATAGGGGCCCTCTAACTTTAGTTCTCGACATAGGATTAGAATACAAGCCATGTAATGCAATTAAGAATGCTCCTGTAATGCCAAATTTATTTAAAACTGCAGTCATGTAAGGCCATTGTAGCGAGTCAAATGCCTTTTGAATATCTAGGCTTACTATCAAAACCTGTTCTCCCGTTTGATTCACTCATTGAATAATGTTAAGTGTTCTCCTAATATTATCTGCTGCATTGTGCATGGGAATAAAACCTGTTTGGTCAGGATGTATCAACTGTAGTTTGTGTAATGGTGTCTATCTGTATGAGGATTAGGTATAGGCGATATTGTTGCCTCAAAGAGTTCCTGTGGTAGTGAGTCTCCTTTAAGTATGTTATTAAATGCTGTGAGTAAATGTGGGGTGAGTAGTTTAGAGAAATATTTGTAAAATTTGGAAGAGTACCCATCTGGGCCTAGCGCCTTATTATTTTTTAGTCAGCGTATTGCTGCTTCTATTTCTTCCTCTGATATGGGGGCATTTAGTTTAGTTCATTGCAAAGAATCAAGGTATGGACGGCTTAAGTGTGCTAAGTCTGTCTGACATTGTGTTGTATCTGGGGTAAAATCTTGGTTGTACAGGTCAGCATAGTATTCTTGAAAGACATTTGAGATACGAATTGGATCTAATACCGGTCTGCCTACTTTGTTGAATATACTAGATATTGGTGGTCCTTGCTCATCTAATTTTAGCCATCTAGCAAATTGTGTTGAAGCTTTGTTGGAGAAGGCATAAAATTTATGTCATGGCCATTTCAAGCATTGTTTCGCCTCTGTGAGTTGTAGCTCAGCTAGTTCTCATTTAAGTATCTGCATATCATTAAAAACACTATGATTCCCTTTCCTGATAGGGTTTTTATAACATTGGTTTAACTGAGCTGTCAACTGCTGGCATTTTACTAATCTATGTTTTTTTAGCTTGCGATCCCAACTTTATTAAGTGGTCTCTTAAATGTGGCTTGAAAGCTGCCCATATAGTTACTGGGGAAACATCAGCTGTACAGCTGTGTAAAAAGTATTATTAAATAAGGTAATGCAATTCCGATGTAATTTGCGAATTAAGTAATGAGGATTCATTGAATTATCAAATTTTGGATTGATGTGCCAAGGGAGCTAATTGAATTATTAGTGAGCATACATTATGGTCAGACCATCCCACTAGCCCTATATCTGCCTCCTTAAAATATGGGGCGAAATTGGACTGTGCAAAAATATAATCAATTCTTGAAACGACGCGACGCGAAGAATGCTTTATGTAAGATGTCTTATGTTTGGTAAAGCCTTGGATGATATAATATATAACAAGTCTACAGGAGGGAAAAGCACTTTTTTGCCTCAAACAAGGTGCTTTTGTGAGTCAACGAGGAAACAGATGCATTTTCCAGGAGAAAAGAGCAACCAAGATTTTATAGACCAGGTAGAGAATTTAATTTTTCAGATCCTCCAGAGTTAAGGCTTCTAGATCACCTAAGCAACAACCTAAAGCCCAATGATGGTCAGCATGCCCTACCTCCAGTGGGGGGGGAGACTCTTCACATTTTATGAGGTTTGGGCAAGAGAAAATCAAGATTTTTGGGTTTTAGCCACTGCAGGAATAGGAAATTGGTTAGAATTTCAAAAGACGCCTATTTTGAATCATTTTGTGGCCACAAGTGTGCCAATAGACATAGAGAAACCGAGAGTGTTAGGGCAATATATCCAACAGCTGTTAGAGAAACAAGCTGTAGCTCCAAGGGTTTTATTCACTTCTTTTTTTGATCACATAAGGCAACTAGTTTGGTGGCAGAAACCCAGCAATCTGAGAATGGGGTTTTCCTTGGAGGAACCTCCTTAGGTGGAGATCTTTACAGATGAACTTGGCATAGGATGGGGAGTCCATCTGCAGGATTTGTGGGCTCAAGCCAGCTGGAGCAAAGATCTCTTGGGGATCCCATCCAATGTTCTGGAGCTCAAAGCAGTGTTTCAAGCTCTCCTAGCATTTCAAGATGTCTTGATGGGTGCAGCAGTGCCTATCAGGTCAGACAATGCAGCAACTGTGGCTTATATCAGAGGTCAGGGGGGTACTCAAACTGCTTCTCTCTTCAGAGCAACAAGACCAATAATGGAGTGGACTCAAGAGAACCTGTTGGACATAACTGTTGGGCAGAACTTGAAAGCAGACTTCCTCAGTCGACATTGTCCCCCGAAGTGGGCCCTGAGTCCATCGTGTTTACTTGGATAACTTCACATTGAGGGTGTCCTCAGGTGGATCTGACGGCGATAGTGGAGAACACAAAGCTTCCAGCCTTCTTTTCATGAGTACCCTGTCCCGAAGCCTTGGCGACGGATGCGTTCGCCTAGAGTTGGGAGAATCTTTTTGTCTATATCTTTCCCCCAGTGCCAGTGATAATGAGAGTATTGCAGAAAATTTGGCATTATTCTAAATTGGCCTAGGAGGCCATGGTTCCAATTATTGAGGAGTTATCGATCCGAGAACCCTTGGAGCTATCACAGTTCCCGAGTCTTCTAGTCTAAGTAGTATGGGAACATCCAAATCCACACAGATTCAATTTACTGGCATGGAGGTTGAGCTGAGAAGTTTGAGGCAACCGGGGTGCTCAGAGGTAGTCATAGACACTTTGATCAAAGCTAGGAAACACAGTACCCTTGTCAAGTATCATAAAGTTTGGGAATGTTTTTCATCTTATGCAAAATTACATTACAAGTTTAACACAGTTGCTCCTTCTGTTCCGGATATTCTGGAATTCCTCCAAGAGGGACTGCAAAGAGATCTAAGTGCCAGCACTCTCAGGGGTTAAGTCTCGGCTTTATCAGGGATTCTTGGTAATAGATGGGCTAAAGACCATCTGATTCAAAGATTCTTTCAAGTGATCAGTCGTTTAAAGCCCGCAACAAGACCAGTCTGGCCCGCATCGTGGAACTCCGGGCTCTGTCGGTGGACCCGCCTTATACCATCTTCCATGACAATAAAGTAGTATTGAGGCCGGTGTTAGAGTTCCTACCAAAGGTGGTATATATTTACATACAAAGCACCACAGGGTTAATGATACTCACAACTGAGGTAGATCATATGCCAGGTACATTTGGTACATTCAGAAGTGTAGCAGATACAGCAAGGAAAGACACCCAGGTAGGATTAGTAAGTTGGAGTTGATAGG
>CM044431.1:91788766-91826516 GCA_024363595.1 Xenopus borealis
TTAATTCTGATTTATTGAGAATTTTCCAACAGAGTATAAAACATAATATGACAATTAGAAAGAGAAAAAAAAAACATATCAATATATCAATTGTGATTCGGAGTTCTTGTGTATACCAATAATTTTCCCCTTTGCTTTCTGTAGATAATTTCTCTTATCTAAGTAAGGGAATCCTCAAGTTCCGAATATGCATTAAACACATTAAAATAAGGGAAGAAGGAAGAAAAGATAGAAAATAAGAGATGAGACAGACTGTAGTGAGATAAAGAATTTTCCAGCAATTACATACAGTCATCGAGATGATACTCATTACTTGTGGGTAGGCAATCTTTCATTCTTCTGTTATTTATTTATATAATTTACTACTGTCATTTCTTTCTTGATGTAATCTCAACTTCTATGTACAGGATTTGTTTGGTTTACCTATCCACTGTCGTTTGCTAGAATCATCGGGAACCGATAAGGAGCGAGGCCGGCCCTCACCCATCCACCATCATCTGCAAGTTGTTACAGCTTTGCTTTTGATGTCTTTCCTTACACTGACTCAGAGTTCTGTGGTCTTCTTTACATCTCCGGGAGGTGAGGTGACAGGCCAAGCCAGGAACTGCCTCCCCTGCATCTGAAAGTTCCTGTTTAATCTATTCCTGTATCAAGGCTTTGTATCTGTCTGTTTCCTTGAACTGGGTCCAATAAAACCATTTCTGTCTGTGTTTCTATGAGTCTTGTGTAGATAATGTCTTGTAACTCTTGAATCTCTCAATTTCTGAGATCTTTCTGAACCAATCTGAGATTTTGGGGGGTGACTGCTTCTTCCAATTTAATGGGATTAGCAGTTTAGCAGTGTCTAGCATTATTGGTGTAATGGATTTCCTATATCTCCATATTGGGCTGTCGGTGAGGTGTAGAAGGTCTGTTATGTCTGTATCTGTTATGGTCTTAATGATTTCCCTTATCTGGGACCAGAAGCCTTTTAGTTTAGGGCATCCCCAGAAGACAGACTCCCGTACCTTCATTACACCTCCAACAAGTGGGTGAAAGTGTCTTGTAAATTTTGGCTAATTTAGCTGGGGTTCTATACCATTTGCTTAACAATTTGTAGATTAATTCATGTATTTTACAACATACCGAAGTGGAGTGCGTTAACCGGACAATTTTCCCCCATTCTTCTTCCCCTATCATAATGCCCAGTTCTTCTTTACATTTGTTTTTGAATGTCTCACTTGGAGGGATTCTATTGTTTAATATGCATTTGTATAAATAAGATATAGTTTTCCTTGGGACATTTTTCGATTCCCAGAGTCTTTCCACTGGTGAAGGCGTTTCTTTGGTTGTCAGATGTAAGCGATGCTTTGTTATGAAATGTCTCACCTGTTCTAATCTGAATTTATCTAGTTGGGAGGGGGGTGTGATGGGGAATAGTACTTCCCATGGGGGTACTATTGAGTTAGAAAGGAAGGAGGAAATCCCTGTATGTTTCTTTATCGGCCAATTATCATAGAGCTGAGGAAATAAGCCTGGGGGGAAATTTGGGTTACCCAGTATGGGGGTATATCTTGAGGGGAGGTGTATCCATTTTCCATTTTTTACTAATATGTCCCATGTCTGAAGTGTGAATTGAAGTTTGATGTTTTATCTGTTATATTTCGCTCTGAAGGTAATAGCCAGGGTAAGGCCATTAGAGGTGTTTTTGAGGACTCTTGTTCTATATCCACCCATAGTTTGCAATTATCGAAAAAACCCCAGTCGATACATCTATTAATTTGTGCCGCCTGGAGGTATGCTTCCCAATCCAGGAGCCCAGTCCCTCCTGTTTGTTTGGACGCTGTTAGCTTTGAGGCTGCTATCCGGGGGTTCCTGTAGTTCCAGATGTATTGAATGATCTGTCTTTTTAATTTCTGTATGGTGTGTTTAGGGGGAGGATAGGGGATTGTCTGGAATAAGTATAAAAATCTAGGAAGAATATTCCTTTTGGTTACATTTATTCTCCCGAACCATGATAGTGGAGGTTTTTCCCATTCCTTTAAGTCCTGTTGGATTCTTTTAAGTAAACCCTCATAATTAAGTTTAACTATCTGAGATATGGAGGTGGAGATCTTTAACCCTAAGTATGTAACATATGGTTGTGTATGTTTGAAGGAGAAGTTTGTCATAAGATCAGTGAAGTCCTGTCTGGGCATGGTGATATTAAGGGCCTCTGACTTGGCTAGATTGATCTTGAAGTTACTTAGGGTATGGAACGTTTTGAATTCTTCCAGCAAATTCAGCAAAGATATTTGAGGGTTGCTGATAAAAAATAATAAATCATCCGAGTACGCCCCTATTTTGTGTATTTTCTCTTTAATTGTGAGGCCTGAAATATTGGGATTTTTCCTCACATGGTTCAAGAAACTTTCAATTGATATTGCGAATAAAAGGGGGGAAAGAGGGCATCCCTGACGGGTTCCATTGGTAATTGGGAAAGGGTGGGAGAGAGTTCCATTAATTTTTAGTTTTGCTGTAAGGGTTGAGTAAAGTGTGAGAATCTGAGTCAGCATTTTAGGCCCTAGACCAATCATCTTCAGCGATTCTGAAAAGAAGAGCCAATCCACTCTATCGAATGCCTTTTCGGCATCCATAGAGAGGATCATGAGTGGTATCTTTCTTTTCTGCCCATAGTGCATGAGCGCGAATAGCTTGTTGGTGTTATCTCTAGCTTCGCGACCAGGGATAAAGCCGACTTGTGCTTGATGAATAAGAGCTGGGAGTAGGCTCTGGAATCTTTGTGCAATTACTTTCGAATATAATTTGAGGTCTATATTTAATAGGGAAATGGGCCTATATCCTCCTGGATCTTGTGGGTCTTTGCCTTTCTTATGAATAAGGGTAATATGTGCTTCTAGTATTTCTTTGGGTATGGATTTGACTTCTGAGATAGAGTTGACTGCCTCCAAAAAGTGTGGTATAATTAAATCTCCAAATTCCTTATAATAAGAAATGGAGAATCCATCTGGGCCTGGGGCCTTCCCTGTTTTCGCATCTTTTATGACTTGCAGGAATTCAGTTTTAGTGAGGGGAGAATCCAACTTCTGTGCTTGTGCTAGGGATATTCTATCTAATCCTGCTTGTGTTAAATAGTCCCTTATCCTTTCCAATTTATGTGTGTTTTGTTGGTCGAGGGGATTGTAGTGTGGTAGCTGGTATAATTTTGTAATATATTCTCGGAAAATCTCTGCTATTTCCGAAGTCTTGTGTACTGTGTTTCCCTTTTTGTCTTTGACTGCTAGAATGTGATTTTGAGTTTGCCTTCGTTTCAGCGCTGATGCCAATAATTTGCCGCATCTGTTTCCATGTTCGAAAAAAAACCTTTTGTTCCAATCTATAGCTTTCTCTGTGTATGCCGTATATATGTCTCTTAGTTGTAATCTGGTCTGGGTGAGTTCTGCCAAGTAGGAAGGATTTTTAGTCTGTTTATGTTGCGTTTCTAATATCTGTATCTTAGTGATCAGCTTATTCATTGCATAGGTTTTTTCTCTCTTTCTTTTAGCCCCATGTTTGATCAGCTCTCCCCTTAGCACACATTTATGGGCTTGCCAAATCACCCATGGGTCCATCCCTACTGTATGATTAACTCTAAAATAGTTTCTAATTGTTACCTCTAAGTCTTTTTTAATCAAGGGGTCTCTAATAATAGAGTTGTTAAGTCTCCACGTTGGACTGTAACTTGGAGTGGTTGGAAGATTTAGTACACATGTGACTGGGGCATGATCAGACCAGGTTATTATGTCTATATCTGCCTTTTCTAGGAGTGAGAGGTCGCTGTGTTTAATAAAAATGTAATCGAGTCTGCTATATACATTATGTGGGTGTGAGAAGTAAGAGTAGTCTTTTGTGGAAGGGTTCATTAATCTCCAGGTGTCGATTAGGATATTGTCCTTAAGAGAGTTTTTTATAGTGGTGATGGTTTTACGCGGTAGGTTTGAAGTACCTGTGGATGTGTCTAATCTCGGGTCTAGCGTGGTGTTAAGATCTCCCCCAGCTATAAAAGTTCCCTCTCCAAAATCTGTCAGCTCTTGTAAAAAGTCCTTTTAGCGCACTCACTTGTTCAGTTGGTGGTAAATATATAGAAGCAATAGTAAATTTGGAGCTGTGTATAGTCCCCTTTACTATGATGTATCTGCCCTCAGAGTCTGTTCTCACATCTAGAGTGGAAAACCCCAATGTGTCTGCTATGACAACTGCTGTCCCTCGCCTCTTAGAGTGGAATGGCTTACTCAGGAGTATATCCTTTGAGCCTTAATCTGGGGACTTGTCCCTTTTTAATGTGTGTCTCCTGTAGGAGCATGATTTGGATTCCCAGTCTTTTCAATTCCTGGCTTAGCCTGTGTCTCTTATAAGGAGTGTTTAGACCTTTCACATTCATAGTTCCTACCTTGACTTTAGACATCATGGTGTAAGTGAGGAATTGAGCCGGCCCCCCTCCTCCGATCCCCGATCCTTATGGGCTATAAGTTTAATGGTGTAGATGCTGGAAGAGAGGAAAAGGACAGAAAAGGATGAAAGAAAACATGAATATAACAACAGCATTTGTAGTAATGAAGTGGTATAATAACCAATAACCAAATCCCATATGAAGATTATCATATGGATGTAACTCTCAGGTTCCCCTCTAGGGGGGTATGTGCTCGGCCACTGGGAGGACGGTCTCCCGGTCCACGCGGGGTTAAATAGTTGAAAAAAAAAAAAAGGAAACAAGGGGGTGGGGGATGATTCTCCCCTCCCCCTATCTCTCCCCCCACCCAACACTCTGAAATGCTGAAGGTCCTTTGATGCTTTCTGGAGAGTGGGATGGTGGAAATATAGGATCAAGTTTTGATCAGCACTAGACGTGTATGTGGTGTCTGCCCGAGTTTCGGACCTACCCGGGGTTGGGTTCGAGATGTGGGAGAGGAGAAAAGGGGGGAGAGAGAAAAAAAGGGGGGGGGGAAGAAAAGGGGGATCAGTAGGGAGTGGGGGGCCGAAGGGGGGGAAACAAATCTTAAGAGGAAGAGGGAAAAGAGACCGCTGCCCCCTCACTTTCCTCCCCCCTCGGCTCCCTCCCTGTCCCAGCTTCCTCGGTTGCTTCGCTATAGGGATGAAGGCACCTTTTCAAAATACAATCCTTACCCAACAAATATAACAATTTAACTAATTAACTTAGAAACTGTCTCTATGTTTACTCCAGTAGAAACCATTTAGAGCTTGATAAGTGGGAAGTAACATTGCTGGATGGTGATCCGGGGGAACTTTGGAGGCAGTGCTCCTGTCTGGAGTAGTGGTGTAAATCCCCATTTTGATTTTATTTTTGTGTAGCTTTGGGTACTTTAGAATAATTCCGGGGACGGTTGTGCAAACAGAATTTGGGGAGAACGAATGTTCGCCAACTTTCGGTGTGTGGTCGTGTGTCTCTGTTTCCGTATGTCTTAAAGTGCTACTTCCCCTGTTTGTTCGTCTGTGGTGATCTTGTCTGAGTAAAGTTCCATATATTTTTCTTCCGTAGTTATAAGTCCCCTTGGGTTTCTGCTTTATGTAACCAATCTTGGAGTATATTTTCCTTTTTTGCTTACATTGGTCAGTTGTGCTCTATTGTGTAGTGGGGGACCTTCTCTTTTTGTCTGGGTGATGTGGTGTGGTTTCACTCCGATTTTTTCTTGGTGAGCTCTGGTGGGTATCAATCCAATGATCTGTGTTCAGATGTTCTAACCAATCGCTGTTATATGCCAATTCCTCCCATTCTTTTAATTGAATTTTAGGTATATCCAAAGCTTAGCAAAAAGATTCAGCCTCTGCTGGTTCCTTTAGTGTGAATTGCTTATTGTCTTTGGAGGCAATAAGGGCAAATGGGAAGCCCCAGCAGTAGGCTATGTTTTTATCTCGTAGCGCTGTAGTGAGCGGTTTTAATGCTCTTCGTTGCTGGAGTGTAAGCCAGGCCAGATCCGGAAAGATGGAGACTTCATAGCCACCATATTGGATTGATTGCTGGTTGCGTATCTTACGTAAGATTTCCTCCTTAATCACAAATTTGTGTACACAGCAGACAATGTCTCTAGGTCTTTCGTTTCTAAAGTGTTGAGGCCCCAATGTTCTGTGCACTCTGTCTAGCTCAAGGGGCTCTGTGATTTCTTTCCCCATTATGGTGTTAAATATGGCACATACAGTCTCTTTGAGTTCTGTTTGTGTAACCGACTCGGGAACCCCCCTTACTCGTAAATTATTTCTCCTACCTCTATTGTCGAGGTCCTCCATATGTTTCTTTAGGAGGTATATAAACTTATGATGGTCGTTGACTCGATCTATGACACTGTTACAAACGGTTTCTGTTTTCTGCAGTCTTAGGTCCAGTTGTGCTTGTATTTCGCCAATCGCCTGTACGTCTTTTTTAAGATCTGCGATGTTGGCTTTGTGTGCTTCCTGGATCGTCTGAGTGACTGCGTTTAGATCCACTTTAGTGGGTAGAGAGGCAAATATAGACCGAAGTTCTGTGGGTAGAGAAATTGTGCTGTAATCGGAGGCCTCAGAGCCTGCAAGACTGGGGCTGCGCCTTGCTGCATCTGCCATCTTGGGGTTTTCCGTCGTGGTCACCTGCTTTGTTCTTTTATCTAGGAACTTCACTAGGTCCCCTTATCCCCCTGCTTTGGCTGCTGGGTTGTTAAGGGGTTGTTTTCTTGTGTTTTTGCCCATCATGGTGGATAGGAGAGAGCCTTTATGCTTAAGAACTGGTGCGTGGACCGGGAGCTGCCGTCAAACACGTCCGTTCAGCCTTGCATCATGCTCCGCCCCCATTTAGCATATTTCGATGTCCCGTAGTTTTACTTGAATTGGACATGTGAGGCAAGCTTGCTTAAAATCAGCAACTGTAACTGTAAATGATAATATATCAGTCAGTGCTACAACTTCTATGTCCTCATCCAATGTATCAGAAGCTGCAGGTAAAGGTAAACGTGAAAAGCAATCAGCAGTTACATTTTTCAAACCTGGTTAGTATTGCATTTTGCAGTTGAAATTCAGTAGCCTTTCTAATCATCTAGCTTTACGCATTCCAGCTCTTCCTAGTCCCTTTGTGGTAAGTAGTGTAGTTAAAGGGCTATGATCAGTACATAAGGTAAATTCTCTACCCCATAGGTAGGTTCTCCATTTTTCTCTTGCCCAAACACACGCTAGAGCTTCTTTTTCAACAGTTGAATACTTACGCTCTGCATCTGTAAGTGTTCTGGATGCAAATGCAACAGTTTTCTCTGTATGATCAGCATCGATCTGTGTGAGAACTGTGTGAGCACCAACGCCATAGTCTGAAGCATCTGTAGTAACCACAGTGGGTAGTGCAGGATCAAATAAAGCTAGCACCGGACTAGTCACAATAAACTGTTTTACTATTTCAAAGCTATGTTGAGCAGATTCTGACCACACCAGACTTAAAGTGGACCCGTCACCCCAAAAAAATATTCAAAATCATATTTTATCACATTAGTCAAGCAAAATGAACATTAATTACACTATATACATTATTTTAATCTTGTTTTCTTCTGTCTGGGAATTCATAATTATAGCAAGCAGGCAGGAGCCATTTTGTGGACACTGTTATTAAGGCAAGCATTATATCATCTCAGAATCTTGTTTGTGCACCAGAATGGGGGACCCGATGTCTATCCCCATGTCCTGGCTACACAATTAAATGGTTAAGAGAACTGGGGGAATGTGTGGGGAGCAGTGACGTCTAGGAAGTGCTGAATGGAAAGTGAAAGTAATTATTTGCCCGCCTCTATGCCTAAGGCATAGAGGAGTGGCAGACAATATTTGATTGACAGCTGAGATTTTTAAATGAGCTTAAAACAGCTACAAATGCTTTAATAAAAATTTTAAATTTGATTTCATGTTAAATTTGAAAAGGACTTTTATTATACAGATTTTTGTCTGGGTGACAGGTCCACTTTAAAGTTCCACTTAGTAGTGCTGTGAGTGGCTCCACAACTGAAGCATAGTTGGGAATAAACTTAGAATACCAAGAAGTAAGACCTAAGAAAGCTCGATGGTCAGGAAATCAGATGGAGTAGGTGCTTGTGTAACCGCGTTGACATGGTCAGGGTCAGGCCGTAAGCCATCTTGTGAAATTATATGACCCAGAATTGACAGCTGAGTTTGTCTGAAGTGGCATTTTAAAAGGTTCAGTTTGAGTCCTGTAGAATCAATGCATTTCAGAACCTTTTCCAGGTACTTGTCATGGAGATCCACAGTTGGAGATCCCTTCCAAGTATAGCAGTACCCTTATTCACTATGTAAAAGTCACATTTTGCAGTATTTGATTCAAATTGCACAGTCACTGGCAAGCAACCAAGAACAGGGATTGGATCCTTTAAATAACTGACCAGTCTCAGGGCAGGGACTGAGGAATTCTGAGTAACACACACTTAGCTCACTTTCTTGTTTGATCCGGGTGCACCTCCCAAAGTGTCCTTCTACACTGGATTGTACTCACAAAGCTGAATGGACATCACTTCGAAAATACTTAAAATTGCCTTTATTTCTCACTTGCAGGGCAACATAATAGTGACATTTCGAGCCAAGCACGGCTCTTTATCAAGCTAGATAACTTGATAAAGCTTGATAAAGAGCCGTGCTTGGCTCGAAACATCGCTATTATGTCGCCCTGCAAGTGAGAAATAAAGGCAATTTTAAGTATTTTCGGAGTGCTGCCCATTCAGCTTTGTGAGTACAGTCTCAGGGCAGGTGCAACAAGTGTATCTTTTGCAAAGTATTTCAAGAAAATATCCTTTGGTAGTATAGAAACAGCTGAACCTGTATCAAGCATCAGGTTAATGGAGTGTCCCTTGGCAGCAGAAGCAGTACTGACATTGACAGTGCATATAAACTTGTCTGGAATAAATGTACCAGCTTTATCCACACTGAATACTGTAACATTAGTAGTTGTGAGTTCATGAACATCTTTAGTAGAACTACGGCAGACTGCAGCAAAGTGACCTGATTTTAAACATTTGCGGCACTGTATAGCTTTTACAGGACATTTAGCATAGTTTGCAAGGCGTTGTGTTGTACCACAGCGAAAGCATTATTTTTTATTTGTATTTGCTGCATGGTTTTGCAATGAATCCCTTTCCTTAGCACTGTATTTTTCCTGTGACTGCGCATTATTAGGCCACAGTTTTTAATTCACAATCTGTACATTCCCAGCAGTTAACTGACTGAGAGTTTTAGCCTCTGTCACAGCTGTTTCAATTTGGCTAGCAACTGTAATAGCTTTTGCAAGGGTTAAATCTTGCTCTAGGAGCAGTCTCTCTCTACCAAATCTTTTACTGGTTGGGTCCATATGTTTGAAAATTACATTATTGATGCTGACCAAGGGGAAACTTCTGCTACTAGAAAGTAAGCTTTACTTATTCACTGCCTGGGATTAGAGGGACAGCATATATTCTATACATTACCTGAGGAGACCTGGGAGTTTGGGAATCTAATAGAAGAAATGCTAAGAGACCAAATAGTGGAAAATATAAACTCACCACGAGTTTATATTTTCCACTATTTGGTCTCTTAGCATTTCTTCTATTAGATTCCCAAACTCCCAGGTCTCCTCAGGTAATGTATAGAATATATGCTGTCCCTCTAATCCCAGGCAGTGAATAAGTAAAGCTTACTTTCTAGTAGCAGAAGTTTCCCCTTGGTCAGCATCAATAATGTAATTTTCAAACATATGGACCCAACCAGTAAAAGATTTGGTAGGCTCACCAGGGTTTGGGAGTAGTGATGGGTAAATCTCCCCAGTTTCGCTTCGCTGAAAAATTTCCAGAGAAATTCGCGAATTGGTGGAAAATTTGCGAAACGAGTCGCTGCACGTTTTTGACGCGTGTCGCGTTCAAACTTTGCCGCGTCGCCAAATTCCGCTGGCGTTTCACGAATTTATTTGCCAGTGGCGAATCGCGGGAATAAATTCGCCCATCAATATTTGGGAGAAAATAGAAGTAGAAGAGACATCTCATCGCCAATGTATGTTTTGGTAGCTGAAGATGAGCAGAGCAAACCTGTGCTTTATTAGCAGCCATTACATTTCAACAGTAGCTTGAAAGTAATACAAGTATTTCACCCGGAGAGTATGCTGTATTTTAAATAATTGTTTTTATTTTTATTGCAGGTAAAACATGCAGGTAAATTGCAGGTAAAACTTGCATGTTTTACCTGCAATAAAAAAAAAGATTTAAAATACAGCATTCTCTCCAGATTAAATACTTTTATTACTTTGAAATGTGGCATCCTGGTACAGGGGCTGCAACCTGTTGACAAGTATTGAGATACAACTTTCTGGGACAAGAAATATTTTTATTGACATTAACAGTAACTTGAACTCTAACCCTCTTAAGCAGTATAGAAAGTATAGTGTATGCACAGTATACTCTTGTGCACAGTGACAACTACAGGCAACTTGCACAAACACAAAAACAACCATCAGTAAGATTTTATTATTTGGCACGGTTGCCATAATCGGATGGGAAAAAACAAACCTGCCTGATCTTGCGAAAAGGCTCGAGTTACACGTCAAACAGCAGATATGCTCTGTAGAACATAATAGTGTTATCTTTTATCCACTATTTATACTGTGCCACATAACATTTTTTCCATTTCTGCCATTGCTACACAGCAGATTGTGTATGTGAACTATAGTAATGTTTCTGAAGCAAAAAGATCAGTTTTACCAGTCTCCCAAGTCTCTCCTGGTGGCTCCTTTTATGCCCCCAGCCTCCCAGTAAGCCCCTACTGTTCTAAAAGAGGAGAGTGTAGATGTATATTGGAGCCTAGGTGACAGAATTATCTTCGCCAGCCAACTCTGCCTCTTGTTCTATTCAGCCTTGAGGTATCAGTAATTATCTGATTCCTTTTGTCTGTACAGACTCTCCTTCAACATGCTTTAATCCTTTGAACTAAGGTTTTAGAAAGAAATCAGATCCTCCACTGCTTTTAATGTAACTGTCACATGGCTCCCGCCTAGGCGATGTGCATTGATGGGGCTCCCACAGGGGTGCTCCTACAATGAGGGGAGCTGAGGTGCTCGCCTCAGGGGGCATCTCCAGCTAGGCTTCCAGGGGCGGCAAAAAGCCTTTTAGAGCCGAATTTCCAGTTTTTAAACAGGAAATTCAGCTTTACCAGTGCGAGAGAGCGCAATTGTGCTCTCCACACTAGCGTTGCTGCCTACCCCCGTAAATGTAATTGGGCTGGGGAGGGGGCGGCATTACAGGAGCCGACTCAGGCGGTGATGTGCTCAGGAACGGTGCTGGGCTCCCCTCAGAATAGTAGCCCAGACAGATGGTTGTGAGAAATTTAATAATTCTGATGGATTCTGGTTAAGTCTGTAGTTCCTTGTTGCAGGGGCCAGTTAACACATGGGGATATATTTATCAAAGAGTGAAGTTAAGAGTGAAGTTCCACCACTAGAGTGAAATTCCGCCGCTCTCCATTCGTTTCTATGGGATTTTCACTTTCACTTCACCCATTGATAAATAGGCCTTTCAAAATCCCATAGAAATTAATGGAGAGCGACGGAATTTCACTCTAGTGGCAGAACTTCACTCTTTGATAAATTTACCCCATAGTGTTATGTACCTGTGTCTCTGCCTAATGGAGAATTCAACAAAGTCTTCCCATTCAGGCCCTGAACTGCAGCTGCTGCATCATGAGGGTTCTCACACTCTACAAATGCAAATCCAGGGTGCTTCTGAGCAACGCAAATCTGATGCAAAGGCCCATAGACCCAAAATGCCTGCTCTAATACAGCTTTGTTGTCATGCTGACCAAGATTTCCAACATAAACATTACAGTTCTGTAATTTGGAATCCCGGGTTGGTGTGTGGCGTGGGTTAGCAGTTAGCAAACACCCAGTGAGTGTTTGTGGGGTCCTTGGTTAGAGTTCTGAAGTTCTCCCAGTAGGTCTCTGGCAAGGTAGCATGGTAGGAAGTACCTGTTTAACTACATCAAACTTAATTTATTGTGGGTACGGCATTTCTCATTACATATCACTTGTCATACCCAGAATTTGGCCACTCAGTTTTAGGGACCTCATAATCCTCACATATAATTTCCAAAGTCCTTAAATAAGCATCAATACTTTCCTTGCCTTCATTAAAAGAAGGGAAAGCGACATGTGTTAACTGTTAACTTTACTGCAATATTTGGAATTTCTGGACCTGCTCCCTGTTGATGCATCTCCTGGCTATGTGCTTGCTTGACTTTGAGGATGGTCAACTCTAAGGGGGAAATTCACCAAGCGGCGAAAATTCGCTAGCGTTGCCTTCACTAACATTCGCCACATTTCGCTAGACGAATTTTCACCAGCGCTACGCAAATTCACTAAATTCGAAGTTACGCTAAGGTCGGCGAACTGTGGCGTAGTTACCCTAGTGTAACTTTGCCAGGCAAAGCGCATTTAGGCTAGCGATGCCTAATTTGCAGGAGAGTCCTTTTGTCTGTACAGACTCTCCTTCAACATGTTTTAATGCTTTGAACTAAGGTTTTAGAAAGGAATCAGATCAGTTCCTGCATCGTTTCTGACATAACCTTCACAGCTTCATTACAAAACGTTTTCAGCCCAACTTATCCCACAACTCCAAAAACATTTTCAACATACTGTATAACTAGCGGAAAACCCTTACCCCCAGAAATTAACAAGCCAGGGTATAATTACAGGCCTATATCACTGCTCAATTTAGACATTAAAATCCTAGCCACCATACTCACAAATCTTCTAAACAAAATTTTAACAACAATAGTACACAAGGACAAATTTGGATTCATTCCCACCGCCAAGTGCCAGACAACATCAGGAAAATTACTGGCCATGTCAGTGAAAGACAAGTGAAATACAACACCTATTCCCTGCATAGAGAATAATGCTGCAGAATTATCACCTAACCCCGACACTTAGGGGCAAATTTGCTATTATTTCCAAAAATAAATTCGACCAAATTTGAAATTCCATAAGCATTCGACCATCAAATGCTTATCGAATTGTTTTAGGCTATCATTTTGCTCGATATTCGATTGCTCAATGAATTCATACGATCAGATACCGATCGTTCGATTTCACGAAAAAAACTCTTGAAACTTAATTTGATTAAATTAGTACGATTCGAACGATCGAATGCTCCGATCGTACGAATGGCATTCGAGCAGGACTATGCAGCCTATTCGAGCATAGGCTTGTATTACAATTGGTAGGTTCAATCTGGCAAAGTAGGCAGTCGAATAACTTTAAAATTTTGAATCCTTCAATCATTGAATTATCGAATATCCGATCATTCGATCTATTCCATATTCGATGATCAAAGAGGCCAAATTTACATATCTGATTTCACGAAAAATTTGTACGATCGTTATATGATTGTTATACGATCGAATTCGATCAACTTCAATCATTTCACATGAATTTCGTAAATCGGCCCCATAGTTGATCTATTCTATTCAGGCAATGTTATCAGGAGTTATTTGCCTCCAAGGTAACATGCACTGAAACACAATTCCTTGATTATCTGGGAGTTGTCCCATTGCCATACCTTCTGAAACCATGCAGAAACGGTTAGATGAACCCAAAATTGAAGAAGCAATCAAATCCCTTCCCACAGGCAAAGCTCCTTGCCCAGATGGCCTCCCGGTGAGTTTTATAGGCACCACCTGACATTGGTGGCTGAACCATTAACGTGGATGTCTAAAAGGGTGGTTCACCGTCAAGTTAACTTTTAGTATATTGTAGAAGGGCCAATTCTAAGAAACATTTCAATTGGTCTTCATTATTTATTTTTCATAGTTTTTTTAATGATTTGCAATTTTCTTCTGTTTTTTTGCAGCTTTCAAATGGGGGTCACTGACACCATTTAAAAACAAATGCTCTGTAAGGCTACAAATGTTTTGTTATTGCCACTTTGTATTACTCATTATTCTATTCAGTCCCTCTCCTATTCATATTCCAATCTCTTATTCAAATTAATTCAGGGTTGCTAGGGTAATTTGTACCCTAGAAACCAAATTGCTGAAACTGCAAACTAGAGAGCTGCTGATGAAAAGCTAAATAACTATAAAACCACAAACAATAAAAAATGAAAACCAATTGCAAATTGTCTCGGTATATCACTCTCTACATTATACTAAAAGTTAACTCAATGGTGAACAACCCCTTTAATGGATTCAACCTTTTGCCCATTTCACCAGATGCTGCTCCTAGTCATCCAAAGAAGCTTGTTAAAAGTCAACAACATTAAAGGGGTTTTTATGAAATATGAAATGTTTTTATGAAATATGATTTTTTATGAAACATGAACTATGATTTTTTTTATAAAATATGAAATATGGTATTTTTTATGAATTTGTTTTATGAAATATGAAATGTTTTTATGAAATATGGATTTTTTATGAAATATGAAATATGATTTTTTATCAAATATGAAATATGATTTTTTTATGAAATATGAAATATGCATTTTTTATGACATATGAAATATGGATTTTTTATGACATATGAAATATGACTTTTTTTATGAAATATGAAATTTTTTAT
Organism: Xenopus borealis; assembly: GCA_024363595.1. NCBI lineage: Eukaryota > Metazoa > Chordata > Amphibia > Anura > Pipidae > Xenopus > Xenopus borealis. Next base: position 91,803,330 of record CM044431.1, read on the forward strand.
GAAATATGATTTTTTTATGAAATATGAAATATGATTTTTTAGTAAACATGAATTTTTTAAAATTCTTTTTATGAAATATGCATTTTTTTATGAAATATATAATTTTGATATTAAATATGAATTTTTTTATGAAATATGAAATAGGAAATGTGAAATGTAAAATAAAATATAATATATATATAGAATTAAATATATATAATATATATTTTGTGGTAAAAACCTCATTGCACCCCTGCCTAATGTTATAAAAATTAGTGGTGAGCACAACTTTTCCTTGTTTTTTGTTGTTATACTGGAGCAGTGACCAGCTACTTGTTGTAGCCCCCACCCTTCCCAGCTATAGTCAGGTGATCCCACTGGTGTCTAATAAAAGGGCAACCAAGTTTGGGAATTTTACTTTGAAAGCAGCAAGTAAGTTGCAGGTAAAACGTAGTCCCTTTATAAAATGTATAATGTAGTAATGGAATTCTTAATGAATCAGATGAAATTTGAGCATAGGACTGGCCAGATATGGGATGACTTTGACGTAATTGGCCAGCTTATGAAATATTTTTTTTTAGGAAATATAATTTTTTTTATGAAATATGAAATTTTTTTATGAAATATGATTTTTTTTAATGAAATATGAAATATTTTTTATGAAATAGAAAATATGAAACAGGGGTAAAAAATTCATCAAAAGATTGGGAGAGGAGGGATATCCTACCTACCCAGTAAAACAAAAAATAACAGTGGTGAGGAGGAAGTCATGATAAATTTTGATTGGTTATGTTATAGGTCCTACCTCCTAGTCTGGGAGGGGCAATTTTGGGAATTCCAGGTTTTGTAAACACTTGGTACTAAGCTTAACTGAAGGCTTGGAAGGAGCCAACTGCAGTTTAGTATAATAGGAGGCACTTTTTTTCATTATGGTGTTTCATGCTTCAGTCATCTGCTAGAGCAGTTATATATGTGTATAGTTAAATTTATTGTTAAGATGTCTGGCCAGTACTTTTGTTGGCTTGTATATTTGGTATGAAGAATCTGTTGATTTGAATCAAGGGACTTCATTCAACTCAAGCTTTTCAAATTATAAATATATAAAAGTAGAAATGTATTTGCTACAAAAGAGGTAGCCTTACGTGTTTTGTGTTACAATACATTTCATTTTATTTGCTCAGTTGTGTATGAAGCCTCTGTTTAGTAAACTTAAGAGCTCAGTCAAACTCCAAATTATACATTTATTTTGTACTAACACTTAGGGGCAGATATATCAAAGTTTGTGTGAGTTTTTTTATTCAAATTTGAATTTCATAGCGAATCTTTCGAAATGTATTATTGTTAATTTGACAGTGGAGTTATAGAATTTGATAATTGAGTTTAAAAAAATTGAAAATTTAATTTTTTTTATTCAAATATCCGATCCTTCAATTCAAATTTGATTAATCAAATACAAAATCTAAGAATTAAAAATGTATCAGTATTCACTCTAATTTTATTTCCAAATATTTTTTTTACCTACTTTGACCTGTCAAGTTCCATGTCCCACTTCAAAAATTCAAATATTCAAATTTCTATAATTTGAACATTCTATTTAGCCTATCTATCCTTGGATTCAGTAAATGGTTAAAGGCTCCATGGGATTATGGGAAATTTTGGATTACCAATATAAATCTACACCTGATGCTATTTTACTTTAAAATAGAGTGTCACCCCTCTCATTTTCTTACCTTCAACTCAGTGGATAACATTGAAGAAGGACTTTTTCCTAATTGGACAATTGCCTAATTTATCTAGGAGTCATTAATTGCATTCAGATTTTGATCACACACCAACTTGAAATCAACAGGATTCCCTGATGTTCATCATAAGTGTGAAATCTGTTATTCCTGGAAGTGTCCAGGATGCCACTATTCTGCCTCACTGAGCTCTCCATCACCTGTTCACCCATCGACAAATGCCAGAGGGCTGGCTTGTGGGTAAGTTATATGTAAAATTTTCTTCAAAGCAATTTCAAAGATTCATGTAAAGTTATGTACATGTATTTTGGCATTGACTAGCTACGATCTTGCTACAATAAATGAACTATGCATCTTGGGACTTGTAGTTTACTTCAATTAAGTGACTTTGCCAGGGATTGTAATTAATGGCACCTGATTGACTTAGAAGTTGTCTTAGTGTTAAAGGGACAGTAACGTAAAAAAATTTTATTTAAAAAAACAAATGCATTTACATTACTTACCTCCAATTTGCTGATCTTTCCTGCTGCTTGGGCAAGGCTTTGGCGACAACTGAAACCGGCACTGTCCCACGGTGTCCAATGGGTCTCCACCATCTTCTTGCTTGTTCTCCTCTATGTGCGCGCTGCTGTGTGTCTCTTCCGGGACTGACTTCCTGTTTCATGACGTCACTTCCGGAAGTGACGTCACCTAGCAACCAAGGCATCAAGACTCCTTCATCTCCAAGGGAACAGACGCCCCCCACAGAGCATTCACCTCCATACAGTTCTTCCCTGCATATTAGCTTCCTCCCTCCCAGTACTGTAGCGTCCCTCTCTATTATGGCACTTTAGCTTGCTTTCTCCCTCCCCCGTACTGTAGTGTTGCTCTCTAAGCGGCGCGTCCATCTCTCTGCTGCACTTTAGCTTTACTCCCTCCCCTACTGCATAGCGTTCCTCTCCTCTTTCTCTCCGGTTCTTTACTTTACTTTCTTGCCTGTGTCGTTCCTCTCTGACCCCCCTTCCTCCCCCGTGCTGTAGCGTTCCTGTCTCTCCGGCTCTTTACTTTCTTGCCTGTGTCGTTCCTCTCTGACCCCCCTTCCTCCCCCGTGCTGTAGCGTTCCTGTCTCTCCGGCTCTTTACTTTCTTGCCTGTGTCGTTCATCTCTGCCCCCCCCTTCCTCCCCCGTGCTGTAGCGTTCCTCTCTGTGTATCTGCCTCCCCTTCTGCGTAGCGTTGCTCTCTCTCCGGCTCTAAGAATCAGCTGTCACCCTCTACCGCATGCGTGCTGTGGTTTCCTCAGAGATACAGCCGGAAGTGCTGCAAGGAGGAAGTCACATGGACGCGCAGGCTATGGAGATCCTGTCGCCACGTCGCCTTTTTTCTATTTCAATGGGGTGTAGGTATTTTGAATGTTTTCTTTCTAAAGGGAAGGTTTTTTATTTTGAGACATTATGGTATGCCTTTTATTTTGGGGGTATATTATTGATTTTTTAAATAAAAAATTTTGACGTTACTGTCCCTTTAATCAATTAACTATTAAGGAGGGAGGGGGCATGTTTCCTACAAAGTTGATGCTGAAATTGCACTTACAATGCCTCAAACTCACCAGGGGTGCTCTGCTTGATTGCCCCTGGAAGGTTTTTCATCTCAGCATTGTCTCACACCAGATATTGATGAGGATCTGAAATAAAAGATTAAGGGGTATGTTGACAGATGGAGAGATAACCAACCACAGAGAAGAAGAGTGCATGAGAGGCTCATCAATGCACACCTTAGTTGTAAGTCTACCAAACCAAAGAAATAGTTAATTTCTAGCATCAAGGGTGTCCAAAGCCAAAGAAGGCCACATATTTTGGTGGGCCTTTATTCCTAAATTCAATTAGGATTTTTCCAATATTTTCACTTACCTTTCAAAGCATGTTATTCCACTGGGAATGTTTTCATTTGCTGATACTTTGAACCTATTAGTGGCACAGGCTGGAGGAGATGGAGTATGAGGTAATAGTAGTAGGCATTAGCACATAATATGAATGCTGGGTAACCAAAGTAGGCCACAGTTTGCCAACAATACTTCATAGTGCAAAGTAACAACCAATGCTTTTTGGGGGAGATTCATCAAAGAGTGAAGTTCCGCCACTAGAGGGAAATTCCACAGCTCTCAATTCATTTCTATGGTATTTTGAAAGGCGTATTCATCAATGGGTGAAGTGAAATTTCACCCTTTGATAAATACGCCTTTCAAAATCCCATAGAAATTAATGGAGAGCTGTGGAATTTCCCTCTAGTGGTGGAACTTCACTCTTTGATGAATCTACCCCTTTGTCTTTAAGGCATACCAGATACCTGTGACTTGCTGTTTAAGTAGCACAGGCTGGAGGAAGTAGAGAAGGAGGAATTTTAGGCATTAGCACATATTATGAGTGCTGGGTAACCAAAGTAGGCCACAGTTTGCCAACAATACTTCATAGTGCAAAGTAACAACCAATGCTTTTTGGGGGAGATTCATCAAAGAGTGAAGTTTCGCCACTAGAGGGAAATTCCACAGCTCTCAATTCATTTCTATGGTATTTTGAAAGGCGTATTCATCAATGGGTGAAGTGAAATTTCACCCCTTGATAAATACGCCTTTCAAAATCCCATAGAAATGAATGGAGAGCTGTGGAATTTCCCTCTAGTGGCGGAACTTCACTCTTTGATGAATCTACCCCTTTGTCTTTAAGGCATACCAGATACCTGTGACATGCTGTTTAAGTAGCACAGGCTGGAGGAAGTAGAGAAGGAGGAATTTTAGGCATTAGCACATAGTATGAGTGCTGGGTAGCCAAAGTAGGCTAGCCAATAATACTTCATAGTACAAAGCACAAGGTACACTTTTTTTTTACTTTAAAGTGTTGACACTTGATGAAAATTTGCTACAGCTAGAGCAGTGGCAGCAGGAGCAGCAGAATCCTCAGCAGCATGACCTACAGGAAAAATCTAATATAAATATAGATACATATATTGGACATATGCATAACCCATAACAAACAAAAGGTTGTGAAGGAAGTTGGCAAAGCTCATATTTCAAGTTACATTGGTGGTGGGTTTTACATATTTGGGGTGGCATAAACATGACAACATTAGAGTGAGATTTTTTAATTTGCTGTGATGTTTGCGGTGGGGCAAAAAACAGAATCATATGTAATTGCAACTGTACTTGGCTAGTAGCCTGCTGTAGAGATCCACCCCCCCCCCCCCCACATGCTAAAAAAACTATTTTATTTGTCATTCCAAATACTAACTCAAATGGAATGGCAGAGCAAGGGAGATGAAATGGTTGAACCTCAATCTGGAATGGCAGAGCAAGGGAGATGGAATGGTTAAACCTCAATCTGGAATAGCAGAGCAAGGGAGATGGAATGGTTAAACCCAGGGCCGGATTTACCTAGCGGGCGCCCCTAGGCCCGCTGTCATTTGTTGCCCCTGTCACCTCCCTTTTATTTGCTCAAATTTTCATCATCAGGACGGAGCAATGGGAAAATTTTAATTTCTGAACCAATGTGGGTGTGGTTGGGCAGCATGCCGCCCCTAAAATCCTGCCACAATAGGGCCCGGGCATAGGTGACCTCTCCTAGAGTTGCCACCTTTTCTTGAAAAAAATACCGGCCTTCCTATATATTTATCTTTTTTTCCTATTAATAACATTGGGATCAAACATCAAAATTACTGGCCAGGCCGGTAAAATACCAGTCAGGTGGCAACTCTAGCCGCTTCACAAATCCGGGCCTGATTAAACCTCAATCTGGAATTGTAGAGCAAGAGAGATGGAATGGTTAAACCTCAGTCTGGAATGGCAGAGGAAATGAGATTGAATGGTGAAACCTCAATCTGGAATGGCAAAGTAAGGGAGATGGAATGCTTAAACTTAAATACAGGACACAAAACATTATTTGCATGTATTGCATGACACTTCATTTTTGCACATTGACATTAATGCAGTTTCTAAACATTTGTGCTATAGTAGGGAAATGGTTAGCCGCACATAAATAACTAGTACATAAACAGCAATCCTGTAAAGAAAATCATAAGGAACTCCTCAAATGCAAAACAGGAGCAATATTTAGGCAAAGGAGTTAAATGCTAAAGGGGAAATGATACATTTATCCAAATGTTACGGATGTGGAAAAAAGGAGTAAGAGAATTTTCTCCAGTCTGTGTCACGGTATTGTCCTTCCAACTCTTCACAGACCTCTTTGCCCATTGTGTCCAACTGGTTTTAGCCTGAGTGGAGGGACACACCCTCTGCCTGTCTTCTGAGCTTTAGTTCTCCTGGAAGCTAATTTTGCCCTTATCTATTGCTTCAGGTAAATGAAGCGTTTCTACACAATGTTCTGTTCCCTGTGTATAGCACCTACAGCATTGACTTTGTCCATTACCTGCTGGCAGATTTGTTGTCATTTTACAGCACTGATGTGATGGGGACTGAGTGACTCCCAAACAGCACATCCCACTGCACTAGACCTTCATACATTAGTACTCCGTTCTTGTCACTGGAAAATCGCCACCCCAGTTTGGTTCTGGGGCCCTCGTATCCTCCTCCTGTCTCCTCCATGAGGTGGTGGTTGCCGCCTCCTCCTCTTCACTGCTAGGCAGCCTCCTGGGGGAGCTCCTCCGTGACCCTTGGTGGGGTATGGGACATGCTGTGTGCCCCAGATGGTGAGCAGGACACATGGTGTACCCTGGGGGAGCTCTTCCATACCCCTGGGTGGGGTGCAGAACACACTGTGAGCCCCAGACACCCTCCCTGTTCTATGGGGCCCCCTCCATGACTTGCCCTCCTCCCCCCTATGGGAACTGCTCTGCAATAATCTCCTCCCCCTACGGGACCTCCCACCTGCCCTACTCTCCTCCCCACTACCGAACCCCCCACCCTACTCTCCCTCCCTATGGGGACCCCCCGACCTACTCTCCTCCCCCCTACTATGGAATTTCCCCTGGCATCCCCTCCACTCTGGGACCCTCTCCCTAATGTTCCCTGCTCCTCCTCCCCCCCAGGAACCCCTCCCAGTGACAACCCAGCCCATGCCCCCCTCTCTCCCCTCCTGCAGGGTCTAAGATCGCACAAATGTGGGATCCAGCCACACATGGCACCTTCTCAGGGATGCCCATTAGATATAGGCTGTTATTTGCTAACAGAGTGCTTGCTCTTGCATAATTGGTTTGATTCTGCTGCCCTAGGTTAAGGTTTAGAGTGGTGCAGGAGCCCTGGGGGAATTGTAAATATCCTTTCCTCTTGCTGTTGGTTAAAACCCATTTCTATTCCTCCAGCTTTCTCATTTAACTCTTTTGAGGTCCATGCCCTTCATATTTTCCACCCTCTCTCTGTACGTGTAGCGGTCATTTACAGACCCCCCTTCATACTCCTCCTCTGCTGCCTTCCTTTCTGACACCTGGCTTTCTTTCTTCCTCTGCACTGATAGTCCTGCAATCATCCTTGGGGATTTTAACTTACACATCAATGGACAAACACCCCTGCTCACTTTCTAGATCTAGTCTTTACTAAAAAAAACTCTCTCTCTCTGGTTTTACCAGTAAAATTCTTCCCCCTTTCCAACCACCATTTGATTACATTTTCCATCTCTCACTCTCCATGTCCACCTGCTTCTTCCCCCACTGTCTTAGTTTGAGATACATGTAAAATTTACCTCCCAGCCTTAGCTCAGTCGTTCAGGTCCAGTCTCACTTCCTTTAAGGAGATGCCTCATCCTGAAAGGGAGTATAATCACACTCTATCTTTTACTATTGACTCATTTGCCCTTTTATAGGCTGAGCATACATACATGCTCAGAACCCATGACCCTGGCTGAATCCACAAACCAGATTCTTACGCTCCTGTATGATATCTGCTGAACGTATATGGAAAGAATCCCATATGCAAGCAGACTTTATTCACTATAAATTTCTACTCTCATGCCTAAATTCTGCCTTGTAGAAGGCCAAGCAGAAGAACTACAGTAACCTTTTTAACTATCACAAATCCAATCCACAACGCCTGTTTTCTTTATTCAATACTCTTCCCCATCCCTCATTGATAGTATCAACCAATCTAACGCATTCTCCTCAGGACTTTGCAAAGTAGAGTCCATCCTCAATCAGGTCCCTTCCTCTACTAATGCAAACCAACTCCTCTTTCATATGCCCCCTTCTGCATGTCTTAATTCCTTCTCTCCAGTAACAATGTCTGAAGTCTCCAACATTCCCCACTCCCAACTTGCCCTCTTGACCCGATGACTTCTTCTCTGCTCAAACACTGTGTGGCAGAGCTTACACCACCAATTACTCACATCTTCAATTCTTCTCTAGCTTCTGGAACCTTCCGTTCTCCTCTCAAACAGGCCTGGGTAAAGCCTATTCTTAAAAAGGCAGACAACCAATCCTGTCTGTCAAATTACCGCCCTGTCTCCGTTCTGCCACTGACTTCTAAACTCCTAGAATGTTAAAAAAGAAAAAAACAACAACCCCACTCTCAACACACTTTAATAAACTTGCACTTTTCCTATATCATGGAAGTAGTGTGGGATAGTATCCCTAAGAAATATATAATAAAACCTATTAGGCAGAGGTGGAACTGTGGGGGTGCCTATAGAATATGCTGTATTTAAACGGAGTCTGCAACTGCTAAATGCAGATCGCAGAAAGTGTACCTCGGATCCCACCCTTCCACACAGTAACCTGTAGGCTGCCTGTCTGTCTGTACCTGGACACAGTGTTACCGTCCGCCGAGGGTAACTGTAATGCATATCATAAACAGGTAGAATGTGACCTTATTTCTCCTCTGTTCCAAAAGAATCTAATCTGAGCATGAAAGAAAGACAAGCCTTGAAAGATTAGAAATTGTGAGGACAATCCATACAAAAAGTACATCTATTTTTATGCACGCTACATATATGATCTTATATTTATTTGGACAGTTGACCAACAGGACTTTGATAACTTCATGTTTTAAATTAATCATAACTCCCTTAATCTCCGCTTTACTTCTGTATTTCATCCTAAAGAGATTAATTTTTTGGACATTCGTTTGATTGGTCAAAAAGATTTTGTTTCCACCACTCTTTTTCGTAAAGAATGTGCAGCTAATACCATCTTACAGGCCTCCTCCTCTCATCCAAAGCATTTGATAAAAAATATTCCCACGGGTCAATTTTTAAGACGTTTATGCTCTGACTTTCAGGAATTTGTTAAGCAGTCCTGTTTCTTGAGAGATAGACTCCTTTCAAGGGCTTATCATTTACTTATCATTTACATATACTCACGAAAGCTTTCAAAAAAGCATTAAATACTCAAAGAGAAACATTGTTCTATTATTCTTCTAAGAATTCGAATAGGATACAAAATAAACATTCAGAAACCCCACTTTGTATTCTAACTTATAGTCCCCAACTTTCTAATATTAAAGATATCATTAATCGGCACATTCTAATACATCAGACAGATGATAAATTGAGAACTATATTGGGCACTAAGTGCAAATTTGTCACCAGGAAATGCAATACAATAGGAAAGATCCTTTCACCCAGTGTGGTTTGTGAAAAGAAAGAAAATTCTGTAACTTGGCTTACTCATCAGGGCAATTTTAAATGTGATTCAACAAGATGCAATTCATGTTTAAATATGTTATGTGGTGATACATTTGTGTCCAATATTACCACCAGAAGGTATAAGACACTACAATATATTAATTGTGGTACCAGGAATGTCACATACCTTATTAGTTGTAAAAACTGTAATATTCAATATGTCGGACAAACTTCACGATGTCTAAGAGAGAGAATTAGAGAACTTATCTCAAAAACTTACAAATGTTTCTAATGTTTGTGTGGATGGTAACATTAAATATCTTCAAGTACAAGGTATTGAGTGGATAATGACATCATGTAGAGGGGGAGACATCTTAAAGAAAATGCTTAGACGGGAAGTCTTTTGGATCTTTACACTTGATACAAGGTTTCCTAAGGGCCTTAATTCAGATTTTGATGTATCCTGCTATTATGATTAGAGATTGGAAGAAGAAAATCAGTTTTTAGCCCTTTTCACTTATAATCATATTTTTATATTCATATTCATATTTATATACATATTTATGTATTTATATACATTATTTAATCAATTACTATTGATTCAGAAATCATATTTATGACATATTTTCAGATTGTGGTTAATGCTTATTCTGATTTAACCATTAATCATGTGTTTATATATATATGTAAAGACATTTTTGTATCTATGATGATGTATTTATATTAATTTACAGCATACTTTATTTCAACAAGTTAATATTGTCCCTATTATATTGTAAAACTAAATTGGAATAATTTGCAATACTCATGTATTTACATATTTTCATCTCTTTAGCCCATCTTGTAGAGATGTGGCTTACTTTGCTTTTAAACTTTGTGATGTGTGTGTTTTTCTCTTTGACCCCTCCTTGTTTTGTGATTGGTTGCTTTGTATTTAAATACTGTGTCACAACTTGTTCATTTAAGCCTATGATTAAGTGTCTTTTGGACACGAAACGTGTCAGGCGAGTGATGACTATACAATAAAGTTTTTTGGTCTGATATGAACGTGGATATCCAGTGTGCCTTGCACCAACTAGTTTGTATTAGAATCACGGAATGTCTGCTCCCTGAGCTGAGGGCCTGGGGCTGGAGCACCTGGGCCATGCTTCTATTGTGGTAAGAATTTCCACATCACTAAATGTGTTGCTTCTAATTGTTTGGTTTAACTGTAATGCAAACAGCTCTTGCTAAGTACTGCGTGCCATGCTGATGGTATCTGTCAAAAAATCAGAACCTGCTCAGTACCCTCCCTTCCAAAGAAGACCGCTAAAGACCTGCCTGCCTATGTCAGGAACAAGTGGGAGATAATCTCCCACCATCCACCTATGCCACCAGCACCACCTCTGCCTAATTGGTTTTATTATATGTTTCTTAGGGAAACTATCCCACACTACTTCCATGATTCCATTATGGGGTTGTTTTTTTCTTTTTTAACATTATACCATTAAAGGTTAAGTTTTAATTACAACACAGACCTGAACTTGTTAGCTGGGATAGCACTGGTACTGCATACTGCTCATGCAGCACAACAGGTGCTACTCCAATTAGTGTTTGAATAACTTTCCACACACCCATGATTTGTTGGACCCTCTGCAATCTGGTTTCCGGCCTGGTCACTCTACTGAGACTGCCTTGTGCAAAGTTATAAATGATCTTCAGGTTGCCAAAGCCAAAGGTCACTTCTCCATCCTTATCCTCCTTGACCATCTGCATTTGACACAGTTGACCGTTCTCTGCTGATGCAGATTCTGTGTTTGCTAGGCATCCGTAACAAGGCTGCATCTTTCTTTTTACCTTTCTAACTGAACATTCACTGTCTTTCATTAGTGATGGGCGAATTTATTCGCCAGGGCCGAATTCGCGGCGAATTCCCGCGATTCGCCGCTGGCGAATAAATTCGCGAATCACCAGCGAAATTTCGCTTGGCGAAAATTCGCCGAAAAAACGAGTTGCGCAACGTTTTTTGACGCGACGCGTCCTTGCCTAGGGTGCCACACCACCTTGGCCCAGCTTTGACGTTTCCTGTGTAAAACTGTTGTGGCTCCTTATATTTGGAATACCATTCCTGCATCTTTCCAGAGATAATCCTCTTTCAATGTTTTTAAACGAAACTCAAAGACTACCTCTGGGAGCACCTGGATAACACTTGAACTGGAATCTGGCACTTGTATGACAGTGTCACCCACTGTAAATTACAGCACTTTAATACCCCTCTGAATTGTTTCCGTAAGTTACCCTCCCATTTAGACTGTAAGCCCCAAGGGGCTTTTGATCCTTTTGTCTACTTGACACTGTGTAATTATATTTATGTGAATTGTATATCTAACAATGCACTTATTGTTACTTATTAATGCAGTGAACCCTTGTTTGCTACTACTAATTTATTGTTGCTGTAAAGTGCTTTGACTTCAAGGAGCGCTATACAAATAAAAATATAAATACAATTATGTTGTGGTAGCAATAAAACAGTAGGTTTTAATTGATACACTTTAGTGTATGGTGGTCAAAATTAAGAAAAGATAATGTATACAAATAATGCCAGGTCCAATAATATCTCTCATACTTGTATAGCTTTAAAAATATTTTATGTCTGGAAATCATTTTTGAAAATCTGCTGCCATCTACTGACCAATTCAGGATACAACATATGATTCACATTATGCAAAAAAAGATAGAGGGCATGTATTAATGCACAAAGTCATTTATCTATGCAAATGCACCTGTTTCTAAAAATGATGATCATAAAATTGGTAAGCAACCATATACCACATCAAGCTAACCCCTATATTGTGGTTCAAGCCTGGCACCTCCTTGCATGGAAGCAATTCTTGGGAAAAGGGTCTCCTGACATGGACATTGGTTTCAGAGGAGAAGAGAGGAGAGGAGAGATTGCCAAAACCCCAGCAATCGTTCCACAGGCTTAGTCCTGTTCCGATTGCAGCTTTTAAAGGAGAGAGACTGTCCATTTTTAAAGGAAATGCTTCCATGCAGGAGGTGCCAATCTTTGAAAAATATGACCAATGTCAATAGGGGTTACCTTGACAGGGTATGTGGCTTACCAATTTTATAATTATAACTTTGTAACTACAAACCCTTGCTTTTGAAAACACATACACTTGCAAAGATACCAAATTACTTATGAAACAGGAGACAAGGGAATGTATATTGATCAATCTCATCTCTCTTTTATTTATGCTTGTAGCTAATTTGGCCAGATTATTAACATTTCTGTTTCATTTACCTATTTTAACTGACTAAAAACCAAACATAAAAAATGAAAAAATTATTTTCTAAAAATATCACTCTCATGATGATTCTAAAAGTTAACTCAAAGGTGAACAACCCCTTTAATCATAATCATTTAAAAAAATCAAACTGTATAATGACTAGAGTAGTTAAAAATTAAAACAACATCTAAAAACCTTGGGGCACATTTATCAAAATGTGAGATGAGAGTTCACCACTATTGATGAACAAATCTGTCCCATCTCACTTCACCAAAAAGTTTGCAAAACTGTAAAACGATTCACGAAAAGGCAAAAAATCCACAAAACACATTGTAGTCAATCAAAAAATGTTTTACCCACAATTATTCTCACTCCAAATGCATTAAAGTCAAAGGCCCAAATTCACTTAAGCGCAAAGCGTCTAACGCTAGCGCTAATTCGCCCGCGTGATGTCATTTCGTAACTTCAGAAATTCACTAACACCGACTTCGCTAGCGAAGTAGATAGACTTGCGCAACTTCGCACCCTTACGCCAGGCAAAGTTGTGCCCTGATGAAGGATCGTAATTTCGCAACTACACTACCGGTCAACAACCTGAGCGTAAATTTGTACTTTAGTGAATTTGCGTAGCGCTGGCGAAATTTTGCCTGGCGAAGTGCGGCGAACGGTAGCGAAGCCAACACTGGCGAATTTTCAACTCTTAGTGAATTTGCCCCAAAGGGTGTTTTTTTGTGGCAATTTGTTCATCCGAATGCAAGTCAATCGCATTTTTTTCTTGTCATCTTTTATATGGCTGGGAATTCCTCATTTTCTGAAATTCCAAAATTTGCCGCCATCCATGGCTGGCGAAAAAATTTACTCAACACTAATCATCATAGAAAGTGGAACTTTCACCCATAGCAATGAATATAAAATGGGTGCTTTTTTTCCTGTAGTGGGCTCTAATCAATTTGATAAATCTGCCCCTTAGATTTTGAAAAAAAAAGTGGCTAGGCTTCATTTTATTACTATCACAAAGTTTAGCATAAAATAGCAAGCATATCAGTCATAAAACATAATTAGAGATCCTGGGTCGCATTTATGTAGTACAGGGATGCTTGAGCACAAACTAAATGTGTTTCCACTCCTACCCAATCGGTTGTGCAGAAATACCATAACCTTTCCCATTGATACAGTGCTGCAAAATGCATGTATTGTTGTAATATTATATTCAGTACAATGTGAAAACAAAGCTTGCATCAAATATACTGATATATGAGCCATAGTATTTGAAATCTACTGCTATAATCAAGAAAAATGTTGAGTCCCTTCAGAATCAATTGACAGGTTTTTTCCAGATTAGTAGACTTAGTAGGACTTTACACTTAAAATAGAGCCATGGAGTCTCAATTGTACTGAGATCTGGACTTTGACTGGGCCATCAAAGGTTTTTTTTTTTTTTTTTATAAATGAGGTTCTACTTTGGCCTTTTATTTGGGATCAGTGCCCTATTTAAAGATAAAAGGGGAATGCAATTAAACTCGCAAAGATAAAACAATCTGCACCAACAAGAATAAAAATCCACATCTTCCAATGTAATATTATTCCTTAAACTGCCATTGCATTGCAAAGTTTTAATCTTAAGAAGTGCTTGAAGGTGTATAATAATAATCTTTTGGAGCAAACATAACTTTTTCAGTAAGAAGTTTTATTACATTTACTGTGCATTGGTGCAAACTATATAATTCGCAAATGGTCTTCCACTGTCGGAGGTGGCCGCCAAACAGTTTCCGGGTTCATATAAGCTACAATAATTTTGAGCAAAATTGCATTGCAAATAGTTTTTACGTTACTGACTTTTATTACATTCCCCCGAAAGACTCTTTACCCCAAACTTAAGTTTTTTTTTAGCAGGCTAAACAGGTTCGCTTTTAGGGGGGGTTACTAATCAAAGGTCAAATTTTATACAGTTTCTATATGAGCTTTTTTAAAACCTCAAATCATGGAAAAAGTCAAGTCAAGAAGTTCTGGGTTAACAACCTGAAACCTTGAATTCATTTATTTTCTGGCGGTAAAAAACTCGAATCGCCAGAATTGATCAAGTTTTCGAGTGAAACCCACAGAAAAAACTCGAACATCGTGAAGGCTGTTAATATCTTCAAATGGTTCAATGCGCAGTAGCTCCGCACCACAGAATCCTCCAACTGCACATGCGCTAGAAAATGCCAGTCAGTACAGGATGAAGAGCAAAAAAGACAAGATGTAGCCAGTGAACTCCGCTGGACAGGACCTGGAAGGAGGGGTAAGTAGCAAGTAAGCCCCAGGGATGGGAGGAGGGTTTTTTTTTCCCTTTCATGTAAACACAGGGAGAATTATGTACTAGATACACAGATTGTTTAGGGAGAGATTTGGAGTGCATTATTTATTTGTTGTCATAGATATACTTGAAACTATGGTTATATGACTGATATACCAATATTTTTATAGATCTGTAGCCACATCATGACTGAGCAAATGTGTCCCTTACCAAAGATTAGACCTTCAAGAGGGGCTTGAACTAAAAACCTTTGTTATCTGCTGCTATAGAGGTACATATTGTCCTGAATGAATTAAGACTTTATTTTCTCTACCATACCTATTATAACCTCTGGGGAACTACTGCCTCTCCTCTGCTCCCCTCTAAGAAAATGGGCCGAGCCAAACTGACCAACTAAATCCCTGGGATATAGAAAAACCTTACCCTTTCATAAAATAGAATAGTGACATCTACTGGCCAGCCACTGCACTAAATACTTTCACAAAGGAAAAAGGAATCAGCTTCCCTTCTAGAACTGAGGACCCAATCTAGGGGGCAGATTTATTATTGATCGAATTTTGGAAAAAAAAATTCGAAATTTGACCATATGAATGAAAGGGAAGTAAAATCCTTTGAATTCGACTATCAAATTTGAAGGATTGTAACGCAATTCGATCGATCGAACGATCCAATTTAAAAAAAATAAGATTGATCAATTGTTCGAATCTATCGGATCGAACGATTTAATCCATCGATCGAATTTTTTTATTCGATCAAAACTAATGATTCGCAATTCGGTAGCTTGGTTCTGGCGGGGAAGTAATTCGACCATCGAATAGTCGAATAAAATTTTATTCGAATATTCGAATTGTTCGAATTCGAATATTCGATGGTTGAATTTGCCTAACTTGCATATTCGAATTTATTTTAAATCCGATCGAACTTCAAATTATTCACGTGAATTTAGTAAATCTGCCTCCTAGTATTTAAATTATGCTCAGGGGACCAAAGTACCTAAAGGTTAGCAAAACATTTACCCTTCTACATGTGGAAAAAACATTTTAGGGGCATTATATTTGGGCTCCTTGAGAAAAACCCCTGCTCTATGTTGGAGTAAATGTAAGAGTGATTATATTAGTAATTTGATAATTAAATTGCAGCAAAGATTTCATTCATGTTGTTAATAATGAAGTGGAGGAAGATCCTCACAAGAAAGCCAAATACTCACAAAACAAATCAACTGGATGATTAGTGGTGACAACAATAGCAACACCATTTGGAAGCAGTAACACAATATATGGCAGGATTAAATTTTAAATTGATGTTTAATAGTATAACAGGGTAATGGTTAAAGGTGATAAGATCTTATCCCCTGCAGGCGCTGGCTTACTCCCTCCCGGTGCGAGCTGCCATGTTTTAGGAAGCGCATGAGCAGTATGAAAAGCTGCCCGAAATTGAGGCAGCTTTTCATTCAGCTTATGCGCATGACGTCACATGTGCATACTGCGCATGCACATGCACTGTCATGGCGGCTCGCACCGGGAGGGAGCAGGGGGCAATTTTTTTTAAACTACTAGAACCCCAAACTGGAATGTGGGCTCTATCAGCCCACACCTTTGGTTTTGGGAATTTTTTTGGACCCATAGGTGCCCTTTAAAGAACAAGTAAACGTTTTTTTTTTCTATCTCTAAATTTGCTCTAAACAGCCCCTCAAATTAATGTACCTTAGTCCCTGCTGCAAGTCTGCTCTGGTTTCTGTGTTATCAGCAGCTTGTTTCACCTTCTTCCTGGTGCAGAGTGAAGCCCAGCCCCTTAGCTTACTGAGCTGACCTTATATCTTGGACTAGTCCAGGAGATCATTTGCATACTATGACATAGCAGAGAGCAGTGTGTGTAGCAGCTTTTGCTTGGGGAAACTAGCTTACTAATGAAACACTGGCTCCCTCTTCCTCTCTATTGTGGAACAGCAGCAAATGGACTGCTCAGTAAACTAAGGGGCTGGGCTTCACTCTGCACCAGGAAGAAGGGGAAACAAGCTGCTGATAACACAGAAACCAGAGCAGACTTGCAGCAGGGACTAAGGTACATTAATCTGGGGGGCTGTTTAGAGCAAATTTACAGAAAGAAAAAGAAAAACATTTACTTTTCCTTTAAGGTTGTTCTTCTAGGTAGAAGCACAAACTAATTATGATTAAGTTGATGTTTTATAGAAGAACAGGGTAATGTTAAAGATAATAAGATTTTAAACATGGAAGCATTTATTAACTTGAGCCTACAGAGTGTAACAGTTGCTGCAGATGGATACAGAGAACAATGTGAAATTGAAAATTCTATTTCTGCACAAGTATATTTTGAATCGTCTATTTTTTCCCATGACAGTATCCTTTTAAGTTCTTTCTTTTTCCTTTGGACACTTAAGAGGAGTGTCTTAAAGATACTGCATGAACTTCCGTTGAAAAAAGTCCATCAAGTTCAACCCCTCCAAATTAAAACCCAGCATACACACACACACCTCCACTCTTTCACACAAACCATATATGCCCATAGTTATACTAACTGTAGAGTTTAGTATCAAAATAGCCTTTGATAGTATGTCTGTCCAAAAAAATCATTCAAGCCCCTTTTGAAAGCATCAACAGAATCAGCCATCACAACATCACCCGGCAGTGCATTCAACAACCTCACTGTCCTCACTGTGAAGAACCACCTACGCTGCTTCAAATGAAAGTTCTTTTCTTCTAGTCTGAAGGGGTAGCCTCTGGTGCAGTGATCATCTTTAAGGGTAAAAAGGTCCCCTGATATTTGTCTATAATGTCCTCTAATGTATTTGTAAAGTGTGATCATGTCCCCAAGCAAGCGCCTTTTTTCCAGAGAAAACAACCCCGACCTGGACAGTCTACCCTCATAATTTAAGTCTTCCATCCCTCTAACCAGTTTAGTTGCACGTCTCTGCACTCTTTCCAGATCATTTACATAATTTACATTTTTGGAAATGTCACCAAATTACCAAATTTAGGAAAGGTTTGTGGTTTGGTGCTTTAGAGTAGAAAGACATGCATACCCATTTTGGATTCAGGGGAATGTGTACTTTCCATATTTGGGGTGATCTATCTTGATACCTAAAAGTATGTGTAGAAATACAATGCTGCAGTTAGGAAATGTTTAGGTGATTTTTGGAAATGTCACCAAATTTAGGAAAGGTTTGCAGCTTAGTGCTTTGGAGTAGAAAGACATGCATACCCATTTTGGATTCAGGGGGATGTTTACTTTGTGAAAATGTATGGTTTGTGGGGGTGAACTTACTTTTTTGTTCCCCTCTAAATGATGTAAAGCTGTTGATTTTGCAGTACCTGAAATGACAGACCATATGGGGGTCTTCATTTTGGGGCTTCTATATAACACTTGCTAAGGTAAAACTATATGTATTGGATATCAAACTATTCAGAGGACCCCAGGCTTTCATATTTGGGTTGATTTATCTTGATACCTAAAAGTATGTGTGGAAATACGATGCTACAGGGTGGAAATTTTGAGGTGATTTTTGGAAGTGCCACCGAATTGCCAAATTTAGGAAAGGTTTGCGGCTTGGTGCTTTGGAAATTGTATGGTTTTTGGGAGTGAACTTGCTTTTTTCTAACTTTGTCCCCCTCAAAATTAGGTAAATGCGTTGATTTTGCAGTACCTGGAAATACATAACTGATAGCTCACATGGGGTGTCGACATTTTGGGCCCTCTATATGCCACATACTTAGGTACACCAATACATATTGAGCATCAAAATGTTCAGTGGACTCCTGGCAATCATATGTAGGGTGTTATACATTGGTACCTAATGATGTATGAGAGATACGATGCTGAGCTCTGAGGTAATTTTTCAAAAATTGATCAATTTCTATAAAAAATTATAACTTTAGGATAAAATTGCAACTTGGTAGTTTGGCATACAGAGATATATTTACCCATTTTTGATTCTGCAGGATCTGTTCTTTCTAATAATGGGTATTCTTCTAGGGTAAACCTACTGTTCGTGGAATGTTTGACCTTGAAATCAGAAGTATGCCATTTTGTGGAGCGGTGCTTTTGGTAGTGTACTGCTTAGAGGTTTTGCTCTATAAAAGTGAGAAATCTACATAAAACGATATATATTTGGTATTGGCCTGTTCAGGACACACTGAACTTTCTAAATCTGCTGTATTCTCATTCATAAAATAAATTATGTTTCTGATATATGCGTTTGTATCATGCAAAACTGTTTTTTTTTTAATACACTTAGAAGCCCATATATTTTTACATCAGTGGAATTACCCCAAAATTCTAGCATATTTTGAAAGCTCAGGTTATCTAAAAAAAAAAACATATATTGTTTTCCTGGGTAAACTAAAAGACCCCCCCAGGAAAGGCCCTTAAAGCGAAAGAGTACAAGATGTCTAAAAACTGCTTGACAGTAGATGTTTGCATTTAGGACAAAATGGCTGACGGCGAAAGGGTTAAGGAAACTCCCAACATGCTGCCATTTAGCATATTACATGCATTTATATTATTTTTGCAGTACATAACCTTGCATTTATCAACATTGAACCTCATTTTCCAGTTTGCTGCCCAGTTTCCCAACTTAGACAAATCACTCTGCAAAGTGGCAGCATCCTGCATGGAACCTATAGTTCTGCACAATTTAGTATCATCTGCAAAAATAGAAACTGTACTTTCAATGCCCACATCCAGGTCATTAATAAACAAGTTGAAAAGCAAGGGACCCAGTACAGAGCCCTGTGGTACCCCACTCCAATTAGAAAATGTTTCACTGTTTGTAGCCTATCTTTTAGCCAGTTCTCTATCCAGTTACAAATACTATGTTCCAGGCCAACATTCCTTAATTTAACCAGTAACCATCTGTGTGGCACTGTGTCAAATGCTTTAGTGAAGTCTATAAATCACATCAGCCATCCCAAAAGCGAGGTCCCTGCATACCTTCTCATGAAAAGAAATTAAGTTCGTCTGGCAAGATGTATTACGCATAAAACCATGCTGGCACAGACTCATAGTATTGTTATTTGCTATGAAGTCCAATATCTTATCCTTTATTAATCCTTTGAAAAGCTTTCCTACCACCGACGTCAGACTAACTGGCCTATAGTTTTGAGGCAGAGAATGGGATCCCTTTTTTGAATAGCGGCACCACATTAGCCATTTGCCAGTCTCTCGGCACCATGCCAGAGCTCATTGAATCCTGAAAATTAAGTAGAGAGGTTTGGCAATCACAGAGCTTAACTCGTTAATTACCCTGGGATGAATCCCATCTGGCCCTGCATCTTTGTTTATCTTAACATTTTATAATCTCTTTTGAATTTCAGCTTGTGTGAACCATGCATCATTAGATGTATTACTAGAATTGGGACTAAACCTTCATTAGCTGATTCCTCATTTGTGTAGACAGACAAAAAGTATGCATTCAGAATCTGAGCTTTTTGCTCGTTCTCATCAACCAGCTGACCCCCCCCCCCCCTCTGATAATAAAGGTCCTACCCCTTCCTGTTTTATTACTATTAATATATTTAAAAAATTATTTTGGATTCTTTTTACTGCTTACTGCTATATCCTTTTCCATATTGATTTTAGCTTGCCTGTTCAGTTTTGTTCAGTGTTTAACCCTGTGAAAAGCATTTCCCACTTAATAGGTTGCAGAGATGCCCTTATACTGTCAAAGTTTGCACGTCTGAAATTCATTGTTTTAGTTACTTCCTTATAGAATTGCCTCTGCAACAGAATCTCAAAGGAGACCATGTTATAGTCACTATTTCCTAAATGCTCACCCACATAAATTCTAGAGATGAGTTCAGTACTATTAGTTATTACAAGTTATTCCTAGTAGGTTCTTGAACGAGCTGGGATAAAAAGTTGTCATTTAACATATTTACAAACCTACTAGCTTAATCTGTCTTAGAAACCCCATTACCCCAGTCAATATCCGGATAATTGAAGTCACCCATAATAATAACTTGACCTAGTTATGAAGCAGCTTCTATTTGTAAAAGTAGCTGGGCTTCATACTCATTACTTATACGAGGTGGTTTATAGCATACACCAATGAAAATTTTCTTGGTAACCCTATGCCCAGTCGAAATCTCTACCCAGAGGGGTTCCAAACCCTCACCAGTGCCCGTAATGGTTATTTCTTTAGTGCATGGCTTTAATTCGGGATTTACATACAAACACACTCCTCCCCCATTTCTAATCCCTCTGTCCCTCCTAGAAAGGGTGTAACCATTTAAATTCACAGTCCATTCACATGTTTTATCCCGAAAGCTCTCAGTGATACCAATTATATCATAATTTTTAGAGCATTTTTTAGAGCATGCAATTAATTCTAGTTTAATTTTACTTGACAAACTTTGTGCATTTGCCAGCATACAGTGGAGGTTACTACTTTTACTTTTTTAATGTACATTACTTTGAGTGGAATTATATGTTAAGTTCATTCATTCTGGTAATACATCCCATCCATTTACCTGCAACTACTATATACTGCTTTAACTGTTCATTCTGGTAATACATCCCATCCATATACCTGCAACTGCTATATACTGCTTTAACTGCTTATTCTGGCCTACTCTGCTTTAGTGTCTCTGACAAATATCTCAAACAAACATCTGTGTCCACTCCTCAGTGAACAAGAGATATTTTTATAGCCCCAAACTAGGGTCTGGTGTCTGTAGAACTCAGCCCTCTGATAGCTTGTTAATTTATTAAGTAGTCAATCAGGGTCTGTTTTTTTCCAATCAGCTAGATATAAATTCAGGCCTAGTATTGGGGATGGCACGAGTGTCTGGGGGCATGGCACGAGTACTAACATATGCAAGTGCTAATATTTCACAAGTGCTTAGAAATGGCAGTTACACAAGGCAGTTGGACAAGGTATTGACAAGGCAAAAGGAACTGGATTATCCTCCATCAACTTTGAACCAGCTGGGATAAGAAGAAAAAAGATTTGTTTTTACCTACCAGTTTGTAACTTGTTACTCAAAAATGTTTTATCCTGTTTTTCTCCTCCTTTCACTCTCATGCTTCATAAAACATTTCTCACTACCCCCCCCATTCAGTCCCAATTCTATACAAATCTCAGCCTCTCTAATTTCCTCTCCTTCCCGCTCCACACATGAAGTATATAAAGTACTCTGTTTAACTATTCAAGGAAACACCTTTTTTCATACAAACTAAGAACTTACAAATCCTGCTCTCACTTAGTCTATCTCTCCTTTCTATTGATGGCAGCTGGGGACATTTCCCCAAACCGTGGCACCTACCCCATCCCAGTTATATCACAGCCACAGGCATCTTCTCTTCGCTGCAAAAAGTACAGAACTCTTATTCCTATACCCAAAAATCCAGTTAATCTTTCCTGTGCTCTCTGGAATGCCAGATCTGTTTGAAACAAACTCACTGCTATACACGACCATTTCCTTGCCAATTCCTTTAAAGGAAAACTATACCTCCTGAACAATGTAGGTCTCTATAAACAGATATTGCCTAAAACAACTCATATTGAAAACCCTGCTTCATGTAAATAAACCATTTTCATAATAATACATTTTTTTAGTAGCATGTGCCATTGGGTAATCATAAATAGAAAATTGCCATTTAAAAAAATAAGGATCCAACGTGCACACAAACATACCAAACAAACTATAAAGTTAGGTTACATGAGCCTATTAACAACAGAGTTGGGTCTTTTGCTTCAACACTTCTTCCTGTTACAGTTAGAGTTTAAATATTTCTGGTCAGGTGATCTCTGAGGCAGCACACAGACC
The DNA here is from genome assembly GCA_024363595.1 of Xenopus borealis. Lineage (NCBI taxonomy): Eukaryota > Metazoa > Chordata > Amphibia > Anura > Pipidae > Xenopus > Xenopus borealis. The sequence continues at coordinate 91,825,936 of CM044431.1, forward strand.
ATCATGAAATGGTGGTTTAAGGCAAGAGATGTAAAAGTGCAATATTTACTTAAATATATATACCAGGTAGGTAAGTTTCTTTAATATGTCACTTGATTTGATATAAATCTGTTGCTCAAAAATTCATTTTTGGGGTATAGTTTTCCTTTAACCTACTCGCACTTACAGAAACCTGGCTTTTCTCCCACTGACACTGCCTCACCCGCTCTGTCCTATGGGGGCCTACACCTTATTCATACTCCCAGACCTGGAAACAGACCTGGGAGTGGGGTAGGGTTGCTTCTCTCTCCCCTGCATTAGGCTCTTTTCCCCCGTTTCACTCTGCATTGCTGTCATATAGTAACATACATAGTAAGTTAGGCTGAAAAAAGACTTGCGTCCATCAAGTTCAACCTTTTTTTTTATTTTATTTTTTTTATTTTAACTGCCTAACTGCTAGTTGATCCAGAGGAAGGCAAAAAACCCCATCCTAAGCCTCTCCAATTTGCCTCAGAGGGGAAAAAAATTCCTTCCTGACTTCAAAAAGGCAATCAGACTAGTCCATGGATCAACTTGTATAATGAGCTATCTTCCATAACCCT
>CM044431.1:91829285-91878767 GCA_024363595.1 Xenopus borealis
CATTGAGGTGCAGCCCATCCCTAGCAAAGAGCCTGTAGCCGACTGAGAAATCAGCCCATCGACCACCTGGACCAACCACACAATTTTTGGACAACTTTGCTGCCTGGCTTCCTTGCTTTCTTTCATCTAACACCCCATGCATCATATTAGGTGACTTTAATATACCTGTTAACAACATTAACAACCCTTCAGTGCCCTTAATGAGCTTGCTCCTACAAAAACTAAATGTGCTATACCCAAACCACTTCAACCTTGGCATACTGCTGAAACAAAAGCGCTCCAAAGACAATCACGTGCACTTGAGCGTCGCTGGCGCAAATCTCGCTCAGAATCAGAATTTTGGAGTTACAAATCTGCCCTGCGTTCCTATAACACCAGTCTCTCCCAAGCCAAACAAACATACTTTACTTCACTCATTAACTCCCTTTCTAAAAAACCAGCACAACTTTTCTCCATCTTTAACACTCTCCTCTCCCCATCTCCACCCCCTCCATGCACATCTGTCTCTGCTCAAGATATTGCTGAGCACTTCAAAAATAAAATCGACACTATCAGAAGGGACATCACACTACTCAACCCCCCTAGGCTTCCACCACCCCCCCGTCACACTCCCCAGTCTCTCCTGTACTCCTTCACCCCTGTCACTGATGAGGAAGTCTCAAAACTTTTGGCCTCTTCCCACCTTACTACCTGCCCGCTTGATCCAATTCCTTCAAAACTTCTCCGCAATAACAATCCACGTCTAATCAAAGCCTTAACTCATCTATTTAATCTCTCCCTCTCAACTGGACTGTTTCCTTCTCAACTAAAACATGTTCTTGTCACCCCCATCCTGAAAAAACCCTCTCTTGATTCCTCCAATCTTGACAACCTCCGACCTATCTCTCCGCTACCTTTCATCTCTAAACTACTTGAGCACCTAGTCTACAATCGACTAACCTCATTCCTCTCTGACAATAATCTACTGGATTCCCTACAATCTGGTTTTAAGCCACAACACTCCACTGAAACCGCCCTGACCCGACTAACTAATTACCTTTTAACAGCTAAAGCCAACAATTATTTTTCACTACTAATACTACTTGATCTCTCAGCTGCATTCGACACTGTAGATCTCCCTCTCCTCCTCCAGTCCCTCCATTCACTTGGCCCTCGTGACACGGCCCTGTCCTGGTTCTCTTCTTACCTCACTAATCGTTCCTTCATTGTCTTCTACAATGGAGTAGCATCTTCTCCCCTACCTCTTTCTGTTGGAGTTCCTCAAGGCTCTGTCCTGGGACCCTTATTATTCTCCCTCTATACCTCCTCCCTCGGCAAAGTAATCAGCTCATATGGTTTCCACTCAACCCAGAACTCCTAATTCGCATCTCCTCCTGCCTGTCCTCCAACTAACACTAGTAACATCCCTGAAGTATCCATCATAGTTAACAATTCCATTAGCACCCCGTCTCACCAGGCACGGTGCCTTGGGGTTATCCTAGATTCTGCCTTGTTATTCACTCTTCACATCCAGTCACTTATTAAATCATGTCACTTCCACCTAAGGACTATTGTAACTCTCTTTTAATTGGCCTTCCCCACCATAGACTGTCACCTCTCCAGTCAATAATGAACACCTCCGCGAGGCTCATACACCTCAGCAACCGCTCCTCCTCTGCCATGCCATTCTGCCAATCCCTCCACTAGCTTCCACTACCCTTCAGAATTAAATTGAAGTTAATGACCCTGACATTCAAAGCACTTCATAACTCTTCCCCTCCCTACATCTCTGAACTCATCTCTATATACTCACCCAACCACTTACTACGCTACTCTACTGAACTGCTACTCAATGCTTCTCTCATTAAATCCTCACATGCTCGGATTCAAGACTTTGCAAAAGCTGCTCCCCTCCTCTGGTCCTCTCCTTCCACGGTCTGTCCGACTTTCTCCCAACCTTTCTGCTTTCAAGAAATCTCTTAAAACGCACTTCTTTCGAGAAACCTACCCTCACTCTTTACTACCAAATGCAACACTACATACAGTACCACATTTCTCACCCACTTGCCCATTCCCACATCTTATGTATAACTCCCTTACCTTTAGATTTTAAGCTTCCTCACCTTTTTATCTGTATTGATTGTGATTGTATGTAACTCCATATGTATTTAATTCATGTGATTTAGTTGTAGAATCACATTTACTTTAAAGCGCTATGCAATATGTTGGCACTATAGAAATACATGTTAATAATAATAACAATAATAAGCTAGTATTAGTCTGTTTTCCTTGTAAAAGAGGGCCCTCCTTAGCTGGTAGACTGTATGCCCCCCTCACTCCTCTCCCATGACCCTTACTAATCCCACTACCCCTTCTACCCTAGCTTTCTCATAATTCCCGACCCCCATTTGCCTAGTTTAAAGACTCCTCCTGTCAGTGGGGGCCTATCGGCTCCCAGTGGGAGTTGTGTCAGGACCAAGAAGGAAGCAATAGGGTTAAAGTCCAATGCAAGGTTCAGGCAATATTCAGAGTCAATTTCCAGTAAAAGGTCAATAGGCAGGCGGCAAGTAGCAAGGGTCAGGTTCAAGCAAGGTTAAAAGTCCAGAAAACAGTAAAGGAATAATTTAGGAATAACCCAGGGAATAATTAGCTAAATGCTATACTTGGGCATTGAACCCAGGTCTCCGGCTTTTTATATTTGAATTTGACACCAGAGCCGCGGAACGCAGGTTGCAACCCATGAGACGGCCATGGGCGCTGCCATTGTGGGAGCGACGCCGATCGAAGAAGAATGCGCTGCCCAGAGCACCTGTGACACCTCCAACCTCTTGGCCATTCTTTCTATGCTCAGATGGTTCTCTCGCTCAGCCTTTACAACAGGTAAGAATGCTTCAATCCTCAAACCGGTCACCGCAGTCCTTTAGACATGTACAATCATCAATTTGATAGTGAGGAGAGCACTCAAAAAGCATATATGCTGTGGAAATGCTTTTATTAGTGACTACATAGTACACGACGACTCTTGGCCATTCTTTCCCCTAGCACAATGGACCCCCTTCCATTGAGGTGCAATCCGTCACAACTGTAGAGGTTGTACCCCAAGGAAAAATCAGCCCAGTGCTCTAGACACCCAAACCCTTCCTTCCTACACCCGCTGTCTCCCTAAACTTGCACGTGGCACAGGCAAAATTTCTGAAAAAATTACATTGGAAGAACTTACCTTAATCTTAGAGCCTAGATCCCTGAACTCACTCTTTAAGGTCTTCCATCTACCATTTATCTTGTCATTATTACCAATATATACAAAGACCATTGGGTCATGCCCAGCCCCACCCAATAAATTGTCTACCCGATCAACCACATGCCGAACCCTGGCACCAGGTAGACAGCAAACTGTTCGGTTGTAGCGATCTGGACAACAGATTACCCTATCCACTTTTTCTAATAATTGAATCCCCTACAACCACAATCTGCTTAGGCCTGACTCTGTTCTCCTCCCCACCACTACTAGAGAAGCTGGTCTCCCGGCTGTTCGAGAGGTCAGCCCCATCTAGAATTGCCAATCCAGAGTTAACACTCCCATCATCTTCACAAAATCTGGCAAAGCTGTGGGGATGTATAAACCCAGGATCAGTCTCCCTTTTCATTTTGCCCACCTTAGATTTTCTAACTGTCACCCAGCTAGCTGCCCCAAACTATCTGACCATGCTAGGTCCTGCTCAGTGAGCAAGAGACTCCTTTTGAGATTGTCAATTGACAGCAGTGTTGCAATTTGTTCCTCTAGTGCTCTGACTTGAGCCTCCAAAGTGGCAATTTGCTCACATCTACCACAGAGGTAAGCATTTTGGATCTGCTGTTCCAAATCTGCATACATATGGCAGACTGTGCACTGGATCAGACCTTCAATCTTACTAGCACTCATTATCCCAGTTACAGATCAAAACAGGAATAATTAAAAAGAAAATTAGGGGTGTAGAACAAACTTTTGACCTAGTTTGAACCACTTTTAGTTTGTAACTCCTGAGTTTGCAACTCCACTTACAGATCCCCCATTTACTCCTGAGTTTGCAACTCCACTTACAGATCACCGACTTAAAGAGAAAACACTTAAGAGCAGCTAAACACTAGAGCAAGCTCCACTGGAGTCCCAGGGGTTCTATTTATACAGTCTGTTCAGGTGCAACTAATCAAACCCCACCCCCTCAAACTGAGGAAAAACTAACTGCAAAGTAAAGCAGGTTGTGACAAACTTGCTGTAAGCACAGTAGCACACCAAACTTTGCTATTTAGCACCAAAAAGAGAAAAAAATATATACAAAATCAAACCACAGTATTTAAATACACCACCTTATTGTAAAATAACAGTTAATACCAACACCCAAATGTTCGAGGTTCCTACGGTTGCTATGGTGTCACCCACTAGCAACCAGGGAGCCTCCAGCTAACCAGTTCGGATATCAACAGTGTATAAGATAAAACTTAACGTTTATTTTTATGTCAGTAAAAATATTTATTAATATCCACTGCAATGCGTGCCATACAACAGACTCACTGATCCCTATGGTAACCAGGAGCAGTGCGGGACCCTTGTCCCTAAAAAACATTTACTAAAAACCTGCAAGCACAGGTGGAACGGTGGTGATCCTGGGAGCTGGTTAATCAAGTTTGCAGCTTATTCGTAATACAAAGTAATCTTACTGCCCCCACCCTCCTTTCCGTTAGGTCAGTCAACCCAGTCACTAAATCAGACTGAAACAACGTGGATGAAGGCAGCTTTACCCCCGACACCAGCGGTTCTTAATGGGTAAAGGAAAAAACGCCGCACTATAGTTAAGCTGTCTGGTAAAGTGATTGTAGACGGCAGATCCACTCTGATGCGCATGCGTTGCTGCACGTATTGATACTTTGTACATAAGTCTTTAAATATTTCCTGTATCAATTCCGGACTTTGCTACTTTTACTCTCATTTAGTCGATACTAAATGTGTACATATTCTAGTAGCTAATAGTGGAGGGATTGGCAGTGTGTAAATGATATGGAAATTGTATACTTAGTTAATGTCAGTTTATAGTATTTTGAATCAGTGAGAGCCACTGTATCTTAAGTATAAATAATTGAAAGAGACATTTACTCCTGAATATATGAGTCTAAACGGCATTAATGGTTTTTATTATTTATATATCATTATAGAAAGGGGGTGAATGTGAACCCCTCATTCAAACCATTTGGGGTCTTGCTATTTAGCCAGTAGATCCATTTGGCCTCAGCCTGTAACAGTTTTTTATCAATATCTCCTATTCTGGAAGATGGTTTGATGTGTTCAACCCCTATAAAATTCATAACTCCAGGGTTGCCATCATGTGTTTCATTGATGTGTCTCGCTACTGAAGTGTTTCTCTTATTCCTTACATCTCCCACATGTTCTAATATTCTCCTTCTAAATTCTCTTTTGGTCTTTCCCACATATTTCATGCCACAATCACATTGCATCACATAAATAACACCTGATGTTTTACAGTTTATGAAATGCTTGATGGCAAAGTCAGTTATATCTGTTCTGCCTATTATTTTAGTGGATTTTCGTATGAAGGGACATGCGAGACAATCGCCACATTTGTAGCAGCCTTTGTGTCTGTACCCCAACCATGTGGTTCTGTCTGGCTGCTTGTAGTGGCTTCTAACTAACTGATCACGGAGGTTCCTACTTCTTCTGTATGTGACGTTAGGTTTGTCACCTATTGCCAGTTTTAAGTCATTATCCTGTGCAAGAATGTGCCAGTGTTTTTGCAGGATTTGGTAGATCTCCTTATGTTCTTTACAGTAGTCTCCGATTAATCTAATCACTTTATTATCACAAGACATTGTTCTGTACATAGTGCTTTCCTTCTTCGGTACGAGGAGGGTACTTCTGTCTGCTCTCAATGCCCTCTTATATGCCCTTTTGAGGCAGTTATGGCTATAGCCACGTTCTTTAAATCTAAGATAGAGTTTTCTGGCTTCGATTTTGAACTCATCGGCACTGCTACAGAGCCGTCTGACTCTTAGATATTGACCCACTGGAATATTATGAATTAGATTAGTGGGATGCTGGCTGTTAGCGTGTAGGAGGCTATTGGTGGCCGTGGTTTTTCTGTATACCGTGGTCTGTATACTATTGTCAATGCCTCGATATATTGTTATGTCTAGGAAATTGACCTTGGAATTATTGATTTCAGCCGTAACTTTTAAATTGATATCATTTGTGTTTAACTTATCCACAAATTCGAAGAATTTCTTGGGAGTGTCTGACCAAATAAGTATTACATCGTCTATGTAGCGAAGCCAGAGTGTTAATACCAGAGTGGTAATACCAGTTAATACCAAATACTTATCCTTTTCAGTTGGCTTGTTTGTTTTTAGTTGCTTTTTCCAGTCAGCAGACTGTCTGAAGCAGGACATGCTTTCTCCATCCACATCTCTGAATTATTAAGATGTTTAGTATTATATATTATTTTAGATAAGCCAGACAGAATTAAAATTTTACACCTTTTCCAAAAATAGTGCTTTTCTTGGATATATATTTTCCCTGTATTGCATTGCAAGAGACAGTGCATGGTTTATTACATTAGGCACTGTATTGTACTGGCAGTGATTTTCCTATAATGGGTTTGCAAAGCATTGTTGATCATAATTACTACACAATATACCAGTTTTTTTCCCCAAAAAAATAAATGTTATGCAAATCTAACAGAAGAGGGCGCTCCAGCACTTCTATATATTTAATATTGCTCTCATTTGTGTTTGGAGTGGGTATATGCACAATAGCTTTTACATGGATTAATGTGTTATCTGTGGCTCTTGCTGGCTGTGCAACCAGTGAAAAGTTTGCAGAGCAGCCTGCTAAACTGCACCTGGTGCAAGAGCAAGGTTAATACTCAATATCAATGGGTGAAAATCATGCAACAGTGCTTGCACCTTTATACTCTAAGGGGCAGATTTATTAAGGGCCAAATTGAAAATTCTAAATTCAATTCTAAAATTTTAATTCGAATTTTTGAGTTTTTTATGCTAAAAACTCTCAAATTCGAATTGTGAATTATCAAAACTCTTTTCAAATTTTACTTCTAATTTGAATTTTGAGATTTATCATAATTTGGCCCTTTAAGAATTTGACTATTCGCCACCTAAAAATAAAAATTGCAGGTTACCCACAACACATTGCATCACGCTTACCTGTGCTAAACAGGCCCCTCTGCAGTAAAGGGGGCAGGAACCCCATTCATTATTTCATTAGCACTGTAGAAAACTGAATATGCCTATTGAAATGGCTGTGTTCTTACAGGCAGAACTAATAGTACCTTTTAGAAATATTGGACCATTATTAAAGTGATACTAAAAAAGGAATTTTCAACATATGAATGTACATTAAGGGGCAGATTTACTATTGGTCGAATTAAAAAAAATTCGAAATTCAACCCTGGGAATGGTTAGGGAATTAAAATCCTTCGAATTATAAGAATGCCCTGAGGAAGTGACCAAAGAGGTCACGAAACACGTTGGCAGTCTTTTCACTGTAAATGTAGCCAAATAATGTGTGCTTTGATGAAGGCGAAATAAAGCAAGATGTTTTAAACGACATTGTGTGAAAGATTGCGGTGGATTCCAGACACAATACAAGCTGTTTGACTTTATATAGAGCACAGATGAAACATGCACATTATTTGGACAGGGGGTAGTTATTGAAGAAGTGACAGATAACCTGCTTTCTAGAACCTAAATAAATATTAATTTATTTTATAATTCTTGTGTTTCTTGATCTTTATATATTTATTTACATACTATCCTGCCAAAGTGCCAAAATGCAAATATAAACAACTTAAACCATGTGTCTTGTATGATACACACACACACAGTTTCCACAGTTTCTATATTAGAGAGCAGTATAATTATATGATTGCACTTTTTTATATGCTGTGTGGCTGGTGTGCCCTGGATACTTCCAAGAATTGTTACGATTTCGGACCCCTGTAGCACAGTTACATGCTGGGTTCAGTAATATATAACAAAAGTGCCTCTAAGTGCAGCACAATAAATCATAAATGTTTCTTATACTCATCTGGTGTGTGGTCTTCAATGTGTTAATTAAACACCAAGGTCAAATTCTTCTAATGTATGTAAGCAGTATGGTAACCCCCATTCCAATAATAAATACTGTATAAAACTATAGAGAGCTGCATTTGCAAGTACAATACTAATTAACCATATTTATAAATGGAATTTAATTAAGAATAGCACTAAATTAGAATAAAAGAATGTGACACATGTGACTGTGGAAACCCAGAGTCTTAACAAATAGCCATCATAGTTTAGCATTTTAGTGCTATATTAGTACTGTGATCTAACTGTAAAATCCTCTTCAGAATTTCCTGTTTATATTAAACTGAAATTTAAATTCTAGTGACATCTTTGTCGAAAGAAAACCTTTATTCCTTCATTTACAGGCTACTAGAGCTGACTGGAACTTCATCCAGACACTGCTTCCTTCAAGGAGTGCCATGTTAGAACCAACACTCATGAGATACTTTGCTGCACTTGCCATTAGGTAAAACTTCTGCACCAACACACACATTACACCCATTACACCCTTCATTTAGTTTTCCCTTTATTTCTTGTTTACATCTGTACACACACCCACACTTACTCCTTTAAACATACACAAAAACACCAACGTGCAACTACACATCCCATTTCACTATGCCCTTATTTTTCTTTCACTTCACATTTTTTCATAAATGGGCGTTGGTTTGGGCAGCCTCTCCCTCTCAAATGCCGCGCAAGCAGTCGGTGGGGGAGGATTTAGCTCACATGTTGAAACCAAGGCACAGGAGATATTCATTAAAAGTAATGCTATAAAGCAGAAAGGTAACATACTTTTTATATTATGACCAGAAGTAAACAAGTTAGGGACCACCGTGTGGGGTTTACCTTGATGTGGTATGGTGGCTTATCAATTTTATGATCATAACTTTGTAACAAAAAAAAACTGTTTTTAAAATACATGCACTTCCATTGTACTTAAATATTTAGAAATTTGGCCTTAGGTGTGCACCCACAACCCCCCTTTTTTGTAGCTGTAATCCAGAAACAACAGGGTTGTATGCTTAAAAGCAATATACATTAAAAATGTCCCATAGATTGATGATATCCAGCTGAGGTTCTGGCTAGGGATGAACGAGTTTTGCCATGGAAATGATGCCCAAAGACTCCAATGGGAGAAAATGTATGTCTCTCTCAAAAAAAATAAATTATGGGCGTCGTGAACTTCGGGCGCATGCGCAGTAGTACAAACCGGCAAATGCGTCCAACTACACATGCGCCACGAAGCACCAATGGAAGAAGGAAGAAGACGTTGTGGAAAAGATGGCACCTGTGACCCTGCATGAAGGGACCTGTGCTTTGGGGTAATAGCCCAGGGGGGGAGGTAGGCCGGGGCGGAGGGGCCTACTGGGTCGGAGGGGGAGGAGTTTAGTGCCGGCGTAGTTAAATTCCCCTTAAACAATATGGGAGGATTGACAGCTATGCAGAAAAAATACAGAAGAGCTCAGCCTGGGATTTGATGGGTTTCCTTGATACAACTGCCACTAAAAGCCATGCCTCTTAAAGGAGAACTAAAGCATAACTAAAGAAGTAGGCTAGAAATTATATACATCATGTTTTGTGCTTCTGTTCCAGTCCAAGGCAACAAGGCAACGAGGTTAGGAGCCCGGTGGGCCCCAAGTACGTTGGTCCGACCCTGGGCTGATTAGTAATTAATACAGATAACTACTATATGGCAGCACAGAAACCAGTGCAAATAGCATCTGGATTTAATAATCTGCCCTGTAGAGATGTTACAGGAAAAACAAATTTTCTGCTTGACAATTTGTGACAACCCCTAAGCTTAACTTTTCAACAGCTGCTTAGAGCCAACTGAGCATGTGAGTGTCACAGACACTTTCCAAGATGTGACCCCCTGAGACAGCTTGAAATCCTGGATTGTTGCTGTTATTGAGAAGCTCAAATTTTAGACTGGTGCAATAAGGTCATTATATAAAATATGGTATTTTAGCCATATTCATTTGGAGGCTTTAAAGGTACCAGGAGCAGCTTTTTGCCACCCCGGTAACCTGTTTGGCTCTGCTGCCTGAGGTGAGTTTTTTTAGCTTGCCTCATTGCTGCAGCTCCTCTGTTTATCATGCTTGACAAGTAAGCTAAGTTTCATGAAATAGAGATAGTATATCAATAAATACAATATGTTGCTACCCTGGGATACATATTAATTAAAACCAGTGTCAGGTGGAGACATCAAGGGTCCACCAGCTGGAGCCCTAGCACCTTACTGAGAAAACCCTGGTATTCCCACTTTGAAATTATTCAAATGTAACCAATGCATACAGCCCAGAAGACACTAGATGCTAGTTAAATGATGTCTATGGCAAATATTGTATTCATAGAAATATCACTGCTTTCGAAAAGACACATTCAGGACTAATTCCATGTGGGGCAGCTGTGCTCTCCTGTGTGTTGCATTATTGCTAGTACAACCTGTCTGAGAGAGAGAGAACAGAGCAATACAATGAATTCCGACAGCAGAGGATAGCACAGAGAGACAATGTGCACTGCTACATCTCCATCCCTGTTTTGTTTTCAGATTATGTGGTAGTTTCAGGAATCTGATCACTATTCCTCTCCAATTAACACTGCACAAATTATTTCTGAGAAAATCTCCCTGTCAGCTCTATGAAATGAAAACCCTCCTTGGATTCTCCTGCTTATCTTTGGTAATAATTTAGCCTCAGTCATTTCCCTGATGCCATCACAGACTCCTAAACTAACTCTTTCCTGTATTGCTCACATCTGGAAATAAATAAAACATAAGCAGAACCTGTGAAAGGTAGAAAAGAATAATATTATCTGTGATCCAGAAAGAAAAAAAAACTTGAAAAGTGTTTTAAAGTAATGAAAATATCATGTAGTGTTGCCCTGCACTGTTAAAACTGATATATTTGCTTCAGAAACACTACTATAGTTCATATAAACAAGCTGCTAAGTAGCAATGGCGGAAATTGGAAAACAGCTACATGGCACAGGATAAGTAATGGATAACAGATAATATTATGTTCTACCGAGCTTATCTGCTATCTGCTGTGTAACTTGAGCCTTTTCACCTTTAAATGGCTGCCCCCATGGCTACAGCTTATTTATATTAACAATAGTAGTACTTCTGAAGCAAACACTGCAGTTTTACCAGTGCAGGGCAACACTGCATTATATTTGTATTACTTTAAAACAATTTCATTTTTTGATGTTACTGGTCTTTTAAGTTAGAAATTTTAATTCTTTTTCTGGCTGTTCAGTGCAGAGAAAAGAGGGTCTTTCCAGTACAAATGAGGGACTGCAGGTTGAGCTGTCAAAAGAGGGACTGTCCCTCCAAAAAAAGGACAGTTGGGAGGTATGAAATACTCCTTTACAAATTAATATATCAAAAATCGAGGTACCCTCCACTGACCTGCTTTAAAAGGTTTGTTCACTTTTAGATAACTTTTAGTATTATGCAGTGAGTAATATGTAATTGGTTTTCATTTTTATGTTGTTTTAGTTATCTAGCTTTTTATTCAACAGCTGTCCCCGGCAAGCATGCATTGAGTTGAATTAAAGGCTGGAATGTGAATATGAGAGGGCCTAAATAACAGTACATTTGTTGTCTTAAATATATTTTTTTCTTTTAGATGAGTCAGTGACGCCAAATTCAAAGCTGTAAAGAGTCAGAAGGCAGCAAATAATGGAAAAACAATAAAAAAAAGAAAATATGAAGGGCAATTGAAAAGTTTCTTAGAATAAACCATTCAATATCATGAACCGCCCCTTTAAATAGGTTATATGCAATTGCTGTTTTAACATAAGGGGGAGCTGCTTGTAGAAATCAACAAAAGTATAAAATGTGCATTGTAGGACACCTCTGTAACTGCTTGAATGTACTTTAAGTAGGAAGCCTGATACTTGTCATTATTTATTCAATACCTACATTGGTGTCCAAAATTTCAATATAGAAGTCCATCTAATGGAATGTATTGTTTTTATCCTCATAACATACTACATATTTTACTTATCCGGATTTTTGTTTGCCTTAGACACAGGGGGGGGACAGGGGGGACAAGTGTCCTAGGCCTGAAGGGGGGCCCAGCAGTGCTGCACTTTTCGAAGAGCCAGGCCCCCCTTACAAGCGCTGAATGCGGAAGTGCCGAACAGTCGAAGTCCTGGAGCGGCGGAAAGACCCAAAGTTACAAAGGAGCTGATACTGAAGTCCTGAAGTGGCGAAAGTACCCGATGTCACGAAAGGAGCTGACACTGAAGTCCTGAAGCCACGAGTTCAATTCTACTGACACCAATGTGGGTTTTTTTTTTTTTTTTTTTAATCCCCTGGCCACCAATGTTTTATTTTAATACTCTATAGGTCCCTGCCACCAATTTTTTTTTTTTAATTATTTTTGCGGCCCCAATTTTTTTTAACTTGTACGGGGGCCCTTGTACCAATGTTTTTTTTTTAAAATATTTTTTGGGGCCCAAAATTGTTTTTACTTGAAAGTGGGGCCCTGGCGCTGTTTTTAAAAAAAATATTTTTTGGGCCCCAATTTGTTTTAACTTGTAAGAGGGGCCCTGGAACCAATGCTTTTTAAAACAAAACTTTATGGGGGGGGCCCTGGCTCCAATGTTTTTTTTAACTTATAAGGGAGCCCTGACCATCAGTATGTGTGCGGGAGGGTTACTTGTTTAGCGCTGATGTCTGTGTGGTCTTTTAACTTTGATGTGGAGTGGGCGGGATCAGGGGTGGGGCTTGGGTGTCAGGGTCGGTGGGGCCATGGGCCCCGAAAATTTTGTTATACGGCTGTGACGATAACTGATCAAGCAGCAGTTTATTTTCTGTAAATAATTTCTTTGTCGCTAAAAAAACGTATTTCGCTACATTTAACGATCAATTGCAATTTGCTAAAACAATTCCATACAAAATGTACATTACGTACAAAATCGCCCTCGCCGCTGGTAAAAGTTATTTAACCAACGCAAAAGCAATAGTATTCACAATGATTTCATAATGCCGATTGGAGGGAATCCTGTGACTAGTTCTGCCGATTCCTAAATAAGCGCGATGGGACAGTGGTCAGTGCAGTTGTGTATTGTGATGTCACTGTGTGTGAGCCTCTGGAAGTGAGTGCTGGGACCCCGCGGCAAACCACTGCTATTGTTCCTTAGTATAGAAATCGCATGTGCTACTACTTGATGTGCAGGTAGCATGGGCGCGACTAGTAATCAATTCATCGAATTAGTATGTACAGAATTGGTGCCTGTAGCGTTATCTGCATTAACATTATTGAACTATATGGATAAATCATTGGGTGCATTATGTATTTATGTAAGGTTGGCACTTGGCTCTCTCTGTTTGCTAAATATGGGAAGATACATAGTTTATGTTAATATACTGACACCATATAACTGGTCTGTATGAAGGGGTCATTTAGTATCTTTAAATTCAATTCTGATGTAGCTGCAAGCACAATCGCATACGCATGACCTGAATGTTTTATGTGTGTTTTCCGCATACTCTACAGACAAGAGGGATCCCTTGTTACGGTGGGAGATTTTGACAAACAAAGGCCACTACACATACACAGTTGCACCAATCGATTGGTTTGGACAGTTTCTGGCACAGTTGACGCGTGTGGACTGTGGAACCCAGCCCCCCACCCCAACCCAAAAAATACTGACAAATCGAACTTTAATAATAATATGTTTAGCTGGAAGCAGAAGAAAAATATGCTTATTTGAACACTCGCCTGGCAAACGCTACAACCGGGACCAAAATGGGAGTTCCCTGCTCGAAGAAACCGGAATGCATTTAGTACAGAGACAAGGGCTCGCTACTTGCCCAAAGTCTCAGTGACTATGGTGTTTCAGTCATAGGGAACCCCATCCATTTCCATGCCCCACCCCACTGACCAAGCTACTGCATTTAAGTATTGGGCTATCCGCTTAACCCTCTGCATATGCATCTCCCTTGCAGGGGGATTGAAGACCACCCATTCAAGGCCAGCAGAATAATCGCACGTTACTGGACTCAGTTGGAAGCCAGGTTGCATTTACTTGACAGAAATGACCTCTTTCGATTTCCTATACACAGTCATTTAGCGCACGGGTCACAGCGATCTCATTCCAACTTAATTCATCAAAATCAACAAATCGCTCAGCTGTGAGAGGCGCGCCTAATATGTTAAACAGGTAACGACCAGCAGGGGTCCATTGAGCGGACCAATCAGGAAAGCGGGCGTGATTTGCAGCGCGTCATTGGGTTTAGTTCTACCAATTGGTCCAATGTCTTGAACGCGAGAGCGAACGCCCCTCTGCTGAATGATTGACAGATGAAAGTTTTCTCTCCACCCTCAGCGCCGAAGGAGGTCGGGGATAAGGAGAATGTATTATTACATTGGAGAGCTTCATTCCAGCTGTCAGACAAGAGAGGGGTTTAGGAGAGAAGTTGAGGAACGGGACGAAAAAAAGAAAAGCGTGCTCGTCGCCTTTTCTAAAGCAAAGCTTCTACTGACAATCCATTCACAAAGTGCCCTACAAGGTTGCTCAAACTGCAGTGGCACTGGACTAGCGGAGAGCAGCAACTGGTCACTGCCTAAAGAGCATCCTACAAGTGTTTGCCCAGGAGATGGTAAACTAAAGAAGAGATTCTACAATCTGTCCCATGGAGTTTGAGATCCATAATTCCCTCTGCAGCTTGAACTGATTCAACCTCCGCCATCCAGCACTACAGCCCAGCGCCGGTAGGATATAGCGATTCACTATTGGAGCTGTCCCCGTTCATCAGTGGAGTCTGGACATAGTTTTGCCCCTTTTTATTGTTCTGAATTAAGTGTTTCTTTTAGAAGAAACTGATTTGTTTGCACAGTAAAACAAAACGAATTTATTAGACCTAATTCCTTTTTCCTGCACTTTTTGCCCCATTTCCCTTAATTCTGCCCCTACCACTTTTACTGATTAACGCTGAGGGCTGCAATCCAGGTGGCTCAGTGATGTTAACCTTAGGGCAGATGGATGGCACCAGGCAGAGCGCTTTCCTCCTGAGTAGCCCACCCCTGGCAGCCCTACACAGCATGGCAGAGATGAAAGCCCCTCTGTATCCTGCTTATACTCTCCCTGTTCAGGCATGTTCTTCATCCACTTCTTCTTCCTCATCCTCTTCGTCTTCATCATTGTCCTCTTCTCCATCACCACCCCTGGGCTCCCCAACACAGCTCACACACTCATCCTCCTCTCCCCCTTCCAGTGGAGGACTTTCTTCTCTAGGAACACCTCCCCCACATATTTCAGCAGCCACCCCTCATGGCATCAATGATATTTTGAGTCGCCCCATAGTTTCCTGCTTGCCCTCTTTGGCTCTCACCACCTCCACCTCGGCCTCCTCTTCTACAGTGGCCTCCAGCTCTTCACCTGCCGGAATCCTGGCGGGGTTGCCCAGATTTAGCACCCTAAGCCCCCCTCCACCACCTCCTCCTGGTCTCTACTTCAGTCCCAGCGCTGCAGTGGCAGTGGCGCGGTACCCCAAGCCGCTCACCGACTTACCAGGAAGGACTCCCATCTTCTGGCCCGGAATGATGCAAAGTCCGCCCTGGAGAGATGCTAGGTTCGCCTGCGGCCCCCGTGAGTATTGCACGCTGCACTTGTTTAGTAGCAAACTATGTACAACCGATTGAGTCCCTTTGCGCTTGTGCCATTAACTAGAATTGGCCACAAGTATGTCTTTTCCATATTCAGCGAGAGCAATCTGTACATTTGTGTAGCAAAGGAGCATAATGGCTACCATTGACTTTATTTTTAATAAATATCATCAGAGCTATATGTGAGAAAGTCAAGAAAATAGGACCTTTTTCCATATTAAAAAGGTGTAATTAAATATCTGATACACTGCAACATTGTCATCTAAGAGGGACAATTCTTAATCCTAGAGAAAATATATATCACCGCTATGGTGGGTTATGATGAGAATGAGCTCAACTGGTATGCAAAACATTTTAATGGTATTTTTAATTTATTGCTGACTTTTTTAGAGCTAAAAATCCCTATAGTGAATTCTCAGAGTAGTTTATATGGGACTGTTGAGTCTGTGTGAAATCTGTGATTCGTTTCATATACAGTTTGTGTGTCTGTGTCTGTGTGCGAGTGTGTTTTAACAAACATAACGAACCGTTACGAATTATATTATTATCATTACTACTACTGCTACTAATAAATGTATTGACCTGTGGAGAAATTGTGTAATTATAATGAAGAATTAATTGGTGTGAAGTAAATTTACATTTGTAGTTAGCCTTGACCATCTACACTGGACAATCATTATACTGTATTTGTCTACCGATCTGTATTCAGGGTTACATTTGTTACAGTGTAGATATTATTACCCACTAATTCGTTGTTTAGAGTTATTGGTGAGAAAAACTTATAGAAAACATAGAATATTATATTATTTGCAAAAACGTACCAATCTAATATATGACAATATACCACAAAAGGTTATATTGTCGTCTTTGCTGTAATCCTCGTATCAATATTTTTATTTTCATTAAGAATAAAACAAATAATGTTTATCAAAAATAGTCTTTTTTGTAGAAATCAATTTTAGACTCTCTCTCTCTCTCTCTCCCTATATATATAGTTTACTAAGTTTACCGTTATCTTGTGATTTTCTTTCAGATCAGAGTTCTGTGTTGCTAGACAAGGATGGGAAGAGGAAACACACCAGGCCCACTTTTTCTGGGCAACAGATCTTTGCTTTGGAGAAGACATTCGAACAAACGAAATACCTAGCAGGGCCAGAGAGAGCCCGACTCGCCTATTCCCTGGGCATGACCGAGAGTCAAGTGAAGGTGAGTTAATAAGAGCATTATTTACTCTTGGATCCTAGGATCATTTGATGTTTGGCTACGCACCCATATTATATATATATATTCCTTGGATTTCTTCCGCACTCCAACAATAGTAATTGACATAGGTGCTACCCACAAACAAGTAGATAATCAGGATAATCGGGTCTTGATAAAGGTCTGAGAAGGAGATGGAAACGTTGGCCTGTTTTTAATCTTTTTTCAATAAACTAATTTTTAATGGTTATTTAAAACATTCCTGGTGTGCACCCATTTTTTTGTATCATATATATATATATATATATATATATATATATATATATATATATACTCTGTATTAAAAATGAGTTAATTTCTGGTCAGTTCATAGGATGGAGGATGGTGGGGAGCTGTCGTTCCAACATTTGTGCAGTTCCTTTGACTACTGCACGCAGAAAATTCGTTAGGCACAATGTTAAGGCAATTATTTTAATGTCGATTGGAGACTGAGACACCTCTCCTCTCTGTAATCTAAAAAATTGTCTTGATGATTAATAACTGCGAGAATTGCCATCCCATGTAATATATTCCTATTTTTTTAGTGTTTTGATTATTTTGGGTGGTTGGTGTGGAGGACTGATTTCCCTTGTTCGAGCACAGATAAGGATAATCACCCCAATTAATGTCACACGATATTACTTTAGGACAGTAGAATGCGTGCTTAAAAGGCAATCCCCATCAAAGAGTAAGCTAAATTCGCCCTTAAAAATACATTTTCTGGGAACTTTGTAAATATAGCGTCCCTTGCGGAATTTCCTTCCAGAGACCTGTTAGCGCAGTACAAATATCACCCAATTTACTTTCACCAGCCATTGTGACCGGTGAGCTATTTAAAAGACTTTGCTGTAAATCCTAATTGGAATTGCACGAGTGATCACTGCGATATTTTGATGGCTATTTAACATTAGCAATTAAATTATTTTATATTTTTTCCTTTCTTTATCATGAGAACTCATCACAGATTTAAAATAAACAAATATAAAATTTATACAATATTCAGTTAAATATAAAGGGTTGAAACAAAACAGCAGTGTACTGCAGTACAACAGTGTACTGCGATGAGGCCAGGCGATTCTTTCACATTTGGGAGTAATTAAAATCAAGGAGATAATGCGGTTGTAGCTTGGGGAAATGTGCAGATAACGGGGAGATTAGTCGCCAAGCGACATCTCCTATTCTTGCCTTTTTTCTTGCACAAATGTGAATCACCGGCGGGATGGCATTCGGATCGAAATTACCTCAAACTTCGGAAAGCGGAAGATTATTATAAAACCATTTCTTCTGGCCACCTTTGAGGTCTAGTTTAATAAAATTAAAGTAGCGACTTAAATAAAATATCACTAGTGGTATTGCCCATAGCAACCAATCAGATCTTTGCGTTTGTGACCAGCTTTAATTTCTGATTATTTGCTGTAGCAAAACCACTGGGAGGATGATCTTCATTAGTTATAAATATTACTGTGATGTTGCACATAGCGACTGATTTTAGTAAACTTTGTGCAATGCTAGTTTGAACTGGTTGTATATAGCACAGCATTGGGTCATCGTATTTAATCTTCTCGGCATACTATTATAAGTACACAATCCCAAATATTAACCTTCCATGTAGTCAGTCATATATAATTTGTTGTACCGTGAACTTCTCCTGAA
This sequence comes from Xenopus borealis, assembly GCA_024363595.1. Lineage (NCBI taxonomy): Eukaryota > Metazoa > Chordata > Amphibia > Anura > Pipidae > Xenopus > Xenopus borealis. The sequence goes on from CM044431.1 coordinate 91,847,894, forward strand.
ATGGTTTTCAAACGTCCACTAACTGTAACTGATTTGCATAAGAGTGAAATATTAGTTCTTTGTTGGTGTGTTATAAGAACGTTCAGTGTACAATTGACTGTAGGGAAATATTTTTTTTTTTTTTAAACAAATGATGTCCATTCCTACTCAAGTTTTACAGTTCTTGGGTCTCTTTTCTAGGTATGGTTCCAGAACAGGAGGACGAAATGGAGGAAGAAACACGCAGCTGAGATGGCCACAGCTAAAAAGAAGCAGGACACAGAGACCGAGAGGTTGAAGGGAGCTTCTGATATTGATGAGGATGATGATGACTACAACAAACCTCTGGATCCAAACTCAGACGATGAGAAAATCACCCAGCTCCTGAAGAAACACAAGTCAAGCAGCGCCATTCTTGTCCAACAGTCTGAAAATGACAGCTCTTCTTAGGCTGAATGTGCACTTTGTACAGTTGGCAGGGACAATGGCTGTCAAAGGGTTGAAGGGACACGGCTACTCTTCTGGCCAAATTTGGGGGTATTCACCTATCCTCTCCTACACTCACAGCACTGCGCCTCTAACAGGGCCAAATAAGACGTTTTATTTTCCAAGATGTATATATATTTTTCTAAACATCAAGGCAATTGGAAAAAATACTTTAGCAACAGCAAAATGATTCACACACACGGTTTCATCCCCGAAGCTACATCCCCACACATTTGTGTGCATGACTGATAGAGAAGATATGAAACAGCCCAGTCGCACTTCTCTCAAAGGGGCAATCATAGGACCTGACAAAAAATGTCTTCTGAATCAAATGAGAGATTGGCTGCCCCCGAAGTGGCGAAGCCGGGGAAGGATTTTCTAAGCAACTTGTTGAAAGCCCTTGTAAATAATTCGCGATCCCCTACTGACTGAGGTTTTGCTTTCTCCCTTTCTATCTCCTGCCAGACTTTCGGTGTAGATCGCCCTTTGTGTACACCCTTTTCGGTGTAGATCACTCTCCAAAAGCTCCCCACCATATTAGCATTTTGTATTTCTTTTGCAGTATACCTGGAGAAGTCAACCAGTGGAGATAACACTTGACCCATACATACCTCGGTCTGCTCCTGTGCCCACAATTTATTTTGCAATAGGACATAGCCAAACATACTTTAAAATTAATCGCCCAGCAGCCTGTTTCGTTTAAATGATAGCCGCATTGTGATATGTAGTAGTAATTTAAGTCTGTAAAATGAAAGCTTAAAGTATTACACCTTTCATCTGAGTTCATATGATCGTGGACTTATATTTGACCTTGGAGGTTTTTGCTGTCACTCACCGCTCCACTCTCTCACCGCTCTATTGAACTACATGGTGTGTTTTGTATTATAAAATTTCATATAGGATATGTAAATGTTATTCTTTTTAAGGTATACCCTTCATTGATATATTGGCATCTTAACGTCTATTAATTTATATTTAAAGAAAAACAGGGGTTCACTTTGAAAAGCGTAAAAAGTCTTTGCAGAACCATGCAGTATGTTATGCACTTTTTTGTTTTAAACAATAAATCTATCTAAGGTGGTTCTTAGTTCTCTGCCACCTAAAACATGGAGGTACAAACAATCTAATCTCATGTGAGATCTAATAAAACTTGTAACAAAACGCACCGTTCTCAGTTTATTTTATCATTTATGTATATACCTAAATATGAACGTATATACATCTTTATTTGTTTTCCAATATTTTTATATTGAGTTTTTTAGTAGCGATTTATAACTATAAATAAGTGCCAGTTACTTAATAGTTATTCCTATTTAATTTTATTCTGTTCTGTAGTTTTAGCGTGTTTTGGCGGTCTAGAGAGCAATTTGGATTTTATTTTCTATCTATCTATCTATCTATCTATCTATCTATCTATCTATCTATCTAATCCATCTATTATCTACATAACTATATATCTTGCCTTGGTAATCTGTATATGTACTTTATGTATGTATAGCTACCTCCCTGTATAATTCTATGTATCTACCGACTGATCACCCGTCTATCTAAAAAATGAATTCAAATGTTTTACAGTACATACACAATCCAACAATAATGTGGGTATTCAGAACAAAAGGATACAATGTAGTCGATATAGGAAATTAATCTGTCTCATTTTATTTAATATTTGTAGCAAACGAACTTTACGGATTCATGTACCTTTTAAATAACGGACACAAATATCAAGTTTAGGGAAAGTTTGACTTTTTACTGGCACATTCTCAAACGAAAGACTATGAATGCAATTCGGTAAACCTTTTTAGTATACCCATAATAAACTAATGTTTAGAACAAAATTAAGGTGTTGGTGTATCGCATGTAAATAGTGTTGCGAAGCCATAGGTAGGAACTCCTCGCAAAAGCCACTACAACTACTAGCGACATGTAAGTCTGTCAGCCACACGGAGTCCAGGCAGTAAAACGCAAGAGAAGCAATCGCTCTTTCATGTTCGACAAAAGCATTTGCCTGCGTAACGTGACATTCACCGTCCTTATTGTTTCTGTTAACTTCTTAACACCCCAAGCAACCGGTGTATTTATCAAGTACACTGACAACAACCACAAGTACACCAGCCCAGTGGCGTAACTATATGTAACTGGGCCCCACAGCAAACTTATTTTAGGGCCCCCAACATATCCAGAGGTTCTCCTTTTTTACCAATGAATGTTGAAATAGCTAATCAATTAAGGTCTTATGGGGCCCCCTATTCCTCCTGGGCCCCCTGCAGCTGCAGGGTCTGCTTCCTCTGTACTTACGCCCCTGCACCAGCCCCCTAAGAGTAAATCAAATACATGATAATGTCTACAACAAATTTAAGAGGACACTGCTGCCATGACCAGTCTCTAATTGGTCACGGGCTCTTCAGAGCACAAGCCCCCAGTCCACACGGGCACATGCACAAATTTCAAAAAGATTAAGCTCCAAATTGTCCCATTTTAGAAAGTTTAAAAAATTTCAATGTTTATTCATCATAAATCAGTAAAAGGATCAAGTGGGTCTGTATATGAATTTTTTTACTGATTTATGATGAATAAACATTGAAATTTTTTAAACTTTCTAAAATGGGACTCTTTGGAGCTTAATCTTTTTGAAATCAATGTCTACAACAAGACAACTATTCGTGTACAACTGGCAAATAAGTCAGTGGGTCCCTGGCTCACTGCCAGCCCAACGCTGCTTGCAGTACCTAATTATGGTATTTTGACCACGAGGCAAGGATTGTGTCACGAGAATCATCTTGTGGGAGTAGTGTTTTAGGTGTAGGAGTGAAACCAAGCTGGCTGTGTGGCTTTTACACCTTCGACTTGTTTAAACATGCGCACTGACTTATTTTGCTTTGCAAATCTCCAGAAAGGAAACGAATAAAGTGGACTGCAGGCATAATCTACCGGTGCACGCTGCTATATGCCACAAATCCAACAGCCACTAGTGGAGCAACTGATCTGAGGTTCACATTTATTACTCTTTTAAAGGAACAGTAACACCAAAAAATCTAAGTATTTTAAAGTAAAGAAAATATTATGTAGTGTTGCCCTGCAATGTTAAGGGCTAGAGCAGACGGGGAGATTCGGGGGCAATTTGTCGCCTGGCGACTTCTCGCCGCGACTTGTAGCCCCCGAACCTCCCCGAATAGCCAAGTCCTTAGGCGCACCGGCGTTACTTGAAAACGCCTGCGCCTATTCACACGCAGCGGCGCGATTTGTGGAATCGCTCCAAATTGACTCGCGAGTCAATTTGGAGCGATTCCACAAATCGCGCCGCTGCGTGTGAATAGGCGCAGGCGTTTTCAAGTAACGCCGGTGCGCCTAAGGACTTGGCTATTCGGGGAGGTTCGGGGGCTACAAGTCGCGGCGAGAAGTCGCCAGGCGACAAATTGCCCCCGAATCTCCCCGTCTGCTCTAGCCCTAAAACTGATCTGTTTGCTTCAGAAACACTACTATACTTCATATAAACAAGCTTCTAAGTAGCAATGGTGGAAATTCAAAAAAGGCTAAATGGCACAGAATAAGTAATGAATAACAGATAACATTATATTCTACAGAGCTTATCTGCTATCTGCTGTGTAACTTGAGCCATTTCTCTGACTAGTTTCCCCCATGGCTACACAACAGCTTATTTATATAAACAATAATAGTGTTTCTGAAGCAAACACAACCGTTTTACCAGTGCATGGCAAAGCTGCATTAAATTTTTATTACTTTAAGGGTAGGGACAGACAGGGAGATTCGGGGAGATTTTGTCGCCTGGCGTTTTTAGCAGGCGACAATCTCCCCGAATTTCCTTCTCCCTGTCTGCTGCTAGTATACTGACAAAGCGCCAGCGCCTGTGCAGACGCCGCGCGGCGATTTCCGGAATCGCCCGAAGATACTTCGTGAGGAAACTTCGGGCAATTCCGGAAATCGCCGCGCCTGCACAGGCGCTTTGTCAGTATACTAGCGGCAGACAGGGAGAAGGTAATTCGGGGAGATTGTCGCCTGCTAAAAAACGCCAGGCGACAGAATCTCCCCGAATCTCCCTGTCTGTCCCCAGCCTTAAACAATTTAATTTTTGATGTTACTGGTCCTTTAAGGGTTGACTGTGGTGCTGTGATTGCGTTGCAAAAAAACAAAAACTTTTTAATGTTTATGTAACTGTGAGGGATCCTATATCAGTCCATGAGTGGAGCCCGCACAGCTAGCATTGTGGGAGGAAACCAAAACTTCAAAAGGGTTTGAGCAAATTTTAGCTACAAGGACCTAGGCATCAACACCTCTCCTACATTTTATTTTAATGCAAACAATATCTAGACTCTTTGCTCAGTGACTCAGACAAGACAAGGCTTTCCAGGGCACAAGGGACACCAACCCTTAAGTTGTATATTTAAATATTACTGATGGTGGTCCTTTCACTGAAAACAAGCTTTTTAAATACACCAAAACTGATATTCCAAAACTGGAATCCTGGTTGGCGAATGAGCCCTACAACTCTCTATACACTCAAATGTGGGGTTTGTTGTTAGTTAATCAATATTACAATAGCTCCAACATGGTTACTTTTGCCTCATACATAAAAGTCTAAAGTAAAATTAACCAACTCAATTAGTTCACAAGTCAATCAGTGCGATGGTAGTTGGTGTAGAGGTTTCTGTATTTTTTTGCTAGGTTTTCTATGTATTTGTATTTTGTAGAGAATTGTTCAGCATAACTTTACGTTTGTGCTTTTTTCATTTGGATTTTTTTATATATCTCATGACATTCATGTTTTTGAGTTTGTGAGTTTAGTTGTGGATTTAACCACTTCTAAAACCACTAAAATCCAATCTTTGATAAGTAGGCCCCCTTAGGCCTAGATTCACCAAACAGTAGTGTGAAGTACTGCTTGTTTAGTGATTAGGGCTATGGTACACACTTCACACACAAAGTGGATTTGGGCCAAGTTCAAACACAAGCGTTTTGAGCCAGATATCCACACCAGGAGCAGATTAGCAGGTAAAGTGCACTCATTTCTGTCAGAATACGCACATAATGGGTTCATGACTAATTGGCAATTTCTTTGCTGGTGTTTTAACATAGAAGGCACCAATGCCTATTATATAGCTGTGATATTAAAATCTCTGTCAGTTGCGAAACTGAGTATTTTTACACTGGATAAAATGAAATTGAGGTAGGTGTCATTGTGAATGGAATGCTAGCAAAATGTTTAGAGATTAATTATTTGAGCAAAGGTGTAGTGATAACAATAGCCACAGCATTATTTATTTTGCAGAGATAATATGTAATTTTGTTAAATAAAAATTATCATCTATAAAGCCATAGTCAGACTGCATTGGTATACTGTATATATATATATATATATTTTTTTTTTGTAAACAATAAATGTACATCTGAAATTTCCCATTAGTAACAGCTAGTATCACCAGCTAACTCATACATTATTATTATTAATAATAATAATAATATGTATTTCTATAGCGCCAACATATTTTGTAGAGCTGTACTTCTGGTATTTCTATCTGTGTAGATTCAATTAGTATATAACAGTATGAGCTGTTCTGTATGATTCATTTGAAGACAATTTGAAATACTGTTTGCTTTCTATGGCTGATAATTGTTATTCAGTATTTGAAAGTAAAGTATTGGGAAAATAAAACATTATCAGAGGTGCCAATTTGTTGCCGCACTCACTGTACAGTTTTAATCCTGCAGTATGTTTTCTTTTCATTGTTGTTCAATTGGGGAATTATGTTGCTGCTGTCAAATATTTACTAAACTGTAACAAATTATACTAAACTTCTGTAAATGCTCAATTGGTCAACAAATAAGCCTTATTTTTTTTCTCTTAGTTCATAGAGGTATAATGTTATAATATTGACAATGTCATATATTTTTCTCTAGGGAAAGCACAAGAAAATATTAGTAAATCTCCACCTTAACATAACTGAAGCAATACAGGGTATCCTAAGAAAAAAATTCTGGATTTGGAAAAAGGCCACTGAATTTGGAAAGATCTGAATCACTATACTAGAAGATTATTGGCAGAGGTAGAAATCTTTAGATAAATGGGAATATTTATTCAAAAAAATCTTGCAAAGGAATCAACTTTGGTTGCTCCTTCTTTTCTGAATGGAGGCAGAAAATAAACAAAACTATAGAGCAATTACACATTGGTTTTCAAAGTATTACTGGCAGCATATTCTGGTTTGCCTTAACTACTGGAACTGTGTGTGCCCATTGGCACATACACAATCACGTCAGTGGACGTGATGTCATGTGCAACATGTATGTGCGTGACATTACTTCAATCAGCTTGCCGCAGGAGATACCCTTTACACCCCACCTCTGCTTCTGGATTTCATGGGACGTATTACCAGCAGCAGGGGTAGTATCTTTAGTTTTTTCAATAGTTTTATTTACTATATTGGCATCAAAGGGCCAACCCCCTGAAGGTGCCGCCCTATGCACAGGCCATTGAGTGGCTATATGGTAAATACACCTTTGTAGCTAATTGTACAATCCTTCAAATCCTCAATAGTCTTTCTTATAGACCTAGTAGATAAACACCCTATTTCAATCTATATGCCTCAATTTTTAATGAGGATGAAAATGAAAATAGTTATTCCCCCCATGCACTGTAGGCCCCAATACAGCATGCCAAGTTACCACCAATAGCTAACCTGATAGCCCTTCCCCAGCTGTGACATGTTGCCCCTTTAAGCACTAACAGGCCTGGATTTGTGGAAAGGCAGCCTAGGGTGACAGGATTTTAGGGGGCAGCATGCTGCCCAGCCACACCCACATTGGTTCAGAAACACTAGGTATACGCAGGAGATACTTTCGTTTTTTTTAAATTTCCCATGTGCCAATCCCCATTGCTCCGGTCCTGATTATGAAAATTTGCCAATAAAGGTCAGAGTATAGGGGGGGTCGAACAGCAGTGGGACTAGGGGCACCCGCTGTGTAAATCCGGCCCTGAGCACTAAACCATGGGAAGACAGCAAATGAATACCCCCAAAAAAATTAATATTAACAACTGTTATACCTTAATGATGGCAGGGAGATTTTTTCTCCTACTGCTCTCCCTATGTGAGGTCAGTGTTGCAGGTGGCAAGGTGGCAAAGACAGTAAGGGCCACATCACTCCACTATGCTCTGGTTCCCCAGCCTGCTGCCCATCCCCCCTCCAGCATTCAACTCCTCTGTATAACACTCCCCCAACGCTCCACCATACAATCTATAGTGCCCTAGTAACATCTTGTAGCTCATGTGGCTGAAATATATACTTGTCTATAACATCCAGTTCTTCTGCTTAGCTTTTAACTAATCCAATGTCAGTCAAAATTGGTAATGGGAGTAATTATTACTCCATCATTCCAACGTCATAATCATGTATACACTATAACTTCTTATTTCATACTCCCAGCATTCACAAACATGTAGGTTTGTAAAATGCATTGTGTATTAAGTCACAACAAGCAACTCACCAGCAGAAACATGCACTCTGACCCACGGCATACACGGTTTACATCCAAACATATTTGCATTTGTGGTGCAGATCTGGTACAAATCCTCAGTCAAATAGCATTTTGCTTGCTTGCCTTCAGTGCACTACTAGTGTAGACTAGAGATGGAGAGTGCAATAAAATAGCTGCCTTTCCAGTAAAAATAACATGGTCGCAGATGTAAGTTAAACACTGCTGTAAAGTTTAGGTAGATAGCGGGAGCTTAGGGAGCTAAATGCGTGGCTTAAGTCTTGGCGTAGGAAGGAAGGGTTTGGGTTCCTAGAGCACTGGGCTGATTTTTCCTTGGGGTACAACCTATACAGTCGTGACCAATTGCACCTCAATGGAAAGGGGTCCACTGTGCTAGGGCAAAGAATGGCCAAGAGGATGGAGGAGTGTTTAAATTAGGCAAGGGTAGGGGGGGGGAGTTGGGTGAGATAAAGAGTTATGGGGAAGCTAGGGTAGATGGGGTAGTGGGATTAGTAAGGGGTCATGCAGTTTACCAGCTAAGGAGGTCCCTCTGTTCCAAGAAAAACCGACTAATACTAACTTAACATATAATTCTCCTCAAAGTAATTCACATTTAAAAAGTAAAAGTAGCAACCTCCGCTGTATGCTGGCAAATGCACAAAGTTTGTCAGGTAAAATGGGAGACCTAGAATTAATTGCATGCTCTAAAAATTATGATATAATTGGTATCACTGAGACCTGGTGGGATGAAACATGTGACTGGACTCTGAATTTAAGTGGTTACATCCTTTTTAGGAGGGACAGGGGGATTAAAAAGGGGGGGGGGAGTGTGTTTGCATGTAAAGCCTGAATTAAAGCCATGCACTAAAAAAATAACCATTGCTGGCACTGGGGGTGTGGAATCCCTCTGGGTAGAGATTTTGACTGGGCAAAAGGTTACAAAGAAAATTATCATTAGTGCATGCTATAAACCACCTTGTATAAGTGACAAGCATGAAGCTCAGCTACTTTTACAAATAGAAGCTGCTTCACAACTAGGTCAAGTTATTATTATGGATGACTTCAATTATCCGGACATTGACTCGGGTAATGGGGTTGCCAAGACAGATAAAGCTAGTAGGTTTATAAATATGCTAAATGACAACTTATTATCCCAGCTCGTATAAATCTCTTTTGGATCTTGTAATAACTAATAATACTGAACTCATCTCTAGCATTTGTGTGGGTGAGCATTTAGGGTATAGTGATCATAACGGTCTACTTTGTGATTCTGTTGCAGAGGCAATTCTATGGGAAGTCTTTAAATTTCTGCTTAATAAATATACGTCCATATATTCCCCTTGTAAGCAAGGAACATCGTTGCAAAACAAAACCCAATAGAAGTGTTGGTGTTGAGGTAGGTAAAAAAAGACGTGCTTTTAAGGCTTTCAAGTTAGCTAGGACAGCCGAATCATTTATAAGGTACAAGGAGGCCAATAAATCATGCAAAAAAGCTATCAGGCAAGCTAAAATCGATATGGAAAATGATATTGCAGTAAGTATTAAAAATTATTTTTTAAATATGTTAATAGTAAAAAATTAAGCAGGAAGGGATAAGACCTTTATTAACAGAGGGGGATTAGCTGGTTGATGAGAACAAGCAAAAAGCTCTGATTCCGAACGCATACTTTTTGCCTGTCTACACAAATAAGGAACCAGCTAATGAAGGTTTCCTTATTAATAGTCCCAATTCTAGTAATACATTTAATGATGCATTGTATAGAAAGAACAGAGGCGCCAAAAGGATAAAAGGATATGAACGAATTTAAAAGCCAAAACTTGGTAATCAGAGGAGGCAGTGGTAGACTTACCTCCTCCGAGCAGACACAAAACGACTGTAATTAGGCAGTCAAAATTTATTAACAAATTCCAATCAGTACAACGCGTTTCACGGGCTCAGACCCACTTCTTCAGGCAATAAACATAGGAGTTACAGCATCTGGCAGTAGTATACACACTCAGCGCCTCTGTGTATACTACTGCCAGATACTGTAACTCCTATGTTAATGAGTGAAGAAGCGGGTCTGAGCCCGTGAAACGTGTTGTACTGATTGGAGTTCGTTAATAAATTTTGACTGCCTAATTACAGTCGTTATGTGTCTGCTCGGAGGAGGTAAGTCCACCACTGCCTCCTCTGATTACCAAGTTTTGGCTTTTAAATTCGTTCATATCCTTTTATCCTTTTGGCGCCTCTGTTCTTTCTATACAATACTAAGTCCACCCTCGGTGGAGGGTTGATACCCTTTTCCTATCTATAGAGAGCGACTTCATAATCCTGAGTGGGGTCAGGACATTCTCCCCACCTGCCTTTACAGCGGTTGCCTATTGGTAACCCTGGTTTGTGAGTATAAGTTATTTATTATTATTTCAATATCCTTTACCAATATATATTACACTATTGGGGCTCTTGGTGTTTCTTTTGTTTATCTCTCTGCAATCTAATGATGCATGGTTCACACATGAAGAAATTCAAAAGAGACTAGAAGATGTTAAGATAAAAAAAGGTCCAGGGCCAGATGGCATTCATCCCAGGGTACTTAGCGAGCTTAGCTCTGTGATTGCCAAACCTCTCTACTTAATTTTTCAGGATTCATTGAGGTCTAGCAAGGTGCCAAAAGACTGGCGAATTGCTAATGTGGTGCCGCTATTCAAAAAAGGATCCTGTTCTCAGCCTCAAAACTATATGCCAGTTAGTCTGACGTTGGTGGTAGGAAAGCTTTTCGAAGGATTAATAAAGGATGGAATACTGGACTTCATAGCAAATAACAATACTATGAGCTTGTGCCAGCATGGTTTTATGCGTAATAGATCTTGCCAGAGTAACTTTTCTTTTTATGAGAAGGTAAGCAGGGACCTCGATTCTCGGATGGCAGTGGATGTGATTTACTTAGACTTTGCTAAAGCATTCCAAACAGTGCCACACAGAAGGTTAATGGTTCAATTAAGGAATGTTAGCCTGGAACATAGTATTAATACCTGGACAGAGAACTGGCTAAAAGATAGACTACAAAGAGTCGTGGTAAATAGAATATTTTCTAATTGGAGCAGTGTTTTTAGGGGTGACCCCCGGGCTCTGCACTGGGTCCCTTGCTTTTCAACTTGTTTATTAATGTCCTGGAGGTTGGCATTGAAAATACTGTTTCTGTTTTTGCAGATTATACAAAATTTTGCAGAACTATAGGTTCCATGCAGGAACGCTGCCACTCTGCTAAGTTGGGAAACTGGGCAGCAAACTGGAAAATGAGGTTCAATGTTGATAAATGCAAGGTTATGCACTTTGGCAAAAATAATATAAATGCAAGTTATATACTATATGTGTTTCCTTAATTGAGAAGGATCCTGGGTTTTTTATAGATAAAAACAAGTTGTTTCTGGGCAGTGTCATTCTGTAGCTACTAAAGCAAATATAGTTCTGTTCTGTCTTGCATTAAAAAATGGCATAAACTCAAGGGATGAAAAATTATACCTCTTTATAGATCCCTAGTAAGACCTCATCTGGAGTATGTAGTACAATTTTGGACTCCAGTCCTTAAGGCTAAGGCCAGACGGGGAGATTCGGGGGCATTTTGCCGCCTGGCGACTTCTCGCCGCCCCCGAACCTCCCCGAATAGCCACTTACCCAAGCACACCGGCGTTGCTTGAAAACGCCGGCGCGTATCCACACGGAGCGGCGCGCTTTTTGAAATTGCTCCAAATTGCCTCGCGAGGCAATTTGGAGCAATTTCAAAAAGCGCGCCGCTCCGTGTGGATACGCGCCGGCGTTTTCAAGCAACGCCGGTGCGCTTGGGTAAGTGGCTATTCGGGGAGGTTCGGGGGCTACAAGTCGCGGCGAGAAGTCGCCAGGCGGCAAAATGCCCCCGAATCTCCCCGTCTGGCCTTAGCCCTAAGAAGGATATAAATGAGCTGGAGAGAGTGCAGAGATGTGCAACTAAGCTGGTTAGAGGGATGGAAGACTTAAATTATTAGCATAGACTGTCCAGGTTGTGGTAGTTTTCTCTGGAAAAAAGGTGCTTGCAAGAGGACGTGATTACACTTTACAAGTAAACTTGAATGCACTCACAACAAGATGGTATCTTTATGAAAAAAACTTGAAAGTCTAAAATACAAACGAACGTTACCGACCTGAATTTTCAAATCGAATTCAAATGCGATTCAAATGCAATTCAAATTGACTTTAAAATTCAAATTCGAATTTACCACTCGAACCTTAGTAAATCTGCCCCTAAGTGTTATTTATGCTGTGTCTTAAAGTACAAGTAAAGCCTACATTTTCCTACCATGTATATATATTGGGCACATCTCCCCACCCAAATGACATTATTTGTTGTGATGGGCGAATCTACCCAGTTTCGCTTCACCGAAAAATTCACGAATTTCCAGCGAAATTTGCGAATTGGCGAAAAAATTGGCGAATTTTCTCTGGCGTTTTGCGGATTTATTCGCCAGCGCCGAATCGTGCAAATTTGCCCCTGGCGAATAAATTCGCCCATCACTAATTATTTGTACTGCATATATACACTTTGTTTGGCAATGTCATTACATTTACCCAAAACAAATAGAAGCTTTCACCCGGGGGCCATTTTCCCTCTGACACATCACCAGTGCATTTATATCTGCAAACACCACATATGCAATGTAAAGTTCATGCAATTAAAAAATGTATAGAAAAAAAGCAGGCACTTGCAAAGACCAATCTTCCAGACAGGCTTATCAAAACATCAAGTAATTTATTTCAGTGCATAAGGATACAGCCTTACTCATTTCATATCACTCAGATACTTAATCATAGGCCTATGATGAAGTATCTGAGCTCAGGAGAGTAGGTTAGGATTTAAAAATAGGAGCAGACAACTAGAGCAGAGTTTCTATGGGAACCAGCAATGCCATCTCTTCATTGGCTGTTAATTTTAACATATGAATGTACATTAAATGTTACCTATAGGTCACGTTGATCATTTTTTGCTGAGAGGTTTGTTTTTATTTATAATTGTTAGCTGAAGTTCCTAAGCCTGACTCTTTGACACTGTGACTTTGCCAACCTGACTGTCCCATCTCAGCCTGTTAGTTACAGTTTCTAATACTAATGGACTCCTGCTGCACAAATATGGTAGCCCCCTCATACAGGAACATGGGGGATAAGACAGGTAATGTAAAAGCATCATGCAAATACTTTATAGCAAAGTTAGAAGTAGCTTTCAAAGCCAATTTTATAATAGATGTTAAAAAAAGAGTTTAATTTCAGGTGTCAGTAAGTGATGGGTGAATTTATTTGCCTGAAGCGAATTTGTGGCCAATTCCCACGATTTGCCGCAGACGAATACATTCGTGAAAGGCCAGCGAAATTTTGGATGGCGAAAATTCACTGGTGTCTCGTTTTGGAAGCGTGCTTCCATTTTTGGATGCTGGCGCCCATTCGCCGTTTTGGGAATTTCTCTAGAAATTTGCGAAAAATTCTGCAAAACGCCGCCGATTCGCCCATCACTAGTGTCAGTATCTCTTGAAGGGGATGCTGCAGACTTACTATTCACCTTTGAACAACCAGAGTGCCAGGTATTTAGAGATTTCAAAGAGGCTCTTCAGTCAATACATTTTTGCATGGGGTGTTGGAAACACTAAGGGGCAAATTCATTAAGCGAAAATGCACTAGCGATGCCTTTGCTGCAATTTGCCGCACTTCGGCAGGCGAATTTTCGCCAGTCCACAGCTAATTCACTAAAATGCGAATTTGCGCTCAGGGAGGTGAAAAGTAGCTACTGTTACTTCGTCAGGCAAAGCGCATTTATGCTAGCGATGCCAAATTTGCATATGGCGCGAAGTTAAAAGTATAAGAGTATATGTTACAGCCACTACATTACACTACACAAGCCCAAGAAACCTTTAATAAATAAAGTTGTCCTATTGCCCTAAACATGTGCCCACTGTATAGTTGAGTTGCCATATGTATGCTATTTTTCAGACTATCACCCTAAAAAAAGTAAAAGCCGCCAGCGCTTTTTTTCCAAACTCCTATCTATTGTATTGAACTTCACCAAGTCTGAGTCTAGCACAAGAGGTTACGTTCAGTAAAATGGGAATCTTAGTGAATTAGCATAGTTACGTCCCTTCGTCAGTGCGCAACTTCGCCTGGCATAAGGGTGCAAAGTTGTGGTGCTTTGCTAGCGAATTTTCGCCAGGGACAGTGTTAGTAAATTTGCGAAGTTGCGAAATTACGTCATGGCTCTTTAAGTCAAGACAACAAATATTTCTATAATTTGGTCTCTGGAGGTCTCTGTCTATACCTATCTCTCTATACTTTTTAGTATTTTTACTATTTATTTTTATTATTCTTTATTTAACTGATATATTCTGCAGAACTTTACAGAGATGATCAGATTCACACACACTGAAATTTTGCCAGAAACTAGAGCACAATTCACACCAAACCCATTTCAGCTAGCTCCGACGGTTTATATTCTGCCCCAAATGAGTTTGAAATATCTTGAGGACTTTACCTTGGATTTCCTACATATCAGGAACTATCCCAAAATACACCCAAACCACTTTCCATTTTACCAATATCAACTCAGACATAAATTCAAAGCATCATTTCAACCACGTCAACTTAGAGCACATACCATACTCTTGCAAGATTCTCTACACTTACCTGACACCTCTAAGGTGCTTTCAAGGCTATACGAGTGTCTTATAAACTCATTCACCCAACCATTTGCCCCATTTCTCAAATGGGGAGAAAGGTGGATGACCCCTACCCCAATGCGAACAAACAAATGTAAACTTCTTCCACTGATGGTACTGTCCATCGATTTTTGCCAAAATAAGAAACCAGTTAAAAGGGACCTGTCAACCAGACATAAGAGTTATAAATTTGTATTTTTAATAATAAAGTCTTTTTAAAAAACCCAATTTATTTATCCACTCCAGTAATAAATGTAATTTAAAACCTCAGCTGTCTTTCAGGTAGTGCTTTCCCCACCTCTGTGCCTGAGGCACAGCAATCACTTTTACTTTCATTTCAGCACTTCCTAGATACAGTATCACTGACCTCATCACATGCCCCCTCCCAAATAATTGATACAGTGTTATCAAAGTATATTTGCTTGACTAATATGATAATATAGGTTTTTGAAATATTTCTTAGGGTGACAGGTCCCCGTTATCCTGCCTGTATGTTGTACATATGAAAATGAATTCAGCGTGTAAGGGTAACATAGTAACATAGTAACATAGTAAGTTAGGCTGAAAAAAGACTCCCGTCCATCAAGTTCAACCTTTTTTTTTTTTTACTTTTATCTGCCTAACTGCTAGTTGATCCAGAGGAAGGCAAAAAACCCCATCCTAAGCCTCAGAGGGGGGAAAAAATTCCTTCCTGACTCCAAAAAGGCAATCGGACTAGTCCCTGGATCAACTTGTATAATGAGCTATCTAGAGTGAGAGTAGAGTAGAGTAGAGTAGAGTGAGAGAGAAATAATTCCAAGACAAGAGGAACATTCACTTAATCGTGCACATAGGAACTGGTGCATCAGGTAAAAGTTCCTAAACTACTAACATAAACTTCTATCATAGTAATTCAGTATACAGGTAATTCAGTATACATAATACTGCACTAATACTGTTATAGCAATATATCTATAACCCTAATTTGTCTCTTTAAATAGAACCTTCCTTGGCAATTCAGGGGCCCTGAGTCCATTTTGTTTATGAAAAGTACTGGGAACTGGGAATTACAGCGCAGTGCTTCCACCTAGGGCACGTCAGGTAATTCCCTAGGAAAAATAAAACACACAGTTTGCAGATAAAACAAATATTAACTTTATATAAAACAGTAATAAAGAACTAATACACAGTTCAGTCCTGCACGGTGATATGTGGGACACTACCTAAATCACCATTAGGCTCCTAACTGTTGCTTCAACACAGTCCTTTTGATAGCACAGTCCCAAATCCTCTGAAAGGGTTAATAAGCACCAAGTTCAAATTGCAATGTGCCTTCCCCAGAGCTCTTAGTCCCCCAGGTAGCGCTACCTTCCCTCCTTTGTTAGCAGCTCTCCCACGTAGCATGTAAAAAAACACCAGACCTGTCTTCCTGCACGCTCACAATTGTATCCATGCCAGAATCCTCCCCAGGGTACTCTAAGCAGTGTCGGACTGGCCCACAAGGATACCAGGAAAACTCCCAGTGCGCCCAGGTGTCAGTGGGCCTCTTGCTTCTAACAATTTGGCCTATTTCATGTTCATTCCCTATTTCTTTATGTGGAAAAAGAGGCTTAATAATGGAAGAACAGAGTATAGTAAGTAGATCTAAAAGAATAGGATAATAAAGAGGTTAAGTGAGGAGAGAAGGAATAATAGTTTGGAAAGTTGGGCCCCTGGTCTAAGGTTTTCTGGTGGGCCCCTGGCATCCCAGTCCGACACTGACTCTAAGAGGCAGATCACACTGGAAATCATAAGCAACTCTGCTGCAGAATCACTCTCACCAATGGCACTTTTCTCCTTCTGAGTCTCTAGCAGCGTGGCAGGGAACAGGAACCCTCTTTCTGCACTTCCACAGATTCCACAGCTCGAACAGCTTTACAGGTCTTGTTTCTGGCTGGATCTTTCACTCCACAGCCCACACACACAGCTCCACAGTCTGGCACACCCTCTCTTCCCAGGATGTATTGCGATGCCCAGCCAATCAGGTCGTTCTCCAGCCTGTAACTGGGCTGGATGATGTCACAGACATTCTCCCCTTGGACAAAACGGCAACGTCCTCGCTTGCCGTTTGGCCTGGCATGCCTGGACAGCAAAACAATCAATAATGTCTTTATCACTACTGTTACCTGGATCCTAACATTGGCCTTACCTGGAGACCTGCACTTACCCAGACCCAGTACTTTAGATCTATCAGGGATATCAAAGGATTTAGGGGCCACCTTCATTCCAACAGGATTCTCCACAGTAGACTTCTCTCAACTCAACACTCTATCCTCTTCAGGGGAGTCACTCTCACAGATGGAAGGCTCATAATAAGACTTCTGTACTGTAGAACATTTGTAAGTCTTAGAACTTCAGGCCTGATGACCCATCAATTGGCACTTGGCCCATCTACCATGGAATCTTCTACGCCTGTGGCATACTTTACACAGTGCAGATTGGCTTTCACCTTCATCAGGAACTGGACCGTTTGACTGGATGTGGCCAAGCTTGCCACATCGGTAAAACTTAGGAACTTTCTTAGTCTTAGCTAGGGTTTTCGCTCTCTCAGACAGTTGAGCTTTGAAGTCCTCCAGCTCTTTGCGGAGTTTCTTGTTCTCTTCCACCGGTTTTACTTCAGCAGGAGATTTCTCTGTAGGCCCTGAAGTGAAATTCCTTTTGACCCTCACACAGGCATCCGCCTCCTCTCGGCGAACTCTCTCCATCAGAGCAACATACCCAGGGGGTAGCTTATCCTGGTAGTGTGCTCTAATTGTCACAGCAACAGGATTACTATTCAGGGTCCCTCTTTTCAATTGGCGAATTCTCAGAGAATCCATCTCATCGTCTGCAATTGCACCACGGCTCACTAGCAGTCTCAGGCCTTGTTCTAGCCGCACCAGATAAGCAGACAAATGTTCCTTCTCTTTCTGGAAGGTAGAGTGGAAGTGATAAAGCATCTCTGAAGCACTCTCTACAGGGCCAAATGTCACCTCCAGGACTTCAATTAGATCACCCGAAGTAGCATCAGGGTGACCCACCATATAGGATTTAATGACATCCAAGGCAGGATTGTGGAGACCTTCAAGTATCTTCCGTCTCATAGCTGTCTTGGGGCCAACCCAATCCCTCACAGACACAACAGTGGAGTCTCTCCAACTCTCAAAGGACTCTTCACCTGTAGGTACAGGATCGGTACCTGAAAACACTTTATGTCTCTTAAAATTACCATTCCAGGCCAGCTGCGTCAGTTGGCCAGTAAGTTGTCCCAGCGCGCTCACAATCTCTGGGGTATCCAGCCGGCCACCAGAGCTATGCCGACCACATTCTCGCAGTATGGACATCTCTTTACTTGACTCTTTTTAACTGGCGAATCAAACAATGTCTTGTTCAGTGGCACACGCCCCGGTGCCTTCACTGCATACTGGGTAGTAAGGGCATCACCCTGGAACAGTAATTCATCTGCCTCATCAGACAGGTCAGGCAGAATAAACTTCCAGGGGCCTTCACTCTCAGAATCAATATCAGGGGTCACGATCTATCTCTTCGGGGCTGCCTATTAGAACATTCAGCAGGACCCCAGCAGAATCCTGGCATGACGTAGCCACTCTTGGGAGGTAAAAAAATCTGTTCCCCATCCAGAACACCATGGGTCCAACAGCAGCAACCTTTCGGGGGATGAGTCCCAATGCAGTACACCGCTGATTAACACTTTGTGGAGTTTCAAAGGAAGACATATTTTCATCGAACATCTCCAGCTTCCCAGTCGTCATCTCAGCAGTGCCTCCAAATATAACCCTAATTTGGCTACTGTCTCTTTAAATAGAATCTTCCTTGGCAATTCAGGGGCCTGAATCCCTTTTGCATTTGAAAAGTATCGGGAACTGGGAATTACAGCGCAGTGCCTCCACCTAGGGAGCACTGAGGAACTTACCTCAGTGTAAATCCCCAGGAAAAATAATGCACATAGTTTGCAGATGAAACAAATATTAACTTTATATAAAACAGTAATAAATATCTAATACACAGTTAACTCCTGCACGGGGATATGTGGGACACTGTCAGGGCCCGAAGGCTCCGGAGAGTGGTGGGGACCAAGGAAGAAGCAAGTCCAATACAGGCGAGGTATCCAAGGGGTATAGCAAGAGAGTAGTCAAGTCCAGGCAATGGGGTCAATCCAGGCAGATAAGGTTCGTAACGAGTATTCAGGCAAAAGGTCAAAAACAGGAGTTCAACAGCAAGAAATCACACCCAGGAACTTAGTAGCTAAGACCTATACTTGGGCAAGGATTGTAATCAGATGAGGGTTTAAATAGTCCATGATGGCGCCAATCCGGACGCCGTGACGTCATCGTGTCGGCGCGCTGACGTTCCGTCGCCGGCGACGAAGTTGACGCCGACGCCCATGCGCCGGTGTCAAAGTTGACGCGCACGACTCATTCCGTCGCGGGATTGCTGGCGTCAGACCCGTAGCAGGCTGGGTAATCGAAGGGGAGCCGCCATCATGCGAGGCCAGGTAAGCGTTCCTTACAGACACTACCTAAATCACTATTAGGTTCCTAACTGTTGCTTCAACACAGTCCTTTTGATTTCACAGTCCCAAATCCTCTGAAAGGGTTTATAAGCACACAGTTCAAATTGCAATGTCCCTTCTCCAGAGCTCTTATTCCCCCAGGTAGTGCTACCTTCCCCAAACGTACCTCTCCTTTGGAAGTTAGCAGCTCTCCCTCATAGCAGGTAAAAATACACCAGACCTGTCTTCCTGTAGGCTCACAATTGTATCCATGACAGAATCCTCCCCGGGGTACTCTCAGAAGCAAATCACACTGGAAATCATAAGCAACTCTGCTGCAGAATCACTCTCACCAATGGCAGGGAACAGGAACCCTCTTTCTGCACTTCCACAGATTCCACAGCTCGAACAGCTTTACAGGTCTTGGTTCCAGTTGGATCTTTCACTCCACGGCCTGCACACACAGATCCAGGGCCTACAAACACAGCTCCATACACAGCTCCAAAGTCTGATACACCCTCTCTTCTCAGGATACACTGCGATGCCCAGCCAATCAGGTCATTCTCCAGCCTGTAACTGGGCTGGATGATGTCACAGACAGAAAAGCAGGGGAAGGATTTCTCTGATCCCGTACATATCTTCTAAAATATTAAACCAAAATAGTATAAATATAATAGCGTGGCTTTTATAAAACAGTACACATCTTTCTACATAAAGGATCTGTATCTGGTATTAATGACAATGATACATGCACTAATCTGCAAGTGTAACTGTCTGTCTGCTTTAGCTCACTGCAGGCTGTATGTGCTGGAGATAGTATAGAACTAGTTTGCAGTGGCATATAATACTACAACTAATAAGTTTATAACATTAAGCTAAGGGAAGGATTACTACCTGAAAGACAACAGGAACATTTAGGGGCAGATTTATCAAGGGTCGAATTTCGAAGTAATGGGAAAAAAAGACCAATGGAAATTTATTTAAAAAATCAAAAAAAAAAAATGTTTTTCTGGTGAATAGGCTGTTTTCATTAGAATTTGAATTGTTTGAATCAAAGTAACATTGTATCGTTTTTTTAGAAAAACAATTAACTAATTGAATCCAAATAGGTTGTAGGAGGTCCCCCATAGGCTAAAACCGCAATTTGGCAAGTTTTAGATGACAAATGGTCGAAGTCAAATTTTTAAAGAGACAGATTTTCAAATTTTTTGCAAATTCGAATTGAATTTGGGCTATTCCCTAGTCAAAGTACACAAAAATAGATAAGATTTTTTTGTTTTTATTTCAAATTTTCAATTCGACCCTTGATAAATCTGCCCATTACTGTTTATGGGGAACTGGTGCAACAGGTACAAAATTCCTACCTCAGCTGTGCACATCAGTTCCCTCTGTGGTAGCAGAACATGAAGTGTTCCTGTAAAATATAGTCCTACAGGAAAAATGTAAGTGCTAAACATGTTAAATGCACTAACTTTATTAGGAGGTGCTTAAGTTTGCAGTAACGTAACTGGAGGCATGTATGTGCAGCCAGGCCCCCCTCCGTATGAAATTATGCTCCTGCTGAGGGGAGGGGCCAGAAATTCGGCAGTGCGCGACCCTGGCCCAATTGCACGCCCTGCTCCCGTGGTAGTTCCGCCACTGTGAGTTTGTACCCCTTACATGTATGTTTTTGGAAGCCCAGTAATTTCAATAAATACAACAGAAAAACAAGTCTACCTCTACACCATATTGTAGGTCAGTATGTTTTACTCAGCATTTTTACATACCTCCCAACTGTCACGTTTTGAGCGGGACAATCCTGCTTTTGACAGCTCAACCCACAGTCAGTATTTGTACTGAAATGTCCTGACTTTCTCTTTCATCTCCTTCACTGAACAGCCAGAAAAAGACACAAAGTTTCTAACTTAAAGGATCAGCCTTCTATAAGGGAGCAGAAATCAAGCCCCACAGGATGGATTGTCGCTGGATCGCCTTTTCTGAATAGGAGCAGGAGCGCAGTATTGGTCAGTTATTTCTTAATAAAGACTTTGCAAAGTTAAACCTTAAGGTGTTTTTTTTGTTTGTTTAGTACAACCAAATTTGTTACTGGTCCTTTAAATTCTTCTTGCAATGAGCCCAGAATAGTCACCAGGTGCACTGAAAAACTTTTGTAACAATTTTAAAATAAGCAAATAAGTTATTGTAACAATTAAGTTAAACATGTCTCTGGAGAAATTAGACTCAGCTTAAATGACAATTCACCTTCATTAGCAAAATTGTAATAACTGGAAAAAAACACAGAAATGTGTTCAAACTTTCATAAACTGCCAAATTTTGTAAAATTAACATGGTCAATATGGGTGTGTGACCACATACGTAAATAGGTTATGTCTCTCTTTTTATTTCCAAAATGTTGGGAGGTATGTTATTAGTTGAATAAATTGAATGCTATATTTAAGTCTTTACACTACCCAATCATGTATGTTTGGAGGTGCGTCTGAGGAGACCGTTGTGGCTAGATGACATTTGGGAGCATTATGTCTTTCATTGCAAGTAAAAACTTTTTGATTCTTTGGAGAATATTTTTTCAACAAACGAAATGAAAGCCTCTTTATCAATAGGAGGAATGTGAGCGTTCACATGATGAATACAACTTTAAAATCCAATAAAAAATGTATAGAGAGTGTATATTTCACTCTTTAGGGCTGGGGCACATGGAGGATTGACTCCATTCCATGTACCAGACAATTAAGCGAAAGCTGTACTTTTCAGTGTGGACCAATAGAGCTGCATCCGCTCCACTCCTGCAAAAAAATATTAATACATTTGTTTATTTGTGTATCTATATTGATTCCTAAACCCTAATATCTTTAATCCTGCTAGATAATACTGAGGATATATATATATATATATATATATATATATTTGCAATGTACAGTAGAACCCCCATTTTACGTTTTTCAGGGGACCAGAAAAAAATGGTGTAAAATGAGGGAAAACTTAAAATCAGGGAAATGTATTATGCATAATATATAGGTGGGACCACAAAACAACAATGTAAAATGAGGGAAAACTTAAAATCAGGGGATGTAAAATGGGGGTTCTACTGTAATATGTTTTCATAAAATATAAAAATATAATAGAGAAAGAGTCTTATTATTAAACAAATAATGTATCCTGTGTGGTGTTGGAATAAAATAGAAACAAAAAGCATGTTTAAGGGTTTAGTGCCACTTTGCAAGTTGAGTGAATGTAATGTGATTTATTTATCAAGAAAGCCTCATCTGTGAATTAATTATTCCTTATACTATGCCAGGATGGACATATGGTGCCCATTTGAATGTCACTTTCCATGTGTCATGAAAGCTCATTTCTTTCAGTGGAAAGACTTTAAATAAAGACCAAGTCACAAAACAAAGGGTCATTGTTCACCATCTTGTTTATTATATTGCAGTTGTTTAAGCAGAAGTGTAATTTATTCTTGTGTAAGCAATATATGGATGCAGTGCTTTCCAGATACTCTATAGAATGAATGCAGTATTAACCTTTAGAAGGGTTGAAATGAAAGAGTGAGACAGTAACTAAGTGTCTTTATCTAGATGACTACAAAGCTTTGCGTAGCACACACCAAAAGAGACATAGAATTTGCATATATATTTTCCGCTTAGTGTTAATTTAACTTGCTCTTGCCAGGCAACATATGCTGTGTATCACATGCAGCAAAATCAGATGATTTTTTTTGGTGTATTTGCAGACTGTATTTAATGAATATATAGTCATGATACATAAACTATCCATACCTAACACATTTTAAAAACAGTCTGTAATGAGTTTTAGATTATTCATTTTTAAAACTGATTAATTTCTTTCTTTTTAATCCATATATTCTTGATTTATAAATAAAACAACACATTGCCTTGAGTGAAATGCAATATTTCTGAATACATGTAACCTCACATTTATGTCCTAGCTAAAACAAAATTGTGTAGGTTCTGCCACCAGCTTTCCTTTGATTCTAGGGGGCAGATTTATAAAAATATAAGATAAGAATGCCCCAAAGAAAAATGCACCCATGTTCTAGTAATTTTTATGGGATTTTTAGAATTGTATTTATCAATGGAGTTCACCATTTCATAAATATGCTTTTAAAAATCACATAGGAATGAATAGAACCCCTTCAGACTAGAAGAAAAGGACTTTCATTTGAAGCAGCGTAGGTGGTTCTTCACAGTCAGGACGGTGAGGTTGTGGAATGCACTGCCGGGTGATGTTGTGATGGCTCATTCTGTTGATGCTTTTAAGAGGGGTTTGGATGTTTTTTTGGACAGACATAATATCAAAGGCTATTTTGATACTAAAATCTACAGTTAGTATAGCTATGGGCATACAGGTATATGGTTTGTGTTTGAAAGAGTGGAGATGTTTGTGTGTGTTGTGTGTGTGTGTGTGTGTGTATGCTGGGTTTTTAATTTGGAGGGGTTGAACTTGATGGACTCGGTCTTTTTTCAACCCAATTTAACTATGTAACTATGTAACTATGTAACATTGGTGAGTTTTTCTGTGGGGAGTTCTAATCTTACATTTTTATAAATCTGCCCCCTAGAATCAAAGGAAAGGTGGTGGCAGAACCTACACAATTTTACTTTTTATCTACCCCTAGGTGTAGCAATCTCTTTTGTTTGGGAAGTAAACAAGGCAGACTTACCTTTATTCACTAAAAGTGGCAGGAAATCCTTTTCCCCATATACAGTATGTGTTATATTTTTCTTTATTACTCATTTGAGTTTGGACCTTGTTAAATTTGGATTTTAAAGGACAAAGTGACAAAGTAACTCAGTTTGAAAAAAAAAGACTTACATAGAGTTCAACTTTTTATGTTTATATAAAACCTGCTTAATATGTCCACCATTGTGCCGTGGTTGGGGTGGGGGTGGTCAGGGAGCAGCAAACATGGTCTTGGCCTTGGGGACCAAGTCTGGGGCGGGGGGGCCCAAGAAGGCCAGGGCTCACCGGGTTTTCTCCTGATACTGTTGGTAGGAAAACATGGTGTCATTTAATTAAAATTGAATAAAAATATTATGTACTGTTGCCCTGCACTGGTAAAGCACATGTTAAATAGAAGATAGATTATGCCCTATTTCAATTTGTATAGCCACACCCATGGCGGGTTATGTAATCCAGTGATTTTCAACCTTGTGCCTCCAGCTGTTAAGAAACTACAAGTCCCACAATGCATTTGCCTGACTGTGGCTGTCAGACTCCTTCATTGCATTGTGGGACTTGTAGTTCCTTAACAGCTGGAGGCACAAGGTTGAAAATCACTGATGTAATCTATAGTGGTGATTCAGAAGCAAGAACACCATTTTTACCTATGCCAGGAAACAATACATTCATTGTATTTACTGTAAAACACTTTAATGTTCTGATTTTACTGTTGCTTTAATGAAGTATGTACTGCTTGTTCCTCCCAATGTGTCTAAGGGGTTTTATTATTGAAAATAATTAATATATAATACTATAATTAAAAAATATCAGTAGGCTTGCTGGTTTGCTACTAAAAAAAGCCTATAATCTAGTTTTCTGAAACAATATTTTCCATTAAATAATGTTTAGTTGTAATATCTTTGTTGCCTATATGAATAGAATTTATTTTGATATTTCAGTGAAAAAACAATACTGCGTTGGCTATAAACCTTGTCTTATAGAATCTTTAGTTTTGAATATGAATTAGGAGTTTACAGGAGGATCAAATGAAGCTAGGTAACCTGATAATGATAAATGCCATCCAGAATTGACAATATTGTACTTTAGATGAGGCACAATCATTTTCTACAGAGTTCAAAATGGTGAATATGAGAGATGCTGTAGAAGTCCTGTTTCAAACATATATGTATGTATTAACTTGGATATTGGCTTTCAAGTGAATGAGAAATAAAATATATAGAAACAGTTGGATATTGATTGCCAGGGTGGTAGGTCCCAGCGTTTTTAGCCAAAGAATGTGCTAACATGCTAATTGAGGTCAATGAAAACAATTACCCAGTTTACCTCCTGCTGACACTTTTAACAGATGAGAATTTAACATTAACAAATTTGTTAAAACCAGCATGCAAGGACTGTCTTGATAGCCCTTTCACCTATGTCCTAGAATGACAAATTGTTAAAAAACACAGCACAAGGATTGTACCTCAAAACACAGCAAAAACACCTATTAGCTTGTTACCAAAAAAAGTAAATTTTGGTGTAATAATTGTGGTTTTACCGTTTAATTGGATATTATACTGACCATTTACACATTTAGAAAAAAATTGTGGCCTACTATGGAACAGTGAAAAAGGCTAAGCTTTTACTTTGCTATTAACCTTTTTAATATTAGTTATCATTGTCTCTTACTTTTTAACAATGTCTAGAGAAAGTGTATTTTACATAATGAATTGTATTCATTTGTTTATACGTCACCCACTTTATAATGTCAACATTTTTGGTATTATGAGACTGTGTTTGAAGCAGGCAATAAAAAAAAGGATAAAAAAAGAAAAGAAAAACATACAGGGCACAGTGAGTATATATCAAATGACACTTTTCAGAAAACAAACATACAGTACATTTCTGAGGCACATACATGCTAGTTTAATTATTTGAACAATAATCCTTAGGTACTGTGAAATGTATAAGGGTATTGGGTAGGACGCGCTCCTATGCTCCAGGCGGCGTTTGTGACAGTACTTGCTATGAAATTCTCTCACAAGACAGGGAGCATGGACATCAGAGAGTTTCTCCCAGGAGCATTCTTCAGGGCCAAAGCCCTTCCACTTGATGAGATACTCAAGGGACCCTCTGGAAAATCTGGAATCAAGGATCCTTTCCACTTTATATTCTTGTTGGCCGTCCACGGAGATGGATGGAAGGAGGAGATTGACCAGAAGTGAAGCAGTCAGAAATAACTGGTTTTATCAAGGAGACCTGGAAAACATTGGGCATCCACATCTCAGGAGGAAGTTGCAAACGAACAGCCACAGGGTTGATGATCTCAGAGATGGAATAAGGACCAATGAATTAAGGACCCAACTTGGGAGAGGGAATCTTCAGAAGAATGTTTCTGGAAGAGAGCCACACTTTATCGCCCACTTTATACGGAGGAGGAGACTTCCTGCTACGATCAGCAAAAGTCTTATGCACCAAAGTGCTCTTTTCTAAGTTAGACTTGGTTGCAGCCCAGATAGCATACATATGAGCCACATGATCATCAGTGGCTGGAACATTGGAAAGAAGAAAGTCCTGCGGGAATCTTCCAGTGTGTCAAGGATTGGGTAGGGGGCGCTGTAGAGTCTGAAGGGAGAGGTGCGAGTCCTTAAGGCAAGGGTGTCTTGTGCCAAGGGAACTGGTAAGGATTGGCTGGAACAGGAAGATGAGGGCGTAGACAGACTGGAACTGACTGATGGAACAGGACGGTGCGGGCGTAAATCTGGGAAGGAGTAGGCTGGAACAGGGAGATGAGGGCGTAGATGTACTGGAACCTACTGATGGAAAAGGACGGTGCGGGCGTAGATCTGGGAAGGAGTAGGCTGGAACAGGGAGATGATAGCAAGGCAGGAGACAGAGCAAGATGAGGGCATACAAGGAACAGACAGGATGCAAGAATTAGGAACAGGCAAGGCAAGATCAGTACAAGGTTAAGGTAAGGCAAGGCAAGGCAAGACAAGGCAAGGCAAGGCAAGGCAGAACAAAGATGAAGGCAAGGACAAGGCAAGGCAAGAGCTAGGGAAAGGCAATAGTCAGGGACACTGCCACAGTACTAAGGCCTGATAATGCTCCGGCAAGGTGTGCACGGAGGGCTGGCCTTAAATAGGGCTGAGTCAGCCCTAACTGGCTGACTATAACCAATCAGGCTGCTGCTGGGCTGGGGCTGCAGAGGCCAGGAAATCTATAGTGAGCAGCCCTACAGGCTGCTCTCCTGGCCTAATGGATAGAGCATCGAGCCAGAAACCCAAAGGTCCCTGGCTCGAATCCCAGCAGAGCCTGACACAGTGGAAGTGTGACTGATGTTATTATGAGTGAATTCCGCCCCGGAAAAAGATCAGACCAGTCGTCTTGACAGAGAGAGACATGATTTCTTAGGAATTGCTCAAGGGTTTGATTCACATGCTCTGATGCCCCATAGTTTGAGGGTGATAAGCAGAGGGAAACTGGAGAGAGATTCCTAGAGCTTTGCATTAAGAGCGCCAGAACCTGGAAATGAACTGGGATCCTTCTGTGGGGAAGCCATGCAGACTGAAAATATACTGAATGAAGAGGTGGGACAACTTCATTGCAGTTGAGGCACTCGCCTCAGGCAGCAGCGCCCCTCTGGTTACCAGGGTCGGCAAAAATGCTCCTGGTAACTAAGCGCCGAATTTCCGTTTTTTCCTGGAAATTCAGCTCTTCTAGTGCTCACTTGTGCGCTCTGCACTAGTGCCTTGGACCCCCTCTTCGGCACTGAAGAAGTGAGCGCTGTGGGGAAGGGGGGGCGGCATATCCTGCGCCGGTATTGCTAGAATTGCCCCTGGTGGTGGCACAAACAGTACAGGCAGAAACAAAGTCTTTGACATCTTTACGGATAGTTGGCCACCAGACAAGACATCGTAAAAGTTCAAGAGTCTTTTCAAGACCGGGATGGCCGGCCTGTTTTGAGGAATGAGCCTGTTGCATAATGGGTAGACGCAACTCAGGAGGTATAAATGCCACTCCAATAGGAGTGTCAGCAGGAGCAGCAGATTGAAAGCACAAGATTTGCTTTGCAAATTTGGGAAGCAAAGAAGCAATGATTCTGGAAGGCGGAATTACTATATCTTGCTCCTCAGGATGACGATCCACCAGTGTGAAACTACGAGATAATGCATCTGCCTTCCTATTCTTGGTCCCAGGACGGTAGGTTAGAACAAAATTGAAGCGGGACAAGAACAGAGCCCATCTTGCTTGTCGGGTATTTAATCTCTTGAGAGACTGGATAAATTCTAAGTTCTTGTGGTCAGTGTAGATCGTGACCAAATGAGGAGCACCCTCCAAGAGGTGACGCCACTCCTCAAGAGCAAGCTTGACTGCTAGGAGTTCTCGGTTCCCGATGTCATAGTTCTGCTCAGCAGAGGAAAACTTCTTAGAGAAGTAAGCATGTAATTTCCCATCCACAGAGTGTCTCTGGGAGAGAATAGCCCACGGCCCCAACATCAGAAGCATCGACTTCAATGAAGAAGGGAAGGTGCAATTCAGGATGACAGAGTACTGAAGCAGAAATGAAGGCATCCTTTAGGGACCGGAGGTGTGGAAGGAAGATATCGGAGATGGAGTCATAGCGGGTGGTGGAGCCAGAGAAAGGGCAGACAACTTGTCCAGTATGGATGTTAGGGCTAGGCCAAAATTAGTCTGTTGGGCTTCGTAGGATTCCATGCAGCCAGCCAATCCGTGGAGCGCTCGTCCGACATCCGGTGTAGCTTCCTCAGTGGGGTCCATGGCCTAAATATAATGTCAGGGGCCTAACAGGTCCCAGTGGGAGTTAGTCAGGACCAAGGAGGAAGTGAATGGTTAAAGTCCAATAAAGAGGTACAGGCAGGATTCAGGCAAATAATGTGGTCAAAGTCCAGGCAAGAGTTAATTAAGGCAGACAGCAAGAATACAATAACAAATCTAGTTAGGGTCTAATCCAGGGAAATGTGAAGCAGATAATAAGGAGTTCATAACACAAAACCTATACTTAGGCGCCGGACTGTTGTCCAAGGTGGTCTTAAATAATCAATTTAGTTGCATTGCGTCGCGCGTGTGCACATGAGCGTCATTACCCACTTGGTGGCGCTGGGCACCGCCATCTTGGGGAGTGACGTGGAGGGGGTAGGACATACCGCCTGGAGCTCCTTACTATTCTCCGGGCGGCGTTTGTGACTCAGGCACTGAATTATATCAGTGACTTATGGACAGTTTATTGGCAACTGGACACTATCTGCCACTTTTGCAATGTGGCATGGCTGATCATAGCTCTAAAAGAAGCAATTAACACTGGTAATATATGATGTGTAGTAGTGTGAAAACTAGGCTGTAAATATCCCTATAAAAAAAAAAATAGTTATCCCACAACAAGCTCAATAAAAGATATTTCCATGTAATTGTACAGAGCATCTAAAAGTGCTTTTGTGAACATATTGGTTTTCATACATTATTTTTTTTTTTTTAATTGAATTGTAACTTCAATTTGCCTCAGGTAAATAAACTATGGAAGGTATAGCACTAATAGTTGCTTGTCAAAAATCAGTATAAATCAGTTTTAAAAAAGTTTTCTTTTCTTATTCAATATGATTAAGTTAAGTCTTATTTCCGTTTGATCACTGCTTTATGCATCCACACAGGAATTTCTTAGGCTAGTGGCACACAGGATAGTTCATCAGCAGATGCACTCCCGTGGAGTGGATTGCATTGTCAAAGTATACATTATCAAGTCGAAATTTTATCTGTGCCTGCTCTCCTAGGCTGACCCATGACTGTTATTGCTAGGACTGGATGAGAGTCCATTGGTTTTTCTGTCTGTGTAAAAAATGCAGGCAGAGTAAAGCTTAAGAAAAGCACTGTGTACCAATAGCCTTTCTAATTAAATGGGATTTTAATGCTGCTATCTAGTTTACCTTGCAGTTAGTATTAGTAAAGTGGACATCTTGCAGAATGACCAATTTATATAATGTTTATTACTTAAATGCAACAATATAAGAATTAATAGGGCTGGTCTATGCAAAAAGAGTAATTCAACCCTACCTCACTTTGGTCCACATTAAAAAAAAAAATGTATTCTAGAATTTGAAGTCCCTCTGCTTTCCAGCTGTGCACTAGGGAGTCCTGTAAGTGCAGTCACAGACAGGATTGGCATCAGCCCTTTGTGTGCAGTGATAGGGAGATTTCTAGCGAAATTCGCGAAACGGCGAAAAATTCGCGAAACTGCTGCAGCGCGACTCATTTTGACGCGTGACGATCTTGTCGCGCGTCGAGTTCGAAGTTGACGCGCGTCGAGTTCGAAGTTGACGCGCGTCGAGTTCGAAGTTGACGCGCGTCGAGTTCGAAGTTGACGCGCGTCGAGTTCGAAGTTGACGCGCGTCGAGTTCGAAGTTTACAGGCGTCGAGTTCGAAGTTGATGCGCGTCGAGTTATCTTGGCGCGCGTCAAACACGTATCTGCTGGATTTGTCTATATTTTATGGGGCACATCCACTATAGGGTGAAAATTCACCAAAAGTTTGGTGTAAAATAATGGTCGCGTATGCTATAAAATGTATGGTGGAAATGCGTTACAGAAAAAAATGTAAACACTTTTGCAGCCTATCAGCGGTAGCAACAGCAGTAGTATTGAATTTTACTGTATTACGACCTGCAGTATTGACATGAGGCAGGCCTCACACACAACACTTTTGATAAAGGATGAGGCAGCGGTAGCAACAGCAGTAGTAATGAAATTTACTGTATTAGGACCTGCAGTATTGACATTAGGCAGGCCTCAAACACAAGACGTTTGATAAAGGATGAGGCAGCGGTAGCAACAGCAGTAGTAATGAATTTTACTGTATTAGGACCTGCATTAGGCAGGCCTCACACACAAGACGTTTTATAAAGCTATAGCCATATTAGGCCTTAACCATAAGAAATTAGACAACTAAGGCAATATTAGAAACAAAATTCTTTGTAAGCCATGTTACAACTTAAAAATTCA
>CM044431.1:91911373-91921551 GCA_024363595.1 Xenopus borealis
GCTCCTATTTTCTTGATCTTCTATTTGTCTTTGCATTTCTTGGATAATATTATCCTGTTGTTGTATATGATTGTATATTGACTTTTGGTTATCAATACATTTACTTTGGTTATGTTCTTTTTTCATGTCTTGTATTTCCTCTTTTATAGCTGCTGTCACTTCTTGTAGCATTTCTTTTATATCTGACTTAGAAGGGAGATTTGTAATACATGCATGTAAGTTTGCATCATCCTCACCTTCACTTTCCGCATCAGACTGCTCTCTGTTAGAGTCTGCATCTTCCTCGTGTGCTGCCCTTGCGGCCGCCATCTTGGATTCCAACCGGAACGTTTTCCTCTTCAGGAATAGCGGGGCAATATCGCTGCTATCTCTCTGTGTTTTGCGCCCAGGTGTTTTCTCCTTGTCGGCCTTGCCTTTGTGAGTTTTCCCCATCTTGAAAAAGCGTTGTGACGGGCTGGTCAGGGTTAGTCAGCACGGAGCTCCTAACACATGCGACCTTCCTGTTCCGCGTCAGGCCACGCCCCCCCTCGAGTTCAACCTTTTAAGTCTATATTTCATCTGCTTAAAGGGCACCTTTCACTAAAGAAAGTTACCACCAACCAAAGGTGCGGGCTGATAGAGCCCGCATTCCGGTTGGGGGTACCAGTACTTTAAAAAAAAAAAAAATGCCCCCCACCAGCACAGGCAAATGACAGTGGACGTGCATGCGCATTTATGCACATATGACGTCACGCGCATAGTGAAAAGCGGTCACTATTTGGGGCCGCTTTTCTTAATGCGCATGCGCGTCCACTGTCGTGGCCGACACTTTTTTTTTAAACTGCCTAACTGCTAGTTGATCCAGAGGAAGGCAAAAAACCCCATCCGAAGCCTCTCCAATTTCCCTCAGAGGGGAAAAAAAATTCCTTCCTCACTCCAAAAAGGCAATCGGACTAGTCCCTGGATCAACTTGTATAATGAGCTATCTTCCATAACCCTGTATTCCCTCACTTGCTAAAAAGCCATCCAACCCATTCTTAAAGCTATCTAATGTATCAGCCTGTACAACAGTTTCAGGGAGAGAATTCCACATCTTCACAGCTCTCACTGTAAAAAACCCCTTCCAAATATTTAGGCGGAGCCTCTTTTCTTCTAAACAGAATGGGTGACCTTGTGTCAGCTGGAAAGACCTACTGGTGAATACAGCATTAGCGAGATTACTATATGATCCCTTTATATATTTATACATAGTTATCACATCACCCCTTAAAGGAACAGTTCAGAGTAAAAATAAAAACTGGGTAAATAGATAGGCTGTGCAAAATAAAAAATGTTTCTAATATAGTTAGTTAGCTAAAACTGTAATGTATAGAGGCTGGAGTGACTGGATGTCTAACATAATAGCCAGAATCCAACGTCCTGCTTTTCAGCCCTCTAATGCTGACACCTGAAATTAAACTCTTTTTTACTTCTATTATAATATTGGCTTTGAAAGCTACTTCTAAATTTGCCATAAAGTATTTGCATGATGCTTTTACATTAACTGTCTGATCCCTCATGTTCCTGTATGAGGGGGCTGCCATATTTGTGCAGCAGGCATCTGTTATCATTAGAAACTGTAACTAACAGACTGAGATTGGACTGGAGTGTCAGAGAGTCAGGCTTAGAAATTTCAGCTAACAGTTATATACAAAAATAAACCTTTCAGCAAAAAATTATTAACATGACCTATAGATAAAAATTAATGTACATTCATATGTTAAAATTATTTTTTTAGTGTCAGTATCACTTTAATCTGAGTTAGTCAGCAACTTGAGGACACTTGGGACATAACTGTTCAGTGAGTTTGCCATTGATCCTCAGCATTCAGCTTAGATTCAAAAGCAACAGTTATGACCCATGTGGCCCTCCCTCAAGTCACTGATTGGTTAATAATTGGTAACCAGGGTAACCAGTCAGTGTAAACTAAGAGAACTGAATAGCAAAAAGTAGTGTTCTGTTCTGTTATGTTAGACTTAAAATCACTCTAGCTTTTATACATTACATTTTTGCCTAACTAACTATATTGAAAACATTTTTTATTTTGCACAGCCTATTCTATTTATATCTATTTACCCAGTTTTTACATTTATACCGAACAATTCCTTTAAGCACCTCTTCTCCAGTGTGAACATCCCCAATTTGGCCAGTCTTTCCTCATAGCTAAGATTTTCCATACCTTTTACCAGCTTAGTTGCCCTTCTCTGTACCCACTCTAATACAGTAATGTCCTGTTTCAGTGAGGGAGACCAAAACTGTATGGCATATTCTAGATGTGGCCTTACAAGTGCAGTCCCATTAAGGGTATTAGTAGCTTGAATATTTTTACATCCCAGGTGCATGAATTTACATTTATCAATATTGATTGAGCTGAGTCAGTGCATCTATGAAGCGAGCCTGGGAACTCAGACTCTATTGTATAGACTGATTTAGCACATTAGCCTTTTTTGCATCAGTTACAACCATACTAGTACCATTATTTAATGGAGCAACACTCTCAACCTGCATCTTTTTACTATTAATATATTTAAAAAACTTTTTAGGGTTACTTTTTGCCTGCGCCGCAATTAATTCTTCATTTCCTTTCTTTGCCTTCTGATTTACAACATTTATTATAGTGTTTATATTCATTAAATTCAGCTTCTGTCCCAACAGATTTGTAGTTTTTAAATGCCTTTTTCTTCTTTCCTATTAACTTCTTTACATCTGTATTAAGCCACATAGGATGATTCTTAGAGCTTCTACATTTACTCTAATAAATTGAGAACAGTAATGATTTAATATCATTTTAAATGACAACCATTTCTGTTCTGTGGTTTTAGCTGAAAACATAATGCCCCAATCAATACTCTGAAGGGCAGCCCTAAAGGCACTAAAATGAGCTTTTCTGAAATTCATGGTTTTTGTTGACCCAGTATATATTTGTTTTCTGCACCAGACATTAAATGATATAACATTATGGTCACTATTACCCAGGGGTTCAATGACTTACAGATTTGCTATAAGTTCTGGGTTATTTGAGATCACTAGATCCAGAATAGCATTTTTTCTCAACAAGCTGTGCCATAAAATTCAACAAGTTTATACACTTATTCCCATTAATTGATCTGTTGCTCCAGTCAATAGCTGGGTAATTAAAATCAGTATGACTGAGAGAGAATTCCACACCTGCAGCGCTCTCACTGTAAAAAACTCCTTCCAAATATTTAGCCAGAGCTTCCTTTCTTCTCATCAGAATGGGTGAACTTGCGTCAGCTGGAAAGACCTTCTGGTAAATAAAGCATTAGAGAGATTATTATAAGATCCTCTTATATATTTACATATAGTTAACATATCCCCCCTTAAGTGTCTCTTCTCCAAGATGGACAACCCTGGCTTGCCCAGTCTTTCCTCATAACTGAGATTTACTATACCTTTTACCAGCTTAGTTGCCCTTCTCTGCACCAACTCTAATTCAGTAATGTAGAAGAATAAATAAGACCTTATTTGCCCTTAAAGCTGCTGATTGGCATTGCTAGCTACAGCCAAGTTTATTATCTACAATGACTCCAAGTTCCTTTTCCATTATGGATTTGTCTAGTGCAATCCCATTAAGGGTATAAGTGGCTTGGATATTTTTTACATCCCAGGTGTATGATCTTAATATGTTATTTTATTGGTAAAATAACTATTGTATCTTAGGTCTTAAAGTCATTATATATATTAGTGCTGCACCGCTTCCACTATTTTAGGATTCGCCCAAATCCAGAAATGATCCTTAATTTGCATATACTGATGCTGTAATGACGACTGAAAAATAAACCAGGTGGCCAGTGCTATGGAAAAAAATGGCAATTTCCTAGTTCTCATCAATTTCTCATCATTGTCATCTAAGGGGACAGTTTTACTGCCAGCTTTTATACCATTCCCTTAATGAATTTAAATTACCTCAGGTAGTAAAGAAGTAAGTAAAGATCCAATTACACTAATTAATGGCTAGGTCATATTACAACCTTTGGAATTATAAAGGGAAATATTTTTTGACATAAGCTCTTTCTGCATAAACAGTACTTGCTCTGCAAAAATATATATAGCTTTCCGAATATTTATTTTTATTAGTGACTAATAGTAACTACGTCTTGGGTATGGCCATCATTTGGGCTTCTACTTGTACTTTTTGCAAACAAACCTCTACATTATCAGGTTTTGTCAGAGATACATGTACAGCACTATTTTATGCACTCCACTTTCACTGGCTAATATATCACTATATATCACTAATAAGTGAAGAACAATTCCATTTTTAAAGTCACCTTACAAATCTAATCATGCTCTTCATTAAACTCAGCAATGGTATGTCTAGTCTCAGTAATAAAAATGTTCATACTTTCTGCAAACCTTTTGAGAGTTTTAATTGTAAGACCTTTGCCATTATTAGGAAACTAAATTTCAAAATATATCTTTTATAGGTTTCATTATTTAAAAGAAAGCTTTACTTTTACATAATTTAAAAAAAATTCTTAGCAATTTTCTGCCTTAATTAGTTTATGTGCCTTAAACTTTTTGCTTTTTTGTGTACAGTTCTAGTTTTTTGTACGGTTCTAGAATCCTCTTGCAATGTGAGGTATCAGCGACAATTCTGGAGCTGTTGTTGTCCGTTCCACGTTTAAAAATCAGCGTTGGAGCGGGTCAAACGGGGCAGCATTGCTAGTGCATTAGCGAAGCTGAATTTCCGGGTTAAAGCTCGCTCAAAGTTACAAGAGGGGGCAAGCTATTTTGTGTGTTGTCTCCAGTCTAAAGCAAGTTGTTTTTCTCAAACCTAGTCAGAAGATGAATGGCCTTATCCTCTGGTAGATAGAATCCCTCCTTGAACCTTGGCACCTGACTACATATTTTGGAAGAAGAATAGCAATCAAACTAGCATATGCAGACTGACATGTATAGCCTCAGATTTAAGGAGTGTAGGGATTTTTATGATAGCACAAGTAGAAACAATGTTACTATAATATCTGCATAGGCATGATTTTTTAATAGATATCTCCCAGTCTACATGCAGTAATGGATTATCATTTAAATCCCTTTATGGAAGCAAAGATATATCAAGAAATTGTAAGCAATTATGATCAAATTCAACATAATATTAGCATATTTTAGATGGAAGTAAAACTGGGAATTTTATAGTTTAGCAATGTAGGTTAGTATTTGACATTAACAAAGTATGCTGCATGCTGATATTACCAGTATTTAGGCAACACAAGTGAACAACAACAATAATGTAGTGCTTTCTAAACTAAGGACTGTTGGGCTTAATGAAGTTGTTTGCACATGGAGAGGCACTTAAGGGGTGATATGATAACTATGTATAAATATATAAGGGGATTTTTAGCAAGTGAGGGAATACAGGGTTATTTGAGATAGCTCATGATCCAGGGACTAATCACATTGCCATCTTGGAGTCAGGAAGGAATTTTTTTCCCCCTCTGAGGCAAATAGGAGAGGCTTCAGATGTTTTTTTTTTTTGCCTTCATCTGGATCAACTAGCAGTTAAACAGGCTAAAAAAAAGGTAAAAGGTTGAACTTGATGGATGTGTGTCTTTTTTCAACCTAACTTATGATGTTACTATGTTTTAACAACCAGTACTGCATTTGATACATCTATGTAAGACTTATGATAAAGCAATGTGAAAAGTTATATCTTAGGAAAAAGGAAGATTTGCTGTAAAACAGGTTTTGGGTCTTTCGATGATGTGGCTGCCCCAGTAGTCCACAGGAGAAGGCAATTGTACCATAGTAACATAGACATTTAGGTTTAAAAAAACACATCCATTGAATTTAACATTTAAAAGAAACCTACGTAACTGAATACTTTACAATAGCTATGAGAGAGGAACAAGTGTTTACCCAGAGATGGCAAAAATATATAAAGGATTCTTTTTTGTAGTCAGCAGACTTTAGTCTCATGCCTCCCAACTGTCCGTTTTTTTGTGGGACATTCCCAGTTTTGACAGGTCAGCCTACAGTCCTGGATTTGTATTAAAATGTCCTGAGTTTCTCATTGATCTCCTGCAATGATACTAGAAAAAAAATATAATGTTTCTGAAAATTAAGTAAATAAGAAGCTTTTGGCAGAGAGCACATAATAGCCAGCACCTGCACTTAGATACAATTGTAACTAGTAAGGTTAGCAGGTCTCTTGGGAGAACTCACAGGTTGGCGAATTTCCCCCTCATTAGCAAAACTGTAAAAACACAGAAATATGTTTAAACTTTCAATAACTTTTATACTACCCTAGCAATAGCTCAAGCCTGCTGCACTAGTTCAATTCAGTATGATGGCTGAATAGAAAGGGATAACTCACTCCATGCACTCTGACTATGGGCGGTACCCTGCGGGTTGCAGGTAGGAGTTTCAGGATCGGGTATGGACACAGGTCAGTGATTCTCCAGCTTTGCAGATGGTGGATCGGGTCACGGATCTTCTCAAAAGCAAATGTTACTCTTTTTTTCTGATGTCTACTTCTGCCTACTTCCGATTATGTCACTTCCGGTTTTACGGCAGCACTTCCTCCTTTTTTTTGGGGTACGGGTCAGGTACAGGTCCCAAAAAGTGGACCCGCACAGGACCATGCAGAATCCATGCTTTCCTTCTCAGAAGCACATGCTTTTTGTTGATTGGCTGGGCTGTGACTGAAAATAGTCTCACTGCAGTGCAAACAGTGGCCATGTTTTTGGCCATGGGGTTATGCATTTAGGTAAAGGGCAAGTAACACTTCCCTACATTCTCCCCATGTAAAATCCCTTCTGGCCCAGCAAGGCTGCAAATATTATCAACAATCAATATGCAATGTATTATAAACAGTAATAACAGACATGGCTTCAGACATGGGTACTTGATAGTATCCAGATGTAAGATCCATCAAATTAAACTCAATATTTCTACAGTGTCTGTGTTTCAATAGTGTACAGTAGTGTATTGCATTTGTCAATAGACAGCTTTAGACTTCTTTAAGTCTGGCAGTCACAAAAATGTGTCTTTCATGGTGTTCTGCTAGAGTACTTCCAATCACAATGATGTTATCAAAGTATACAAGACACTTTCAGGGGCATAGGTGTCCTAATACTCTTTCCATAAGTCTGGAATGTGGCGGGGTTCCCGCAAATACCTTGAAGTATTTGGGTAAATTGTTAAAATCCCAGAGGACAAATTAAGGCAGTTTTGTCTTGATCCTCAGGGGACATGGGTACTTGATAGTAAGATCCATCACAGTAAACCACTTACTGCCACTTAAAGCCTCCAAGGAATTTCAGTCCTGGGCAAAGTGTATTGGTCAGGTATGGTTCTCTGGTTCAGTGTACAGTAGTCCACACAAGGCTTGACCAGTTGGAATCTATAGAAGGAGGCCCATTAATTCTGTACAGAGGTCCCTGACAGAATTCAGGTAAAAATGCTTGACACAGTCTCTTTACTGCTGCTGACACAGAACAGC
Source organism: Xenopus borealis (assembly GCA_024363595.1). NCBI lineage: Eukaryota > Metazoa > Chordata > Amphibia > Anura > Pipidae > Xenopus > Xenopus borealis. The sequence continues at coordinate 91,918,857 of CM044431.1, forward strand.
ACCTTCAACTGCCTTCACATTAGAACCCAAGATCAGTGGCACAGAAGTCCTGGAATAGGAGGACGAATATATGTAACCACTTTGAGTGGTAGTTCATCTTCTGAAGTTATCTCAGAAATTCAGAGATCAACTTCTACCTTTCCATCCTTATAAGCAGACTTTGCGCCCATACTTACTATCTCATGTCATCAGCAGGAGTCTAAGGTAGGTGCAATAAATGGTTCTGATAGAAAGATCGACCAATGATGGATCCATTGATGCAGTTACAAATAATGCAGTAGTGGAGACATCATTCACAGTTGAATGGAAGATGCACTTATGTCTTATTCCAACAAGTGATTTGGGGTGCGTAGGCTTTCTTTTCTTATGTTTGATTGGGTTTCATTCTCAAGCTTGGCTTTGCATTGGAGCAGCTTGTACCTTACAAGGGCATTTAGTGATATCATAGCTTTGTTTTCGACAATACTCGCAGTAAAATTTCTGGAATTTAGGAAATTAAGGTGCTTCAGCTGACTTGCTTTTGCAGGCTGTGGAGAAGTCTGGGATAGAGCTTTATCAAGATAAAATGGCAACAGAGGCAATATAAGGAAACTAGCAGGGAAAGTCTTCATCAAATGTGCCATGTGTGGCATCACTTCTGGCTGCAACAGTGAGTGTATGTATAGGTGGAACATGTGAGGGAGACACTGGCAGTTGCAGAACTCATCTTTTTGTATTGCAAAGGTTCCTCTCACAATCTGCACCATAACACTTTATCAAATTACACTATGGGTGCTGTCCCTGCTTTTTAATGTCTTTACAGGAAAAAAAAGGAATACCCTGCAGCTGATACTGACATGCTGTTTTGAAATCAGGAACCTTGTAAATTGCTAATCCCACAAGAGAATGGAGACGTTACATGCTGAGTTTTATTGTTGGAAGAAAACACCATTGCACCTTGCTTTAATAAATTAATTAAAGGAAAACTATACCCCCCAAACAATGTAGGTTTCTATAAACAGACATTGCATAAAACAGCTCATATGTAAAACCCTGCTTCATGTAAATAAACCATTTTCATAATAATATACTTTTTAAGTAGCATGTGCCATTGGGTAATCATAAATAGAAAATAGCCATTTAAAAAAATAAGGACGGCCTCCTGGGATCCTAGGATCCAACGGTGCACACAAACATACCAAACAAACTATAAAGTTAGGTCACATGAGCCAATTAACAGACAGAGTTGTGTCAGGTGATCTCTGAGGCAGCACACAGACCATCATGAAATGGAGGTTCAAGGCAAGACATGTAAAAGGGCAATATTTACTTAAATATATATACCAGGTAGGTAAGATTCTTTAATATGTCACTTGATTTGATATAAATCTGTTGCTCAAAAATTCATTTTCGGGGTATAGTTTTCCTTTAATTAATGAATTAATTAATTAATTAATTCTACCTTTTGAAGAAAGCACCATAACTTAATTATAATTTTATTTTAGAGATATCACTTTGTAAAAATCACTGTATAACTTTAGATTATATAAGAAAAATCTGTACCTAGACTATCTATGGTTTAAGACTTACACAGATTTGTGTTGCAACACACTGGTGACTGCACTAAATATTAACAATATTGTGCTAGTTTCTGTTATTTGTTTTTTCAATAGCCTGTGATGCTGACCTATAATTTTTTCTTGATTTATTGATCTAGAAGAGGAACTGCAAAGCAAAAAATTCTATAAGAAGGAGCTTTAGAAGGGTTCTCTTTCTGATTTAGAGCTAACGCTTGGATAGAAGATGCATAATAGAAGTCTATTTTGGCTTCTTTCTCCTCTCCAGTTTTTAAGAGATCCCGTGTAACAGCATTGGGGTTGTGTCTCAGGAAAGCTTGCACAGTAAAACTGACAGGGTGATTACCACTTTATTTGCCTGTGAAGATGAGACACTTCCTGAGTTGCAGGAATTATCTTTTTGAATGTGAAGTAATTCAATTCGTTAGACACTCTGCTAATGAAGGCAGAAGCTTTCTCGCCTTTAAAGTTGTCGCCAGGCCCGGATTTAGGGAGAGGCCCCCTAGGCCTGGGCCTAGGGCGACAAGATGTTTAGAGGCGGCTAACAGGCGCCCCTAACATCTTCCGGTTAAGCTTTCTATGAATCTGCAGGCTCTAGGACCGCTCTCTCCTCCATCCTCTCATTGCTGTTCCGCCCCTCCCAGCCACGCCTCTGTTCCCTTCCATGTGCAGGCCTGCCCAACCATCAGGGGAGACAGGGAGGAGAAAGATCATGGACTGTGACATCACAGAAGCTGAAGACCTTCCTTTGTGAGTCTCTCTTCTCTTTTCTGTCCCTCTCTCTGTCCCTCTCTCTCTCTCTGCACTTTCTGTGAGTCTCTCTCTCTCTCCCTTTATCTCTCTGCACTCTGTCTCTCTCTTTCTGCCCTCTTGTCTCTCTCTCTTTCTGCACTCTGTCTCTCTTTTTCTGCACTCTGTCTCTCTCTCTTTCTGCACTCTGTCTCTCTCTCTGCACTCTGTCTCTCTGTACACTGTCTCTCTCTCTGCACTATGCCTCTCTCTGTACTCTACACTCTGTCTCTCTCTGTACTCTGTCTCTCTCTGTACTCTACACTCTGTCTCTCTCTGCACTATGTCTATCTCTGTACTCTGTCTCTCTCAGTACTCTGTCTCTCTGTACTCTGCACTCTGTCTCTCTC
>CM044431.1:91938767-91969278 GCA_024363595.1 Xenopus borealis
CAATGAAATAACAAAAGAACTGACTGACAGCGTAATTAGTGGCCCAAATCAATTATCCAAAAATCACGCTGTTGATATAACAAGATTTTAGGCAAAGATAACAGTACAATGAATAAGTAAAAAAAAAAAAACCAGCTGTTTGTGAGTTTTTGTGTATACATGTTTGTGCACTAATAAAAGTTGTCTGAGTGTGCAAATAAGTGTAAATACGTGTAAATAAGTGTACAAAGGGGATCAAGTGTGCTGAAATAAAAAAATAAATAAATAAAAATACCAATCTTTACTAAAATGTTTGTGTAAGTGTGTAAATGTACTGTAAGTGTGTAAATGTACTGTAAGTGCAGGTAAGTGTGTAATAAAAACGTGTACTTACTTTGTTTGTTGCAGGAGATCCAGGAGACACGTGGAGAGCGCAGGAAACCGAAGGAGCGCTCAGCAGGAAGCGGCTCTGCAGGGAAGGAGCGGTAAGTAAAGAAGCAGACGCTCCATGCGATGCGTCTGCTTCTTTTACAAGTCGGATCTGCGACAATCGAGTCGCAGATCCGACTTGACAGCCCCCTAGCAATGTTGCCTAGGGGGCTGTCCTGCTTCCTAACTCTCTGCGGAGGCGGCAAAAGCCGCCGAAGCAGAGAGAAAGCTCAGCTGCCAAAGAACGTATTACATATGTTCTTGGCAGCCTGAGCCTTTAACAGCCAGCACGTATAGAATACGTGCTAGGCGGTTAAAGGATTAAAGGGGTGGTTCACCTTCAAGTTAACTTTTAGTATATTGTAGAAGGGCCAATTTTAAGAAACTTTTCAATTGGTCTTCGTTATTTATTTTTCATAGTTTTTGAATGATTTGGAATTTTCTTCTTTTCTTTGCAGCTTTCAAATGGGGGTCACTGACACCATCTAAAAACAAATGCTCTGCAAGGCAACAAATGTATTGTTATTGCTACTTTTTATTACTTATCATTCTATTCAGTCCCTCTCCTATTCATATTCCAGTCTCTAATTCAAATCAATGCAGGGTTGCTAGGGTAATTTGCACCCTAGAAACCAAATTGCTGACACTGCAAAATAGAGAGCTGCTGAATAAAAAGCTAAATAACTCAAAAACCACAAATAATAAAAAATTAAAACCAATTGCAAATTGTCTCAGAATATCAATCTCTACATTATACCAAAAGTTAACTCTAAGGTGAACAACCCCTTTAAGGTAATGTTTATCCAACATTTTATATTTCAGTTTAAAGTATTTCTTAAAAATGCACAAGCTACAAAAGGCTGCAATTTTCCATTGGTAGACAGTCTTTGTTTTGTGCACACTTTTTACAAATAAACATTCCCCTTTAAGGTTATCCTCATTCATGTCCTTTACATCCTTTAAAGGGATTGTTCATCTTCATTAAGCACGTCTCAGAAGAAGTAATTTTTGGTCTGATTATAACAAATTGGAAAATCGGAATCTGCAAAAATGTCTAGCAGGCATCACTGGAAATTTTTGGAGATGGGGAACATTTCTTCCCTAGACAGAACGGGTCACAGGGGAGCATGGTGATTTCACCAACATCAGTTTTCCCTAATTAAAGTTACTAGTTACAATGTGCTGCCTCCTCATTCCCTTCCCAGCATGTGCCAGCCATTATTTTGCCTAGTTTCAACTATACCAAGTTAGCCACTCATTTACACAAATAGTTAATCAGATAACATGTATCAAAGAAGCCAGTACCCTCCCTAGTTCCTTCTTTCTCATATGGCATTGCTCCCTAGTTCATGCAGAGCAAGAATTGTATTGTGAAAGAAAGAGTGTGCTGTCATTGTCAAAGATAGATTTTCCTTAACAAGCCAGGACTTCCTCAGAGGATTGGTTGCAGCAGCAGTCTGGTCAGTTCCTAAAAATTTAAGGTCTCCATAGATGTGCAGATTTACCTGCAATATCGGATGAACGATTGGGCGTCCCCATCTGCCGATCTGCAACTAACTTCCTGTTTAAATAAAATAGTAAAAGAACAGATCAGATGATGTACAAAAGTTTATGTCCGACAAAAGCTTGCAGGCCCGGACTGGTAAACTGTGGGTTTGTGTAAATGCCCGATGGGCCACCTTCTTTAAAATGTAAATGGGCTGCTCACCTAAAAATACAAACGAGTTTTGTCTTTAATATGTAAATGAGCCACTCACTGTAAATGAGCTGTCCATAATAACCAGCGACAGCTAAGCTAATGCCTGCATTTGTTAGTGCACATGCCAGTACTGGGTGGAACCAGGAATTCTGACCAAATTCAGTTAGTAATATTGTTGCTTGTTATCTACCCAATCCCTTATGATTATGATAGGTATGTTGGCAACTGGAGGGTCCATGCTCAGAACAATCAATTGAGCCTGTATATGGAACACTGGGATATGTAGCATTAATTGCATGAGACAGTCTAGTCTCTTCAAGTATGCCACATTTTGGACCTGTGATTAGTGATTCACGGAACACCAGCGAAATGTCGCCTAGCTTTGTTTTTGACGCGACAAAAGCTACGCAACGTGTGTCGAAAACGACGCGACAAAAACGACGCGACGAATGTCAAAAACGTGTCGCGACTCGTTTCGCAAATTTTTTTGTCAATTCGCGAATTTCGCTGGAAATTCGCTAATTTTTTTGCCAATCGAAACTGGGTAGATTCGCCCATCACTACCTGTGATACACATGGTATTTAAAGTCCTCTTATCTGCCAGGGTACATGGTCTAGCTGTGGGCACACAAAGGAAAATTTAGAATATACTGTAAGTATAGAGCCACTAATAGATATGATAGAATAGTTGTGATAGAAACTATGGGGAGATAGGGTGTATAATATTGCTGGGGATTATATGGTAATGGACTCTTAAAATATCTATTCATAAACACTGGTTCTAGTTAACCTTGGGGTTGGAAAAATAAATTGCATGCATGCGTGTAAATACATGGGTTGATTTGATACTTTTGCCAGGGCTGCTTTTTCCTTCCAATCCAGCCCTGAAAGCTTGTGACAGTCTCCCACTGAAAATCGACAGAAATGTTCTAACTTGGCCGATCAACTGAACGACCGATTGCCATTTGCCATGGCACGAAAAATGCTAAGACACAAGGTCCGAAAAATTGTATGAATCAGGTATTTGTAAGATTTTATCTGCAGCCAAATATTGCCCCCAAATTAGTACCTGTGCCAGCCAACAGCCAAATATTGCCTCCAAATTGATACCTGTGCTAACCATCAGCCAAATATTGCCCCCAAAGTAGTACCTGGGCCAGCCAGTAGCCAAATATTGCCCCCAAATTAGTACCTGTGCCAGCCAGTAGCCAAATATTGCCCCCAATATTGCAGTTGACAGAAATGTTCTTACTCCGATCAACTGAACGACTGATTGCCATGGCATTAAAAATGCCAGGACACTCCACACAAGGTCTGAAATTGTACGAATCATGGATTTGTACGATTATATTTGTACCTCTATCGCCAGCTTTGGTCTATATAAGTTAGAACCATTCCTTTCTTTAAAGTTGATGAACCAATCGGAGGGATATGCAAAATAAAGAGATATGCAAAATAAAGAGATAAGATGTGGGTATGTGCAGTAGATTTTGAAGCTCTACACTCAGCATTATGTAGTGTTTCAGCATGCTGATTCATTTCTCTGTAAAAAGCAGTCAGCCACCCCCTCTCCCAAGTGCCTGCACTAACTGCTCTACTCAAGATGTCAGGTAATTATATAAAAACCAATCAGGGGCATTTCTGCCATGAGGCAAGGTGAGTACCTTGCCTCAGGTGGCAGCTCCCCAGAAGTTACCAGCGCCGGAAAATAGCTGCTCCTGGTAACTTATCTAGCGCAGAGAGTGATATTTCATACTCTGTGCTAGTGATGCACCCCCATTGCGAACGTCAATGTCTAAAGTGCGCCTGAAACCAATAGACGCCTTTCATTTTGTTAAATCTGTGGAACCAATTATTTTTTAAATTCTGTTGTTTAGGCTCTACCTTCCCCACTAATTACTACCTTTTGGGGACTCCCATGAGATGCTAATGGAGTGTACTAAGGATCTGTTGGAAATACGCTTGTGTACATGCATACATACATATATATTGTAATAGACAGACAAATGAGGATGATGCAAAGGTCACCTCCAGCCTACAGATGGCAGTGTTAGGTAATCCGGAAACAGTAAGGCTGATGCCATGTGACTGTGTGTGGAATGCTGGGAAAGAGGAAGACAAGACAGGAAGTCAAGGAGAGAGCAGAGACAGATTTGGCAGCAGCAGGGGGAGAGAGATCCCCTGTGAGGTAAAGTTGGTAAAGTGCAGGGAAAGCTGCACCAACTGCAGATTCCACTTAGTGTGTCAGTGAGTGTCAGTCAGGGAAGGACTTCTCTCTCCATTTAGACCCCTCAGGTTTATGTTCCAATAGGCCTCACTGTAGCTATTGCAGATTTAGGGCCCAGTTAAGGACTCAGGGAATTGTTCCATAAGAACCGAAGGTTCATTAGTCAGGCCCCTTCTCTGAGCAGAATAGGTTAGACCCTAGGTTCCAGTGCCTGTTTGGGTCTGTCACCCTGGCTTAGTTACTGGCCCAGTTCTATCCAAAGGAGAGCCAGGACTAACTATTGGACACTGCACTTCCTGGGAATACCCTATGGATTACAAATGTACTGGATCTCATTGATGCAACACCAGGGATTACAGATAAGGGCGCACCAACGTGTACACAACAAGCAGGCCTGAACTGCCAGTTATATGTGGTGCACCACAGGGGTTAATACATGGTTAATAACTGTATTACTTTGTTTTTACGGATAATGTTTGTATTTGTTGTTCATGCTTCTGATTTACATGTTCTAGTAAAACAGAGTGTTCCATATTCACTTTTATTATAAACTCAGCAAGTGTGTCATGTTTACTTTGTACCAGGCTGTTAAAGGAACCCATACCTTGCCAGGCTACCCAGAAGGTAACAGGTAATTTGGTACAATATATATCATGTTAGCTATGATTATTTCAATAGGTATGTGGTATGTCCATGAGGTATGACGCATGCATGATTACTGTAAAATGGAGCAGGGGAGATAAAAAAAAACAACAACAATGCACTTACTTCTTAGGGCTTGAAGTGCTTAATATTACTGTAAAACCTCAAGAATAGATTATTTAAAGTGGTTGTTCACCTTCCAAACACTTTTTTCAGTTCAGTTGTTTTCAGATGATTTAAATGATAGTCTGGAATTTGAATAGGCGAGGGCCTGAAAGGAAAGATGTATGTGTAGCCTTTCAGAGCATTTGTTTGGAGACAGTCAGAAGAAGGCAATTCATTCAGAAACTATAAAAAATTAACAACAAAGAATTAAATTTGGACTATTCCCTAGTCGAATAACACTAAGGGGCAGATTTACTAAGGGACAAATTTTAGAAGTTTAGATTTTTAGAAGTAAAAAAACTTTGAAATTCAACCCTCGATCAAATAGGTCCATTTTCGATCTAATAAAAAATTGTTCAATCACTCAAATCTTTTGATTCAATCGAATTGTTGGAGTATGGAGTGCTTAAAGTTTTTCACCTACATCCTTTAGCATGATCATGTATGGAGAACTGTGGGAAAGTAGTGTTTTTAATGATTTTTGTGTGGTTGTGTCATATTATATCAGGGTCGGGCCAAGGTAGTTTGGCACCCTAGGCAAGGGTTTCAATGAGCGCAATGTCCTGCATTACCATTTTTTTAAAGAAAGTTTTTGTAATACAGAAAGCTTACAACACATTTATGAACAAATGTTAACAAACACAAATAAGGTACGCTAAAAAATACTAGCATAAAGACAGACTAGCATTCCCATTCAGCATGCAGAGGGTTAAGGCTCACAGTTCCACTCTTTCAGGCTAGGTTCTTTTAGAGCACCAAAAACAAACTTATTAATTTATATATATTTAATATTATAAAAGGTATAACAGTGCAATTAACAAAATGATATTACAAAAAGAGACATACATTCTATAATACAATTACAAACAGTTATAAAATGGAAAACATGGAAAGCCTATACTTAGGGGCAGATTTACTAAGGGTCGAATTTCGAATGCAAAAAAAATTCGAAATTCAACCAGGGAATAATGGGGAATTAAAAAAATTCGAATTCGAATTTTTTTAGCGCCGTTCGATCGATCCAACGATCGAATAGGGAAAATTTCATTGAATTCTAATCGAATTCGAGTCAAATATTCGAACGATTTTTAAAGGATCAATTTTTCTTATTCGATCTTAGGGAATGATCCCCATTTCGGGCAGGTTTAATCTGGCAAAGTAGGTGATCGCATTTAAATCTATAGAAGTATTCGACCATCGAATTTTCGAAAAAAATTTAATTTGAATATTTGAATCATTCGAATTCGAATATTCCATGGTCGAATTTGCCTAATTTGCATATTCGAAATCCGAATTTTTTTGAAATTTCAATCGAATATTCGAATCCCTCATGTGAATTAATGTGAATTTAGAAATCTGCCCCTTAGCTTCAGAGGTATAGAATTCCTGGTCCTGGAGGCAAGGGGGAAACAAATAGGATAACTTACAATCGCAATTGGTCCTCCAAAGTAAATCAAAATCTTAGTCAGTTATTTATCAGTGATTTCAGGGCATCAGGTAACTGCACACTCCCCTCAGGAATGTAAGGGGCATCACCTAACAGGACACAGATTGAGTTTTTTTATGACCTCCTGTGAGAAGGAACTGGACCAAGAATATTATGTTCATAACTCCTTATAGGAACCTAGGAGTGATATGATATTATGTTCACATGTTCTCTCATGGATTCCATAGATACTAAACATCAATACTTTTAAGGACTCACCTTGGTGGTCTAGCGGTGGCGCAGTGGGGACGCCCGCTGCGCCGTCCTCCTTCGGTGCCGGCTTCTTAGTGTGCGCTGCGCGCACTTCCGCAATTTATAGGCGCATGCGTGCTGGCGTGTTTACGCCAGTGCGCAATGGCGCGAAATTTAAACAGTATTTAAAGGGACATTTTTGCTTTTGTGGTTGCCCGGGATAGGATTTGATTCCTGGTGCTTTCCTGAGCCTTTGTGCATTTTGATCCTGTATCCTGCTTGTATAATTCCTGTGTTTGACCCGGCATTTTCCTGACTATTCTGTAACCTGACCCTAGCTTGCACTTCGACTCCGATTCTGCCTCATCCCTTCTGATTGATTACCCAGTTTGACCCTTGCCTGCCTGACGATCCTTGTTTTCCGCCTGCCTCGTGCCAGCTTGTTTGACTACGAATTTGCTTAATCCTATTTGTACCGTGACCTTTGGTCCAACTGACTTTAATACTGTCGTGCCCCTCTGCTTGCCAGAACTCCTCGCCTTGCTCCTCTCGATAAGTCCAGGTGGCATCTGAGTAGCTGAGGGCTCCTCCCGCAAAAATATTGCCCTCAAATCTGTGCCAACAGCAGCCAAAATGTTTTCCACAAATCTGAACCTGTGCCAGCAGCAGTCGAAATATTGCCCAAATCTGTACCTGTGCCAGCCAGCAGCTAAAAATATTGCCCCCAAATCTGTACCTGTGCAGACAAAATATTGCCCCCAATCTGTACTTGTGCCAGCAGCAGCCAAAATATTGCCCCTCAAATCTGTACCTTTGCCAGCCAGCAACCAAAATATTGCCTCCAATCTGTACCTATGTCAGCCGAAGCCAAAATATTGCCCCACAAATCAGTACCTGTGCCAACAGCAGACAACATATTGCCCCCAAGTCTGTAACTGTGCCAAGAACAACAGCCAAATATTGCCCCAAATCTGTACCTGTGCCAACAGAAGCAGCCACATTATTGCCCCATATTTGTATCTTTGCCAGCCAAAAGCGACAATATTTTCCCTTATCTGTACCTGTGCTAGCCATGAGCTAAAATATTGACCCATATCTGTACCTGTGCCAGCCAACAGTCAAAATGTTGTCCCATATCTGTTCCAGCCAGCAGCCAATTATTGCCCCCAAATTAGTACCTGTGCCAGCCAACAGCCAAAATTGCCTCCAAATTAATACCTGTGCCAGCCAGCAGCCACATATTGCCCCAAAGTAGTACCTGTGCTAGCCAGTAGCCAAATATTGCCCCCAAAGCAGTACCTATGCCAGCCTACAGCCAAATTTTGCCCCATATCTGTGCCAGCCAGCAAAATATTGCCCCTCAAATCAGTCAGTGTGCACAAGTCACCAAACAGTTAAACATTCTTCTTTTTCATTTAAAAAAGTTATAAATAAGTCTGTGGACTAATGACAAATAGTTCTAGTTCTCCTTTGTGATTTCCTGCTTAGTACAGCTTTTTAAGCCTAAATTTAGTAGAGGGGCTTGTTGGAACAATACACCGCACTTGCTTTGTTGTTATGTCAACAAAAATTGCTGACGGTGATTCCATGTCCAGCAGCAGTAAATTGTTGTAAGATATAGGATATCAGTAACTGGTATAACTAAATTGTTCACTGCTCATATTGATTTACAACAGGGACTGTAAGAAAAATACAATTAATAGTTGGCTTCATTGACAACCAGCTGTTATCATCACAATTTACAAGTCTTTATTTAAAAGGGAAAAGGAATTATATTGGCTAATGTAGTTTTCAGCAATTTGGAAGATTACATTTACCTGCCATTAATTGAACTAATATTGTCAGTCTTAAACTGATGTTCTATATCAATCAGAACATTGATATGATTCATAGAATTCAAGTGGGCTAATATATGTTTAGGTTTCTGTTATGTTTTGTTTTTTTTTCCCTTCGTGCTGCTGTGTAGAACTGATGGAAGACTTACGAGTTAAGTACTAGCAAATATTTACATTCTGGTAAACTCTTTATTTATGAATGTACATTTGGGAAAATTTCATAATTTTTTATGTTTTATTGACACAGATAAGATTGGAATAAACTACATAAATTGTTTTATTTATAAAAGATTACAGTTTTCATGCTGAACTCATAAACTCCATGAAATTTGGTGGCAGAGCTAGGGGGGTAAGGGGTTTTGTGTCCAGGACATGGCAAGATTGATGTCACGAGCATGTGTGGTGAGTCGTGATGTCATTTCTGCAAATGTGATGCACATGTGTGAAGAGATAAATCTCTGGGTGTTAGTGACTGCTAATTGCCTTATAAATTACAGTAGGAGGTACATTATCCTCTATATATTTTACAGAATATTCAAGATTCTTATGTTAGAATAACACTGTTTTAATAAATTTTCTGGCAATAAACAACACTCATACCTTGCTTTTGGGAAGAATTCTTTATATACCTTTGGATATATATATATATACCAGGATCAGCTACTATTTATCTTTAAAATCCATTATAGTTTACCCCACTGATGTTTGGAGATACTTGTTTTCAAGACAAGATTCATGTTTTGTGCAAACCATAGTTTAAATCAGTTTGTGAATGATGATGCACACAAATACAGATGCAAGCATAGTGACTACTGACGATTCAAATCCCCTGAATTCCTTCAGATCATGAATTATATTCCTCTAAATCAATATGCCTGACTCACAAGCTAATATTTTGCATTAATCAGATTAGTATGCATTTTAAATTGTAGCAGAGTTGTTTCTGTTTGCAATTAGTGATTTGAATTCCCGCGATTCGCAACCGGCGAATTAATACGCGAAACGGCAGCGAAAATTTGCCTGGCAAACATTCGCTGGTGTAAAAAAAACCGAGAAGTGCATAAAAAAAAACGCAGCACGCGTCAAAAATGACCCAACGCAAATTTTACACCAATTTGCAAATTTGGCTGGAAATTCAGGAATTTTTCGGCAAAACTAAACGGGATAGATTCACCCATCACTATTTGCAATGCCTCTGTGTATCAAACATATAATTTCATAATTAAAGGAGTAGTTCTCCTTTAGATTAACTTTTAGTATGATATATTCAGTGATATTCTGAGACACATTGCAATTGGTCTTCATTTTGATATTTCAGCAGCTTATTCAGCAACTCTTCAGTTTAGTCAGCAGCTATATGGTTTCTAGGGTCTGATTTTCCAATCATGGAGTGGTTTGAGTGACAGACTGGAATAACTATTGGAGAGGAAAAGTAACAATAACAATTACATTGTAGCCTTACAGAACAATAGCCTATTGTCTGCTGGTGTCAGCAATGCCTATTTAAAAGCTAAGAAAAGGTAGAAGATGAAGGCAAATAACTAAAAATCTAAAACTAATGAAGACTTATATAGTAACATAGTAAGTTAGGCTGAAAAAAGACATGCCCATCAAGTTCAACCTTTTAACTTTTTTAACCTGCCTAGCTGCTATTTGATGCAGAGGAAGGCAAAAAAAAAACCCATCTGAGGCCTCTCCAATTTGCCTTAGAGGGGGAAAAAAAATTCCTTCCTGACTCAGATTAGTCCCTGGATCAACTTGTACTATGAGATATCTTCCATAACCCTGTGTTCCCTCTCTTGCTAAAAAGTCATCCAAACCCTTCTTAAAGCTATCTTATGTATCAGCCTATACCACGGATTCAGGTAGAGAATTCCACATCTTCACAGCTCTCATTGTAAAAGAAACCCTTCTGAATATTTAGGTGGAATCTCTTTTCTTCCAACCGGAATGGGTGACCTTGTGCCAGCTGGAAAGACCTACTGGTAAATAAAGCATTAGAAAGATTATTATATGATCCCCTTATACATTTATACATAGTTATCATATCTCCCCTTAAGCGCCTCTTCTCCAGCGTGAAATCCCCAACTTGGCCAGTCTTTCCTCATAGCTAAGATTTTCCATACCTTTTACCAGCTTAGTTGCCCTTCTCTGTATCCTCTCTAATACAGTAATGTCCTTTTTGAGTAATGGAGACCAAAGCTGTACAGCATATTCTAGATTACTCTATATATAGATTCTGTGCTATAAAGTGGAAGAATGACCCCCTCCTCCCGTGACTCTAAGCTCCTTTTAATACAAAAAAGCTTATTTGCCCTTGATGCTGCTGCAGCTAAGTTTATCATCTACAAGGACTCCAAGGTCCTTTTCCATAATGGATTTGCCTAGTACAGTCCCATTAAGGGTATAAGTGGCTTGAATATTTTTACATTCCAGGTGCATGACTTTACATTTGTCAACATTGAATCTCATTTGCCTCTTAGCTGCCCAGATTGCCAGTTTGTCAATATCCTGTTGCAAGGATGCCGCATCCTGGATGGAATTAATTTGACTGGATAGTTTTGTGTCATCTGCAAACACTGATACATTACTTACAATACCCTCCCAGAAGTCATTAATAAGTTAAACAAAAGTGGACCCATTACCAAACCCTGAGGGACCCCACTAAGAACCGTACTCCAAGTAGAGAATGTACCATTAACAACCACCCTCTGTACTCGATCCTGTAGCCAGTTTCCTATCCATGTGCAAACTACTTCATTAAGCCCAACAGACCTTAGTTTAGAAAGCAGCTGTTTGTGGGGCACGGTATCAAACACTTTGGCATAATCCAAATAGATCACATCTACTGCCCCCCCCCACAGTCCAGCATCTTACTGACCTCAACATAAAAAGCAATCAAAATTGTCATGACCTATCCTTCATAAAGCCAGGGTGATTGCTGCTCAAAATACCATTCACTAGGACAAAATTTTGTATGTGATCTCTTAACAAGCCTTCAAATAATTTGCCCACCCCAGATGTCAAATTTACTGGCCTATAATTTCCAGGCTGAGAACATAATCCGTTTTTAATTATTGGAATTACATCAGCTTTTCTCCAATTCATAGGCACCATACCTGATGAAAGTGAATCTGAGAAATTCAGAAATAGGGCCTGGTCTAAAACTGACCTAAGCTCTTTTAGAACCAGGGGGTTGTATGCCATGAGGCCCTGGAGCTTTGTTGATATAAATTTTTATTAAAGCTTTATTAATCATATCCGGAGTCAGCCACTGTTTAGATTGAGCTGATCCATCAGTGTAGCTATGAAGTGAGCCTGAGAAGTCGGACTCTTCTATTGTAAACACTGAAGAAAAGAATTGATTTAGCACATTTGCCTTTTCTGTATCTGTTACAACAATACTGGTACCATTATTTAATGGAGCAACACTCTCAACCTGTATCTTTTTACTATTAATATATTTAAAAAACTTTTTAGGGTTAGTTTTCACCTGCGCTGCAATTAACCCTTCATTTCCTTTCTTTGCCTTCCGGATTACGGATTTACAATACAATATTTTAGTGTTTGTATTCAATAAATGCAGCTTCTGTACCAACAGATTTGTGGGTTTTAAATGCCTTTCTCATCTTTCCTATTGACTTCTTTACTTCTGTATTAAGCCACATTGGGTGATTCTTAGAGCTTCCATATTTACTCCTTGAGGGAGTAAATTGAGAACAGTAATGATTTAATATAATTTTAAATGACAACCATTTTTACTTTCTTTAATGAAAAAGAAATCTATCTCCAATATACTTTAATAAAAAAATGTGTACCATTTTTATAAGAAACCAGGCTGTAGGCAGTGAAATTCTCCCTTCATTTACTGCTGTGGATAGGAATTGTCAGACGGTCCCTAACTTCTGGCAGGGAAACAATCATACTTATGAACAGCAGGGGGAGCCCCTGCCTTACTTGCCAGCCATGCAGAACTCAAGCAGCTTTGTTTTTTGATCATTTATGACGATCCCTAAGAAGCCCAGACTACACTGAGCATGTGTATGTAGTCTAGTCTTGCAAAGATGTATAACAAAGTTACAAGATGACAGCCCCCTGTGGCCAACTTTGAAAGCATAAATCATTTGTTTGATTATGCTTGTGGTGCAATTAGTTCACGTTTATATTTAGTATACAAAATACAGCATTTCTAGCCTTATTCTATTTTACACTTTCCTTGCCCTTTAAAGCTGAAAACATAATGCCCCAAATCAATGCTCTGAAGGGCAGTCCTCAAGGCACTAAAATTAGCTTTTCTGAAATTCATGGTTTTTGTTGACCCACTATATATTTGTTTTTTACACCAGACATTAAATGATATAAGATTATGGTCACTATTACCCAGGGGTTTAATGACTTGCACATTTGCTATAAGATCTGTGTCATTTGAGATCACTAGATCCAGAATAGCATTTTTTATGATAGGCTCCTCAACAACCTGTGCCATAAAATTTTCATGCAACAAGTTTATAAACTTGTTCCCATTAACTGATCTGGCAGTACTGTTGCTCCAGTCAATATCTGGGTAATTAAAATTCCCCATTATCATTACTTTACCCAAACTAGCAGTCTTTTTTATTTGCATCAGGAGCTTAGCCTCCTCCTCTTCACTTATATTAGGGGGTCTATAGCATACCCCTATAATTAATTTGATGGATTGGTGAAGAACTCCACTGATAAGACTTCTGCCTCCTCATTTTCTAACATAATCTCCTCCTTTATATAAGCTTTTAAATCCTGCCTAACAAACAGACATACCCCTCCTCCTTTTCTATTGCCTCTGTCTCTCCGAAACAAAGTATAGCTGCTGATATTAACTGCCCAGTCATGCAACTCATTCAGCCTTGCTTTTGCAAACATACATTTAATACTGGTACATTATTGAACATATGACACATGGTACTCCCTATCCTTAACAGTACCGCCAACCAAATCTCCTCCCCCATTTTCCCTTCCTTTGCCCACTATCTCATCTAACCTGTCTTCCACTGAATCTTTAACTGAACCCTCTCCCCGACACCTAGTTTAAAATCTCCTCCAACTGTCTAGCCCAGTGATTTTCAACCTTGTGCCTCCAGCTGTTAAGAAACTGCAAGTCCCACAATGCATTTGCCTGACTGTGGCTGTCAGACTCCTTCATTGCATTGTGGGACTTGTAGTTCCTTAACAGCTGGAGGCACAAGGTTGAAAATCACTGGTCTAGCCATCTTCTCTCCCAAAACAGCTGCACCATCATCATTGAGGTGCAGCCCATCCCTAGCAAAGAGCCTGTAGCGGACTGAGAAATCAGCCCAGTTCTCTAAAAACACAAAACTCTCTTCCCTACACCAATCTCTCAGCCACGCATTACTCTCCCTAAGTTCCTGCTGTCTTCTTAGTGTTGCTTGTGGCACAGGTAAAATCTTGAGAAAATTATCTTGGAAGTCCTCACCCTCAACTTTACACCTAGTTTTTTTTTAAATCATTCTTGAGGACTTCACCACCTCCTCTAACTTTGTCATTGGTACCTATGTGTACCAAAACTGCTAGATCTTCCCCAGCCCCTCCCAATAATCTGTCCACTCATTCCACCATGCCAACCCCTAGCACCAGGCAAGCAGCAGACTGTTTGGCATATTGGGGCCTTATGGCCGATTACCCTGTCCACCTTTCTAATAATTGAATCCCCTACAACTAGAAACTTCCTTTCCTTCCTTGCTCTCCCCCCACCACCCGTATTAAAGCCACTGCCTCCCAGGGTGCTCTGAGAGTCTGCCTGCTCCATACAAGCCAGTTCAGAGCTTTCCTCCCCAGCATCTTCAGCCAAAATGGTGAATTTGCTGTTTTGGACAAGCTGTGGACCAGCCCCCCTATGCTTCTGTCCCCTACTTCCCCTCCTGACCGTCACAAACCTTCCTCCCTCGTTAGCCTCCACTGCCCCTTCTCCTCCCCCCACTCTACTGGCCTGCCAGTGGTTGCTCTGTGAGCATTCTTTCCTCCCCCACATTTGCTGCTACCCTCAGTGCTGCAAGTTCCCCCCTTAAAGTCTGCAGTTCAGATTACTAGATGAAAACCCACTGACATCTTTCACACGTAAATACTGCATGGAACTACTGCTCCAACACTACATACATGTTATTATTCTTCAGTATTCTGGTGCACTTACTAAATTAAACAATATCTTAGTTAAAAATAAGTTAAAGATATTAGGGTTAAACATAAAAAGGCTAATAATATTTTGTAGCAGCTGCACAGTATTTAATACACACCTGAAAGAAAGTGAAGGTAAAACAATGGGAGGAGGTAGTCACTATGCATTGGTAATTACCAAATGGACAGAGAATGAAGGGCAGATGGAGATAGTGAAACACACGTTAAGGTCTGATGCTTATCTGCAAGGCATCACTTGTCTTGTCTTTTCTCTTCCTGCTGTGATTGATTTTGCCCTGATCTTTCAATTGTTATTCATATTAGTGCATAATGCTTCAAAGTGCTTAGTCTTTAACAAATCGGGATTCACTGGGTCTCTTTATCTTAATCACGCAAGAAGTCTGCCTTGGTCTAATACATTGCATAGAAAGCCTTTCTGGTAACAATCATCAAGTTTTTGTTGATCTGCCTTTTAAAAAATTTCCATTGGCACAGCAAAGAAGTAGTCAACTGTCCTGTTTATAATAATTTAAGAGATGATTTGCCCATTAGAAATTAATCTTTCTGCTATGGCTGGACCCCATGTTGTGCTCTTCTGCTAGAACAGTGATTCTGATCTCAATTAGATTATGTCTCTCTCCTTTACCTCCCCATAAATCATTCCAGCAAACTGAAATTAACAGCTACTGGAGCGCATTAATAATCTGCCACATACATTGGGAAATGCATTAGCCGGAACCCTCCCATTGCTCTGACTGTTAAGCACATCATTTTGTTTATGAAATATAAACATTTCATGGAAGAGCTCACACACATTTTTCTACACCCCATGACAGCTAAAATAATTGCACACAATTGCCAGTCAGCCAAGCGCCCAAATAAAGTTTGTTTAAATCCATGGTTCTGTGCTTGCTCTATTTTCTTGAGCATAAAAACATTGATAAAAATAAAATGTTTATGACTATAAAAATAAATGTACTTATTTATCTTACTT
The DNA here is from genome assembly GCA_024363595.1 of Xenopus borealis. Lineage (NCBI taxonomy): Eukaryota > Metazoa > Chordata > Amphibia > Anura > Pipidae > Xenopus > Xenopus borealis. The sequence goes on from CM044431.1 coordinate 91,954,584, forward strand.
TCCTGATCAATTCATCATTCTTGTTACTTTTTTTTTTACAAGCTTTTTAAAAAAAGTTGAAAAAATATATTACAGATAGATACATATGTAGCTTTACCTACTGTATTTTAAGTATAACCAGATTATCTGAGATCTTGAGGGATGGCTAGCAAGTGATTCACATTTATTCCCCAAATCTATATTAAAACAATGTTATGGCAATTCATTTAAAAATTCTTCAAATATGTGCTTTACAGTCCCAAGGGAAGTAGATGATCCCTAAATAGTGATGGGCGAATCTCCCGAGATTCGATTTGCCGAAAAATTCGCGAAACGAGTCGCCGGACGCTTTAGACGCGTCGCGTCATTTTCGTCGTCGCGTCGTTTTCGGCGCGTGTCGCATCGTTTTCGACGCGCGACTAGTTTTTATGGCGAATTTTCGGAAAGTGAAATTTCGCTGGCGATTCGCGAATTTATTCGCCAGCGGCGAATCGAGGGAATTTGCCGCGAATTCACCCCTGCCGAATAAATTCGCCCATCACTATCCCTAAAGAGTCCTTAGGCTGATGCCACATTGAGAGTGTCCTCTAACAGGGCACTAATGCCCAAAAATGCCACTGCTACTTGGGAATATAATTTGAAAGAGCATTGGTACTTGCTTTTTTCAGCCAGAAATGAGCCCCCTAACCTCCACCATCTCATTTTGAATGTATTTCATTTTTTTCTTGTTCATTTTACTACAACTAATCATCTCTTTGCAAATTGTTTGGCTTGGATTTATTTAAAATAATGTATATTTCAGATTACATTTTTGATATATAGTGACTTTCTAGATGCTCAGATAATAAAGTTATTACACTATTAGATATTAAATTTGTCATTTAGGGGTTAGGCTTTAATAAAACATTAATTAGGTTGCTACAGTCTGTCTTGCTAAAGGGCATCTGACCCTCTCCTAAAGATATGAAATGTATCTGTAAGTGCAAACACTTCAAGGAGAGAGTTCTACATCATCACCTGTAAAACAACCCTTAAATGACTTTTAAACAATGGTATCACTAGGGTGAAGCCAAAATGTAAGGCACATTTGTAGGCACATTTTTCATCAGGCCAGTGCTCTTTTTAGAAGAGAATTGTACCTAGAAAGGTAAACTGTTCTGTGCATGTGCAATCGGCAATTTCTAAATGCCAAATAAAGATGTACCAATAAGGAGATGTTGGCTCATTTATAAACTTTGTGCAGGGCAGATTGGTTAGCCCAGTGATTATATTGGCCCACGCATGGTTACATTTATAAAGGTGAATAAGAGTGTGCAAATAGAATTGCAATTTTTTTTCACACTGCAAAAGTCTATAAGAGCTTTTTAAATGAAAAAAATGGCAAATTATGAATATTTTGAATATGCACGCTTTACATTTTAATTTTACGGAGCAAATATTTGCAAAACAGTTTCACAAATTGCAAATTTATTTACTGTTAATGCAATTTTCATGGCTAAAACCTTGCACAGTTTGCAAACAATTTATTCACAATGCAAATTTGCAAAAACCAGAAATAAGGACAGAGCAGGAAAAACCATTTGGCAATACAACCATTTGTGCATAAATATGTGCTGCGCGCACTTTATAAATGACCCACAGAGAGTTTTTCCATGGGCCTGTGCAGTTTTTACCTGACAGGAACACCAGCCCAAGGAAACCCTTCACTTACAATTCACTTAAATTTTTGGCAATACCCAATTAAATATACTTTACATGTGCTTTAACTTGAATGGATGTCCTTGTCTGCTAAAATAATCTAAAGGTATGTATATAAAGCACATTTTATTTTATGGATGTTTTCCTTATACCAGGATTGCTAGTAAGATACTTTATTGTAAGCAGTTGGTCATGTCATCTTCCCAGCATCTGATGGGAGCATGTATTATTGATGTCAAAATAATGGGTTATCGTTTTTTAGTCTGTGCTTTACCCACATTGCTGATGGTGCACAGGAAAAGGTTAACATGTAGTAACGTGTTTAAATGTATTTTTAAAAATAATGTACGCTTTTACTGAATGTATTCACCTGAAAGGCCATCAAGGCTAAAAAAAACAACAAGCTGCTTTGTGCTAAAAAAACAGTCACTGACAAATCAAATAAAAAAAATGATTGAAAATGTGAGATAAGAGCTATGACATAATAGATAAGGTAGACAGGTAGAATGGGCAGTGTTTGTAATTCCCAACACCTTTTTCCCACAAAGATTTCAGTGGATGAATATTCCAGTGGTGAATATCCCGAAATTGTTAATTGTTTTAATTATTTATGCTATATATATAGTATCAATAAACATCAACGAAGAGCCAATGGTGTAGTTGAGATTTGTTTTAACATAAATAACTTTTGCTTTAACTAGAGGCAAATTTAAGTTGACTTTATGGCATGATAATGATGGCATTATATAATTATTTTAGGTATGTTGTGCAAATTATATTAACATCACAGTATCTCTTTATGACATTAAGCAACAGAATCAGCAAGAAGCAGATTTACTTTTATATATATATATATATATATATATATATAATCATATATATATATATATATATATATATATATATATATATATATATATATAATTATACTGGAAAGTGAAAAAAAGTATCAAATGTTATAGTTGCCACAAATGAAATGTGTCGAAAGAGGCCCATTCTAATTAAATACATTGATAACATATAAAAAATTAAGGCATCAGTGTTCGTTTTATGGTTGGGCATAAGCTTTAGTCACTTGCCTTAGGCCCCAGCACCAGATAACTCTGGTAACTCTAGTATAAAAGTACATAAAAAAGCAATATTGTATTTTATAGCAAATATAGTTTCAGTAAATGCATCAGAGATGTCCAACCCACATTTGCCAAGCTGCAGCTACCAGAATGCCTCTGTCTTTAGAGGGCAGACTCTGACAGAGAGCATATCTTTAATATATATACTGGGCACTATGTAATAATAAAACACTACCTAGTACTTGATCTCAAGTTATCCTATTGGGTTTATTTTATTTTTACTTATAGTATGGTGAGTCAATTTAATGGCCCCTTATGCATTCTGTATGATGCATTTCCATACTTTCCGTGATACTTTTCAGATTACATAATTAACAATTTGTACAAGTCTCTATAATCAAGATATTACTTTTTCCTTTCACAGAATAGGTCTGAGGATATTTTTCCCTACACAAGGATGTTCCTAAAACAGGACAGAAAGGGATTGTTTGCAGGATGAATGTGGAGCACAGCAGCTTAAACATCTGAAGTTAAAGCAATGACTGTCAGTTACATCCTGTATTAGAGTGTGTACACAATGCATGTAGGCCTATCCTGGCTTAATTTATTTGAACTCTCATAAATAAAAACATGAGTCTTATAGGTCAGTAAAATTATTTACTGTATTTTTTTTAATGGATGCTGCATGAAGGCTAAGCCCTAAATGCTTAAGTTTATGATATTTAATATATTTGCTGGCATGGCCTCAATATGGACAAACCTGTCTTTAACACCAGAATGGCAGTTATTTTACTGAAGGTGACAGACTGTGAGGTAAGGAGAGTAATTCAGACTATTACCCAGGTGAAGGCATGAAAGCTCTGTGATATATGAAGACCACTTAAATTCATTGTATCTTGTACATCACATCTTTGATAGATTATAGCTGCAACATTAAAATGGAAATGGTTTCTCTGAGGCCTGACAGTGCCTGCTTTGACCTCCGACATCCCTTAGAGGATTGTGGCTGACCAAATTATCAGTTAGATGAAAAATCTACAGGGAATAGACTTGCAGTGGTAGAAAAGACCCCATGAATAAATAAATGCATTTTCTATCTATCTATCTATCTATCTATCTATTTATTTACCTGTTTTATATAAATATAGCGATGTTCTATTTGCCTTTCCTTTTTATTCTCTTGTCTTCCTTGGCTGTGATACAATTAATCCCAAATATTGATCAAGAAATTGTTGTAAGAGATAGCAGGTCTCCTGCACACTGCCAACTGATTTAATTTAGAAAACATTTAAATTTTATGGAGCTGTAAATGATAGCGGCATGCTCCCTTGTGTTAGGTAGCAGCTGGCTCTTTAGGCTCTCTCCGTCACATGTCCCAGGCGTCCCTTTTGCAATCATGTGCTCCCTTTCCTTTTGCTTGACAAGTTATTTCAATTTCCAAATGAGTGCTGAACAAGAAAAAGACAACATGCAAATTGAGATCCTGGCCAACATTTGTACATAAAAGCTCCCTGTAATTCCCTGAACTCTTCCCAGCCCTCTCATTAAACTGCATCTGTCATTAAAAAACAAGTCCTTGTTCTCTTCAGATTGTTTTCACCAATGACCTGACAACCACCATCTATAATTAATTACATCATTTACATTAGACTATTGACTAAACAAATACATAAATCATAGACAGAGTCAATAGATGCAGACATATTTAATCATGTTCTAAATAAAGATCACTTCTCCCATAATACAATAATTATTTTCAGCAGGTGACTTGAATTAATCTTCTGTCAAAGTTCCATTAAAAAGTGGAATATTATTTGACAGCAACTCTTTTCAGCCATGATCTTTCTTTTTTTTGTTGGATTTACTTTACCTTTTTGTGTTTTTTCATAAAAAAACAGATATTAGAAATAATTTTAATGTTAGTTAATGCTCATTATTATACTTTATTTCTGTATTTACATAATGTTGATTTTAGTCCAAGAAAAACTGTTTCTTGGTTGCTCAAGTGTGAAATAGCAATGAGCTTCACAACATTAGCTTCAAAGTTCCTATAAATTATTAATGAAGCAAATATTTTTAATCAGAGTAAGACCTTTCTACTTTAGATATTGTTATTCATTTTCAGTATTGCATTTTTTATTGCATTATTTATTATTGGTATTCAATTTTTTTTATTAAATTTTGTTGGAAATGGAATTTACAAACTTTTTCACTAGAATAACATGTTTTAACACACACATGTATATTGTATATATGTAATGCATTGTAGAAACAAATATGGAAAACGTTGTTTTATGTATCTTTTTGTTCTTTACTTTTGTTTTTTCCTTCTAACTCGTTTTTGAAAAAGCCTAACGTAAGATGTCAATTAAGATGTCAATTAAGATGTCAGTTAATGGTGAACAATAATTTTATGTTTGCAAAATATTACTAATTGGCAGATAATTTTAAAGCAAAATGAACATATAATTTACTTGCATTACAAATATTTAATTAAGATATTGGTATTACTCTTACAGTTTGTGTTCCTAAGAAATAATTACTCTTCTATGTGCTGATTAAACTGAAGACTCTTTAAGGGACTTGTGACATGACGTTTTCAATGGAGACATGACAGCTTGTGGCCTCTAGTGATAGTTTATAAAACAGCAGTATAATGATGATTCTGAGTGTTACTGCTAGTTAATAATTTCAATCTGGATACATTAGATGTCTGCAGATTGAGGTTTATTCTGTAATCCTGTTTCAGATCAAAGGTGCAGAAAAATCTTCTCTGGTCAGTCATTAGAAAACAACATTTACTTTGTATGTGAAATATAGTATGTACATTTTTTTTAACTTTCTTTTTATTAACATTTTGCAAAATTGTACAGAAATAAACATAAAACTTTAATAAAATCCAGTAAAATTAAATAAGATTGTCACAATATCAGTGTAACATTCTGTTGTTACAGTGTCATTATTACTGTCAGCATTTAAAGAGCAGCGGATGTGTCTATTGCTGTAGTTGGTGGGGTGTAGACATTTTGCGGTGGGCTTTCCTAGTTAGTCCAGGGGTTCCAGATTAACTCATATTTGTCCAGTTTATCTTTTAAAATTTAAGTCATTTTTTCATTAGCTACTATCCACCATATTTTCCTGTCCACAACCAATTGTTGCGGGCATGGCACTTTCCATGTAGAGGCCAAAACAAATCTTGTAACCAAGCAGATTTGAATAGCATGTTTGTTCCTGGGTATATGCTGGAGCTGTCTACCAAACAATGTTGCCCTTGGGTCTGGGGCTATTTTAGTTTGGAATATTGTTGACAGGAGTTTAATTTGATTTTCTTAAATGATGGCATTCAGTAAGATGTGTGCCATTTCTGTAAATATCTCTGTCCAATGCTAAAATGAGAGAGTATCCCCTGTGCGTATTTCCCATCTTTGTTGGTGTTTAGTCCTTTCTGGGGTCTCATATTAGCATAGTAGTCTTTAAAGTTCCCCTGTCTATACATTTTTAACATGTTTGTTATTTTATTTATGTTTTGCTTGATACAGGCAATCCATTATAGCTTTTTGTCAGTCAGTAGCACTTAATTTGTAATAACGTTCTTGTGTTTTCTGTCTTATATTATTTAGTTTCTAATTAACGTTTACTTTATAATATTTTAATATAATGTACCAATTAATTCTGGAACTAAGGAGACTATCCTTCTTTAATAGTTTCAGATATATGTTTATGCAAGATTCTGTAAGTACAACCTTTAGACATCAGCGTTTTCTGGTTTTATAAATTGCTTTTCCATAAATTGGGAGCAGGGTGGGGGTGGGCAAGAGGCACAAAGAGTTGTGTGTTTGCATAAGCCCTAAGATCTTAGACCTAATTCCATAGGACCACATAAAAGCTGTTTGTAGATGTCTTACATGGACCTTCTATTGCCAGATCTTCAGTTGAGCTTAAGTTGAAGCTCTATTTTTTTATGCACCTCCAGTTCATATAAATGAAGACACATTCTAATCAGGGCCCTTACTCAGCATAAGAAACATGCCCTTAGTCAGTGTTTTTGGTTGGAAGTGATTAAGATTTCTCATCTCCTAGGAATAACCTGAATGCAAATATGAGACCTCACATCACTAGCAGTATGGAAGGGTAGATCACCCAATTTATATTACCAGTGTGTAACTATACATCAAAGTTTCAAGGAAGGAAAACTCTCCCTTTTTCTGGTTTATTCCCCTAAATTTTCATCTTGTGATATATACAGGCACATAAATAATAAATACCCTGCATGTGTTGTGCTGCCTATGGCTTTGTCATTCAAGCTATTGACACTTTCATATATCCAGGGTCCTCACATCAATATTTCATTCTGGTGTAATAAATAGAGTTTGGCAACTTTTCTGGAACCACAAAGGAGCAACCTAGAAAGATGGGACCACCATCTGATCTAGGGATATGATAATATTTGACGATATATGAAAATGAGTTCCACAATAAATGTTCACAATTCTTTTCTGAACAAATTAATTAGCTAGCTGTTTTCCACTTAAAAGTATTAATTATCAGTCAAAATCTGATTTAAAATATGAAAGAGCATACAATTGTCAACAGAATTAACAAAATACTCTAGTAGTCCTGTATAATATTAGACTTTACAAAAATGCATGATCCACCTTGCATTGGTAGAAAACTAGAAACTTGTGCAATATATTATTCCCCATGGACTCAATCTTACTACTTATATCTCATGTCCAATAGGTGAGGGAAAGAAGGTTTAAAGGAGCATGACTCTAAAGTTTAAAATCATTTCTTGGAAATTCTACTCCCCTAACACACATGACATGGGGATGGTAGGATGATGTCAAGAATATGGATAGCTTTTTAAAGACTCCCTACACTCCCATCTTAAACAGTACATATCATTAAGAAGACAAAAACATATCCCAAAAACCAATATGCTAAATATATAACTTGTTCATTCTGTTTAAAAAATATTTTAGAATATTTAGAATAAAGCACTTTGGAGAATATTTATTATGCTGTGTAAAATGAAATTTAATTAAAAAAATTGTGTAAAAAGCTGTGCAAAATAAACTGCAGATTTATCAAGGTGTGTTTTATTTTACGCACCTTGAATGCCAGATTTGCCACTGTTATTTATACATTGCTTCAGACAATTGTAAGTAAGCTCCAGCAGAAGTCACTCTAAGGAAAAAATGCGTAAAAAATGTACGGTGTTTTATGATGCTGATTTTTACACGACAAACCCTGGAGGTGTCTGACAAATGATTTTGCAGTTTTTTGATGCACAATATTTTTTTCATGCATGTTCCAGTTTTGACACGTTTTCACAGTTTTTGTGTTTTTTAGCTTTTTTTTCAGCAGCTCTCCAGTTCATCTGGTTGCTAGGATCCAAATTACCCTAGCAACCATGCACTGATTTAAATAATAGTGTGTAGCATGAATAGGAGAGAACCTGAATAGAAATATTAGAATAAAAATAAAAAAATAACAACAAACCATTAATAATTGTAACTAAGCACAGGTGATTTGCTATAATTATATTACTGTAAATATCTGACCATGACACTTTAACACTGTTCACTGTCTTCATGGTTTTTTGATAACACGGCCATAGCGTGTTTGCACACCATGAGTAAGTGTTTGTGCCTGGTTATTGTCAGTTGTATTTTGTGTATTAACTGTGGAATAACCTGAGTTTCTTGATCCTTGGATGGGCACAGCATCTCTCAGAAAAGATTCTGAAGTGTCCATCTGGTTTAACTCACTGTTACCTACTGACACCTGCCTATTTTCCATGGCATCTTTCCATTGATTGTTCTCTGGCCAGTGAGCATCCACTGGTAGATGCTGCTCCATGTGAATCAAATCCTGGTCTTGTGGCTCCTCTGACTATTTAAATGCTGGCCATCAGAATGAGTCACACTTTTTTCCATAACTTTTTTTAACACCATAAGAACAAGGTGAGACTATGCGCAGCATTTGTGCTTTTTTCATACCAGGTAGATCCATACCAAATTCTGACCTCATCCCCAATGTGTAAATGTTCAAGTGTTTTTGTACTTTTGTCATAATTTGTCTCTCATGCATTTTTTGTTTCTGTAGTTTGTACTGTTTATGTAGGGTCTTATCATTCTGGGAACACTTAAGCTCCAATGCAGGTTATATAATGTAAAGGTATGTTTTAGTCTTGCAAGGAATAACTCTGCTGGAGATTTGCCTCCTTTCATAGCTGTTGCTCTGTAATTTAAGAGTGCCACATCTGGATGCTGACCTGAATGAACAGCTTTTTTCAACAACTGTTTTATAATCTTTACGCCACACTCTGCAAGTCCATTTCTCTGTGGGAATGAAGTGACATGCTTGATTCCAAACTCTTCTGTGAATCTTACAAAGTCTTTTCCTATAAACTGAGAACCATTATCTGTTCTTACTTCTCTTGGTATTCCATATCTGCAGAAGTGTGTTTTATGTATTTTGCATACCTCAAACGATGGACTATTTTTTTAATTTTAGAAGTACTGGATAATTGGAACATGTGTTTAATATTGCCAAATGCTCATTTCCATTCAGCATTAAAATATCAACTCCAATTGTATCCCAGGGACCACATGGCAGTTCTCTCTGTATTGGGGGCTCCCTTGGAAGTGCTGGGGCAAAGGTTTGGCAAGTTGTGCAGCATGTTATAACTTGAGTAATATCCTCATTTGTAGAGGGCCAAAATAAGGATTCTTTTGCCTTTCTGAATTCCAAGATGCCCTTCATGTATTATGGTTAGCATGTTCTTACACAGAGAGGAAGACACAACAATTCTTTGAGCAATACTCCATCCCATGTGCAAAGTTCATCACAATATTGACAATATGACTTTGGAAGATATTTTTTTTGTAATTGTTTGAATGTAATTCAGTTATCACTGTAGATAATCATCAGTGGCAATGCTTGTTTTACATTTCTTCCACATTTCTTATGATATTGCTTTCTTAGCCATAACACTGTTAATATGTTTTTCCACACTTGATTCCTTTTCACTGTCAGATGCAACAGTGTACTCATTCCATGTCCTTGATAATACATCTGCAGATAGAAGGAACCTGTCTGGTGTATATTTATAAAATATGTAGTCATATTTCTACAATTTCAATAACAAACGTTAAATCCCTGAAGGAGCTTTCCATAGTTCTTTCTGTGTGATAGTAAGTAGTAGCTTGCACTCTGTTTCAACTATAAATTGTGTCCCATATACAAAGCTGTGGAATGCTTCACATCCAAAAGCAATACCTAGAGTCTCTTTTTCTATTTGTGCATATTTGTGTGTGCGAATGGGTGTGATGCATTTGCAACTGGCTTCCATTCTTTACCATATTGTTGTAGTAGAACTACACCTATGACATCTTTTGATGCATCTGTTGATATTTTTGAAAGCCGATGTATGTCAAAAGATTGCAGAGTCTGTGCACAAAGAATGTCTTTTAGTGATTTGAACTTGTTTCCTTGCTTCTCTGTCCAGTTCCAGTGTGCTTAAGCAACAAGCTCCTCATATGGGGTGTCTTGTCTGCCAGATTGGCAAGGTACTTGCCAAGTTAGTTTAGCATACCCATGAATTTCTGCAGTTCTTTTTTATTACTGGGACTGGTCATTCTTTTAATTGCTAGAAGTTTTGCAGGATCTGGTTTCACTCCACTGTAAGAAATTATACACAAAATTATATACAAAATTTCTGATTTCTTAAACTGAAATTTAGCATGATTCAGTTTAAGTCCATTTTCTTTTGCTATCTGTAAGACTCATTTTAATATTTTGTCATACTCTGCTTCTGTGGTGCCCCTATTTAAAATATCATCTATGTACACTTTATCTCCTTCAACCCCTTCCAAGAGTTGCTGAATTGTTCTGTGAACAATCTCTGGTTCTGATCTTAATCCAAAAGGCAGATGCTTGAACTGATGCCTTCCAAAAGGTTTATTAAAGGTACACAATTTTCTGCTTCTCTTACTGAGAGGAATCTGTGAAAACCCATGATTAGAGGCATCTAGGATTGTAAATAATTTCACCTAGGATTTCATTCTGAGTGGGTATATGAAAATGTTCTCTTCTTATGGTTTCATTTAACTCTCAGGGATCCATCTTTTTTCTCTACAATGACTTAGGAATGTACCCAAGCCAGAGGTTCATTGATAGGCTCAATTACATCTAACTCAGTCAGTTGCTGCATTCACATTTAAGTCTTTCTCTCAGTGCCACTGACTAGCGATGGGCGAATTTATTTGCCAGGGTCGAATTCGCGGCGAATTCCCGCGATTCGCCGCTGGCGAATAAATTCGCGAATCACCAGTGAAATTTCGGCAAGTGAAATTTCGACGAAAAAACGAGTCGGGAACGACGCGGCGCGCGTCAAAGTTGCCGCGATGCGTGTCAAAAGCGTCCCGCGACTCGTTTCGCGAATTTTTCGCCGATGCGAATCGCGGGAGATTCGCCCATCACTACCACTGACACATGCCTTGTGGCTTGTACATAAGGTTTTGCAAAAGATTTTAATGAAATGTCATATGTGACTGGAAGTTTCCAAAGACCTGTAAACACATACATTCACTTAGCAGTATATCTATGTTGTTTTGTGATGATTCTTCCACAACAAATAATTTGTTTATCAGTCCCAACTTCTAACATTTATGCACCTAATAGGCGACAGTAATTGCCAGAGACTACTGAAAATTCATGCTTGCTTGCCTTGCCCTTGTAAGTGAGACCTTGCATTTTTTACTGATGGGATTTCAGACTCATTGTATGCCTTAAGTACTGATGGTTTACTTTTTAATTTTGCAGGTTTATACATATTTTTCTGTGTTAATTAGTGATGGGCGAATCTCCCGAGATTCGCTTTGCCGAAAAATTTGCGAATTTCCAAAGAAATTTGCGAATTGGCAAAAAATTAGCGAAATGAGTCACGTCGCGTCAAAATCGGCGCGCGACTCGTTTCTCTGGCGAATTTTCACTGGTGATTCGCAAATTTATTCGCCAGCGGCGAATCGTGGGAATTCGCCGCAAATTCGCCCCTGGCGAATAAATTCGCCCATCACTAGTGATAATCTTTGTTTCTGCCCCTGTGTCAACTTTATACTTAATCAGGGAACCATTTGTATCAATGTCTATAGTCCATCATTTTTCACCTCCATTCCTTTTACTGACAGCATTCACACAGATCTCCTCCTGACTCTCCTCATTTCTGCTGTCCATCACTGCACTTAGTTTGCTTTTACTATAACACTGCTTGGCAAGTGATTATATTTGCTACACACTTTGCATTGTTTAACAAAAGCTGGGCAGTTGTTAAATGAATGGGCCTGAAAAATAATTTGCTGTGGGACCCAGTAAGATTTAGTTGTGCCACTGTGTACATACAAAATATAATGTAGATGTATTTTGGTCCCCTCACAAAAAACAGTAGCTGCCCTTTTACTGCAGTTTAAAAGTAACACAATATAATAGTAGATGAGGTTGAGAAAAAACTTGCATTCAACCATCAACACAACATTTTTGTGTAAGTGAAAGTAGCCGAACTGATCTGTTAGCTGATCCAGAGAAAAGTGAATTGAATTGATACAATAGTTGCTAATATTCCTCATATCTTGCTAAGAAATATTTTAACTAATTGTATCAACCAATTGTAGCATATTGTTACAGTTCAGATGCTCCTGGATCACTGAGCTGCCAGACTGAAACCCCGGATACAGGAACATTACATTTTAAACTTCAGTTTTGGGAAACGGTAAAAAAGTAAAGGAAGGAAAGCAATTGAAAAAAAGTCTGTTGAACAATCTGGAAGTGAACATCCCCTCTAAGGAAACAGTCACCAATATCCAATCACAATGGTTCCATTGAACTATTCAAATAGGTGTTGGATAAAATTCACAGAGGTGTGAAAGTGAGATCTGGTCACAATGGCTGCATCACACTTTCATACCTTTTCCGGTTTCAGATAACACCTATCTGAACAGATCATTGGTACTATAACATTGACCATTGATGGTATTTATTTTTTTGTATACTGTAAGTATGAAACAATCCCCACATACCAAACAAGCAGATGGAGGATTAGCAGCTGCTTTGTCTCTTGGCCATGACCCTAGCAGCATCCCTTGCCCCTCCCCCAGACAAAATCAAATACACACATTGCTCAGAGGATTTAAAAAAAAAAATTCTTTTAAATTTTCTTAAAACTTTTTATGCAAATGCTTTGCAGCTTGAGGTCCGTGATGTATTCCTCTATGCTTTCAATTGGAGACTGCATTCTGGAGTTAAAAATAAATCTCTCCCATGTCTCATTCACCTTAGGGGTGCAGTAATCTGCAAATGTTCCCATAACCACTTCAAAATTAATTAAATATTTGCAAAGGTTCTTCCCTTGATATTGTTAGCAAAAGGGACACTTTCTACACATGGGCAGTATAACTGTATAGTGTTAGCAGCTTTGATGTATAGAAACAATCCTTGCTTCCCCAACATTTCCTACAAACTTAACTGGAGCAGGAGGGTGTAGACTGTCTGTCTGTCCTTATCTGTGCAGTGACTGCTACAGTCACGGGCATGCTGCATCCTCTGTGCCTCTTATAGGTAGGGTTGCCAACTGGCCGTTTTTTTACCTGCCTTACCGGTATTTTTGATGGCTGATCCCAATGTTATTAATAGGAAAAAAAGCTAAATATATAGGAAGGCCTGTATTTTTTTTAAGAAAAGGTGGCAACCCTACTTGTAGGTTCTGATATGGTTCAGGCTCTTTCTGCTGAGTGGATCCACTTCTGGTACCATGTGTTTTACTGACTGTACATCTCAGTCCCCTCTGCCTGTGGAGCTATGCGCTTCTTTTTCTATAACAAACTTTATTAACATCAACAATTATCAAAACAGTGTTGCAGACACTACCCAAGGTGGTAACCCCCTTGTAACAAATTTTAAGTCCAGGATTATTGCTGCTATTGAGAAGCTCGAACTTTAGGCTGGTGCAATAAGTTCAATATATAAAATATGGCATTTTTAGTCATATTAATTTTTAGGATTTTGTTTTCCTTTAAGGGGGGGCACATGGGATGTAACTGTTCAGTTAGTTTGTTTGTGATCCTTAGCATGCAGGTCAAAAGCAAATAGTTGTGACCCATGTGCCCCCCTCAAGTCATTGATTTGTTGCCTCCTGGTAGCTAAGCAGCAAAGCCAAGAGAGCTGCAGAGCAGGAAATAGTGCTCTAGCTATTATTTTAGACAATCAGCCTTTATAGAATACATTTTTGGCTAACTATATTGAAAACATTTTTTATTTTGCAGACTATCTTTTTACCCACTTTTTATTTTTATACTGAACAATTCCTTTAATAAATAAAAAATGAAGACCATTTGAAAAGTTGCTTAGAATTAGACATCATATAACATACTAAAAGTTAACTTAAAGTGAACCACCCCTTTAAGTGCATATCGAATATCAGATAACACAGATCAGGTAACACTGGTACAGAGAAGCTGAGGTGAGGACATTTTTTAAAATTAGTATTGTGCTTCTTTGGTATGGAATTACTATAATTAATTATGTTGTATAATCCATGTTTTAAAAGTAACATACATAGTAACATAGTAACATACATAGTAAGTTAGGCTGAAAAAAAGACTCGCGTCAATCAAGTTCAACCTTTTTTTTTATATTTTAACTGCCTAACTGCTAGTTGATCCAGAGGAAGGCAAAAAAACCCCATCCTAAGCCTCTCCAATTTGCCTCAGAGGGGGAAAAAAATCCTTCCTGACTCCAAAAAGGCAATCGGACTAGTCCCTGGATCAACTTGTATAATGAGCTATCTTCCATAGCCCTGTATTCCCTCACTTGCTAAAAACCATCCAACCCCCCAAAGCTATCTAATGTATCAGCCTGTACAACAGTTTCAGGGAGAGAATTCCACATCT
>CM044431.1:91990275-92001924 GCA_024363595.1 Xenopus borealis
AAATTCCACGGACACACGGATCTGGACGCAGAGACACATGCATTTTATTATATAGGATAAGGGGATCATATAATAATATCTCTAATGCTTTATTTACTAGTAGGTCTTTCCAGCTGACTCAAGGTCACCCGCTCCGATTAGAAGAAAGGAGATTCTGTTTTTTTATAGTAAGAGCTGTGAAGATGTAGTTCGGCAGGTTAAAATAGAGTTAAAAGGTTGAACTTGATGGATGTGTCTTTTTTGAACCTAACATACTATGTAACTATGTCATCTCCACAGTCACATCCATCAGACACTTCACAGTTGCACCCATCACTGCTTAATACCATTTGGTCACTACTTGGGCAAATACCGTTAAAACTTATATACCTCCACAGAGGGATGCCTGACACATGTGTCACTCATAAAAAAAGCATTGACAAAGGCAAAAGGCAAGAGCTAGAAGTACATTTGAGGGCAAGAAGGACACCAAGGAAAAATAGTACTCATCCTGCAATAATACGGCTACCTATTATGTCTCAGAGAAGGGTTTTTGACCTATAAGACAGTGCCGCCATCAGAACTCACAGGGCCCCATACAACAAAATTTTCTAGGCCCCTTAGTCCCTGCCCACTCCACTCCAGTCCAGCCCCCAAGCCCCACCCAGATCCCTTCCACACCAAAGTAAAAAGGCCCCACAGACAGCGCTGTAACAGTAAAACAGTAAACCCCCCCACACACACGTTATAAAAAGTCATTGATGGTCAGGACCCCATTATAAGTTAAGAAAAAACATTGGCACCCAGGGTCCCACATAAAAGTTTTTTTTTTAAAAACAGTGGTCAGGGCCCCACTACAAGTTAAAAAAAAAATTGGTTAAAAAAAAATTGGTGCCAGGGCTCCCATAAAAGTTTTTAAAAAAATAGAAAACATTGGTGGACAGGGGTCCTTATTGTATTAAAATAATACATTGGTGGCCAGGGGTTTAATAACATTTAAAAAAAAAGCACATTGATATTCAGTGGAATTTACCTTAAGCTGACCATACACTATAAGAGCCCACTAACGGCAGGGCTATATCAGGGTAATCGGAATATTCGGCCTTAGGGCTCTGATGGTTCGGTTGTTGGAAAAATTAAACCTTCCTGATCAATATCGTAGCTAGATATAGATTGGGAAGACCCTTTGGAAGCCCCTATCTACAGCAGATAAGCTGCCAAATTGGTCGAAAGGACCGATATTGGCAGCTTTGTCTGCCTATGTATGGCCACCTTTAGGCTCCTTTTGTTGCTTCGGGCTTCAGCTTCGTCCCCCAAGCCCCACCCCAGATCCCTCCCAAACCACAGTAAAAAGGCCAGTTTTTATATAAGTTAAAAATAAAATATATTCGCCAAGGTATAAAAGTTTTTCAAAAAACATTAGTGGTAAAACATTAGGTAAAAAAAATGATAAGTGGCCAGGGCCCTTTATAGTATTAAAATAATAAGAAAGAGGTGGTGTGGCCTGGACATGGAGGAGTAGAGATGCACTGTTGCTGAGCTCCCGGGGACATCGCACAACTTCAGCATAACAGCCATCCTAACACACCCTATCTGCTACCATGGGCAAACTAAAGAAAACAAGAACATCGACTGCAGCGCAGACCATTGGGGACCGAGGCGTATTAGAGCAATACTTCCAAAAGTCTCAACAGGTCCGGACTCACTGGGAGGGTCCAAAATGGCGTCGATACCCCACAGAGAGGAACGCAACCACGTGAGTGAATCCTGGTCCCCTTGTTCTTCCCCCTCCATGCTGGGCCCAAGCAATACACAGACAGCGGGTACCCCTCCACTGACACCTTTAAGGGGAGCCTCAGGGGAAGAAGACACGCTATGCAAATAACGAGTTAAAGGAATCAGAGACTAACACAACAGAGACAGTTTCCAAACTACAAGACACTATACAGCAACAGGCCTGCCGGTTGCACGACCTGACCCTGCACCTCGAAGATCTGGAAAATCGCCAAAGACAAAACAATATACGGATAAGAGGTCTCCCAGAAACTGAACAAAAGGAGGACCTACAACAACCCGAGAGACGTTATTTGTAGAGTGCATGACTACGCCATAAAGGAAGAGATCATGGCTAAGGCAAGGTCCACAGCGCCAATCCTCTCCAAAGAGACGCAGATCCAGCTTTACCCAGATTTGGCACGAGAGACTTTACAAAAAAAACGGATGCACAAACCTCTTGTAATAACTCGCACCTTACCGGTGCGGCGGGGACGTCCGCCGCTCCATCCTCCCCTTGTCGCCTCTGCTTCCTAGTGCGCGACGAGCGCGCACTTCCGATTTTTATATGCGCATGCGCGCTGGCGTGATTACGTCAGATTTCGCACTGGTGCGAAATTTGAAGGTATTTAAAGGGGTATTTTTACTTTTTCATTGCCCGTGATAGGATTTGTTTCCTGGTGCTTCTTAGAGCCTTTGAGCTCTCAAAACTCCTAATGCTCTATCAACTACCAACTATAGTTAGGGACTTTAATATGATACAATCAACCTTAAGAGACAGAATGAAACCAACCCCATCTAAACACTCAGAACAGCTAACTAGAGCCTTCAGACAAATAACCCAAAAGACAAGATTATATGACACTTGGAGAATTCATTCAACATCCTTGAGAAAGGGGCTACACCTTTTACTCCCCAGTGCACGAACTGCACACAAGAATTGACTATTTCTTCATGAACCAACTGGCCTTTGCACACCTTATTAGTACAAATATACACCAGATAACTTGGTCGGACCATGTCCCTATTGAATTATTACTTTTAATTAGCACTCCCTCATCAAAACCACCCACGTGGAGGCTAAATGAATCGTTACTCTCTGAATCTGCTATAGTCAAACAGATTGGGGACTCTATTAAAGAGTATTTTACATTGAACACAAACACAGTATCCTCTAATCTAATGCTCTGGGAGGCACATAAAGCCGTGATGAGAGGGCAGCTTATCTCCATAGCCTCTTCCAGGAAAAAAATCTTCGAGCCCAAACCATAGACGTAGAACAAGCACTCAGAAAAGCAGAGAAACGGCTATGTACCAAACCAACAGTCTCGCAATTAGCTACTGGAGGAACAGGAAGCATACAGGAATCAACTCAAAGACCTGATGATACACCATGTCCAAAAGCTGATTATGTGGACGCGCCATAGATATTTCGAATACAGGGATAAAGCCCATACTTTTCTAGCTAAAAAGCTCAAGGCTCAGCAAACTGCCAGAAATATCCCAGTAATTAGAAACAGACAGGGACACACATAATACACAACAGAGAAAATCATATTCCACTCATACTACCAGTCACTTTACAACCTAAATAACACAAACCGAACTCCACAGGGGGATCGAGCCCTTATTGATGTTCTGAAACGCAAGCTGACTACATTGATACCACCAGAAACCCTCCTTAACAACAGCCCAAATCGACATTCTTAACAGAGCCATAATTGAACAAGACATCCAAGAGACGCTGAAAAAACTTCCGACAAAAAAAGCCCCAGGTCCTGATGGTTTTACGTACTGTTATTATAAAGACTTCAGTACACTCTTAACTCCATACCTGGTCACAATATTCAATGATTTTCTGAAAGGAGAAACAGTAACAAAAAGTATGAACACCTCCCACATCACAGTCATTCCAAAGCAGGGGAAAGGCCCCCTTTAGTGTACCAACTATAGACCAATATCATTGATCAATTCCGACCTAAAAATCTTTAGCATATATTGGCAGATAGACTATCAACTATCATCCCTTCGCTGGTGACCAAGTCGGTTTCATACGGGCAAGGCAAGCAGGAGATAATATGAGGAAAGCAATTGACCTGATAAACATTATAAAAACCAAAAAGGAATCCGCACTGGTACTCAGTTTAGATGCAGAGAAGGCCTTTGACCGCCTAGACTGGAAATATATGATAGCACTTCTAGAACTAATGGGCTTCCAAGGCAAGTTCCTGAGGGCAGTGGAAGCTCTATACACTAATCCTACAGCAGCTATCTGTCTCAATTGTACTTTGTCTCCATCTTTCAGTATACATAACGGTACAAGGCAAGGCTGCCCACTTTCCCCGTTATTATGTATCCTGTACATAGAGCCACTGGCCATTGCCATTCGAGAGAATACAGATATTGCAGGTGTAAAATTTGGCTTTACTGAATTCAAAATATCACTCTTCGCAGACGAAGTGCTCCTAACGCTAACTAAACCTGCAATTTTCCTGCCCAATCTCCACAAAGTGATTCAGGAATAGGGACTTCTTTTGGGATACAAGATTAATGAACATAAAACAGAGGTACTTCCACTACACATATCCCCCTTTATGCTTAAAACGCTAAAACTCAACTTTAATTACAGCTGGCAAACACATTCTATCCGTTATCTATAACAAAAGAATATGACCTTCTCTATGAACAGAATTATCCAATCCTAATAAAAAAACTTATAAGGGACATGGAGACGTGGAATCAAGACACACTGGCATGGTTCGGCAGGATAAGAACAGTTAAAATGAACGTCCTCCCACGATTACTATACTTATTTGAAACACTCCCCATCACAGTATCTAACGCAATTCTCACTACTTTCCAATCTAAACTCACCGAATTCATATGGGCAAACAAAAAACCACAAGTACCAAAAGGAATACTCACAAGAAAGTTTGTCCGTACAAGACGTCAAAAAATACTACTTAGCAGCCCATCTGAGACATATCACTTATTGGACTACCTGTAATCCGTATAGTAAATGGGCATTACTTGAAACCTTAGTGACACACCTGACACACCTGAATAACATGATGTGGGGACAGAGTTGCCTGCCACTACAGAACAGATGCTCCTTGAACTCTATTAAGTTTACTTTAACTCTCTGGAAAAAAGCGATCAAACAATACCCTTTCTTGTCCAGCTCGCACTTGATGCGGTCCATCACAGGCAATCCACAATTTCCATCAGGACAATCCATTTCCCTTCAATGGGTATGGCACAATCCGGAAAGCTTCCACATTTGGGACATTATAACCCCTGACACAGGCAAAATTTAACCACTGACACAGCTACAGGAGAAGATAGAGAACAAAACACTACCATATTATCAATCTATACAAATCTCAAACTATGTCAGAAAAGCAACTAAAGGACAAACTAACATAACACTTAAACCCTTTGAAGGGTCCAAAGGAGGGACCCACACAAAGGAAACTGATCTCTAGTATCTATCAAATATTGGTCACCTTACCCACAGACCCCTTTCCGAAACATCCATATATGTGCTATTGGGAAAGACAATTATCAGCCACCTTGCCATATGAAGAATGGGAAGAAATATGGGAGACTGCCAAAAAGAACACTCTTCATGAGTCTGGTACAGGGAAAATGTGTATAAAATTTTGCTCACCTGGTACTAAACCCCGGACAAACTTCATGCCATATTCCCAAAGACAACAGACCTATGTTGGAGAAAATGCAAGCAACGGGGCACACTGGCTCCTTTGATGTGGTACTGCCCGACAATTGTCCCCTTCTGGGAAAATATTTCAGCACTCCTGAGTAAAGTACTCTTCCGGGACATACCGCTAGACCCTTGGACAAATTTTCTGGGCAAACATCTTGAAGGCAATACCAAGGCAGAACAAAGGTTGATGAACCATATTCTTACAGCAGCAAGGAGACTTATATGCTCAAAGTGGAAACAGAGAATAGCCCCCATGATGAATGAAGTCCAAGAAAAAGTGGAAGAAATACAGAGAATGGCATAAATGTCAGCGATACACTTTAATAGCATGCCAGCTTACAACAAGATATGGATGAATTGGATCTACCATTTTCCTAAAACCCTTGCACCCCTGTGAAAGATAAAATATCAGCAAAGATAGAAACATACTCTACATGCTACCCGACTAAAGGCTTCATTTGCCTGTCCCAAACCACTTCAGTCCTAAATACTGTACACTAAATTGATAGTGATAACGAGTAAAGCCACTTTGTATACCCCACTCCACGTGCACTTGTAGTGCACCAGAGATACTCTGTATTACTGTTAAATTTTACTGCACCTAGACAATTATTTCCACATTTTTGTACGTTTTGATTTACATTGTGCTCTTTCTTTCCTTATATTTTTATTGTCTGATTATTATTAAAGAAAATAAAGAGTATTATTTTTAAAATAATAAAAAATAATAATTGGTGGCCATGGGTTTAATAAAAAAACACATTGGTGTTCAGTGGAACTTACTGTACCTTAGGCTCCTCAGGGCTTCAACTTTGTTTCTCTTGGTGGCTTTGGGTCTTTTCGTGACTTCAGCGCTTCAGCTTCGGCTCCTTTCATGGCTTTGGGTCTTTTCGTGGCTTCTGGTATTCATCGCTTTAGGTCTTTTCGTGGCTTCTGGTATTCATCACTTTAGGTCTTTTCGTGGCTTTTGCTCCGTTCACCACTTTTGGTCTTCGGGACTTCGGCTCTTTGGGACTTCGGCTCTTTGGGACTCTTTGGGTTCTCCTGGTCTTTGCTCTTTGAATCTTCAGGACTTCAGATCTTCAGGACTTCAGCAGTTTGGCACTGTTAATTTTGAAATGAATAAGAATGTATCTAATACAACACACACAAGAGAAATAAATGTTACATTGCTACCTAAAGTAAGTATTTTGTAGTTTAATTGTTCAATTTTAATGTGTTAATTGCACATATCTGCACTGTTTTCTTTTTTCAGTTTATTAATAATATTAATAATTGATGATAAGAACTGGAGCCAAGGAGAAAAATGGTGAAAATTAATATTTTCATCCCACAAGTTACTGCGTAATAATATGAATATATTTAGTATAGTTTAGAAAATACAGTATGTCCTAATGATACACAAGTAATTTATTACAGCTACTGTATCAATTATAAGAATTTTCAAACTCACCTCAGAGTTTCATGGCCTGTATAAAAGAACTCAGTATTGGCTTTGTGTCTTTATATGATCTAGGAATTTGACTACTGATATTTTTACATAGTTACATAGTTGGTTACATAGTTAAATTGGGTTGAAAAAAGACAAAAGTCCATCAAGTTAAACCCCCACAAATTAAAACCCGGCATCCAGACAATTTCACACAAACCATATACTGTATGCCCATAGCTATACTAACTGTAGAATTTAGTATTACAGTAGCCTTTGATATTATGTCTGTCCAAAAAATAATCCAAGCCCCTCTTAAAAGCATCAACAGAATCAGCCATCACAACATCACCTGGCAGTGCATTCCACAACCTCCTGTCCTCACTGCGAAGAGCCACCTATGCTGCTTAAATTGAAAGTCCTTTTCTTCTAGTCTGAATCTTCTAGTCTGAAGGGGTAGCCTCTGGTGTGGTGATCCTCTTAATGGGTAGAAAGGTCCCCTGATATTTGTCTATAATGGCCTCTAATGTACTTGTAAAGTGTAATCATGTCCCCTCACAAGTGCCTTTTTACCAGAGAAGACACCGCAAACTGAACAATCTACCCATCTCTCTAACCAGTTTAGTTGCATGTCTCTGCAGCCTCTCCAGGTCATTTCTATCCTTCTTAAGGACTGGAGTCCAAAACTGCACTGCATACTCCATATGCGGTCTTACTAGGCATCTATAAATAGGTAAAATTATGTTTTCATCCCTTGAGTTTATGCCCTTTTTTATGCAAGATAGAACTTTATTAGCTACAGAATGACACTGCCCAGAATTAGAAATCTTGTTATCTATAAAACTCCCAAAATCCTTCTCAATTACAGAAACTCCCAACACTGCCATTTAGTGTATAACTTACATTTATATTATTTTTGCCAAAGTGCATAACCTTGCATTTATCAACACTGAACCTCATTTTCCAGTTTGCTGGCAAGTTTCCCAACTTAGACAAATCACTCTGCAGAGTGGCAGAATTTTGCATGGAACCTATAGTTCTGCACAATTTAGTATCATCTGCAAATATAGAAACAGTGCTTTCAATGCCACCTCCAGGTCATTAATAAACAAGTTGAAAAGCAAGGGACCCAGTACAGAGTCCTGTGGTACCCCACTAACAACACTGGTCCAATTATAAAATATTCTATTTACCATCACTCTTTGTAGTCTATCCTTTAGCCAGTTCTCTATCCAGGTACAGATACTATGTTCCAGTCCAACATTCCTCAATTTAACCAGTAACCTTCTGCTTACCTTCTCATAAAAAGAAATTTAGTTCATCTGGCAAGATTTATTGTGCATAAAACCATGCAGTATTGTTATTTGCTATGAAGTCCAGTATCCTATCCTTTATTAACCCTTCGAAAAGCTTTCCTACCACTGACGTCAGACTAACTGGCCTATAGTTTTGAGGCTTTTTTTGAGAACTTTTTTGAATAGCGGCACCACATTAACAATTGGCCAGTCTGGCTGCACCATGCCAGACCTCATTGAATCCTGAAAAATTAAAGGAACAGTAACACCAAAAAAATGTAAGGGTTTTAAAGTAATGAAAATATCATGTACTGTTGCCCTGTGCTGGTAAAATTGATCTGTTTGCTTCAGAAACACTACTATAGTTCATATAAACAAGCTGCTGTAGAGCAATGGCGGAAATTGAAAAACGGCTATATGGCACAGGTTAACTAATGGATAACAGATAACACAGTCAGGACGGTGAGGTTGTGGAATGCACTGCCGGGTGATGTTGTGATGGCTCATTCTGTTGATGCTTTTGAGAGGGGTTTGGATGATTTTTTGGACAGACATAATATCAAAGGCTATTTTGATACTAAACTCTACAGTTAGTATAGCTATGGGCATATATGGTTTGTGTTTGAAAGAGTGGAGATGTGTGTGTGTGTGTATGTATGCCAGGTTTTTAATTTGGAGGGGTTGAACTTGATGGACTCGGTCTTTTTTCAACCCAATTTAACTATGTAACTATGTAACCATTAGAGAGACAGAGCTTATCTTCTATCTGCTGTGTAACTTGAGCTTTTTCTCCTTTGAATGGCTGCCCCATTGCTACACAGCAGCTTATTTATATAAACAAAAGTAGCGTTTCCTAAGCAAACACAGCAGTTTTACCAGAGCAGGGCAACACTACATTATATTGTCATTACCTTAAAACACTTTTATTTTTTGATGTTACTGTTCCTTTAAGTAGAAAGGTTTGGCAATCACAGAGCTAAGCTTGCTAAGTACCCTGGGATGAATACCATCTGGCCCTGTACCTTTGTTTATCTTAACATGTTCTTGTCTTTTTTGAAATTCTTCATGTGTGAACCATGCACCATTAGATGTATTACTAGAATTTGGACTATTCCTTCATTAGCTGGTTCCTCATTTGTGTAAATAGATGAAAAGTATGCATTCAGAATCTGAGCTTTTTGCTTGTTCTCATCAACCAGCTGACCCCCCCCTCTGATAATAAAGGTCCCACTCCTTCCTGCTTCTTTTTTAACTTTTAACATATTTAAAAAATTATTTTGGATTCTTTTACTGCTTACTGCAATATCCTTTTCCATATCGACTTTAGCTTGCTTTTTTGCATGATTTATTGGCCTCCTTGTACATTATAAATGATTTGGTTTTCCAGCTAACCTTGCTTTCCTTGCTTTCAAAGGGAATATACTGACATGTATATTTATTAAGCAGCATTTTTTAAGACTTTTTTTGTTCTGTGTTTACCCGGTGAAAAGCATTTCCCACTTAATATGTTGTAGAGTTGCCCTGATACTGTCAAAGTTTGCAGGCCTGGGGCGTGGCCAGCATGAGCTTGTGAGAAGACGTGTGTCCCGTTGCTCCTGCAAAAATCCTGAACACAATCCTGTTGTAAAGCATACCCTAAGGTACAGCATTGGAATTGGAGACAGTACCAGGCAGAGGGGTAACTAATCTGATACTATGCGGAGAAATTCTGCACTCAAAGCATCTGTGGGCGCTGGGAAAAGACATGAGCCTAAAGACATCACGCAAGGCCAAGATGGCGCGGGCCCTATACCGGAGCATTCACCTCACACTGCCAAGGTTGGTACCGGTAGAGCGGAAGCTAGCGCATCAGCGGCCAAGCGATTGGAAATATTTGCACATAACCCAACAAGCCAAACGCACAGCAGCCAAACTACTGGCGAGACTGACCTCCCGCCCGATAGCCCTCTGTCCTCTGCCTCCTCCCCAGCCATTACAGTAGGCCTTGATGATCCTGCAGAACCCACGCTGTTGGAAATTGCGCAGATTATGAAACAGCACCATACGATGCTGATTGATAAAATAGATGGCCTCAAAACCGAATTTGCTACTGTGAAGCAGGATATATCTAAGCTGAGAGATCGCACCAAAGAGGCAGAACGCAGAATTGGAGAGCTGGAAGATACATGTGTACCACTGGATAAATGTGCTACAGAGGCAACCAAGCGCATACAGGCCCTAGAGGTAAAGGCAGATGACCTCGAAAACCACTTACGCCGCAACAATATACGGTTGGTGGGGCTACCGGAGGGTGCTGAGGGCACAGCAATGGAGACATATGTGGAACAGTTCTTGCTCACGCAATTCTTAAAAAAGGCCTTCTCTGCCATATTTCTGGTTGAGCGTGCACATCGTGCTCCAGCCCGACCATTACCACCAGGTGCAGGGCCCAGGCCAGTGATAGCGCGACTGTTAAATTATCGGGATAGAGACGCAGCACTCAGGGAGGCACACAATAAAGAGCTCCATATACAAAACTCCACAGTCTCGTTATACTCGGACTTCTCAATGGAGGTGAGGAAACAACGACTGCAGTTCATGGAGGTGAAAAGAAGGCTGCGACAGTTAAACATCCAATATGCCATGATTTTTCCTGCCAAACTCCGTGTAGTGCATGCTGGAAAATCACAGTTTTTTACCTCCCCGCATCAAGTAATGGAATGGATGGAGTCTACACCACTCACTCGACAACAACGCAACACACCCGTACAGAAGGGGAATGTCTGAACCTGGACGGTATATGGACGGTATTCACAGACTGTCTCCCTCTTCATTTAAAAGTATTAGCTTTCTCTCACACATTTGAGTAGGCCTGTGTGCTGCCTCAGAGGAGAATACTGCTCACCGTACCGGATGGGCACTGCACCCAGGAGCGACACAGTTTTGGGACGCGGACAAGGTATAAGTGACTAACAGCAAGTAGCTGTCCACAGTTCAGCCTTAGGCTCCCCCACAGAGTGTTACCGTTAGGGCTGTTTTATTTTTGTTAAGTGTGATGGTTAGGGATCCATATAAGCTGAACCCAGGTTGGGGTGAAGGGTTGAAAGCAGGGAGGGGGGTTATGTTTTTTATGTTGGTGAAAGCTCACTCACAAAATATACGGGGAACAGCCGCAATGCAACAAAAGCCCAACACAAGGGCGTTTAGATACCGCCTGAAAGTAACAGATGATATCCTGCATAACCTTTACTGGTCTTTACAATGGCATGTGGGGGACTGAAATTGATTAGCTGAATGTCAGGGGATTAGGGGATAAACTTAAACGATCCTTAGTGTTTAACTTTCTGAAAAAACACCCACATGATATTGTAATATTACAAGAGACTCATATGACACATGATAAGACTCCCTCTCTCAGGCGACCATGGCTGGGGGCCACATACCATGCATGCTATTCAAACTACGCT
>CM044431.1:92005381-92099289 GCA_024363595.1 Xenopus borealis
ATTATTAGGGCAGATGATACCATTGTTGGCTGTAAATATGGAGATATAGAGGAAAAGATAGCTTTATATGCCGATGATATGTTGCTCTTTCTGGCAGACCCGACAGACTCCCTAGATAGACTCCTTTATACTATAAACAAATTTGGGAAATTCTCAGGTTTGCTTATAAACTGGGGAAAATCTTACATTTTCCCACTGGATCATGAAGCCCCCCATTACCAATTACCAGGACAGCCACTACAGTGGGTCACCCAACTTCACTACTTAGGAATAACCTTTACCAAGAACCAACGTACTTACCTGCAAAATAATCTGAACCCCATACTTACTAAGATATCCAGTCAGATGAAGGCATGGAGTTCCCTCCCTTTAACACCACCAGGTAAAGTGGTTATCTGTAAAATGATTTTCTTGCCGCAGTTACTGTATGTATTCACAAACTCTCCAATATATATACCAAAACAGGTGTTTACACGACTAGACTCAGATACTAAGATGTTTGTGTGGGCAGGTAAGCGTAGCAGAGTGTCTTTCTCAGTGCTACAACTTCCAAGTGCACAGGGGGGAATGGCCCTCCCAGACTGGAGAACTTACTACCTAGCGTCACAACTGCAGCATCTCCTGCCATGGTCTAAGCGGGACGAAACAGACTCCTCATATGCTGTTCTTAGTGAATGTTGGGGTAATAGGGCAATACCACCATTGATATTCTTAGAACACATACAGAACTTTGCTTGCTCACTTCCACGGATAAAAACACTTTTTAAAGTATGGGAGATGGCACTTAAACTTATTCAATATCAAGGAATGTCTCCAAATACACCACTGTGGGAAAATGAGGGGACCCCCCACTTTCAGAATATAGACCTGCAGATGTTTTGGCAACCTCAGGGGATATAGGTTATTGATGACTTATACATAGAAGGTGTATTTAAAACCCCCAGCCAGATTGAAGCTGACTTTGGAGTGGCAGGTACAGCCTGGTTACAATACTATCAACTTAAACAGGCTGCGGGGGCTCAATGGTCAGTAACCCCGAACCTAATCACTATATCCCCACTGGAAAAAATGCTGGAATACCTTACGAGTTTCTGTAGAAACCATCCCTTATCATGGCTTTACTCTGTGTTACAAAAAACAGGAAAAGATTGACAAGTAACATTACACCGACCAGAATGTACAGAGCCAACATCAGGCCAGATGATTGCTGTCCTAAATGTCACTTGCCTGGTGCAGATTTTCTACACCTGATATGGAGTTGCTCTGTGATTGTCCCATTTTGGGCAAAGGTATGTGAGGAACTTACCCATATCACTAAGGTACAAATCCCTGCAAACCCAAAGGGGTGCTTATTGGGTATTCTTACACACATTACTAAATCGCATTATATGTTAACATCCCTGAGGGAATCATTATTTTTGGCACGTAAATGCATAGCACTTAAATGGCTGTCGGGAGACTCTCCCACTGTACATATGTGGAAACCCCTTTAACAGGAACATATCACGCTGGCAAAATTAGTGTATACACAAAGAAGTATGCCACACAAGTTTGAGCAGGTCTGGACAGGGTGGGTGGAAGCTTTACAGCTGGAGGTTAACCCTACATGAGGGAAAATAAGATATGGTGCACTGATCCAAGTTATATTAATGTATTTAGGCTGAAACCTGTATAATGTTTAATGTGAAAAGTATCTCTACCAACTTTATGTTTTCTTTTTGTTGTTTTTGTATTACAATACATTGTTTTTCTATGACAAAGCACAATCTGTGCTTACTACCTTTTGATGTAAAAGCAATAAAAATGATTATAAAAAAAAAAAGTTTGCAGGCCTGAAATTCAATGTTTTAGTTACTTCCTTATTGAATTTCCTCTGCAACATTATCTCAAAGGAGACCATGTTACGATCACTACTCCCTAAATGCTCACCCACACAAATACCAGAGAGGAGTTATGTATTATTAATTATTACAAGATCCAAAAGAGAGTTATTCCTAGTAGGTTCTTGAACGAGCTGGGATAAAAAGTTGTCATTTAGCATATTTACAAACCCAATCAATGTCGGGATAATTAACCTTTTGCCCAGTCAAAATCTCTACCCAGAAGGATTAGTGATACCAATTATATCACGAGATCTGATCATGCTTGTGCACTCATTTGCATGTTGCAGTCACAGTATGGACTTCCTCAGTGAGAGAAACCATTTGACAAAGTATAGGATTTTTTTAAAAACTGCTGTTTAAAAAAAACCAAAAAAAAACTGTACATGTAGTTTGAGTAAACATGTACTGTTGTTGTTGTACTGGAGAGGTTTTTAATATTTGTTTGATTTTGGCAGTGATTGGTGCCCTTTAAAGAGTAAACACTTAAGAGTAGTTAAACACTGGTGCAAGCTCCACTGGAGTCCCAGAGGTTCTATTTATACAGTCTGTTCAAGTGCAACTAATCAAACTCCACCCCTCAAACTGAGGGAAAACTAACTGCAAAATAAAGCAGGTTGTGACAAACTTGCTGTAAGCACAATAGCACATCAAACTTTGCTATTTAGCACCAAATACAGAAAAAATATATAAAAATTAAATCACAGTATTTAAATATACCCCCTTTCTATAAAATAACAGTTATTAACAAATACTTATCATTTTCAGTTGATTTGTTTGTTTTAGTTGCTTTTTCCAGTCAGCAGCCTGTTAATTTTTTTATTCTGCAATATTTTATATTTTAAATATGTATTTGTCTCTCTCTCTGAAATGTTTCTTCATCATATTGTAAATAGAATATCACTGACTTTGTCTTTGAAAACTATGTATTATTGAACCTATGAATTGATTCATTGTATAGTAGTGAGGTGAGGGTTAGCATTTTTGTATAAATAACTCCAAATGCTGCCAAACACCAATGCTGCAATTTATTATCTACATATATCAAAGCACATTGCAAATTCCTAGAATTTAACATGCTTAATTTCTAGCTCTGTTACTGAGAAAAAAAATATTGTTACTGAAATATATTTTTATCAGTAGCATGGCTGAACTCAAATTAAACATCAACAGGCATTTCAACATTTTCACCTGCAATGCAATGTGACTTATTAAGGCTTTACACAAGAGACAAGAGTTATAAATGTAAGTGGGTTTTAATGGAATTAATTCTGTAAGAATGTTAAACTTCATCTGACACTTGTATCATCTTCTCTAATGGCAGAGTTCAAAGAAGTACAGTACAAGAGTGCCACATTAATAAAGGACACAGGAAACCTCTGAGCCAAAGGAAGAAGCAGTGTATGTTCACTTGCGCTGCCCAGGGCTATATTTAACGAGGCCCTCTTGCTGCCCATGTTGAGCACTTTAACGATCAATAATTTGGCCTGTGTGAGAGTGCATTTAATGTGCAGAAAAGAAATTTCATAGCTCAGCAGTCTATAGAGCTTACACACATAAAGCTTAAACAAGCATAACAGATTCTGCAAGCTCAAATTAAATATTAACTCTAATATAACATTCTTTGTGTAATAGGTTCTCATCTACTAAACCACACTTGTATTTACACCTCAAACAGAAAGATATTCCTAGCAGCTGAAAGCAGTTAAATTGCACATGTTCTGATAAAAATTAATTATCATGCAAACATGCCAAGAAGCCAATTTGACAGTCATTAAAACAATCTGTCATTTGGTGCAACTGCTGCTCTCCTGTGTTTTTCCTGTTTTGGTCATATTCAATCTTGAAAGGGTCAACAGAATTTTCAACCAAATACTTCTTCCTTGAATGTCATCAATTTACTTACGGGAACAAAAGGGCAAAACTACCAAATGGAAATCCAGTGTAAAGACTTAAGCAATGCTGAATGCTGTTAAATATTTAATTATCTAGAAAATAAACATATTGTATGATGGAAAGATAAGGAAATTCATAGGTTATCTGACCCTTATTTATTTAATGGAATTTCATAGTTACATAGTAAAATAGTTGAATTCGGTTGAAAAAAGAAAAAGTCCATCAAGTTCAACTGTCCAAATGAAAACCCAGCATCCCTACACACACCCCTCCATACTTTCCCATAAATTATATATGCCCATATCTATACTAACTGTAGAGTTTAGTATCACAATAGTCTTTGATATTATGTCTGTCCAAGAAATCATCCAAGCCCCTCTTAAAAGCATTAACAGAAGCCATTACAACATCACCCAGCAGTGCATTCCACAATCTCACTGTGAAGAACCACCTACGCTGCTTCAAATGAAAGTTCTTTTCTTCTAGTCTGAAGGGGTGACCTCTGGTGCAATGATCCTCTTTATGGGTAAAAAGGTCCCCTTCAATTTGTCTATAATATCCTCTAATTTACTTGTAAAGTGTAAATCATGTCCCCTCGCAAGTGCCTTTTTTTCCCAGAAAAAAGTGCATGACCGTGCATTTATCAACATTAAACCTCATTTTCCAGTTTGTTGGCCAGTTTCCCAACCGAAAAATTGGCGAAAAATTCACGGAATTCACGAAATTTTTGGCGAATTTCCGCCAGGTGAAATTTCGCTGGCGTTTCGCAAATTTATTCGCCCATCACTTCATCATTTACCACCACCATCTTTTAGCCAGTTCTCGATCCAGGTACAAAAACTATGTTCTAGGCTAACATTCCTTAATTTAACCAATAACCTTCTGTGTGGCACTGCATTAAATGCTTTAGCAAAGTCTAAGTAAATCTCATCCACTGCCATACCAGGATCGAGGTCCCTGCTTACCTTCTCATAAAAAGAAATTAAGTTAGTCTGGCGAGATCTAAAAGATCTATTACGCATAAAACCATGCTGGCACAAACTCATAGTATTATTATTTGCTTTGAAGTCCAGTGTCTTATCCTTTATTAACCCTTCAAAAAGCTTTTCTACCACTGATGCCAGACTAACTGGCCTATAGTTTTGAGGCAGAGAACAGGATCCCTTTTTGAATACCACATTAGCAATTTGCCAGCATCTTGGCACCATGCCAGACCTCAATGAACCCTGAAAAATTAAGTAAAGTGGTTTGGCTTGTTCTCATCAACCAGCTGAGTCCCCTCTGGTATTAAAGGTTCCACGCCTTCCTGCTTCTTTTTTTTTTTTTACTATTAACATATTTTAAAAAGAATTGGAATCTTTTTTCTGCTTAATGCAATATCCTTTTCCACATTTTAAGTTGCTGTATAGCTTTTTTTTGCATGATTTATTGGCCTCCTTGTACCTTATAAATGATTCGGCTTTCCCAGCTAACTTGAAAGCCTTGAAAGCATATCTTTTCTTACCCACCTCAACACCAACATTTCTATTGAACAAAAAACGTTCCTTGCTTACAAGGGGAAGTTTTTCTGTGTCAAATGCACAATCCAAAGTGGCTTCATCTGTATTCCTAGTAGGTTCTTGAACGAGCTGGAATAAAAAGTTGTCATTTAGCATATTTATAAACCTACTAGCTTTTTCTGTCTTGGCAACCCCATTACCCCACTCAATGTCTGGATAATTGAAGTCACGCATAGTGATAACTTGACCTAGTTGTGAAGACGCTGGGCTTCATACTCATCACTTATAAGAGGTGGTTTATAGCATAAACCAATGATAATTATTTTGTCCATTGAAATAATCTTTTGCCCAGTCAAAATCTCTACTCAGAGGGATCTCACATCCTCACCAGTGCCAGCAATGGTTATTTATTTAGTACATAGCTTTAATTTAGGCTTTACATACAAAAACACTTCTCCACCCTTTTTAATCCCTCTGTCCCTCCCTAACCATTTAAATTCACAGTCCAGTCACACGTTTCATCCCACTAGGTCTCAGTGATAACAATTATAATTGAAATCATCATTTTTAGAGCATGCAATTAATTCTAGGTTTCCCATTTTAACTGGCAAACTCCATGCATTTGCCAGCATACAGCGGAAGTTACTACTTTTACTTTTTAAATTTGCATTACTTAGTGAAGAATTATATGTTAAGTTATTATTAGTCTGTTTTCCTTGCAAAAGAGGGACCTTCTTAGTAGGTAAACTATATTCCCCCTCACTACTCCCCAATGACTCCTTACTAATCCCATTGCCCCATCTACCCTAACTTCTGTATAGGTTGTACCCCAAGGACAAATCAGCCCAGTGCTCTAGGAACCCAACCCCTTCCTTCCTACACCAAGACTTGAGTCACTCATTTAGCTCCCTAAGTTCCCGCTGTCTACCTAAACTTGTACATGGCACAGGCAACTTTTCTGATAAAATGACATTAGAATACCTTCCCTATAATCTTAGAGCCTAGATCCCTGCACTCTTCCATCTACCATTTATCTTGTCATTAGTACTGATATGTACTAAGACCGTTGGCTCATGCCCAGCACCACCCAATAATTTGTCTACACAATCAACCACATGCCGAACCCTGGCACCAGGTAGACAGCAAACTGTTCGGTTTTAGCGATCCCGACAACAGATTACCCTATCCACTTTCCTAATAATTGAATCCCCTACAACCACAATCTGCTTAGGCCTGATTCTGCTCTCTTCCCCACCTCTACTAGAGGAAACTGGTCTCACGGCTGTTAGAGAGATCAGCCCCATCTAGAATTGCCAATCCAGTGTTCACACTCCCATCTTCTTCACACAATTTGGTGAATCTGTTGGGATGTATAAACCCCGGATGAGCATCCATTTTCCTTTTGCCCACCTTAGATTTTCTAACTGTCACCCAGTTAGCTGCCTAAACATCCTGCTGCTGTTCTATTCCCCCCAAACTATCTGACCCTTCTAGGTCCTGCTCAGTGAGCAAGAGACTCCTTTTAAGATTGTCAATCTATTTCAGTGTGGCAATTTGTTCCTATAGTGCTCTAACTCGAGCCTCCAAGATAGCAAGTTGCTCACATCCACCACAGAGGTAAGTAGTTTGGAAATCTACATACATGTGGCAGATGCACTGGGTCAGACCTTCAATCTTGCTAGCACTCATTATCCCAGTTACAGATAAAAACAGGAATAAAAAAAAATTGGGTTTAGAATAAACTTCATGGTTTGAGAATTATGAGTTAGCAATCATCCCGACCTGAATCTAAAAGTTGTAATATAGTGAAAATAAAGATACAGGTAGGGGATACCTAATCTGGAAAGCTCCAAAGCTTCAGATATCTGAGAATAATGGGAAGGACTTCTCCCATAGAGTTAATTAAAAAAAATCCTTTTTCTCTGTAATAATAATCTGTACTTGATTCTGAATAAGCTGCACTAGTTGCAAAACTATCCTATTGGTTATGTTAAATGTTTAAGTAATTTTTCGCCGACTCCACACAAAACCCAGGTCCCAAGCATTTCTAATAATAGATCCTATACCTGTATTTCAAATTATATTTAGAAAGATAGAGAAGGTAGGGAGGCACTTAAGTAGATATGGTAGTGCTATAGCTTTAAATGTTGGATCTAATTTGGGAATATGCAACCAACATAAAAACTGATGAAAGACTAGAAGGAGGAGTAATTTTCTCTTGGCAAAATAGTACAAATAGGACTCTTCCCCGTCTAAAACCTGCCAAATTGCTATTTTCCTAGAACCAATTTGGAGTCATTTGATGGACTATGAAAAATCAAAGCTTCTTTTTTTGAAAAACCCCAAGTCAAATTTGATCGAATTCGATTTTAATTTTCAGGTACATCCTGTTTACCCAAATTTAAAATATTAAATTTTTGTAATAGATTTCAATTGGTCATTTTTAAAAAATTTTGAATTCATGGGAGCTTAAAATAACTCCCATAAACTCTTCACTGTGTACAATAGCGTCACAGTTCCCAGGCTCACTTCAACAGCGCAATCTAGTCAGTGGCCGACTCAGGATATAATTCATAAAACTTTAATAAAAATTAATGAAAACCAGGGGCCAGATGGCATACACCCCTGGGTACTAAGAGAGCTTAGTTCAGTTTTAGACTGGCCCCTATTTCTGATTTTCTCAGATTCACTTTCATCTGGTATGGTACCTATGGATTGGAGAAAAGCTGATGTCATTCCAATATTAAAAAAAGTGATTATGATCTCAGCCTGGCAATTATACGCCAGTAAGTTTGACTGTAGTGGGTAAATTATTTGAAGGCTCATAAAGCTTTAAGAAAAATTTATGTAAACAAGGTGCCAGGGCCAGATGGCATACACCCCAGGGATCTAAGAGAGCTTAGTTCAGTTTTAGATTAGCATCTATTTTCTCAGATTTGCTTTCATCTGGTATGATACCTATGGACTGGAGAAAAGCTGATGTCATTCCAATATTTGAAGGGATTCTGTCATGATCTTTATGATGTAGGTTTTTTTTCTAAAGACACTGCAATAATTCACTCTACCATATACAATTTAATTCCTGAAACAGAAAGTGTATTTTGTTTTAGTTGTAATATTGCTGTGTAGGCAGACATCTTAGGTCATTTTGCCTGGTCATGTGCTTTCAGAAAGTTCCAGCACTTTAGGATGGAACTGCTTTCTGCCAGGCTGTTGTTTATCCAACTCAATGTAGCTCAATGTGTCACAAAGGGACCTGGGTTTCACCTGGATATTTTTACATCAGAACACTGTGAGTTCTGTGATGTGGCTTTGCTGACCAAATCAGTGATGTGGCATGTGATTTGTGATGTGGTGTGACTTCGCTGACCAGGTCATCCACTTTATCCTTGAATGCTGCTGTAAGTTGGCCCAGGTTGCAGAGAATTACATTGAGTTTGGCAGTGCCTGCATTCAGTTCTGCTTGTAGCAGACATTTGAACATGGCAATCAGGATTTCATCTCCAGAATAATGTCTCTGGGTCTGAATTGGCCATGTCGGAGTTGTGGTGGGATGTCATTACCAGAGAGGTTTATGCACTTTCCTCCATATTGGAGTTCCTCGCATTTGTGGGCCTTTGGGCTGGCATTATGAATTGTTTGGTGGAGGATTGAGTTTTCCTGGCCTTGCTATCTTTGGATACGGTCACAAGTCCATTTTACCCACGGGTTGGGCAGGTTCAGGCTGGCTGCTCCGGATCAAATCTTTACACTCAAAAACCTAGCACTTCCAGTTCCTTCATTTAAAGATTTGCTCCTGCACACCTATTTTGTGATGTCACTGCGGACCCGGGTCTTTAAATGGAGCAGAAGAGCCAGTGGGGCTGGGTGCAGGTTGAGTGAGGATGGGTTATGGTCAAGTGCGGGTCCAGTTCACTTTGGATCGGGTTGATCCCTGCTACACTGTCCAACTTCCGACTACTTTACCTTGTTCCTGTCGGATCTGACTTTTGTCGCCCAGCGTCGAATCCAACAGAAATGCACGGAAGTCTGCTTTGTAGTTCTGCCCTTACAAGCAGAAGTGTAGCAAATATCAATTAACCTTTTATTAGTGTTGAGCGAATCTGTGGTGTTTTGCTTCACAAATTTGTGAAATGTATTGAAATCAATAGGTGACAATTTTTGTATGGCATGCATCCACTTTTTCTAAACATAGAAACATTATAAGCAGCTATAAAGTAAAACCAAATATACTTACGTTATAGATGATCTGAAAAGCAGTTTGTAAAAGCCATGCGGGTCTTGGGAGAATGGCAACCTGTTGCCCTCGACAAAAGATATTTGGTTTATCACTTTGAGATGCAATAAAATTAACAAATGTCCAGAGTAAACCTAATTCACCATGCTACTTAGTTTTTGAAATACATAAATATGTCAAGTGAAAGGTCTCTAATAGACCCTTTTATCCTGGTAATAGTGTACATATAATTTTACTTTCATTAATACAAAAACTATCTAGGGAACTATTGGCCCATCCTTCATCCATTTAATCTGCATTAGCTTCCTTTTACCATGTGTTTAATCTGCTTTCCCTGAAGGCATTTTGAATAAATCAATAGGAATACATGATTGTTTAATGATTTTTAGAAGCACTCCCTTCGACCACAGCTCCATGATTTAGAATGACTAATTCCACTTTGCAATTGATTCTTTCCCTATAAGAAAGATCCATTGTTGTTGGAGTAAAAGTGAAAAAAATTGTTACACAATTTAACCCTTCACAAGGAAACACCTGAAAAATACATAAACAATAAATTATGTAGCCAAATATGACTATACGACTATAGCGTAGATGTGAAAAAGATGCTTGGAATAGATATTTAAAGAGCAGCTATGTCACAATTAGTCTGCACGAATATTGTCTTTAAATTGCATTTCCATTAGAATATCAGGACACAGTAACGGAATAAAAATTAACAGCTATATAGTACTTTACAATTGTTCTATTCTTCCACATAGAAGCATGGTAAATGTCACACTTTCCTAATTTATAAGTACTCACAAATACACCTCAACATAAGCAAGCAGTTTCCTGCATCCAACTATTGTTATGGACAGATTTATTAATGCTTTTGATTGCAGAATCACACTTCTTGTAGACTATTGCAAGATAAGTTTAATTTATGTAAGCCTCACATTCAGATTTTTACTATCATGATTTTCAAGATTTACAATAATATGAGCTCATATCTAAGCTGATGATACCCAATTTTTGGGCCTCTCCTCCCTTCACTCATCTTAGGCCATTTCCCCTGTTTTTACAATTTTCCTCTGAATAAGATGTGCACAGTGAGCATTCAGTGATGTCTGAAGGTCCGGTTTAAGATATGTTCATGCCCAGTGAGAGGGCCTGTTTAAGATGTGTACAGGGAATATTCAGTGACATAAGAAGCGTCCTCCCTATCGCCCTCACTACACGCGCTGTTGATTTCCTTAAAGACCATGTTGTAAGATCACATCTACTGAGATACCAAGAAATGAATGTGGCTATTCTGAATTTTGTCAAGGGATTTGGCCTAATTTGACCAAGTACTGAATCTTCCTCTTTTGTACACTGTAACTGGCAGAACTGAGTGCTAGCAAGATTGAAGGCCTGACTCAGACTGCACCATTTATGCAAATTTAAAACAGGAAGTGCCAGTAATTTGTTTAAAAGTAAGAACCCCTAATGTAGGGAAAAGTAAAGGTAGGCTGATCCAAGGAACTCAGGAATGGCAGTTCTAGATGAGAGTATTCAGGCATTCATGAGGGTGGGCACATGTCAGCATCATGCAACTTGTGCCACATGCAACTTTAACAAGAGAGAGGATAGTGGCAGTTTAATACATGGCTAAACTCTTTCTGGGCTTGGATTCTGGGAGCACTGGGTTAATTTCCCCTTGGGGTACATTCTACAGACATAATGCATTTGCACCTCAATGAAAAGGGGTCTGATGTTCTTGGGTAGGAATGGCTAAGAGGCAGA
The DNA here is from genome assembly GCA_024363595.1 of Xenopus borealis. NCBI lineage: Eukaryota > Metazoa > Chordata > Amphibia > Anura > Pipidae > Xenopus > Xenopus borealis. The sequence continues at coordinate 92,016,661 of CM044431.1, forward strand.
AGTGTTTTAAATAGAAAAGTGAGAGGGGGTGAGTTAGAGGTTTATGGAGAGGCTAATGTAGATAGGGATGTTGTACTTGAAGGAGGTTACAGGGGAGGAGTGAGGGGGTATTCTATTACTAGATCTCACTGTTGCAAAGGCATCTGTGTAACCATAGATCAAAATGTAAATATCAGACCAAAAAAAAAGTAACCTCCACTGTCTGCTAGTAAATAGAAGAAGCTTGTCAGGCAAAATGGAAGAGCTCAAACTAATTTCATGTACAGAAAATTATGATATTTGTACCACAGAGACCTTTTGGGATACACATGTGACAAGGTTGTGAATTTAGATGATTACACACAGGAAATTTTAAAGGCGCATGAGTTTTTCTTTATGTAAAGCCAGTATAGATTACCAAGGATAGCCCTAGGGAGTGTGTGGAGACAATAACGACAGACATTTCAGCTGGACTTAAGGTTACTAAGGTGTAAGCTGCAAACCAGGATAAGTGAGGAGAATGAAGCCTAGCAACTTTTACAGGTTTCACAACTATGTCAAGTTTATTAGGGATGATTTAGCTATTCAGACATTGACTGGGTATGCAATTCAGAAAACTCTAACAGCTTTGTAAACATGGTAAATTTCTAGTAGTTCAGGTTCCTACTGATGCTTGTGAATAATAAGACCTGGTGGTCTAGTGGTGACTCGGCGGGGACGCCCGCCGCGACATCGGCGGGGACGCCCGCTGCTCCGTCCTGCTTCCTCGCCGGCTTCTATATTGTGCGCGTGGCATGCACTTCTGCATTTTAAAGGCGCATGCGCGCTGGCGTCTTTACGTCAGCGCGCAATGGTGCCAAATTCGAATATTTAAAGGGACTTTTCACAATTTTGTATTGCCCGTGATAGGTTTATTCCTGGTGCCTGTATTTGTGCTATTAAGCTTCTGTTTGTTCCTGAATACCCGTTTGACCCTGCCTGGCTTTGACTACTCTGATTATTCTGTATCCTGACCTGTGCCTGTTATTTGACTATCGATTCTGCCTAGGGTTGCCACCTTTTCTTGAAAAAAATACCAGCCTTCCTATATATTTATCTTTTTTTCCTATTAATAACATTGGGATCAACCATCAAAAATACCGGCCAGGCCGGTAAAATACCAGCCAGGTGGCAACCCTAATTCTGCCTCATCCTCGCCTGATTGATTACCCAGTTTTGATCCTTGCCTGTCTGACGATCCTAGCTATCTGCCTGCCTCGATCCGGCCTGCCTGACTACGCTGTTGCTTTATCCTTTTGTACCGTGATCTTCGGCCTAACTGACTTTAACTGTCGTGTCCCTTTGCTTGCCAGAACTCCTCGCCTTGTTCCTCTCGATAAGTCCAGGTGGCATCCGAGTAAGCTGAGGGCTCCTCCCGAAGCCAAAGGCGGTCACACTACTGGTGAAGCCAAGCCCAGGGAACTTGCCATCTGTTCTGGTTTAGGGTGCCGAGAGTGACAATGCTCTTTTGGGTCTGGAAATTACTAATAATACCAAAGTCGTCCGAAACATACCTGAATGAGTCGCATGACCAGGCAGTTAATATCAGCGGCTATACTTTGTTTCTGACAGAGGCAATAGAAAAGGAGGAGGGGTATGTCTGTTTGTTAGGCAGGATTTAAAAGCTTATATAAAGGAGGAGGTTATGTTAGAGACTGAGGGGGCGGAAGTCTTATGGGTGGAATTCTTCACCAATTGTAAAGAGTCCAACAAATTAATTGTAGGGGTATGCTATAGACCCCATAATGTAAGTGAGGAGGAGTAGGCTAAGCTCCTGACGCAAATAGAAAAAGCTGCTAGTTCGGGTAAAGTAATGATAATGGGGGATTTTAATTACACAGATATTGACTGGAGCAACAGTACTGCCAGATCAGTTAATGGAAATAAGTTTAAAAACTTGTTGCATGGCAATTTTATGGCACAGGTTGTTGAGGAACCTACCAGAAAAAATGCGATTCTGGATCTAGTGATCTCAAATGACCCAGAACTTATAGCAAATGTGTAAGTCATTGAACCCCTGGGTAATAGTGGCCATAATCGTATATCATTTAATGTCTGGTGTAAAAAACAAATATATACTGGGGCAGCAAAAACCATGCATTTTGGAAAAGCTAATTTTAGTGTCTTGAGGGCTGCCCTTCAGAGTATTGATTGGGGCATTCCATTTTCAGCTAAAACCACAGAACAGAAATGGTTGTCATTTAAAATGATATTAAAGCATTACTGTTCTCAATTTATTCCCTTAAGGAGTAAATGTAGAAACTCAAAGAATCATCCTATGTGGCTTAATACAGATGTAAAGAAGTTAATAGGAAAGAAGAGAAAGACATTTAAAAACTACAAATCTGTTGGGACAGAAGCTGCATTTAATGAATATAAACACTGTAATAAATGTTGTAAATCAGCAATCTGGAAGGCAAAGAAAGGTAATGAAGAGTTAATTGTGGTGCAGGCGAAAAGTAACCCTAGTTTTTATTTATCAAAGTTTTTTATTGTCTTTTACATATTAATACAACAGTATAGGTACATTTTATCTTCTTGACAAATGTTTATAATTTGTTATATATATATTTCAATGTTACATTTTTCGTTACATTTTCCATATACTGTTACTTATATCAGAAAATATTCAGTCATTTTTCTTTTGCATTAAAGCAAATAAGGAAAAGAAGAAAAGAAATAAAGAAAAAGAAGAAGAATAAAACTTGTAAGTATGAAAATTGTTTTCACATTCTATCTCAAATTGTAATTATAATATATTATAACATATTCTTCTTTCATTTACAGTAAAATTCTTATAAATATAAGCCTAATGGGACTAAGACCATCTTTATCAAATCATACCAGCTATTGCATAAGTACTATCATTCCAAGGTTGCCATTTATCGCTGTATTTGTGTAATAAATGCTTGTTTTTTGCAATAAAATATTTAAAAGTGGCTGTTTCTTTCATTAAATTAAAAAACTCTGTGAAACTCGGAGGCTTGGGTGATTTTCAATTCCTAGCAATAAGTAATCTAACTATTGTTAAGATATGAACAACCAGCATTTTCTTTTTCCAAGGAATTAAATCCATTTCTAAGTTAAGAAGTACCATTTGTGGTGAAAAACTTATTTCAATATCCAAAATTTTCCTAATAATATCACATATAGAATACCAAAAAGGTTGTATTTTCGGGCAATCCCACCAAATATGTGAGAATGTTCCAATATTTCCACATTGTCTCCAACACATATTTGAAGCAGTTTTAGGATATATTGTGTACAATTTAGTAGGAACCATATACCATCTATACATTATTTTAATACTGGTTTCTAATAATCTGACAGATTGCGTAGTATTGGTGAGCAAAGTAAATGCCGAGTTCCAATCTATCTGGTCTGTTGTGAAAGATAGTTCTGTTTCCCATTTTTTCTGATGTGCTGCTGGAGTTTGTGAATAAGTATCCATAATAATCATATAGTATTGAGAAATCCGGGTCTAGTAACCCTAGTTTTTAAAATATATTAATAGTAAAAAGAAGCAGGTTGAGAGTGTTGCTCCATTAAATAATGGTACCAGTATGGTTGTAACAGATACAGAAAAGGCAAATGGGCTAAATCAGTTCTTTTCTTTAGTCTACGTATACAATAGAGTTTGAGTTCCCATGCTCACTTCATAGCTGCACTAATGACTCAGATCAATCCAGTCAGTGACTGACTGAGAATATGATTCATAAAGCTTTAATAAAAATTAATGTAAACAAGGCTCCAGGGCCTGATGGTACGAGTTCTAAAAGAGCTTAGTTCAGTTTTAGACCAGCCCCTATTTCTGATTTTGTCAGATTCACTTTCATCTAGTATAGTACCTGGATGGATCGGAGGAAAGCTGATGTCATTCCAATATTTAAAAAAGGGATTACGATCTCAGCCTGGCAATTATAGGCCAGTAAGTTTGACATCTGTGGTGGGCAAATTATTTAAAGTTACATAGTTACATAGTTAAATTGGGTTGAAAAAAGACTGAGTCCATCAAGTTCAACCCCTCCAAATTAAAAACCCAGCATACAGTACATACACACACACACATATCTCCACTCTTTCAAACACAAACCATAAAGGCTTCTTAAGGGATCACATTCAAAATTTTGTCCTAGTGAATAGCATTATGAGCAGAAATCAGCATGGCTTTATGAAGGATAGGTCATGTCAGACCAATTTGATTGCTTTTTATGATGAGGTAAGCAAGATGTTGGACAGTGGGGGCGGCAGTATATGTGATCTATTTGGATTTTGCCAAAGCGTTTGATACCATGCCCCACTAAACTAAGGTCTGTTGGTCTTAATGAAGTCGTTTGCACATGGATAGGATATTGGCTACAGGATCGGGTACAGGGGGTGGCTGTTCATGGTTCGTTCTCTTCTTGGAGTAAGGTTCTTAGTGGGGTCCCTCAGGGATCGGTATTGGGTCCACTTTTATTTAACTTATTCATTAATGACTTATGGGAGGGTGTTGTAAGCAATGTATCAGTGTTTGCAGATGACACAAAACTATCCAGCCCAAGTAATTCCATCCAGGATGTGGCATCCTTGCAACAGGATCTTGACAAACTGACAATCTGGGCAGCTAAGTGGCAAATGAGATTCAATGTTGATAAATGTAAAGTCATGCACCTGGGATGTAAAAATATTCAAGCCACTTATACCCTTAATGGGACTGCACTAGGCAAATCCATTATGGAAAAGGACCTTGTAGATGATAAACTTGGCTGTAGCAAGCATTGCCAGTCAGCAGCATCAAGGGTAAATAAGGACTTAAGCTGTATTAAAAGGGGCATAGAGTCACGGGAGGAGGGGGTCATTCTTCCACTTTATGGAGCACTTGTAAGGCCACATCTAGAATATGCAGTACAGTTTTGGTCTCTCTCACTCAAACAGGACATATATGAGGGTACAGGGAAGGACAACTAAGCTGGTAAAAGGTATGGAAAATCTTAGCTATGAGGAAAGACCAAAGGCCAAATTGGGGATGTTCACGCTGGAGAAGAGGCGCTTAAGGGTTGATAAAAATTACAGTATGTATAAATATATAAGGGGATCATATAATAATCTCTCTAATGCTTTATTCACCAGTAGGTCTTTCCAGCTGACAAGAGGTCACCCATTCTGTTTAGAAGAAAAGAGGTTCCGCCTAAATATTCGGAAGGGGTTTTTTACAGTGAGAGCTGGGAAGATGTGGAATTCTCTCCCTGAAACTGTTGTACAGGCTGATACATTAGGCAGCTTTAAGAAGGGGTTGGATGGCTTTTTAGCAAGTGAGGGAATATAGGGCTATGGTAGATAGCCCATAGTACAAGTTGACATAGGGACTAGTCCGATTGCCATTTTGGAGTCAGGGAGGAATTTTTTTCCGCCTCTGAGGCAAATTGGAGAGGCTTCAGATTGGGTTTTTGCCTTCCTCTGGATCAACTAGCAGGCAAAAAAAGTTTAAAGGTTGAACTTGATGGACGTGTGTCTTTTTCAGTCTAACTTACAATGTTATTATGTTACTATGTAAGTCATCTCCAGGATTTCTGTGGGTTCTAGCTAGGAACCTACTTACTTTTAAAAACAGACTGAGAAATACGAGTTATAGATGAGAATCAGACAGAGGTGTGCTTGATAAGTCTGTAAAGATATGTATAGTGTGTATATGTCACAAGCGCCGTCCGAAGTCAAGATGGTGACACCCATCGGGAAGCGGGCACAATGGCATCGCTCAAAGCCAGCACCGAATTCAAAATAAAAGGATGCCCAGGACACTGGTTCAATAATAGGATCTGTTTTGTGTATTCCTGGGTGTCTGATAATTGTATTGCTATTGATTCCTGGACTTTGACCTTGCCAGAACTTGACATTGCTACCTTTCTGCCTGCCTATTGATCTCTGCCTGAATTATGACTTTGCTATTGTTCCTGAACCCTTGACTGTACCGTGAACTTGGACTTAACCCCTAATCTTCCCTTGGTCTGTACTACTCCCGCTGGGAGCCGATAGCTCCCCCGACATTATAATCGGGCCATGGACCCCTCTGAGGAAGCTATGCTGGATGTCGGAAGAGCCCTTCGGGGGCTGGCATCCTGCATGGAAGCATATGAGATTCAGCAAGTTTGCATTGGGCAAGTACTTGATACACTTCTTTCTCCTATGCTGGGGGGGGAATCCCCCTGCAGATGTCGCTCCTCCGCTAGTGGTCTCTCTGCTTGTGAGCCACGCATACCTCCTCCTCCTTGCTACAATAGGGACCCGCATGCCTGCAGAGAGATCGTTACTCAATTATTCAATTTGAATTTCAACCCTCATAATTCATTCTGAGCAGGTGAAAGTGGGTTAAGATGTCCTGTTTGGAGGGCAAACCGCTTGAGTGGGCAACACCTCTCTGGAAGAAGAATTCTCCAATGACTTTTGATGCTTAAGCATTTCTCCAGGCGTTCCGAACTGTGTTTGATGCACCAGGTCGTGTAGCAAATGCCTCATCTCGGCTCCTGCAAATCCTGCAGGGAAATCACTATGTAAGTGAGTATATTATTGTCTTTAGATCTTTAATGACAGAAACCAGTTGGAACGATAAGGCATAGAAGTCTGTTTTCTACCAAGGCCTGTCTTCTCGGCTGAAAGATGATCTTGTATCCCGAGAGCTCCCTGAGCTGCTGCAAGATTTAATTGCTCTCATCATCAAGGTGGATACAGGTCTCAGAGAGCATCTTGCTACTTAGAAGCACAGTATGAAATTCCTGGCTCCATTAGCTCCACGCTTCCAGAATCCTCTCCTGCTTGTCTCTTCCCAGCAGCTTCCTGTCACCTCCCTGGAGGAACCAATGCAAACTGGGAAAGCACGTCTTTCCGAACAAGAGAAACTTTGGAGACACTCTGCTGATCTGTGTTTGTACTGTGGTCAAAATCACCTTACCAGTTCCTGAAGCTCGTCTTCCCAAGGTAATCCTGGGGTATCACAGGTAGGTGGCATTACCAAGGGCTCAAGTGAACTCTCATCAGTTTTGTCTTCCTCTCCAGATTCACCTGGCCGCCAAGACTATCCAAGTATCTGCATTCCTTGACTCCTGGGCTGCAGGGAACATTATGGACGCTGATTTTGCCAAACAAATTCCTCTGTATTCCTCTGTTTTCCATGCCTACCCCCCTGTGGGTCTTTGCTATTAGTCACAGACCCTTTATTTTCTGACATTATTTCCAAAACTATGAGGGAATTGCACCTACAGATTGGAACTTTGCATTCTGAGAAATTGACTTTCCTAATAATTTTGTGTCCTTCCTCTCCTGTGGTGTTGGGATTACCATAGTTACGTCTGCACAATCCCTACATAGATCCCCTTTCTCCTGCAGAAACCTCCACTATGAAGGACTATATACACAAGAGAATCTTCAACGGGGATTTATTCGTCCTTCTACCTCTCTGGCAGGGGCTGGATTCTTCTTCGTGGAGGAGAAGAAGGACGGTGGTCTGCGTCTTTGTATTGACTACCATGGACTTAATAAAATCATGGTTAAAAAACGATATCCTTTGCCTCTGATCACTGAGCTATTCGACCAACTGAAAGGGGCTAAGATCTTCACTAAGTTGGATCTACATGGGGCATACAACCTCATCCGCATCCGTGAAGGGGATGAATGGAAGACGGCATTCAACACCTGGGATGGGCACTATGAATACCTCATGATGCTCTTTGGCCTCTGCAATGAACCCGCTGTCTTCCAGGAGTTTGTGAATTACCTCTTCTGGGACCTCATGGGAAAGTTCATGGTTGTGTACTTTGATGACATCTTAATCTTCTCCAAGGACTTGTAAATTCATCGCAGCTCATATGCATGCTATTTGGATTGCGACTAAAGTGAATTTGGAGAACAGCACTCTGGTGCATAAGAATTTCGCGGATCGCAGTCGTAGTTCCCCTCCTCCATACAAAGTTGGAGACAAAGTGGGGTTGTCCACCAGGAACATTAATTTAAAGATTTCTTCTCCCAAGTTGCGTCCAAGGTTTGTTGGTCCTTTCTCCATTTCCAAGATAATTAATCCTGTGGCAGTCCTACTATCACTTTCCCTGAGATGTGAACTCCTAATGTATTTCATGTCTCCCTAGTTAAACCAGCAATTTCCAATTGCTTCTCTTCTGATCAGTCTCCTCCTGTACCTATGTCTGGGGATGGTCAACAGGAGTATGAGGTGGAAAAGATCTTGGATTTCAGACTTTCCAGGGGACGATGACGTCATGCAAGCCAGCGCATAATTGAAAATAAAAGGACGCCCTGGATGCCGGTTCAATGCCGGATTATATGATCTGATTTGTGCATTCCTGGGTGTCTTATAATTGTATTGTTATTGATTCCTGGACTTTGACCCTGCCTGAACTTGACCTTGCTACCTTTCTGCCTGCCTATTGATCTCTGCCTGAATGTTGACTATTGTTCCGAACCCTTGCCTGTATCGTGAACTTGGTCTTCAACCTTAAGCTTCCTCTTTGGTCTGGACTACTCCTACTGGGAGCCGATAGGCCCCCCATACATTATATGCAACGTATGTCATTTAGAAAAGTTGAACTTGATAGACTTTTGTCTTTTTTCAAATCCAAATTAATTAGTTATTTAGTTATTAGTTATTTAAGGATGTGTCTGAATCCTGAACTGAATTAGCAAAATTCCACATGGAAAAAAACATGCAACTTCCATAGTTTGAAGCAATGTAATGTTAAGCATTCTCATTAGGTTTTACCAAGCACTTGGATTCAACAAAATCAAAAGCATGCTTAAAAAGGCTTGGATTTATCCAAATTCCTAAGCAAATCTGGGATTTGGTGTTTTTGCATGTGTATATTAACTTTTACATTTTTGAAGGAAAAATAATAGCTTACTCTCCCCCTTCTCTCTCTATAGTCAGAGAGATATTTGTTTCTTGGTAAATACTGTTAGCTATGCTCACCTCTCACAATGTAAAATTTCCAGAATTTGTTACTGAAGGTTCTTTTAATGCTGAAGCTTTTAATATATAATCCTGATATATTGCCAAGGAATAATTTCGTATTGCCATTTGACCTTTTGTTACTCTAATTCTTTTACATTCTTATATCTTGTCTACATCACCTATCCAATTAATATAAGATCGAATTCATAATATAAGGACAAGTCGTGTGCTTCATTACAAAGTAACTGCATATGATGGAATCACTTAATAAGTGAATAGCATGGTGGTCCATTAGAAAATTAAGCTTAGGAAAAAAGAGTGAGTTATATGTAAAGGTGAATGAAAGCATGTTGCATTGTAGATTTGTATATGTTTGCATTTTATTAATCTGGTTTATGTTCTTTAAAGCTTGCATAATTCAATCATACTTGCTACATATCTAACAACAATAGGCTTATTCAGTTAGGAATAAATAATCATGAAAGGACATTAGACAGATTGACTACATTCAAGCCAGTTTAATTCCACAATACTATTATATCTTTTGGCTGCTTGTAATAATCAAGAAAGCTCTGCACCATGGGCATCATGGTATGCAACCAACTGGCTTGCATACAGGACTATGAAATTATATTGAGAGTTGAAAATAGTAGGGATGAGCTGTGATCATAAAGTTTCATTCAGGTAAGAATGATCAAATAGATAAAGGATTTTATAGGCAATGTGGTAATTAGTGAGCATGTTGACCTGAAATGCTTATACGTATGTATTACTGTAGTAATACAGAACTTGTATGGCCAGCCGATAATAAACAGTAGTTCACTATTTTGCGGTATCTGCTTCTTTCTTTGCATCGGGAATAACCTTATTTATCATATTCACCTATTGCTACCAGTATTAGATGCCACCAAAAAGGCATAGGATAAATTCTGCTATTAATGAAGAAGTTGTGGGTGAACTTCTCCCACTTTGCAGAATTTCAGGAGGCTGGAACTTGAGCTAGATACAGCTACAACACCTTGTCAAAGAAAGGGCACTTAACACATTGCACCAATTCTGGTGGGTGGATGCTTTGTCTGAACTATTGATGCTCAGGCATCATCTAAAATGCTACGCATACTTAGCACAATTCCTGTCAAACCCACCAAACTTCTAATATATTATAAGTACAACTATGTACAAAAAAATTATCATCTCTAAGGGGCAAATTTACTATTATTCCCGGAAATTAACTCTACCAAATTCGCAATTTGATAAGCATTCGACCATCAAATGCTTATCAAATTGTTTTAGGCTATCATTTTGCTCGCAATACGATTTCTCGATGAATTCGTACGATCGGATACCGATCGTCCGATTTTACGAAAAAATCGTGAAATTTCCTTTGAGCATCTGAAAAATTCATATGATTCGAACGATTGAACGCTACGATCATACGAATGGTAATCGAGCAGGCCTCAGAAGCCTATGGGGAGCTTCCCATAGGTTTCTATTACAATTCGGTAGGTTCAATCTGGCGAAGTAGGCAGTTGAATAACTTTAAAATTTTTATTCCTTCGATCATCGAATGATCGAATATCTGATCATTCGATCTATTCGATGATCGAAGAGGCCAAATTTGCATATACGATTTCACGAAAAATTTGTACGATCGGTATTCGATCGAATTCGTGAATTTCAGTGAATTTCGTAAATTTGCCCCTAAGTGTTACAACGCATGACTTATGAGTAACAAGTGAGAGACCAGTAGAATCCAATTGAACTGATTCTACTATGGTCCACTAATTTAGTGTATCCAGGCATTACTTAGTAGTGATCCCCAACCAGTGGCTTGTGAGCAAAATGTTGCTCTTCGACCCCTTGGATCTTGCTCCAAATGCATTTTGGTGCATAAAAAAAACATATTTTCTGCTAAATAGAGTTTTCTGTAGGCTGCCAGTCCACATAGTAGTACATACATGGTAGTGCACCAGTAGTCAATCACATCCCTTATGAGGCACCTCCAGGAACTTTTTCATGCTTGTGTTACACTCCAACTTTTTTTTACATTTGAATGTGGCTCGCGGTTAAAAAAGGTTGTGGACCCGTTACTTTGGGGGTATGTCAATCCTATTAAAAACATTTCATAGTGACTCTGATGATTACCATGTACTTTCCAACCAATTTCATTCTCACACCAGTGCAATATCTATATCAACTCATCTGTTTTCAATATGATATGACTTCTGGTACAGTGGTGAGGATTCCTAACCTATTTGTTTCCCCTCTACTTTTGCTGTACCTTTACTTACGTCTACTCTTGGGGGGGTTATTTACAAAAACTCAAATTTTTCTTATTGGGGCAAAACCTTTTTTTCAAGATTTATAATACCCCAATGATGCAAAAAGCCATAATATGAATTTCTGACAACACAGACCTCAGGTCATGTATAAGTCAATGGCAGAAAAAAACATCAAGCTATTCAGGGGAAAAGTCAGAACAAATCTTATGATTCTGGTTTCTTCCCAGTTATATGAGTTATTGGTGAGTGAGTTTGGTCGGGCTTTGTTTAATAAAAAAACGTAAATAACCCCCGTGGTATTAAAACAATTGCAGTCCCTCAGTAGATCATATCTTTCAGAATCAACAAGTGAAGCCAACAGACCAGCCCAATCAACAATACTGCTCCCACCCTTCTGTTCTGTCTTTTCTATATAATATCTAGGGGCTCAAGTGTTATTTTAATTTCCCTTGCCCAGCCTTAGCTTACTGTACTGTATGTATGTATGTATGTATAACTTTTAAGGAGCCGCAGCGCTGTACAGTGCATAAAAGTACAATATTTATAAAAGTATACATGGGGGAGATAAATCACATAATAAATATAAACAGAATCATAGGACAAAGAGGTTAAGTGCTATGTGGTAAGAGATAGTGGGAAGGAGGTCCCTGCCCCATAGAGCTTACAGTCTAAGTGGATGGGAGGGTAACATACAGGTACAAATTGGAGATGAAAAAGTGCACATGGTAAGGCATAGTCTGTAGGCGCAGGACTAGGCTACTGTTCTAGTGCTCCAAAAGGTAGGCTCTTAGATTTTTTTTTAAGAGATTGGGAGAGGATTCCTTACAGAGGAATTCAGGGATGGAATTCCAGAGGTAAGGAGCAGCAACATAGAAGGGTCTGAGACAAGAGCTGGCAGTGGATGTGGGTGGTGTAAAGAGAATGTGGGTCTGAGAAGTGCTGAGAAAACGACAAGGAATGTATAGCAAGACAAGAGAAGAGATGTAGTGAGGAGTAGAGGAGTGAAGGCCTTTGAATGTTAGTAGAAGGATTTTATATGCTATCCTTTGCTTGACAGGCAGCCATGCTAAGAATTTTAGTTGGGGTTGAGCAGATTCTCTTTTAGGACTGAGAAGAAGAATCCTGGTAGCAGAGTTTAAGACTGATTGGAGGGGAGAGAGATGGGAGTCAGGAAGACCAGTTAGGAGGAGATTGCAGTACTGGTATCCAATGTGTAAACCTCTTCACCTTTTAAATTAAATCTACTTCATGCTTGCTTTGTTTGCAATTAATGTAAACACATGCTTTGTTTTTAGTGGTTTCTGTGCAGTATGCAACTACATTTATTGTTAATAACATATACTATGTATATTTAATATGAATCTGGTTTTAAAGGGTTGATGTGGCATGAATGACGTGGCAACTCTAGTTTCATTCTTACAAGGAAAAGTAGTGGCTGATGCATAATGTAACTGCACTGGTTTTGTTGCTTAATGCTTAGTATAACCCAAGTACAGAATGGTGTATTAGGGGTCATTTACTGAAGTGGAGCACAGCAGAAAGAGAAGAAAGAGAGTGGAAGGCATAGTGCAAATTACAAAAAATGGCAGATTACCCTCTTTTTGCACTTTGCTCCCTTTCTTCCACAATTTAAATCACCTATATAGTATCTTAGATATACCAGTACATTAAACACTATTCTATGCAGGCACTGCGATAACAGTGTATTGATGAAACATTACTTGATTGAACCCTTAATAAGAACATTTTTACCTTTTCAGAAGTATGTTATTTCAGAATGTAGAAAGAGAATTATTTAAAAATAAATCAAATCGCATTTCTGTTAATCAAATCATGTACTTATTTACTGTATACATGTTACCTTAGATTTCTGAATTTCTTATTTTGTTTTCAAAAGTAGCAGCTTTTACAGGCTTTTAATATTTATTAACTGCCATAAAACGGGTTGAATATATTTGCTTAGAACAGCAGTTCTTTGTGGGTGTTTCATTTTGGGAATATTAGTGTATTTAGAAAGAGTATATTCTATCAGCAATATGCCCAACAGGTTGTTAAATGCTTATGAATTAGGCAGAGTTTTAATCATTCTATCACTTTGGACATATTGATATTGATATAAAAAGTAATCTTAATGCCATCAAGACTCAGTATCAAATGCCTGAATGCTTTAACACAGACAAGGACTATTGATCTATAAGAAAGGAGCCATACCATATAAAATCCTTTCTACTTTAAAGGTGGAGGGCCTGCCAGGAAAAATATAAGCAAATGAAGAGACTTCAAAAGGAAAGGTCAGCAAAAACCTGCAACATGGAGCACTTTGTTGTCTGTGGCAAACTGTCAGAAATTAACATAGCCAAAATCTCAAAGGGTGCTAAATGATTACAGTTATATACTTCTAAAAAAGATTTCAGCTATAAATGATCAGTAGCAGTTGCTGTAATGTATTGGCAACACATTTAAAGGGGAACGATCTTGAAAATGAAAATGTAATATTATCTTCAGAATTCTGAAATAAGAAACTTTGTAAATACAATCAGTTATACATTTTGTATCTGAAATAATCTATCTTCTCTATTCCTCTCTCGGCATCTGTTTCGCCTCATTCTGTCTTCATTCAGGAGTTGGGTGTCAGATATATTACAACTCTCTCTATTAAAATATGGGATGGGCGAGGGAGGTGGCAGTTAGTTAGGCATAATAAGTAAGAGGCCTGAACCTTACTGCCTTCTGTTACTTTTGTTTTACGTTTTTATGTTTTAATGGAGGCAGGTTATGGCCTACTGCCTCCTTCAGTAGTCTTTCCCAGGGGGAGGTGATTAAAATGATAAAATCATTGGGGGGGGGGGGGGTGCTGAGTTCAGGCCATTTGCATACTTTACATCAGTAGACCCATTGTATGTGGATCATTGGGTAGCTGCTAGGTTCTGATATATGCTTGCCCCCAGCAGATAATCAAAAAGATATGATGCATGTTGCTGTGATTGTATCCATGAGCTCCTACTTTGTTCTTCTGTATACTGTATGTTCTCTGGCTTCAATATGTACTGAAATGGAGTTTGTCCAGGAAAGGAAGATCATAGTAAGTATGATATAATGTTCCTTTTTCAGGAATTTTGAGCTTTCTGGATGATGGGTTTCCTGATGATGGATCCCCTGCCCCTACAAGTAAAAGATCATAAACACATCTTTATTCATGCTTGTTGGTAGCTAATCTGAACCATGTATTATATGTTGTTGTGAGTGTATTGGTGTGCTCCTATTGTTTTCTGCAGTATATGCTCTGACTATTGCTCACCTGAACAAGTAGTCCTAATGAATGTAGAGCACAGGTCTGGCTGACTGCTAGGCCCTGATCCATACTTGCTCTAGGTGGCAGCTAATCTAAGCTATGCGTTACATGTGGTTGCGATTATATCTGCAGGCTTCTATGTTGTTCTGCAGGATATGCTAAGGCTATTGCTCGCCGGGAACAAATAGCCCAAGGGATGTCGAGCACAGACCTGGTGAGCTGCCAGGGCCTTATTGATGATTGCCCTAAGCAATGACTAATATAAACTATGTACTACATGTTGCTGGGATTGTACCTGTATGCTCCTAGTTTGCTTTGCAGTATGATATGTTTTAGTTATTGTTCACCTGGAATGAGTAGCCCTATTGTATATAGATCACTGGGCTGGGTGACTGCTAGGATCTGTTACACGCTTGCTTTAAACACCAGCTAACCTAAATTACCCATTACATGGTGTGGGGATGGATCTGGGGTACATTGGAGTTCAATGCCAATATCTTATTATGCCATTTCTTTGCTCCTGGGGTATGGTATGTCCTAACCAATTGAGAAGGGAATGCATTTTATTACTGTTCTTGACAATGTTAAGGATCGCTTGACTAACAATAACCCACAGATATGTAGTGCATTTGGGGTTGTTAAATGTAAAATTTACTAGATTCAGCAGTCTTGTTTTACAGATCACTGCCTGCATAAATGGAGGTCCATGTAATATGTGGTATAATTACTGTAGGGACCCATAAGTAGCATGGCCCTTATGGCTTCATTCCCTACCCTTACTTTTCCTACCTGTTACTGGACTAAATTCCATGTAACTTATATTGTATCATATTATTGGTTATAGGTTGTGACCACCCCCTGCAGTGCTGTAACATAAGTGCTTGCAGGGAGGGGCACTTTCTCTTTGGCCTGCAGCAGTTGATCTGGGCAGAGGTTCCACTGAGCCTGGGAGTCAACAAGGCCCCAGAAGCGTTCGGCCCTAAAGGAAACAGCCACCTTTAGTGAAGTCGGGGATACAGGGACCCCGTGAATGAGGACTAGTTAGTGACAGGTTAATTCTGTTATAGCACTTTCTAGTGGAAGTGAATTCAGAGAGGGAAGATAGAAAGAGCAGCTCAAGCTCCACCAAGGAGGATAGAAGGGAGTAGCTCTCCCCCAGGCTCTACTTTGCCTGTAGTGAAGGGACCTCAGTATTATAGGGACTGCAGGAAGAGTTCTTTAACCCCTGACCTGACCCAAAACTGCTGTTGGGATCCGGACCACATGAGGTACTGATATCCTGGATGGTGATCTTATCAACTCCAACTTACTATTCCTACCTGAGAGCCTTTCCATGCTGTATCTGCTATATCTTTGCCTGTACCCATGTGTCTACCTATGATCCACCTCAGTTGTGAGTATCATTAACCCTGTGGTGCCGTGCTTGTAAATAAAGCTGTTCTATTTGTTTGCAAAGAACCCCTGGCGTCCAACACCTGTTATTTTACACACCTTGCAGTTTTGAGTTGTAATTCAACTATCTCACACGTGTATTTCCACTTAGCGAAAGCCCTACCTGATGAAAGAGGGTCGCATGTAGCCCATGCTCTACTCATGCTAGTTGGTTTTGGTTTAATACAGCCAGGAAAGGGTTACATTTTTGGCGCCCAACGTGGGGCCTGATCACGTGTACTGCCGTGTAATATATCTTTAAATTTTGCTGACAAGCGCTCCGGTCATTTGCCGGACGCGATAGGAAAAAGGCACTCGTTTTTTTGACACCCTATAAATTGGCCGTGGGTTCAGGTTTGGGGTTCTCTCCCGCTCCCCTATAGAGCCAGAAGTGCCTCCTTGTAGAATTTTTGCTTTTAAGTGTGCCCCATTATTGTCTGCATACTGTAACAATTTGGTGCGAAGAGTTTTTACCTGGCTGCCGGAAGTAACGAAGCCGCCATATTGGTAAAGGGACTCAGCGTTACTTCACCTATTCAGTGCTGCGCTCAAAATCCCGCGAGATCTTGGCGGCCATCTTGGGAACACCACGAGGCGCCTACTGGATATGATCTCGCGGCGGCCATTTTTGTAGTAAGCTCTCGGCGAGTAAGGAAGTGATTTCTATAGCTATTGCACTACTACTGGAAACGGACAAAGCTAAAGTAATCTGCACCGGTCCCAAACCAGCATTTACTCCGCACTCCATTATACAGCGGCTGCTGTGGCGGATTTCTATTTTCTGGGCTGTTCAAGTGAGACCCGCGGCTGCGGCTCACCATCCCCAGCATACCCACACGTGGCTCCGACCGCGGCTACGGTTACAGCAAACACCTGTGGGGTACTTTAAAGACCACCGCTCCCAAACATTTTGCGATACTACCTCGCTACTATGGCAGATGCCGGATGGGACGGTTGGGAAGAAGTGGATATACCTGCGATACCTTCCCCATTTACCTTAAGGGATTCCGCTCATGTACAGCTTCATCCCAGGTACACTTGGGCAGGGAACTATGGACTTACAATAGTGAGGGGGACGGCACGCATTGTTACTCCCTATTGTGGGAACTGTGGGCAGGAGCTTGTGCAGGAAGCCCATACATTTGAGTCAAAATGTCCCCAATGCAAAAGGGACTGCTGGATTGGCCCGTTCAGTGTTGCTATAGGGCCTCATAAGGTGGAATCCACAGTATCCCTTGCCGAATCTTTGTCTTCGACATCATTAGAGCCCACTACATCCACGGCTGTGGAAACCAAGGAGGAGGCTTCCTCCAAAATGGATTCTGTGAAGACACCCTCACCATCCCCGAGCTGTCGCTCATACACAGTGGTACACCCAAACATATCTTCTTCACCTTTATCAGCAGTAGGGAAGAGTCCAGTACCACAAGGGATACCTTCTCAGGAAAGGAACACACAAATCGGTCCGGTGGAACCTAAACCGTTTACCAAAGGAAGAGGCCGCGGCCGTGGCTCTTCCAAATCATCAATCAGCTTGTCTCCAGCAACTCCATCTGCAGCGAGCCTAGCCAAGGACAGCAGTGACCAGTCCACTCTAGAGACTGCTCCCGGCTGGGAGGAGGATGAGGAGGCAGTACCTAGCCCTGCTCCCTCCAAAGTGGATCCTGTAGACCCACCACAACCTCTGGCCATCAGTAGAGCCCTGGCCACCGATGATGACAGCTTTTGGGTCCGTCCAGGTCGTGCCAATCCGGAACACTTCCGCACGGTTTCCAGAGTCCAGAGGATCATAAATTACAGGGTCAAGGAAATGTACGGTTACTACATGCCCTATGCACCAGAGTGGGTGTATGACCTAGTAGACCGACACTTGGAGGAGTGGCTATATGGAGAGCTTTGCCGCAGAGAGGCTGTTCGGCCTGATGGACTTTTTCATCCAGATCCAAAGAAGAGACAGAGAGACCTCACTTTCTTTTGTGACACTGTCGGAGAGTGGTGGTTCGGCCGAACCATCATGAAGCACTACGTCCGCAGTTGTGGAAAGTACTCTGAGGAGAGGCATCTTAGCCAGAGTACCCTTCTCCCTTCAGGTGGCAGGATTGACAAACCTCATCTGAAGTACTATATCGCCTATGAGGACACAGTGGCCAAATTCACTGGCTTGGTTTGAACCGCCGGTGTTGAACTCTGGATCGTGTTAAAGGGACTGTTTCCCACTTTGATAATTTTCTCAGGACTTCCTCCATGAAAAAAAAAGGTCCTGCTGTATATATTCACCCAATGGACTCACTCCTTAGAGTTTGAGACAATTCATTTAATTTTTCCCTAAGTTGTTGGGGTTGTAAATAGTTAGTTCTAAAGACAGAAAAGACTGTTGAGCCCCACCACAACTCAATACCTATTCAACTAAATGGGACTTGAACTCACATCCAATTCCTTCAAAGTGAGCACTTGATGGACACAAGTGAAGGGTGGGTGATGGACTTGAATAAAGTTTGTTTTTGGGTGGGACCATACTTATTAAATTGTTGCACTTAATGGTAATTTTGCACTGAAATGTGTTTACTAATGTCTAAAGTGCCTCGTAACTATTTTGTTTACAGCCAAGCACGTGCCTGGGTGATCCGAGGATGGACTCCCAAGAATTGTAAGTGTGTGCCTGGGTTTATCCTATTGGTAGGCAGGATTCTCCCATGTGGTCCTCTTAAGTAAGTGCCTGAGTGTTCTCTCCTAGGCACTCAAGAGTGGTTGTAAATAAGTTGCAAGTAACCGGTAACTGTTATTCTCTTATACAGCTTGATATGCCTTACTTGAATTTCTTTTGCAGCATCCAATGTGAACCGATAGATCTCAGTCAGAAGTGGATGTTATATTGTTATAATATATTGCATATTGTTTTGTTTACATGTGTACCCTTGCTGGGACAGAAGGGATTTTCCAAGGGGAGAATGTACAGTAGGGACCCATAAGTAGCATGGCCCTTATGGCTTCATTCCCTACCCTTACTTTTCCTACCTGTTACTGGACTAAATTCCATGTAACTTATATTGTATCATATTATTGGTTACAGGTTGTCACCACCCCCTGCAGTGCTGTAACAAAAGTGCTTGCAGTGAGGGGCACTTTCTCTTTGGTCTGCAGCAGTTGATCTGGGCAGAGGTTCCACTGAGCTTGGGAGTCAACAAGGCCCCAGAAGCGTTCGGCCCTAAAGGAAACAGCCACCTTTAGTGAAGTCGGGGATACAGGGACCCCGTGAATGAGGACTAGTTAGTGACAGGTTAATTCTGTTATAGCACTTTCTAGTGGAAGTGAATTCAGAGAGGGAAGATAGAAAGAGCAGCTCCAGCTCCACCAAGGATGATAGAAGGGAGTAGCTCTCCCCCAGGCTCTACTTTGCCTGTAGTGAAGGGACCTCAGTATTATAGGGACTGCAGGAAGAGTTCTTTAACCCCTGACCTGACCCAAATCTGCTGTTGGGATCCAGACCACATGAGGTACTGATATCCTGGATGGTGATCCTATCAACTCCAACTTACTATTCCTACCTGAGAGCCTTTCCATGCTGTATCTGCTATATCTTTGCCTGTACCCATGTGTCTACCTATGATCCACCTCAGTTGTGAGTATCATTAACCCTGTGGTGTTGTGCTTGTAAATAAAGCTGTTCTATTTGTTTGCAAAGAACCCCTGGCGTCCAACACCTGTTATTTTACACACCTTGCAGTATTGAGTTGTAGTTCAACTACCTCACACGTGTATTTCCACTTAGTGAAAGCCCTACCTGATGAAAGAGGGTCGCATGTAGCCTATGCTCTACTCATGCTAGTTGGTTTTGGTTTAATACAGCCAAGAAAGGGTTACATTACTATCCATTGCTGGGGCTCTGGGGTTGGGCATGGTGCTCTCCAGAACCAGTAGCCTAGGGCCCTGACCGAGGCATGTGTATTAATCACAAGGTTAATACATGCTAGCACCATGACCCACACCTGGCAGGGAGATTCTAGTGCCTTCAGAATGAATGTCCATCTAATGGTTAAACTCCATAATACAGCTGAGCCTACCAAGCAATATACATAGGTGCATCTATTAGTGGGACATCTGCATGCTTGTGTGTATATATGTATATGTATGTGTGTGTGTGTATGTATGTATGTATAGTATATGTATGTACAGTGTATGTATGTATGCATATATATATATATATATATATATATATGTGTGTATAAATAACTATATATATATATATATATATATATATATAGACATATATATATATATATATATATATAGACAAATGCAAGAGGTCCTCTGCACTCAACCCACTATCAATATATTTAAGACATTGAGACATTCTGTGCATACAGCTACTAAAAAATGTCTTACCCTTTAAACAACAGGGATTGTTTGTCCATATATTGCAATATATTTAAGCTGGCCAACTACGTCAAAGTCATCCCATATCTGGCCAGTCCTACGCTCAATTTTCATCTGATTCACTAAGAATTCCACTACTTCATTAAACATTTTACAAAGGGACTAAGTTTTACCTGCAACTTACTTGCTGCTTTCAAAGTAAAACTCCCAATCATGGATGCCCTTTTATTAGACACCAGTGGGATCACGTGACTATAGCTGGGAAGGGTGGGGGCCACAACAGAGAGCCGGTCACTGCTCCAGTATAACTACAACAAAACAGCTATAGTCAGGTGATCCCACTGGTGGAAAGGAAACAACATTGATTTGTATTCATACACAGATTTTCTCCAACTTTAACAAGTAAGTGACTGCTGTCATTAGTGTACTTTAATAAGGATCTTTCAGCCAACTTTAATAAAACATTGGTGAATGACCTGACACATTTAATCACTCGCTTTATGAATACAACAAAAACAGTTGTTGAAAGTCAATCTTTTAGTTGAAAGAAAAGTTGTTATATTTTCATTAAAAATCCATTGCTTAACTGTGAAGAGAAACAGTGGAAGCTAACTAAAGTGAAATATTATTCATTAAATTCAATTGTCAAAGTGTTTTGAATATATCAAACTCAGATTTATAAAGATATGCCAGGAAATGGTTTTAGATCCTGTAAAGTACATTTCCAGCACACTATAAGATCAGATTTTTTGATTTGTGCAAAGCTCTATCTATTTTATTGCCAAAGTGAATGCTTTTAGAAGTTGTCATGAAAAAAATGCATGATGGGTTTATTCAATAAACAGAGTTAAAAAAGATGAGGTCCTCGGATACAAGAAAGAAAGGGCCTAGGCAAAAACATAATTACTTTTATGCAGAATTTGCTTAACCTAATGCTCATTGTCCACAAAATAGGCCACTATAGGAGAGATAAGGGGCAGATTTACTAAAGAGCAAAGTGCCTGTCACTTGCGAAAATTCGCCAAAAATCCAATCCACAGGATCATTGTCAATGTAGAGGACAATTCGCTAGTGAACGAGACCTCCGTCCTTT
The DNA here is from genome assembly GCA_024363595.1 of Xenopus borealis. Taxonomy (NCBI): domain Eukaryota; kingdom Metazoa; phylum Chordata; class Amphibia; order Anura; family Pipidae; genus Xenopus; species Xenopus borealis. The sequence continues at coordinate 92,038,086 of CM044431.1, forward strand.
TGCCTGTGCCCTTTCACTTGGTGTATTTTTGATCAGATGAACAATCATTACTCTGCAAATTCACTAAATTGCAAATTTTACAGAACATTACCTTTCATCAGAGTTTCCTCTGACAGCTTGTTTTAACATTTTTTTTTTTTTTTACCATTTGAGGGGCATTTGTTTTAGGGCGGGCTCGTGTCTAAAGCAATGGAGGATCTCTATTGCCTTTTATATTGCTTCCTTGAACATTTTTAATAAAAAGTGACTTTTCTGTCCTCACTACATGTTACCCTGGGGTAGTGTGTAGTTTGACATGCAGCTAAACGCTTTGCTTCATTAATCCACTGACACAGGATATAGAGCTTCAATTTTATTAACAATTGGCAAGGTGTAAAACAACAATGCTACCACGAGGCTGGATGGGGTAGGATTACTGCAGATTGTAATGTGCTAGCTGTGCACAGTATGAAGATGGCAGTTATACTGATCATTTCCTGTATGACACAGGATCGCATGGTAGGGTTATGTTGGCCTAAGAGGGACATTACCATAAAAGGGCATACCACACAGTAAATGAATGACAGGCAATGCAAACAAATTATAAAACAATGCTGGGGGCATAACACTCCCCGTCTGATTTTGAAGAATATCACTCATTCTCTGTTTCTCTTAAAGAAATTAGTAGGACCAGTTCAGATATGGGTCAGAGATAAAACTTTGTCTCATTGAGACCTTGACTTCCACCTTTCGTACTTTCCCATCCTCACTTGGGAACACTCTGGTGATCAGCCCTAGGGGCCATTCATTTTTCTTAACTTGAGAGTCTCTCATATGAACAATGTTGCCAGGTTCCATGCTCTTTTTATCAGTCTGCCACTTGTTCCTGGGCTGTAAAGTGTAGATGTACTGTTTCTTCCATTTGTCCCAGAAAGAATTTGCAAGGCTCTGCACTTGCCTCCATTGGCGTTTGTATAAGTCTTTAGTCTTGGAGGAGCTTCAATAGCACTGACTTTTTGGGTGAGCAAGGTCAATGGTGTGAGAATGAAAGGGTCCTCAGGATCATTGGATACTGAGGTCAGAGGTCTGGCATTCATGATAGCAACTACTTCAGCCATGAAGGTGATAAGAGTTTCATGAGTAAGCCTTGCTGATCCTTCTTGTAAGAACATAGAATCAAGAATTCTACGGGCTATACCTATCATCCTTTCCCAAACACCCCCTATGTGTGAAGGATGAGGGTGGTTAAATGTCCATGTACAATCTTGGTCAGACCGGTACTTTTCAACAATGTTGCTGTCTACGTTTGAAGGAATTCTTAGCTCTTTGCATGCTCCTATGTAATTAGTCCCCCTGTCAGAGTAGATGTTTTTCACTGGGCATCGAATTGAGATAAATCTCCCCAGAGCATTGATAAAACTGGAAGTATCCAAGGATTTAATGACTTCTATGTGAACTGCCCAGACACTTAGGCAAGTAAACATAACTGTCCAACGTTTGCTGTTAGCATTAGAATGTTGTGATATCACAGACCAGGGGATACATCAAGGACAACATTGGTGAAGGGATGTTCTGTGCTAAGTCTATCTGCTGGTAGGTTAGCCATTTTCTGAGTTTTAAATATGCCACGTAGTTTTCTGCAAATGACACTTTAAATATAACAGTACTTACAAGTATCTTCGCTCCCACTATCCAGAATCCAGCTGTGCGAAGAGCACCTTCTGTGAACAGGCATCCTTGGTGCTTTGTCTGTTGGTGATAGTGTAAGACAAGTAAAGATGCAATATGATGATTGTTAGGAATTATCAGAGGATTCTTCTCTTCTTGCCCAAGTTTGGCTTTCATAATATGGCCTCCTACTCTTAGCAGTCCATTTTCATTGATATATGGGTCAAGTTTCCTTAGGACACTGTTTTTTGGAATATTCTTTTTGCCTTTGATGCACTCAATCTCTCTAGCATATATTTCCTGCTGTACGTTGACAATAATTGTATTTCTGGCTTGCTAGAAGTTCATCTGATGTATATGTCCTTGAACAATAGTGCCAACCTTTGCAGTTGTTGGAAGTTGAAGGTAAATCTTTCCTAAAGAATGGGTAATGGCCCTGACTAGAGACTTCCAAGTGGAAAATTGTTTGAAGCGATGGGTTCCAAGGTGCATGCTTGAAGCATTATTGCAGAGTGCTGACACTTGAGGGCAAATCTCTAGGTCAGATGTTGCCTCAACAAACTTAAACACATAGTTACATAGTTAAATTGGGTTGAAAAAAGTCCATCAAGTTCAACCCCTCCAAATTAAAACCCAGCAGACACACACACACACGCACACACACACCCCTCAACTCTTTGACACAAACCATATATGCCCATAGCTATACTAACTGTATAGTTTAGTATCAAAATAGCCTTTGATATTATGTCTGTCCAAAACATCATCCAAAAAAGCACCAACAGAATCAGCCTTCACAACATCACCTGGCAGTGCATTCCACAACCTCACTGTCCTCACTGTGAAGAACCACCTACGCTGCTTCAAATGAAAGTCCTTTTCTTCTAGTCTGAAGGGGTGGCCTCTGGTGTGGTGATCCTCTTTAGGGGTAAAAAGGTCCCCTGATATTTGTCTATAATGTCTTCTAATGTATTTGTAAAGTGTAATCATGTCCTATCTCAAGCGCCTTTTTTCCAGAGAAAACAACCCCAACATCGACAGTCTACCCTCATAATTTAAGTCCTCCACCCCTCTATCCAGTTTAGTTGCACGTCTCTGCACTCTCTCCAGCTCATTACATCCCTCCTAAAAACAGGAATCCAAAACTGTACTGCATATTCCAGATGAGGTCTTACTAGGGATCTATAAAGAGGTATAATTATGTTTTCATCCCTTGAGTTTATGCCCTTTTGTATCCAGGACAGAACCCTATTCGTTTAGTAGCTACAGAATTACAGAATTAGACAACTTGTTATCTATAAAAAAAACCAAGATCCTTCTCACTTAAGGAAACTCCCAACACACTGCCTTTTAGTGCATAACCTTGCATCAACATTGAACCTCATTTTCCAGTTTTCTGCCAAGTTTCCCAACTTAGACAAATCACTCTGCAAAGTAGCAGCATCCTGCATGGAACCTATAGTTCTGCACAATTTAGTATCATCTGCAAAAATAGAAACCATACTTTCAATGACCACATCCAGGTCATTAATAAACAAGTTGAAAAACAAGGGACCTAGTACAGAGCCCAGCGGTACCCCACTAACAACACTGGTCCAATTAGAAAATGTTCCATTTACCACCAATCTTTGTAGTCTATCTTTTAGCCAGTTCTCTATCCAGTTACAAATACTATGTTACAGGCCAACATTCCTTAATGTAACCAGTAACCTTCTGTGTGGCACTGTATCAAATGTTTTAGCGAAGTCTAAGTAAATCACATCCAAAGCCATCCCAGAATCGAGGTCCCTGCTTACCTTCCCATAAAAAGAGATTGTTAGTCTGGCAAGATCTATTACACATAAAACCATGCTGGTACAAATTCATAGTATTGTTATTTGCTATGAAGTCCAGTATCCTATCCTTTATTAATCCTTTGAAAAGCTTTCCTATCACCGACGTCAGACTGACTGGCCTACAGTTTTGAGGCAGAGAATGGGATCCCTTTTTGAATAACGGCACCACATTAGCAATTCGCCAGTCTCTCTGCACCATGCCAGACCTCAATGAATCCTGAAAAATTAAGTAGAGAGGTTTGGCAATCACAGAGCTACACTCGTTAATTACCCTGGGATGAATCCCATCTGGAACTGGACCTTTGGTTATCTTAACATGTTCTAGTCTCTTTTGAATTTTAGCATGTGTGAACCATGCATCATTAGATGTATTATTAGAATTGGGACTATTAATAAGAAAACCTTCATTAGCTGGTTCCTCATTTGTGTAGACAGATGAAAAGTATGCATTCAGAATATGAGCTTTATGCTTGTTTGAGGCTATCTTGTGAAGTATGAGGTTGGAGCAGGCCAGAATGTCTTGTGTTCTCTTAAGTAAACTGATTGCTGTGTCCTCAGAAGGTGATGACTTGAGACCATCATCTAAATAAAAGTCTCTCTCTACAAATTGTCTGACATCTTTGTCATAGTCTGTCTCTCCTTCTTGGGCAGACCGTCTGAGTCCGTACATTGCCACTGCAGGAGAAGGACTGTTTCCAAACACATGAACTTTCTTGCAGTACTCTAAGGTACCTTTGGCTGGGTCATTGTTTTTGAACCAGAAGAATCTCAAGAAGTTCCTATGGTCTTCTCTCACCAGAAAGCTGTGGAACATTTGCTGGATGTCTGCTATGAAAGCAACATAGTCTCTGCAAAAGTGTATGAGTACTCCTAAAAGTCTGTTGTTGAGGTCTGGACCTGTTAAAAGTACATTGTTTAGGGAGACTCCATTGTATTTGGAGCTGGAGATGAACACAAATCTGATCTGCCCTGCTTTCTTTGGGTGGCACACACCAAAGATTGGCAAGTACCAACATTCTTTTTTCCCTTTGATACTGGGAGCTACTTCTATGTGTCCATTCTCGAATATCCTTCTCATGAGTGTAAAGAAGTCCTTTCTCATCTCCGGTTTCTTTTGACGGTGTAGCCTAAGTGATCCTCATCCTCACTGTAGGTGCAGCTGTTACGAAAAGGGTTTCCTAAGAAGTTGGTTAGCTGACAATTTCTTTGACCATAAAACGATGTGGACATGGCCGAAGGTGAGAAGGACGACCATTCTCTAATGTGTTTGCAAACAAAGTGTTGATGCTGGTTGGCCTGTGAACATCTCCCAGGCAAAATTCCCCTATGATGACCTATCCAAGGTCTAGCTTTTGTGCTTAAAGGACACGTCAACCCTCTCCACAAAAATGTAATAAATGAATAGCCTCTTTGAAATCTTTAGATAACTGCCACTCTGGTTGTTAAAAGGTTAACAGTAAGGCTGCAGTATCCCCTTAATCAGTTACAAATTCTTCTACTACACTAAACCACTCTGCCCCCTCCCTCAGGAATTTCCTTTGGCTATTGGCTCAGTGAGCATGCTCCGTTCCTCTTAGCTCAGATTACAAACACACCCTCCAGACTAACAGCCAATGAAGAGAGAGCATTGCTTGTTCCTATAGAAACTGTCTGTTGCTATTTTCTTCTCCTAACCACCTCTCCTGAGCTCAGCTTAACAATTACAGTGCTCAAACCCAGCAGAACTGTTTTTATCAAAGTATGTTGTGCCTGTGTAAACCTGCATTCTGCACTGCATGGACTTTACAGAATACATGTCTTATTTCAGATGTCAATAGTACTGATAATGTATCAGAGGGAAAATGGCCGCCAGGTGAAAGCTGCTATTTGTTTTACGAAAATGTGATGGTGCTGGCAAACAGAGGGGGTATATGCAGTACATATGATGCAGTTTGGGTGGGGAAGATATTCCCAACTTATATACATGGGAGGAAAATGTAGGCTTTTCATGTCCTTTAAGATGCATTGGGAGGGTCATTTATCTGGTCCTTTGCATTGTGGACTTGTAGGATATCTCGTCCAAGAAGAAGCATTATCTAGGCCTTGGGGTTGAGATCAGGGATTAAATGTGTTATATGTTTTAGGTGCTCATGGTGCTTAGCCACATCTGGTGTAGTAATTTCAGATCTGTTATCAGATATCCCATTGCATTCGGTTAAAGTTGGTAGGGGCAAGCATATTTGTCCATCTATGGACTCTTCTTGATAACCAGATGCCTTTCTTTCGGCTGTCTCAATAACTCCTGCACAAGTTTTGAGGGAGTATGGGATGCTTGGACGCTTGATATTGAATTCATCAAAGAAGGCTGGACAGGCTAGAGATTTGTTGCTCTGATCGTCCATAATTGCATAAAGCTTAATGCCTTTGCCTCTGCGGCCTGTTGGGTACACTATGACTAAGCAAATCTTGGAGCAAGATCTGCCGCCTATGGCTCCTTTGCAGAATTCTGTACATTGGGAAGTGACTTCTGGTATGGTTGTAACAGTGTTGTCTTCCTCCCCACCATGCTTGCTGGTGCTCTAGTGGTAAGACACAGTCCATGGGGCTGGCCCAGGGTGTAAAGCTGTGTTGTGATGTGTGCTGTCTGTGCATTTTACACTGACTTTGCAGTCCTTGGCAAGATGATCTGTAGATATGCAGCACTTGTAGCAGATGTTGTTCTCCTTTAAAAGGGCTTTGCGGTTCACTATGGGCTTTTCCCTGAAGGCTCTGCATTTCAGAATGCTTACTAGGATCTTCAATCTTTGTCTCCTGGTGGGAGATATTGGCTGACCTGTTCTTACAGGAGCTGGAGAGAAGACATTAGTTTTGTGAACTGTTACTGCTGCTTTACGAGTATTAGATAGTGAAGGTATGGCATGCAGCAGCGTGAAATCAAAACTGGGTTCATTTGTCATCTTGGCTTGTTGGTATACAAAGTCCATGAATACAGTGAAAGGAGGGAATGGGACATTGTGCACTTCTTTGAACTTTGACCCATGTGCCATCCACCGCTCCTGTAAGTTGTAGGGCAATGTTTGCACCATAGTTAACACCTCTGGCTGTGTCGAGGAATGCAAGCCCTGGTAAGTCCCCTTAGCTCTCTAAGTTTTTGGTAACTTTTATTAGCTATTTTTGGGAAGTCATCAATTCTTTTGAAAAGTACATTTTCGACTACCTCTTCTGAGCCTTAACACTCATGAAGTCTGTGCCAAATCATTCTGAAACCAGTCTCTGGGTGATTTATGTTGATTACCTTGATCCTTTCGGCATGCTCGGCAGACTCAGTCCCTAGGTACTTGATAAGGAGATCTACTTCCTCACTATAGGATAGGTCTAAGTCTTTAATAGTGTTTTGAAAGGAGGACCGCCAGGCCCTAAAGCCCTCTGGGTGGTCGTTAAACTTTACAAGTCCTTTCATGACTAGCTCGCGGAGTACAAAGAACTTGGCAAAGTCCATTGTGACCTGGTTAGCATTAGGATAGGTAGGTGGTTGTGTGTAATAGTGAGAAGGTGTAGCGTACCTGTCTGGAGGTTCCACTTGTGACGTACTATCTTAACATATCAGTAGAAGCTGCTGCAGGATTAACCCTAGGCTTGGGTACCTGTCTGTAGTGGGTGCTGTAAGAAGGATCGCTTTGCTCAGCGCGGTCTCTTTGATGCAACTGTAGATTGCTGATGTCCTTTGGAGGTGTGTGGCATCCTTGGTCTGGCTCAGGGACAGCATGTTGGCCTGGTTGTTGTGCTGGAAGAGAATCTTTGTCCTGCTTGGAGTGCTGGTAGACATACTCCCTAGTGCTTTGTAGGGGGTCATGGGGTTCAGTCAGGATACACAATCATCTCTAGAGCTTCTTCTATGGCCAGTTTTTCTTGGGATGCTTCTAAGCAAGCACTCTCTGCTTCCCTCTCTGCTTCTAATAGTGCTTTCTTTACTTTCGCCTCCATTTCCCTCTCTGCAAAGGCGGCACAGGCTTTTGCTGCTTCTGCTATTGCACAGGAAATGGTGGCTGCGTTGGTAATAGATGAGCATTGGAAGGAGCCGAAACCTGGGATCTGGTAATTAATGAGGATGTCCTTTTCTGTGACATTATGCTGCAATAGATAAGCTTTTGCCTGTTTTAGCTGTTGTGGCTTTTGTGCTGCAATGACTTGATAGCAGTGGCTGTATCTGAATCACTAGGATGTTGTATGCGCATGCAATGAGTTGTAGTTGAATCTGCCGATATGGCAGCCTTGGTTTTACTCCACCTGCTGGATAGCTGTTTTATTACTGTCCTCACTACATGTTACCCTGGGGTAGTGTGTAGTTTGACAAGCAGCTAAACTCCTTGCTTCATTAATCCACTGACAAAGGATATAGAGCTTCAGTTTTATTAACAAAGGGCAAGGTGTAAAACAACTGCTTCTGTTATCATGAGGCTGGATTGGGTAGGATTACTGCGGATTGTAATGTGCTAGCTGTGCACAGTATGAAGATGGCAGCTATACTGATCATTTCCTGGTATGAAACAGGATCACATGGTAGGGGTATGGTGGCCTAAGAGGGACATAAATGGGCATACCACACAGTAAATGAATGACAAGCAATGCAAACAAAGTATAAAACAATGCTGGGGGCATAAAAGTGACCACTTCAAGCATTTGCACCAACATCCCTAATAAAGACACATATATGACTTCTATGTACCCTATCTATTGAAACTGACCTAAACGTAAGTTTACTAATGAAATTTTGCTCGGCAGAAACAAAGGTTAGCAAAAGTTCACTTTGAAATGCTTGTGCTGACGAATTACTGCTAACGAAACTTTGGTTTAGCTGCCGAGATGCAACTTTGCATTTTACAGAATTAGCGTATGTGCTATGAATTTACATCTGGCGAAGTGGCACAAAGTGTGGTGGAGCCTTTGAAGGCAAAAATTCTTTGAAAGTTGAAAATGAGGTTGAAAGTGAGGACCAAAACAGGTGCTTGGCTTACTTATAATTCATTAAGGCTCTCATTTATGGTTTTAAATGAGAAGGAAACGCTAAATCACTTGGGGGGACACACACTAGTGATTGTAATCACTTACCTGATACCCTGGCCTGGTACTCCTGCTAGCAGAAAACTGCACCAGTCTGGGGTACTTTTTAGTGGGCACAAATCCCAGCATGCCCAGGCCAAAGCAAGCACAATAAACTGAAAAGCTGTTGCTTTTGATAAAGTTTGGCTTTCACTCTACTGCACTTGCACACCCACATAAAGAAGGAAGAAGCAGGAGAGGGTTGCTCCATGGTGCTAACTGGAAAGACTAGCACTGGTCAGGGGTATCAGGTAAATAATTACAATCACTAAGGGGTGCCTAACATTTGGCACACCCCGGTGATTAAGACTTTCCTCCTCCATTAAGTCCGTGCAATATGTAGCATGAGGCATCTTTTAAGAAGACTGTTGGTACATATCTTGCGTATGAGAAGGGTTCTTGGCTCCTTTTAACTCTTCTCACCCAAATCAATATTGTTCTTTTGCTTAGTTACTTGTTAAACAGAAATACTTTATAGGCACAGACAGGTTAATTAGGAAAAGCAAAAAGTAGACATGGGTATGGGTAGGTTAACTGCAAAGCAAAGTAGGTACTATAACATGCAGGGAGTGACACCAAAATGAATCCCCAGTGCCCAGTGAAAGAGGAATCGGCGACCTTGTATTCATTTTAGAGGAGAGGAAATTCACAGGCACAGGTAATGCTGTCAGGGATAAACCCTTGCTGATTTATTGTAATAATTAGCAATGGTTTATAAATTAGTAAGGGTTTATCCCTGCCAGCATTACCCGAGCTGTGCCGGTGAATTTCTTCTCCTCTACAATGTACAGGCAGTTTCTTGGCATGAGCCAATAATACTAGGTAAATACAATAAAGGGGGTCACTCAGCTGCAGAATTCCATCTGCCACAGTTTAAGCTTGAACAGATAAACAAATGTAAATTACTCTTGGCAAATCAATACTCAAAAGGTGGTGTGATTTTTTTAGTTAAGAACTCAATTTACTTGAAGATTATAGCAATTTTAAACATTAAAAATTGTACTATATGTAACACCCCTAATTGAGCCTTGTCATATAAACCGCAACGCACCACAATAAAGAGACTGGGTTTCTATTGAATTTGCATGGACAGTAACAGAACTACATTTCCCAGCATGCAGCAGAGATCAGGATACTGCATGGCCCTTGTACCTACCAATGGGAAGGGAGGGTGCAAAATGCTTGGAATGAGGGACTTCTCTGAGACTAAGGGGTGAAGGAGAGAGCTGTGTGATAGCATACGGAACACATTTTAGGACATCCTCCTGTCATTTTGATGTCCTGCATGCGCCCTCCTATTGGTGTGGAATGCAGCATCGGGTGGTTTTTCACTCACCCATCCTCAAATGCTGCAGTCACACCTCTGTCCTGAGCCCTCCCTCCTCAGCTATCAGCCATACCAATTCCCCCCTCAGTTTTCTGACTTCTGCCCTCCTGGCTAAGCCTACCTCCCTCCCTGCTCAGCCTTCCGACCTCTTTCCTCAGCACTCAGCCTTCCGCTTTCCCTCATCAGCCTTCCCCCCTCAAAACTCTCTTATCAGGCATCAGTCTTCTAAGATCCTAAAGTGGGGAGCATGCGTGCAGTGCTTTATCATACCTCCCACTCATTTTGGAAGTAAAAAGAGGGACAATTTTTTTTTCTTGTAGCGTGGCAAAAATGTGTGACCATGCCCATTTTGTGGCCACACCCCTTAATTTCCATGTTCATTTGGCAGATTATCAAAGTTTGAAAATATTTCTCCTGTCAAAAAGTATCTTATTTGCACCTATTCTGGGCTCTGTCAAAAGCCAATTAAGTTAGAAACTTTGTTTCTTTTTCTGGCTGTTCAGTGCAGAGAAAATAAGGACTTTCCAGTACAAATGAGGGACTGCGGGTTGAGCTGTCAAAAGAGGGACTGTCCCTCCCAAAAAGGGACAGTTGGGAGGTATGCTTTATTCACCTATTTTTTTTATTAACTTCTGCTTTTTTTCACAGCCAATAGGCATCTTTAGGATCTTAGAAGACTGATGCATGATAACAGAGTTTTGAGGGGGGAGGGCTGATGAGGGAAAGCGGAAGACTGAGTGATGAGGAAAGAGGTCGGAAGGCTGAGCAGGGAGGGAGGTAGGCTGAGCCAGGAGGGCGGAAGTCGGACGGCTGAGGGAGGAAGGCGGAGGGTTGAGGGGGGAGTATGTATGGCTCATAGCTGAGGGTTGAGGGCCCAGGAGGTGTGACTGCAGCATTTGAGGATGGGTGAGTGAAAAAACACCCGATGCTGCATACCACACCAATAGGATGGCGCATGTAGGACATCGTTTTGACAGGACTATATCCTAAAATGCTTTCTGTAATAGCAGGGAACTTATGACTGCTGTGTGTCTCCTGCTTGAGAGAGAGAGAGAACCACTTGCAAAGGTCCTGAATCCACGGGAGCTCTCTGGCTGTTTGTTGAGAAAGTCCCAAGCTGGAAGACTGCACAGAGGCCCAGGTGATTACACTACTGGAGGACAGAGTTGCCTGCATCATCTCCATATCTGCTAATAGCTGCTGCTCAAGTGATCCAGAGTTTTAGGAGCATAGACTGTGAGTAAACTTTCAACACCCTATCTTATTGGGGAACTGTGAACCTATAAATCCATAGGAGCTAACCCTGCTGTTGCTGAACTATATCATCGGCCAATTGATTCTTGACCAGGAAGGCTGGTGTTTATCACTTAAGTGCCAAGAGTTATACCGCTGACCAGCAAACAAACAGACATTGATTTGGTGAGGATTAACACCAAAGGGCCCCTAGCCGGTAAAACACCCGCCAAGGCCGGGGCCGGTATTACAAATTTACCGGCAATGTAGCTGCCGGTAAAATTGTAATACCTTTAAAAAGACCCGTCGGCCAGCCCCCAATCCCCTGCATTACTTACAGTTTGTCACGTTCTTCATCGCGCTGAGTCCCGGCCACGCCCACAAAATGTCATAACCCCGCCCCCTTTTACATCACACCCGCCCCCTTTTGTCCCCACCCCCCACAGGCCGGTAAAAGTATTTAGAAAAGGTGGCAACCCTAGCCCCAACATGCACAAATCATTTGGGACTGTGATAGGGGAGTTAAAGAACAAGTAAACGTTTTTTTTTTCTATCTCTAAATTTGCTCTAAACAGTCCCTCAAATTGATGTACCTTAGTCCCGGCTGCAAGTCTGCTCTGGTTTCTGTGTTATCAGCAGCTTGTTTCACCTTCTTCCTGGTGCAGAGTGAAGCCCCGCCCCATAGCTTTCTGAGCTGACCTTATATCTTGGACTAGTCCAGAAGATCATTTGCATACTATGACATAGCAGAGAGCAGTGTGTGTAGCAGCTTTTGCTTGGGGAAACTAGCTTACTAATGAAACACTGGCTCCCTCTTCCTCTCTATTGTGGAACAGCAGCAAATGGACTGCTCAGTAAACTAAGGGGCTGGGCTTCACTCTGCACCAGGAAGAAGGTGAAACAAGCTGCTGATAACACAGAAACCAGAGCAGACTTGCAGCAGGGACTAAGGTACATTAATCTGGGGGGCTGTTTAGAGCAAATTTACAGAAAGAAAAAGAAAAACATTTACTTTTCCTTTAACACAGCAATACAGTTTGCGGTATATGTTACAAAATAGTGTTAAACTGCTACTGTTTTATAATATGCATGTTGGTTAATATTGCTGGTTATATTCAGATCCCTGCCATTTACTTCATTTAAATAGTAAAAAGGGATCCTATTGTTGAAGCAGAATTTACCTTGCTGTGGTTAATCTGGGAAAGGTAAGGGGTGTTACAGAGTACTGGAGTTACCAATTCATACATACTAGCTTCACCCAAGGGTGTGCTACATATACACCCAGCAATAAGAGGACTGCCAGAAGGTGCATACCAGCCAAATCAGAATTACCCCAACATTTCAGCAAAAGCCTTTGTCAAGGGGAACTCTAATGGTTTAGCACCATGGTAAAGTTTATATACCTTTATTAATTTAAAAAAAGCCTCTCCAGAAGCTAATTTCCCCCATGTGTCATGTGATGTCTCTTACTCATGTCACTTAGCCACTGTGCATAGACACATTCTTGGTAACTTCAAAAACATGCCCTCGATGCTTCCTATACAGTATGTGTCTTTTCTAGAATGTCAGCACTCACAGCACTTTACATAAACATTGCCTGGGTTGGCATAGACAATATGCACCCATTCAAAGTTGCAATCATGTTTTCTATATCTGTGCAAGTTAGCTAGCTTTACCAATGGCAATCAACATGGCAACCATGTTTTTTCATGGGTATTCCACGAGAATTTCCCTTGACAAAACTCATACTGAAATGTTGGGGAAATGCATACTTGCCCAAGAGTATCCACATTCTTGTACTCCTTATTTCCAAGGCAGTATAAAAGCTGAGCTGAGTTGGTTCTGCATATCCGCTGTCTTCTATCCTCTGTATGCACTGACTGGCATGGTATCCACCTATCAGGGCACACTTGGAGTGAATGACAGTAAATTTCACTGAAATCTGTTTTGTGAGGCAGATGCCTTGCCTGTCGATGTAAATTGAACATTGGCGAATAATATCTGATACGCATTTTCTCTACCTGCATTCCAAAACTGGAGTTCAAAATATACTTCTTGTAGAAATTTATATTTGGTGCACACTGCAAAGCTGTGGCTTTGATATAGAACCTTTTTTAATTACAGTGGCTAAGTGCAGAACTTTGTTTAACTTTAAACATTAATAATGTATTGGCTAACTGCTCTATGAGATACACACACTTGCACAGTGGGCTATTTAGTGTATGCTATACTGCAAAAACAATAAATACACCACTTCTAAAATTATGTCCTCAGTTGGAAAACTCAGTACCAAGTTAAAAATTGTCACAAAAGCAACTTCATCAAAAAACTATTGTTTGGGAGTGTGCCTGAAAAATGGTAAAGGTCATACTCGAACTTTGGAAATGCATTATCTGGAATGATGAACTGCACCATTCGACCGATGTGTCTTGATTTGTAGGATGCCAAAAAAAGTTGTATAATGTCATAATGTCAAGTTTATGTGCTTTACTTTTGTGTACCTTTTGGCTTTCGCAAAAAACAGACAAAAAGGAAGATCAGTGACATCTGTGGGCGGGGTGAATCAGAAGTGATGTCATGTACCTGCATATGAATGCTACCAGCAATGTGCACGTGCTCACTATAATGTCACGGAATGCTTACTGTGCATGTTCACTCTGAATGTAAAACAAACCTGAAAAAAATCAGGAGAATGTGGTAGGGAGGGGGGCTAGGGGAGGGGGCCAAAATCAGGTAGCTACCAAAAAAATGGGAGGGTTCACAGGTCTGCCAATTACATTGGGGTGGAGTAGTGAAAATTGGGGTAAATCAGTTGATTTTTAAGGGATGCCTGGCATGTGGGTGTGTTTATGGTGTGTGGGGATAGGGCTGTGATATTGGAGGCTGACATTGGACACATTTATGTTTGGGTTTCAATGCTGACAGTTTTGAACCAAGCAGCTCCAAGAAAAACATAACAGTTTGATTAAAAACTGGACAGGTATAAACCCTATGGCCTAATTTTTATGGCCAAGATTGAGGCCCAGGTTCCAGCAAAAGCAAACCTCGCAGTAAAAGTATACAATGACATGCTATCAGGGCTGAATGGACCAAGAACAAGAAGAGACAACTAAGAGGAAGAAAAAGTACTGTATAATGCAGCAGCAGAGTTACTCCAGAGATCACAGAAGTGAACAGAATCAAGTATTATGTCTTTCTTTATGTGAGAAAGGCAGTCATCTGAACAATGTTGTGTATTTTGGGTAGACTTAAATCTTCACTTTGGTACAGTGCATTGTAAAGAGTCTAAGACTATTATTTGTACATTCCAAATGCATTGCCTTACATTTATCAACATTTGTACCCTCTAAATGGTTCATGTATACACAAAAGTGCAATATGCAAAGCCAGAAAAAAGCTGCCTCTGGTAAAGTCACTTTTTTATTAAGCAGAAATTTGATTCTTCAACTGCAGAACAGGCAATTTATGCTGTCTGCACTAGCTTTGCTCCTCCATCTTAACCTCAAGTGAGGTGAGGTATGGCATTTGGGAGGTTGCCTCAAGTGGCAGCAGCTCTAGAAAATGCGCTGTTTGTACATGCAAGTTGCAAGGAAGAATGCATAGAAGCAAATATTTTTGAATAGTGTCAATACGTGTTGAATTGTGCACCTATTTTTGCATTTTGCATTTACATGTTTGTTTTGAAAGAGTACATTGACAAAAGCTAAATAAATTAACAAAAGATTATGCGTTTTGCACTTATACTGTTGTAGTTTGTTTTTCTCATAATTTTGGCAGTGATTCACAGGGTAACATAACAGGGTAAAATAACATGCCAATTTTGTAGCCTCCTTTATAGTAGTATGAATCACATAGAACTGTGACCAACTTTCTGACTGCATTATGTTTGGCTTAAAATTGACATGCATATAAAAGCTTTTTTGCTGCTTAATTCTGTTTTCTTGCTCCAGAGTGCTATTTATTCCACATAAAAAGACTGCAAGCATTTCTACAAATGAGTAAACACAGAGATAAATTGTGAGGTTACTATCACAGCAAATTGTATTTAGGCCCTCATTGGACAATCTAGTTTCATTTGGCCAATTTTATTATCACTGTTACTGGAACAAATCACTTTATTAAACAGAAGGTGCTTTACCAAATCCCTTAGTCCCTTGAGGGTATTAGCACAATGCTGGTCATTGCCTCCCAAAGTCTAAAATACATTGCCTAGCCTTCTTCCTCTCTTCTTTTCAAGAATGTTTATAATCAGTACTCATCCATCATTCAAGGACCTTAGCAACGCTAGCTTCATAGTGAGTTTGGGCAATTAAATTATGAAACCCTTGAAAATTTTGTAGATATAAGTTAGTACTTAGTCTAAATGTAAACTAAACTGGACTGAGTTGATTTTGACATATTACTACTAGATACTGGATAAAAAAACCCCATAAATTTATCAAAGATTGAAGTTCTGCCACTAGAGTGAAATTTTGCAGATCTCAATTAATTTCTATGGGATTTTGAAAGGAGTATTTATCAATGGGTGAAAGTTCAACCTTTGATAAATACACCTTTAAAAATCCCATAGATCCCATAGAAATGATTATCATATCAATGTCATATTCTGTGTCCAAAAAATCATATAAGTCCTGATGCCTGCAGGTGTTAAAGTACTTTGCTTAAGCAGCATCTCCTTGGCTACCTCATCCCTAGAAGGCATTTGTTCCTTATCACCCTGTCACCGGAGCCTAATCGCATTCTTCTGCTTGAAAACTGCCCCAGTTTTGTACACCAGGCACCCTGAACATATTCAGTGGCCTATTCCAAGCAATTGTTGGAGGTGGTGGGGATACATTTCTCCTGCCTGCACTAAATGAAAAGAATGCTGACTATTTGGTCTCCTAACAGAGGAAAAAAACAAGTGCAAAGACAGAACTTGGCTGTATAGAGGGCACAGAAGGCAGAGGATTCTGAGAAACAGCTGGATTAGTTAGTTGTTATGGGAGAAACTGTAAGGGTTTGAGAAAAGGAACAAGGAACAGATTGTATCACATTGGCCAATGAATTAGCATTTTGGTTGATTTCATTATTATCACCAAGCACAGAGTCCACACACTTGTTTCAACACTTTTACTGGTGTCTCCACCTCCACACTCTATAATATCGCTGGCATGCACACAGTCTGCTCCAGCATCCACTCCATCAACACCATCCTTCCCAGACTCTCCCACACCACCGTCCGCTGTTAATTCTTGCACACTTGGCTTCTGATGCCCTACTGCCAAGGACATTGGGGCACTCTGCACAACTGTAGAAGTCTCTGTATTATTGGCTGATGGTTGAGTGAAGATCTCCTCGGATGCTAAGGGCTGATGGGAACAGTCAGTCTGGGAAGTAGAGAGAAGGGAGGGAAAATCCTGTTTTGAGAAAACAAAGCTTTTCTCTTCTTTATGAGCAGGTTGGCTTCTCTTTCCCATTTTATCTCCTTTATTATTTGCCTCATACAAGCTGAAGATAAAATTGGGTGCATGTATCTGAGCAAAACAACTTTTTTTTTTTATCTCAGCTGGCCAGTTCTTCTTGTCACTAAAATAAGTCGATGAAGCAGGTGCAATTTGCCTCATGGACGTCAAACCTTCTCCTGTTTCAGAAAGGGGCCTGATTTCTTTTTTATAATTCCTCAAATTTTGTTTTTCTAAGGTTCTGAGCTATTCATTTATTTTGTTAACTTTTGCTAAATAAAGTTCTTGTTTCTCCACAGCAGCAGTTGAATAGTTTTGAATTGCTTTTTGCAACTCAACTTTCAATTTTTTTTTGCAACTACTGCTCACCTGCCACTTTTATTAATTCAACCAGTTCATTAGTGGCAGGGGTTTATCCTAGTTGTGATTTGAAACAGCATACTGTCCCTTTAAGAGGCTTTCTGCTTGGGGTTGATCGTGTACATCAGAACAATAGTTTCCCTCTGATGTGGGAGTACCAAGATGGCTGTTCCCTGTAAGACTATTGTACATCTCTACAGAAGGATCAGCAATATGGCCATTGCAGTTTGATCCCACTGCCCCCACTGACTCCACACCAGCTCCAGACACCAACTGCACCCCTGCAGATGAGGCAGTTTTTGTTACCAGAGCATGGGGTGCTAGATGCCTCTCAGGTGAAGATATAGAAGCAGCCATTCCCCCTCCCCCACAATCAGCCACTGGAGACTGCATGTTGGCCGTGTGGTGCAAAGCTGATATTGTATATTCAGCCCCTGATTGTTTGCTGGGTTTGCTCTGCAGGCCTTGCATGGCCTGGGCTGACACTCGCCATCCCTCTGGTTCTCCAAGAGCTAACTGATGTACATCTGCTTTCACTGGGGATCAGATAGGAATTTTTCTTTATTAGTATAAAGAAACTAATCACAAGTAAACACACACCTCAATCAAACCAGTATATATAATAAAATATAACAGATGAACTATTCTCTCTTCTTCCCTTCCTATTCTTTCGAACTCCTCTGCCTCCTCCACAGCTTCCCCCACCAGATCTCTGATAAGGTATCAAACTTATTTTGCAAACTTATTTCCATTGATGGAACACACTTGGGTGGAATAGGTTGTTTTACCACTTTTTCCTTTTTTTTTTTTATTTCTGTAAATTCCTCATGTGCAGCAGGAGAGCAGAGTGGCTTCACCTGGTCCTGAGGAATGGGTTGAGATGTATTTAACTTTCCAGACAAAGAGGACTGAGGTTTTTGTCATTGGGGGAGAGGCTGCTTAAACACTGGCTGAATGCAAGGTGCATCATTGAATTAGACTTGTGGCTCACTGCTTGGGAGAAAAAGAAGAGGATTCAAAGGGACCAAGAATCTTCTGCCATTTCCTCCACTAGCTGGGGACAGTCTCTCATGATATTATGTATATTCCATACAAGCCGTGTGAGGATGACCAAAATGCCCACACACTTTACATCCTCACACTGTTTGCTGGTATGCCCTTCCCCACCACACAGTGAGCACCTCACTACTGCACAGTCTCTTACTTGGTGTCTGTAGGACCCACACTTAAAACATGCCCTTGGCTGACCAGGATAAAACACTATACCTAGCTCACTTCCAATGTATAATGAGTTGGCAAATGGTGAGGGACATGGTGCGTCACTAATAATTCAACATGTGTGCACCAGATTCCAGACCAGTAGCCATTATTATCTAATGCACTTTACAATGTCTCTTTAACCAAAGTAATATGTCCTCTGTGGTGGGACGCGACCATTTTTTTTTTATTGTGTCAGTCTTAGTCATTGGAATTACCCTAAAAATCTTCCATAGGCCAATATTCTTAAAATTATCATAGTCCTGCCAAAACAACTCCATCCCCTGTGAGGTTTTGAACACCAGGTCATACTCCAGTTCAGATAATTTAATGTAGGCTCTAATATCAGTGGGAGAGAGAGTTGCTTGCTTTAGGAACATTTCTTTTGCAATCTTATCCCTAGTTGGCTCTTTCTCTCCTACCCATCTCAACCTCATTAGGTTTTTTTTGCTTAACTACTGACCCTATGATTTTGTTCTTCACTCCTGGGACTCTTACCCTATTTATAGGTCTAGTCCAAGCATTTACTGGTGGGGAGGTGCTACTCTTGGGTTTACACTAGAATTCTGCCTGTTATCTTGCACCTTAAGAGCTACATTGCTGGCAGATACTACATCAGCTTTATATAGAAGAGCAGGGTTAGGCAGAGACTCAGAGGGAACTAAGGGAAGGAGTTAGAAGAAGGTGAGGAAACAAAAGTAGAAGAAGTAATAAATACATCCATGCTTTCTCTATGCACTTCACAGACACTTCATTCCTTCCCTCACTTACACATGTCATACTGGCAGCTGCACCCATATTTTCCTCCACATGAACATCACACACTATTTCATGCACAACCTCAGCTATAGCACCATTGGTAACCACTCCTCACTCCCATATGACATGGAGCCACAGGTTCTGTCAGTTCCATATCACGCAACTGCCCGGCCCCTTTTTTTTAAAGCTCAGGCGGCATGGAGCGGCCAGTAACCAGGGGCGGCAAAAAGCCGCCTCTGGTAACTTTAAGAGCCGAATTTCCCTTTTTTAAAACAGCGCAACAGCGCTCGCTGCGCTAGTGATGCGGCCCCTCCTCCACTCGCTCCTGCGCAGATCGGGAGGGGGGGCGGCATTGGGGCTGCTGCCGCCTCAGGCAACACCCCTGTTTGGCCCATAGGTATCTCTTCTTTAGGAGAAGGGAAGTTTGGGAAGTTGTTGGAAGGGAGGGAAAGTCCTCTTCTGAATAAGCCTCTTGCCTGAAAGCCGCTTTCTGTTTTTTTTTTCATTTTGTTCTCCATGGCATTGATTTCATCAGTATAAGACACTAAGTTGGGTGTGTGTATCTGTGCCACAATGTTCTCTCGTGGGGTTAATTTCCCAGCCCTCCCTACATCACTCTCCCTGCCAGACAGGGTCACCATTAGAAATCAGGGGGCCACAACAAAATTTTTGGGGACGATTTTTGGGGGCACCACCCACCCACCCTGGCACCCAAGTCCCACCCCTGATCCCGCCCACTCCACATCAAAGTTAAAAGACCACACAGACGTCAGTGCTAAAAAAGTAACCACCCCACACATTGATGGTCAGGGATCCCTTATAAGTTAAAGATAAACATTGTCTCCAGGGCCGCTCATAAAAGTTTAAAAAAAAAAAGCATTGGTGCCAGAGCCCGAGCCCCTCTTACAAGTTAAAAAAAATTGGGGTCACAAAAAATATTTATTTATTAGGTGTCAGAATTGAACTTCAGGACAGTGTCAGCTCCTTTTGTGACATTGGGTATTTTCGCTGCTTCAGGACTTCAGTGTCAGCTACTTCATGACTACGGGTCTTTCCACCACTCCAGGACTTCAAAAAGTGCAGCACTGCACACATAGCTTTGCCCCTGCCTTTAACTCACGGCTGCCCCTCCCTGAGAGCAGGTTGCACTGGGGCAAGTGATTTGCTTTTCCCAGTAACACTGCACCCTGAGCTCTCACCCAACTCCCAGCTTTGCTCACTGTCTGTCACTGTCCCAGCTTTGCTAACTGTATGGCTGTTTTCATATGTCCACCTTTACTTTTCTATTTCTTCACTTTCATTAACTTCTCACAGATTTCTACAACTTCCCTCCCTTCTCCCCCTCAGGCTGCACACACACACAGGTACCTCCCTTGGCTTGTCTCCTCCACTCTCAGCTCCTTTCCATTCCTCCCTCATGGCTGCTGACAATCCTCCCAGAGAAGCAGCCCTGGGCTTCCTCACTGCCCTTCCTGGGACTCCTGCTGCCTCCTTCTCCTCCTGGCCTTCTCACAGGGAGAAATTGCCCTCCCAGGCCTCACCTGACCTGGGCTGACATGCTAATCCCCTGATCCACTGGTTCCCTGCAGAGCACTGACACACGTCTGCTTACACTGGGGATCAAATAGGATCTGTGCAGCCACTGAGCCAGAATGCTCTGTTATACAGATAACTAGAAT
The DNA here is from genome assembly GCA_024363595.1 of Xenopus borealis. Lineage (NCBI taxonomy): Eukaryota > Metazoa > Chordata > Amphibia > Anura > Pipidae > Xenopus > Xenopus borealis. Next base: position 92,058,706 of record CM044431.1, read on the forward strand.
CTCAACCATAAAGCAGGGCAGGACTGCTGCTTACAATGGGGATCAGTTAGGATCTGTGCCATGTTTTTCTTTGTTGATCTCAACCATAAAACAGGATAGGATTTTGTGACCACTGTGATATAATACAATTTTATTAAGACTATAAAACAATATGTAAGGGTAAATAAGAATAATCACCAACAATCTGTCCATGGCTTTCCAAATTCATAAGTGATTCCATATACAACCACTGCAGACCTCAGTTCATAATCTTCTGCTCTGATTTTACTGCACCTAACACCAGCCTGGTTCCTACCTGCACTATTCTGCTGTTCTGTTGACTTCAGCGCTTGTGGAGCAGTCAATGCTATCTCTTCCATGTGCACATAAAACTGACCTTTCCTAAGTTGCAGGGATGGCTGCCAGCAGATGTTAATTATTTGCTGAGCAACAGATACTGATGCGCAGAACGTTAATTACGTTACTACATTGGTTACAACAATAAACAAACTGTGCTTTGTAGCAAGCACATAAAAAGAAAATTAATTTTGCCAATGCAGAGCTGCTGCATATTAAAACGTCATTCCTCTACAGAACTGCTGCAAAACATACTGTAACTATAATAGAATGGATTCTCAGTTTGTGGAGACTTAGCTTCCCCAAGCCTTCATTATAATCCACTTATGGTGCTGGCTGATAAATTAGATTTAAGAAGGGGTGGATGGCTTTTTGCAAGTAAAATTGATTTAGTTTTTCTCTGTAATAATAATTAATCCTTATTGGAGTAAAAACAATCCTTAGTTTATTTAATGGTTAGATGATGTTTTAGTAGACTTAAAGTATGCTGATCTACATTACACAAAGATCCCCCAAAAAGTTCTGGATAACATGCTCCATACCCAGGGCCTGAGGCAGCATCCCAGATCTAACCCCCTCTCCCACGCCAGGCTTAAAAATCAGCGGATCAAAGGGCATTGCTTGTGCATTGAGCGCAATAGTGGTCTCTGCACTAGCAGAGCTGAATTTCTGTATTAAAACCTGGAAATTCGTCTCTTAAAGGACCAATAACATAAAAAATGTTTTTAAAAAAATGTGTTTGTATACTATGAAAAAAAAACCACCAGCACTTCTTTAACTTTTAAAATCGCAAAGTCTTTATTAAGAAATAACCAAACTTGTGCTCCTCTTCAGAAAAGGCGATCGAGCCGAGGCACTCGATTTCACCTCTCTGCCTTCTTTATAGGAGATAGCCAGGAAGGAGAAATCAAGTGCAACACGATGGATTGTCACCCAGTCGCCTTTTCTGCAAGCGGATTTTCATTTAGTTATTTCTTAATAAAGACTTAAAGATTTTAAAGTCTAATATGTGCTGGTGTTTTTTTTTTTTTAGTACTATGCTAACAATTAAAAAAAAAATATGTTTGATGTTACTAGTCCTTTAAAATTATTGCCACCCATTGTAACTGGTCACTTGCTGCTGCCTGGGGCAAGGTTCTCATCTTGTCTCATGGCAGGAGCAGCCCTCTCCATACCTACATTTTGAATTTGAATTTTGAATCTGTTTATCCTGACACAAGTTGAATAATAAATATATAGTTTATAATCCCTAAAGTACTGGCAAAGGACCAATGAGATCTCAAGCATACTGATTATGGTGTTCTACACAACCCAACAATTTACAAGCTTACCTGTGAACTGCAAGATGATGAAACGGAACAATATCACACCAAGATGAGTGCTACAGTATAAAACAAATGAATCTAAGCTAATACAATACCTATGAAAAGACATTGGAACTCTACAGATGCAACCATGTTACACAGGGACAGCAAAAAAAAACTACTGAAGAGAAATGTATAATTATATCTAGTGAGTCACAGTTATAAACACCAAAGTAGTAAACACAATGACAGGTTTTATTAATTTAAATAGTGTTTACTAACAGGTATGCTGACTATGGATATTGTCACATGGGGGCAGATTCACTAAAGCAGGGATCCCCAACCTTTTTTACTCATGAGCCACATTCAAATGTAAAAAGGGTTGGGGAGCAACACAAGCATTAAAAAGTCTCTTGGGGTGCTAATTAAGTGCTGTTATTGACTATTTGGTAGCCCCTATGTGGACTAGCAGCCTACAGGAGGCTCTGCTTGGCACTATGCTTAGTTTTTATGCAATTAAAACTTTCTTCCAAACCTGAAATTTAAAAATAAGCACCTGCTTTGAGGACACCGAGAGCAACATCCAAGTGGTTGGAGAGCAACATGTTGCTCACAAGCTACTGGTTGGGGATCACTGCACTAAAGTAAGAAATGCACATCGCTAGCGTGAATTCACCAGAAATCTCATCCGCAGGGACATCGCGAATTCACTAAAGGGGTGTACACACACAGAAAAATTCACTAGCGAATGAGACTATTGTTAGCGTTCGTTCGAACCCTTTCGCCAGATGACTTTTCTGTACTCCACACATTCACATTCAAAGATGTGAATTTTACTAAACGTTACCACTTTCGCCAGAGTTTACTTTGCCACCTCAGATCAGTCAAACTGGTAAAACAAAGCTACATCTTCCTCACTTTTATGTCAGTAACATCATATCCTGTATACCGGAAATGCATTAAAGTTGTAAAAAAACTATGTTTACTTCTCTTTTTTTAAAGTGGGCTTGCATTCAAAAGTTCCAACTATTAAAGATTTATGTGTGAACAATTTTTTAATATTATATGCCTTTAGCCAGAAATTAATGCTACCAAAAATTTGCTATGAAATGCTCGTCCAGCCGAAATACCAGTAGCCAGTGTTAGGCTGCTGAGATGGACCCTTGCCTTTTTGCATTTTAGTGAATTAGAGTAGTGGTAACAAATTTGTGCCTGGCGAAGTGGCACATAATGTGGCTAAGTAGCCCACTGCCTCCAAAACCACAGCTTGGTTATCCAGTTTCGGGTTTATTCACCAGTGAGCAAAGACCATTTGACCAAGAAATACAGCTTGAGATCAGGTAGGGCTAAGCCCCACTGTAACTGGAGCACATAGCGTCTTAATCGCTATGTGGATGGTCCCCCGCCCACAGGAAGTTTCTGAGCAGTCTATCCACATGCTTGAACCAACTTGCTCAATGGGTTATGGGGGAGTTTTGAAAGGGATAAAGGAATTTTGGCAGACTGATCATTTTAAAGATGCTCACCCTGCCAGGCAATGAGAGTGGCAGTTCCTGCCAGGTATATAGTTTGGCAGCAAAGGCTCTTACTATAGTTGAGAGTTGTGTATTGCTGCAGGTCGCTATGTATCTCAATCCCGAGGTATTTAAAGGTGGTAACTACTTGCAAATGTCCAACTCTTATGGGGCAATTCTGTGGGAGTGGGTCTTTGAGAAATATAATGGATTTGTTTTCATTGACCCTAAGTCCTGAGAACTCTAAAAAGTGGACACAGTTTGTAGATGGGCTGCCAGAGCTCGATTGGGATTTGCCAGGTAAATTAGCATGTCATCAATAGTGATGGGCGAATTTATTCGCCTAGGTCGAATTCGCGGCAAATTCCCGCTATTCGCCACTGGCGAATAAATTCGCGAATCACCAGCAAAATTTTGCTTGGTGAAATTTCGCTGAAAAACGAGTCGCGCGTCAGTCGCGCGTCAGTCGCGACTCGTTTCGCGAATTTTTCGCCGATTCGAAGCGAATCGCGGGAGATTCGCCCATCACTAGTCATCAACATAAAATTACAACTTTGATGTCACTGCCCCCAGTTTTAGTCCCTCTACTTGCTGGTTTGCCCTAATTTTTATTGCTAACGGCTCTAATGTGAGAGCAAATAGTGGTGGGAGGGGGCAGCCCTGACACTTCCCTTGTTCCAAATGCACAACACCAGAAAGTACCCCGTTTACTAGAACTCTCGCCTGTGGATGTGCATATAATGCCCAAACCCAAGCTCTGAACCTTGGACCTAGCGAGCTAGTACCATAGGTACACCCAATTTGTCAAAGGCCTTAGCGGTGTCAAGTGACACAGCAATTCTCTGTTCTCTGTTGTCATGTTTAAGAGACAGGTTGGTATACAGTTGTCTCAGATTGATATTAGTTGATTTATTGGGCATAAAACCATTCTGCTCTGGATGTACTAGCTCTTCTATGACACCCTTGATCCAATTGGAGAGAATTTTAGCAAATATTTTAAGGTCACAGTTTAGTAATGAGATGGGCCTATATGACTCAACCAGGTTTAGGGATTAACGTAATATATACCTGGTAGCATGAGTCCGGAAGTGTTGTGTTTGGGATAATATTGTTAAACAAGCTACTTAATTTTGGGATAAGTAGGTTACTATATGTATTTGTACCATTCATTTTGAATACAATCTGGGCCTGGAGTTCTATTTGGTGGAAGGTCCAATATTGCCTTATCTCCTCCTGGGAAATATCAACATCTAGTTGAGCCCCTTGTTCAGTGGATAATTGGGGGAATTCAATTGAATTAAGGTACTCTGCTAGCTCAGATGCAATTGCGCTCAGGGGAGCTGCATAGGTGGATTGGTAATATTGGCCAAATATATTGGCAAGTTCTTGATGATCTGTAATTAGTTCACCAGTGTTATTGTACACCCCTTTTATTACCGTACTTGATATGGCCCCTCTGGCCAGCATTGCTAATAGTTTTCCCATTTTTATCCCCTTTGTCGAACCAGGCAGCATTTTTATATAGCTCTTTTGAGAGTATTTGTCCACGTGCAGTAAATTTAGCTGTCTTTGGGCTATGGCCATTTGAGTAGCCTTTTCTGCTGTGGAAGTCTCAGCCAAGGCCCTCTCTGCTTCAACTAGCCTGGAGCATGCTTGTGTCACCTCCAAATCTACATGCTGCCTTGTTAATTTGATAAGTGCAATTATAGGTTCTCCTGATATAAGCTTTGGCTGCATCCCATACCACCAAGTCTGATGCCGTGCCCTCATTAGCCACCCAATATTGTGCTAGTGCAGAGGGTATTTCATCGACAGTTTTGTATCCATTTTGGGGATAGTTGTCACTGTGTACCATACTGATTAGGCTTATTACCAATTCAGAGGCTCATCGGGGCATCATCAGAGCATATTCTGGGCAGTATCTGCACCTCCTTGAGTGTCCCTCAGTTGTGACTAGGTATAAGTCTATGTGTGAGAGAGCAGGTGTAGCTGATGAATAACATGTAAATTGCCTGGTCTGTGGGTTTTTCCACTACCATGCGTCTGTTAATCCTAGTGTTGCAGCCCACTGAGCAAAGGAGAGTCATGGGGGTTAGGTTTAAGCCTGTCTGTGGCAGGGTTTAGGACCATATTGAAGTCACATGCCCATATAGTAGGCAATTGACCAAACACTGCCACCTTTAACACAATCTCATTTAAAAACTGTGTATCTGCTGGGGGCGGGAGGTAAACATTAACCATGAGATAAGACATACCCCTGATCTGAGCTTGAAGTATTAAGCTGGCCATAGATGCAAAGATCAATCGTTCAAATCATCTTATGATCGGATATCACCATCTTCCGACCTGCCACTGACCTTCAGATTAAATAAAGTAGTAAAAGCACCGATCATGTTCTGCCCCTGACAGGGATTGTACAAAAATTGTGTCCGAAAAAAACCTAGTGACAGTCTCCCACTGAAAATCGTATGATCGGCAATAGACGCAGGGATATTATCGGCAGCCAACAGAAATTTTCTTACCTGTCCAATCGACCAAACGACTGATCAGCATGGCACGACAAATGTTGGGACTCTCCGCACGTTCTGAAAATCGTATAAATCCAGGATTCGTACAATCGGATCGTTGCGTCTATGGCCAGCTTTAGGTATCTGCCAAACCTATCAGAGGTCAGGCCTTCCAGATGGAAGTTAAGGGATTTCCTGATGAGGATGGCTACCCCTCTAGAGTGGGTAGAGTATTCTGAGGAGTAGGCTGCGGATACCCAGTGGCGCTTACTTTGCCCTATTAGGTTAATTTCCTGGAGGAGCATGAGGTCGGCGCCAGACTTTTTAAACTTGTGTAATATCACAGACTACTTAACCTTATGATTCAGCCCTCTGACATTCCATGCAATAATCTTAAAATTAAAAAGTCAGCCATTTGAAAACAATACAGTTTTTTTGGGCAACCCCAAGGCTCCAACCCATCCGCTTTTGGATGTTTTATGCACATAGGCTATGTTTTGCAGTTGTCTAGCCCAGGGGTGCTCCCAATGCCCAGGCCTGCAATTACATCATACTTATTCAAGATGGCCCTTGAGACAAAGTTTAGGAAGGAAGAAAGAGTAAGGATTAAACAAAGAAGATACATTACCCAACAAAGTAGGCCCCCATCCCGGTATCCTCCCCCAACCTGAAGACACATTAATCCCTGAATGTATGAACCAACTAGAGTGAGGTCTGGTTTGGGTCCCAACAATTAGTAAGTCAGAGTTCCAAACAAATTATAGAAAAGGTAGCACCATCTTAATGTGTGCATTATTGTACACCAGTGGATCTGTGTTATTTTACATTCCCCATGAAGAGGCCAGTGATATCCAGCCTTTGTGACTTGGTCATAAACACACAGAGTTAGGGTGGAAGCGGGTGCCCTTGAAGGCTCAGGCGGTAGGGGAGGAGGTGACGGAGCATGCTGCGGGGCACATGCAGCGTCAGCACCATCTTGGGGAGCCACGCATATTGTTTGAGTCTCAGTTATGCACGTATTCTTACCCATCCTCTGTACACGCAGAGCTCAGTGGGTAGTTAGTGTTTGTAGGCACTCGGAATCTGTGCAGATGGTGCTTGCAAATGGGCTGGCAGGATAACAGAGGATCGGAGCTCTCTGATGGTGCCTGCAGCTAGTTCACCATCAGTCCACACCCCCATGGAGTGGATTTCAGTGCAAAAATGCATACCCATGTTTTCCAACTGAATTTACTTTGTGTGTCTGCATCCAGACCAGGGCAGTGCTTTGTGAGTGGAGGTCTGCAGATTGACTGGTTCTTGGACTTCTCCTGTGGCACTACCATAAATCTTACTTTTTGTACCTAGTTAATAAAAGTTTACCTTTTGTTAAACTTTATAAAAAGAAAGGTTTTGTTTTATTAAATGTCACATGTGGCTTTGTCTCTTTTACTTTGCAGCCTTTCAGTCAAATACCTTAATGTTTATACCTTAATGTTTATAATTTATGTACATTAGAAGAACTAGCCCTACTAAGAGTACACATGCCAGACTTACTATGCCTACCATCTTAATGGATTAAAGTGGACCCGTCACCCAGACACAAAAATCTGTATAATAAAAGTCCTTTTCAAATTAAACATGAAATCCAATTTCAAATTTTTATTAAAGCATTCATAGCTGTTTTAAGCTCATTTAAAAATCTCAGCTGTCAATCAAATATTGTCTGCCACTCCTCTATGCCTTAGGCATAGAGGTGGGGCAGATAGTTACTTTCACTTTCTATTCAGCACTTCCTAGATGCCACTGCTACCCACACATTCCCCCAGTTCTCTTAACCATTTAATTGTGTAGATAGGATATGGGGATAGACATCGGGTCCCCCATTCTAGTGCTCAAACAAGATTCTGAGATGATGCAAGGCTTGACTTAATAAGAGTCCACAAAATGGCTCCTGCCTGCTTGCTATAATTATGAATTCCAAGACTGAAGAAAACAAGATTAAAATAATTTATATAGTATAATTAATGCTCATTTTGCTTGACTAATGTGATAAAATATGATTTTGACTATTTGTTTTGGGTGACGGGTCCACTTTAATGTAAAAAAAAAAGAAAGTATTTTTTAGTGCAATAACAGACGGGGTGCTCTCTCCCGTGGACAACAAAGCCCCTAACAATACTGGCCTCTCCGCATTCAACTGAATTGGTGCACGTAAAATATTTTAAAATCAATGAAAAAATTGTCAAAAAATGCTGAAGACACTTTTGCGCCATTACCTGGGATCAATACGTGTAAAGTATTCTAAATGCAGCATTTCAAATGAATGCAGGAGAACAGGGTTTTTTTGGGGTGTTCTGTCTGTATTTTATATGAAAGGTGCTTCAATTCTATAGTACTGTAGTAATCTATTAATGACACCTGACCACTGGTTATCTTACTGTGTTAGGGGCATGTCACACCAGGAAGTTTCTCTGCCAAAATATCTGTGCAGGGGAAGAAAGCACAGATCCACTTACTATTGCCATGAGAAAAGTGTGCATGACATGGCCTCTTAGTACACATAAAGGGCAGATTTTGGTGAGAAAGTATGCATTTTTGGTGTTACCAGTGCTGGAATTTGGGAGGGATGCACAGGGATGCCATCCATTCACTTATTTATTTTTGTGAAATAGCATCCTTTCAGAGGGGATGCAAGAGTTTTGCATCCCAGAACTGTCTTTTGCACCTCTCCCCTTTTGCATACAAATAAAATACAGAGGTAAAATAAAATATAATTTAATAATAGAAGATTAAAGGAGAGAAAAGATTTCTGGGAGAGAAATAGAGAAGATATATATGTGATATATATATTCACTTCAATTCAAACACTGGCGGGCAGATTTACTAATGGTCAAATTTCGAATTAAAAAAAAATTCGAAATTCGACCATGGGAATAGTGGGGAAGTAAAATCCGTTAATTTTACCGAAATTCGATCGATCGAATGTTTTTTGTTTGATCTCAGCTAATGATTCCCAATTCAGTAGCTTGATCCTGGCAAAGTAGGTGGTCGAATAAAAATTTAAAGGGGAAGTTATTCAACCATTGAATATTCAAATAAAATTTTATTTGAATATTCGAATCATTCAAATTCGAATATTAGATGGTCGAATTTGCCTAATTTGCATATTTGAAGATTCAAATTTGAATTTATATTAAATTTGATCGAACTTAGAATTATTCACGTGAATTTTGTAAATCTGCCCCTGGGTGTTACTGTTCCTTTAACTCCCAGCATGTTGACACTGATGTAAACCAGAATTTGGCTTGGTGAGATCTACAGTATGTTTAAAATATTTTCATTCCATTACTTGTCAACATACTATTGCAAATCCTATTCACCAATTTTAAAGATGATGTTATTCCAATATTAAGCAAGGGGATTGTATTCTCATCCTGTTAATTATAGGCCCATTACGATTTTGGGTGGCAAGTTTTTAAGGTGTCACCTTCAACATTAAAGAGATCAACTACTTATCACATCACAGTGAGAAAAGCACAATGCTGAACACAATCACCGTATTTTAGCCACAATGTAAAGGTTTTTACAGCAGTGGTTGTGTCCAAACATATATAGGATATAGGACATTCCCATATCATGTGCCAGTAGGACCCATCTCTGCTTCCGCACCTCTTACATAGAGCTGAGGGAATTTGTCCCATTCAGTGTAGTCTATTCAGGGTTAAATAGGTTCTCTGATGAAATTTATATTGGATCAGTCTTTCTCTTGAACTGATAAGGAACTGGTATAGCTTATCAGTGGCTTCTTCCCATTGTTATGCAGTCAGGCCAGTTATGTCCTGCTGCTACCCACTAATTGCTGCTTGAAATGGGGCTGGGATGGTAGTCTGAATCTATGCATATAGGACTGAGACCATTTTAGATGTATCTTTCTTCCCGAGTTGTGCCAGAATTGGCAGTTCCATTAGAGTCAAATCACCAGGTCTGAAACTGTGCCGTAACAATGTGCCTCAATTGTAGGTACCTATACATGGGTAGTTGTGGTACATTTATATTGTCTCTGAGGACTGTCATATCTACAAATGTTGGTGCAAAGCGTGAAGTGTCTAACGCTAGCGCTAATTCACCAGAGTGATTCACTAACAATGTCTCTGGTGAAAATTTGCTAGTGAAGGAGATCGACTTGCTCAACTTCGCACCCTTATGCCAGGCGAAGTTGCGCACTGACGAAGGGACGTAACTACGCTAATTCACTAAGATGAACATTTTTGTGAACGTTACCTCTTACGCTAGACGTTACTTCACCAGGTCAGACCTGGCAAAGTTCAATACAATAGATAGGAGTTTGAAAATCCCCAAAAAAACCCTGGTGTCTTTTACCTTTTGTTGGGTGATAGTCTGAAAAAGAGCGAAATTCTTTTTAGGGTTACCCCCCTACATTTCCTAACATTTGGCATCTCAACTATACAGTGGGCACATGTTAGGGCATTAGGACAACTTTATTTTATTTATTAAAGGTTTCCTGGGTTTGTGTAATGTAATGTAGTGGCTGAACATACACCTCTATTATACGCTTAAGTTTGCGCAGTATGCAAATTAGGCATCGCTAGCATAAATGCACTTTGCCTGGCAAACTAACAGTAGCGCTACTTCGGTACCGTTCGCCACCCTGATTACAAATTTGCATCTTAGTGAATTTGTGTAGCGCTGGCGAAAATTCGCCTGGTAAAGTTCGGTGAATGTCGGCGAAGGCAACGCTAGCACATTTTCGCGCTTTAGTGAATTTGCCCCTTTGAGTTTACTACAATATCTCCCAGGTACTTCACCATTTCCTCTCCCCAGTATCTCATAGCTTTGGAGTCCTGAAAGTGTTGCATAATGTTGGTGTAAGTATGGGGGAACTTAGTCTAATTATTTTCAGGGTGACTTGCCATGCTAGATATGAAGCCCCCAAACAAGGCAAGAGATTCTGGTAATCTGTGGGTTTCCTATATATACAATTTCTTAAGGCCTCTATCGAGCCTACTTACCTTGTCTGAAGTGGTACATTGGGATTATCTAGGTCTTGGTTAAGCCACCAGTTGATGTAATTTAATTGAGCCACCAGGTAATAGTGGTATATATTTGGCAGACCTAAACCTCATTAATCTTGAGGGGCTGAGACAAAGGAGATTCTGGGATTTTTATTATTCCATAGAAACGGCCTTATAAGTGCCTGTATCGAATCTGCTTAGCAATCAGTGTTGGGGAATTATGAAATGCATACAAATATTTTGGGAGGATCACCATCTTTATGATGTTGATCCTTCCCCAAAGAGTAAGTGGAAGTGTCCCCCAGGTGTTTAGAGCATTAGATTGGTATTGGGTAATGGGCATAATATTCATAGTAATATATTGATCTGGATCCAAATTAATGTTTATCCCAAAATATTTAAATCTTTCCACCCATTTCAGGTGGGGGTCTGCCACCTGGTTCTGTTTTCCATCTAGTGAGAATATGATAGATTTGGACTAATTAATTCTTAGGCCTGCATATGTCATAAATGAGGAGAAAATATTTAATATCTCTGCAAGTGATGGACCTCGGTCCACTAGATAAAGTAGGATATCGTCGGCTTATAGAGAAATTCTCTCCTCCATGGTTCCATGCCAGGCCAGTCTTTCCTCATAGCAAAGAGTGAATAGTGAATCAATGCTGCTGACTGGCATTGCTTACTAAAGCCAAGTTTATCTGATACAAAGACTCCAAGGTCCTTTTCCAGAATAGATTTGCACAATGCTGTCCCATAAAGGGTATAAGTAGACTGGATATTTTTACATCTCAGGTGCATGACTTTTTATCAACATTGAACCTCATTTGCCACTTAGTTGCACAGATTGCCAGTTTTTCAAGATCCTGTTGCAAGGATGCCACATCCTGGATGGAATTAATTGGGCTGTATAGTTTGGTGTCATCTGCAAACACTGATACATTACTTATAATACCCTCCCCTAAGTTCAAGTTCAATAAAAGTTAACCCAATACTGAGAAGTGAAGTAGCCCACTAAGAACCTTACTCCAAGCAGAGAATGTATCATTAACAACCACCCTCCGTAACCTATCCTCTAGCCCAGGGTTGTCCAACTGGTCGCCCTGGACAGGGCCTCCATCAGGGGGGGACAAGTGTCCCAGGCCCGGGGCTGAAGGGGGGCCCGGCAGTGCTGCATTTTTCAAAGAGCCGGGCCCCCCTTACCAGCGCGAGTCTGTGCTTCTTCGTCTTCTGATGCGGAATGCGGAAGTGCCGAACAGACGCGATATCCTGAAGCGGCGAAAAGACACGAAGGAGCCGACACTGAAGTCCTGAAGTGACGGAAAGACCCGAAGTCAGGAAGGAGCCGACACTGAAGTCCTGAAGCGGCGAAAATACCCGATGTCACGAAAGGAGCTGATGCTGAAGTCCTGAAGCCACAAGTTCAATTCTACTGACACCAATGTGGGTTTTTTTTAATTCCCTGGCCTCAAATGTTTTATTTTACTACTCTATAGGCCCCTGCCACCAATTTTTAAAAAAAATATTTTATGGGGCTCCAATTATTTTTTTTTAACTTGTAAGGGGGGCCCTGCCACCAATGTTTTTTAAAAAAAATATTTTTTGGGGCCCCAATTTTTTTTAACTTGTAAGGTGGACCCTGTCGCCAATGTTTTATTAAAAAAGATATTTTTTGGTGCCCCAATTTTTTTAACTTGTATGAGGGGCCCTGGCACCAATGCTTTTTAAGAAAAAATTTTTTTTTTTAACTTATAATGGAGCCTTGGGGGTTTATTTTTTTTAGCGCTGATGCTTGTGTGGTCTTTTTAACTTTGATGTGGATTCGGCGGGGATTGGGGCGGGGCTTGGGTGCCTCGGTGGGGGGAGCCTAGGGGGCCCCGACAATTTTGTTGTGCGGGGCCCCATGATTTCTAATGGCGGCCCTGGCCCTGGACCCCCCTTTTGTGTGGCCCTCCACATTAAAGTCTGCATGCAGTGTCTGCTTACCATGTGTAAACTATAATAGGTATCACTACAGAGATTAACTGGCCCCTGCATTGCTTAAACCTCAAACCAAACTCAGACTGTAATCCCCTGTATTGGTCACACATGTAACCCCCCACATTGTTCTCACCTCTGTTGTTCAAGTCCTGTACTGTTCACACCTGAGACCCACTGCCCATATAGTTCACTGGTGCACACCTTATTCAAAATGCTAATAGGGCACCAGCACTGTGTCACTGTATGTAGTACATATTAGAGTGGTCTTGATTTTTCCCTGTCTCCTGCTCTATTCTGCCTTCTCTATACTCCCTAGGTGTGCCATACTCTGCCAGTGTGTGCCACTATCTGCCTTCCCTATGCTCCCTGTGTGCCCTGCTCTGCCTGGGGAACATAAGCCTGTTATTATTTCTGGGGGTTTGCTAGCATCTAAAAATTATTGTTAGGGGCCCCTAAGGTGTTTATTCATGTGCAGGGGAGGGGGCTGTATTATCCACAAGGGAAGAGACTTTCTAATTAAAGTAAATTGCCCTTTAAAGGGATAGTTTGCTTTTTTTTTATTTGTTTTTATTATTAGAAGTCCAGCTCATATAAACAAATGAGTTCACTTCTGCAGTTGCACAATCTTGTTATTGAAAGTTATACACAAGTTTGTAAACAATAAATTATTGATTTATGTGAAAGTCCTATGTATTCATTTTTCAACGTACGTATTATAAAGACATATGTAAAAAAATGTACATTAGGTGAAATATAGGATGTTTTTTTTTAAATTGGGTAGCAGTATTTGCATTTCCCAAATACCCCTACACCTAAGTAAAGTAAGTGCTGGACATTCTTTTTCTTTAATTTAAAAACATTTATAACAAAATAAAGTAGAGAAATTGTAATTAAATTTAAACATGCCTATTATTTGCCCTAAGTATGGGGGTGCAGGACATCCATAATCACTCATATGCTAGCTGACTTTGGGAGGCAGCTACTGTCTTCATATTGAAATAGTTATGGCTGAGATTAGTAGATTGGTGCCTCTCTAGATCATACCATGGAGTATAACAAAAGGTGAATACTGTGTTGTCTGATATCCGAAAGGAGGCTTAGAATATATGTGGTACATGTATCAAAAAATCTGTCAGTTTGTGCGGTTTTATTTAAGGAGGCTTCCAACTACTCCATGCGTAACAAAAAAATTTAGTTTATTTTTAAATAGATTCATATTAGATTAGATTGCTTTATTTGTCAATACAGACCATATAAACAGCTATACAGCATATCGAAATTACATTTCACTCAGCCCCTCACTCCACTTGGTGCATTTACATAAAGGAAGAGCATTTGAGGATACATGTAAGGTGACAGGTGCAGGGAACAGTAAGTTTTTCAATATTATGTTAAGGGCTCTGATTGCATGTGGGAAGAAGCTTTTGCAGTGTCTAGTAGTCCTTTTTGAATGAACCTTCTTCCAGATGGTAGGAGAGAGAACAGAGAATGAGATGGATGGGATATGTCCTTTGCTACGATATTTGCCCGCCGTACAAGGTGTTTCCAGTAGAGTTGGGAGATGGGCGAGAGAGGTTCTCCTATGATCCTTTCACAATTTGCTGCAGAGATTTTTATTCTGCGATAGTGCAGTTTCTAAACTATAGTGTGATGTAGCTGCAGAGAACACTCTCGATGGTGCCTCGATAGAATGTTGTGAGAATCAATGGAGGAAGGCTGGTTTTCTTAAGCTTCCGTAGAAAAGTGGAGGCGTTGTTGAGCTTTCTTTGTGATAGAGTTAGTGTTAAGGGTCCAGGAGAGGTCTGCCATATGTACTCCTAGGAACTTAACACTGTTGGCTATCTCAACTGGGGAGCCATCGATGAACAGTGGAAGGTGAGTTGCAGAGTTTTTCCTAAAGTCAACAACCATTTCATTAGTCTTTTCGACATTTAGAATTAGGTAGTTGTTCTGGCACCAGTTTGCCAAATGTATGACGTCTTCTCTCTATGGAGACTCATAATTTTTCCTAACAAGACCTATTACTGTTGTATCATCTGCAAACTTGATGATGTGATTTGCACTGTATTGGGCAGTGCAATCATGTGTCAGCACGGTAAATAGAAGAGGACTAAGCACACATCCTTGGGGTGAGCCTATGCTCAGTTTTAGAACCCCAGAAGTGTGATCCACTATTGAGACATATTGGGGTCTATCAGTCAGAAAGTCTAGGATCCAATCTCAGACTGGGGTGTTTAGCCCTAGTAGTTCCAGCTACTTTACCAGTTTTTGCAGTATAAAAGTGTTGAATGCTGAGCTGAAATCCATAAATACCATTCTGACGTATCTGTCCTTTTTGTCAAGGTGTGAGAGGGTGAGGTGAAGGGCAGTTGAAATTGCATCATCTGTGGAGTGATTTGGGTGGTAGGCAAACTGCAGCGGGTCTAGGTTCTGTGGGATTTTTGTTCTCATACTTATCATAAGTACAAGTTTCACAAAGCACTTTGAGATGATAGGCATGAGTGCTATAGGCTGATAGTCATTGAGGCAAGATACAGTCGACTTTTTTGGCACAGGGATGATTTTGGTGGTTTTTAGGCATGTAGGAACAACAGCTGAGCTCAGGGATGAATTGAAGCTATCTGTGGTGGGGTAGGGGACAGCCATTTCTGCAAAATGGCTTTTCTGTTTTTAGCAGCTAATCTTTCTACTATGTTGGGTTTGAATGTTTTAGTTAATGAGTGCCAATAGTTATATACTTCTAGTCAAAATGCGTTAATAATTGGGCAAGACCATAGACCACGTAGCAATGAAGCTTCTTAAACATGTTGATTTGGGTAGTATACCCATTTTAAATCTCTTTAGGGGTCAGATATGATTGATGTAACAGTTGTAACGTCATGACCTGGTATTGACTAGATGGTATTATTCCCATAGTGTGGGAATGAAGTTTACTGATGTCAGATGCAGTGATTGTTGATATATCATCTGGCCATTTTCCAAAGGGAGTATTGCATGTCGATGGGTCTGGGGTTATCCATATAAGTTTGTGTATGTGAAAAGTAGAATGAAAGGCATTGACTCCTTTCCATATTTGGTTTAGAGCAGTGATCCCCAACCAGTATCTCGCGAGCAACATGTTGCTCTCCAACCCCTTGGATGTTGCTCCCAGTGGCCGCAAAGCAGGTGCTGATTTTTGAATTACTGGCTTAGAGGCAAGTTTTGGTTGCATAAAAACCAAGTGTACTGCCAAACATTCTCTCCTGTAGGCTGCCAGTTCATATAGGGGTTACCAAAAAGCCAATCAGAGCTCTTATTTGACATCCACATGGACTTTTTCATGCTTGTGTTGCTCTCCAACTGTGGCTCATGAGCAAAAAAGGTTGGGGACCCCTGGTTTAGAGGATTAGAAAGATCCTGTTCCGTCATCCTGTGTAGGACATCTCTTGCATAGTGATAAAAATGTTGATCACAGTTATATTTTTGGTAAGTATATAGCTGATACAGTAAATGCCTTCTGTACACCAGTTGTTAAAACATTTGTTGGTAAATCGCTTGAGAATTCTTTGTTTCTTGTCCAAGGTAAGTTTAATGAAAGGGATGGTGTGGCTTTCCATCTGTGGTGAACGTTCCCCCAAGCTATGTATGTGTTTATGAATAGGAGATTGACTTTTTGTGTTTTTGTAAGTTCTTTTTGTGGAAGATGAATCAAGGGGTTTAAATATGTGGTTCCCAAAATTTCGCATTCTAAGTCTCTGTTGCTATAGGTGTTAATGTTATAAATCCAATCTCCAATGTGATGTAGCAAAAAGGATTCATTATAGTCTCACATACAGTTGTGCTCATAAGTTTACATACCCTGACAGAATATACGATTTCTTAACCATTTTTCAGAGAATATGAATGATAAAACAAAAACTTTTCTTTCACTCATGGTTAGAGGTTGACTAAATCCATGTATTATCAAACAACTGTGTTTACTCTTTTTAAATCATAATCACTACATAAACTACCCAAATGACCCTGATGAAAAATTTACATACCCCAGTTCGTAATACCATGTATTGCCCCTTTAACATCAATGGCAGCTTGAAGTCTTTTATGGTAGTTGTGGCTCTTTATCTTCTCAGATGGTAAAGCTGCCCATTCTTCATGGCAACAAGCCTCCAGTTCCCATAAATTCTTGGGCTGTCTTGCATGAACTGCACGTTTGAGGTCTCCCCAGAGTAGCTTCATGAAATTGAGGTCAGGAGACCTTCACTTTAATTTGCTGTAGCCAATGACTGGTCAACTTGGCCTTGTGTTTTGGATCATTGTCATGTTGTAATGTCCAAGTATGTCCCATGCACAGCTGTCATGCTGATGAGTGCAAAATTTCCTCCAGTATTCTTTGATAATTTACAGCATTCATTTTGCCATCAATTCTGACCAAATTTCCTGTGCCTTTGTAGCTCACACATCACCAAAACATCATCAATCCACCACCTTGTTTCACAGTAGGAATGGTGTACCTTTCATCATAGGCCTTGTTGACTCCGCCAAATGTAGTGTTTATGGCCAAAAAGTTCAATTTTGTAAGGGACACAAAGAAGATAATAGCTATCTAAGGGATGAAGTTCTCACGCTACAAAACCATTGTGAGGATTTGGAGAATCGCTCTCGAAGGCAAAACCTGAGATTTAGGGGAATCCCTGAAACTATTGGGTCGGCAGATTTACCCCATTTCCTACAAGACTTTTTCAAGTCCCTATGTCCTGATCTCCCGCCAGAATTATGGCGGCTGGATAGAGCGCACAGGTCGCTGGCGGCGAGGCCTCCTGACACTAGACCCCCGAGGGATGTGATAGTCAAGTTTCACTTTTACGAGAGCAAGGAAGCACTTTTGACAAAGACTCGTTCAACCATCGCAACAGACTTTCACAATATCAAGATCCAGATCTATGCTGACCTATCGCCAATGACATTGGCTAAAAGACGGGAGCTACGCCCCGTAACCCAAGCTCTGAGGGCCCAGAAGATCCCTTACAGATGGGGCTTCCCATTTAAATTGGTTGTTACGCATAAAGGAAATACCCATACATTGCACAACCCTCGTAATTATCTGAATTATCTGGGGATCCAATCAAAGGAATTAGAACCAGGCAACCGAGAACACCCTCCTCTGAGCCCACAGTGGTCAAAGGCTTCAGCTCACCTCGGGCACCTAAACTTGCTTTTTTTTCTTGACCTGTACAGAAAGTTTTGACCCCTATTCTACTTACAAAGCCTACGTTTTCCTTTTGCCTTATGGGCCTGTTTTTCTATTTCTGTTTTTGAGTGGTGGCTACAATTGCCTGTTGCATTAGTCATGACTATGTTTATGCTTATTATACTTATGATGTTCACACTGCTTACATATGTGCCAGCTATACTGCCTAATGTTTATGTAAAGGTTTACCCTCTGGGTCAAGATAGAGCTTTCCTACTGACAAGGGGCTACAACTTATTAGAGGCTACTGATTTACCTTACAAAGTGTTTAAATATGCAATAGAGATTTATAATATCAATGGCTAAGATCATTTCTATAAATGCTAAAGGTTTAAACAGCATAAAGATACGCTATCTAGCAATTAAGGAGCTAAAAGACCTGAAAGCAGATATAGCATTTATACAAGAGACGCATTTTCAAAAAACAGGTCCTCAACGGCTGTTTTCAAAACATTACCCCACAACTTATTATGCTTCTAGTGCAACAAAAAAAGCCGGCGTAGCCATATTGATACACAAGGACTGCCCATTGGCGGTGGAGATGTCTCTATCTGACCCAGAGGGATACTATATCATCTTGAAAGGTAAATATGCAGATTTACCTATACAGCTGATTGATGTCTATGTGCCCAATACGAATAAGCTACGATTCTTGAGAAGGATTCTAGGGGCACAATTATGACCCATTGATGTATACGGTATTTGGGGGAGACTTTAATTTAGTATACTCGCAACACCTAGATAGGTCGCGACCTTCCCTTGACCATACTGTTCAAACCCACTCTGTAGAATTTAGGAAATTCCTACGTCAAAACTCTTACAAATTATATAAACACATTCTGGTACCATATCTAGTCCCTTTGTTTAATGGCTACCTGCAGGGAATGCCAATACCCACTACTGATCTTACCTCATATCTTACTTTAATCCCCAAAGAAGGAAAGACGCTCAGTCTTGCTCTAATTATCGACCTTTTGCTTTACTTAGGCCCCAATCCTCCCTAGAATTATACATACTGACCAAGTGGGCTTCATACAAGGCCGGCAGGCGGGAGATAATATTAGAAGGACAGTTGACCTTATCGAAATAGCCAATAAATATGAGGATCAAATGCTGGTCTTAAGTTTAGATGCTGAGAAGGCATTTGATCGATTGAGATGGCCCTATCTTTTCTCCTTGCTGCAGCATCTTAATTTATCTGGCCCCTTTCTGACGGCTCTTACAAACCTATATAGCTTCCCAACGACCTATCTGAAATTTCCTGGCCAAACTAACAAACCAATATTGATCAAAAATGGGACCCGACAGGGTTGCCCTTTGTCACCCCTGCTCTATGCAATCAGTATTGAACCGTTGGCCAGCTATATTAGAAACAGTCCGGATATTTTAGGAATTACTGTCAAAAACTGTAATTATAAAATTGCAATATTCGCTGATGATGTACTACTAACTTTGACTCGGCCCGTTATCTCCCTTCCAACCTTATACATAATACTAGAGAAATATGGGGCACTCTCGGGTCATAATTAAATTTGAGCAAGACTGAGGCTTTGCCCTTAAATATCCCACCAGTTAGCTTAAATACTCTGAAGGCAGATTTTCATTTCAACTGGAAGACATCCTCCATAACGTACTTAGGGACAAAGATAACTCCCCATTATAAAGATTTATATAAACATAACTATGCTCCTTTGATACTACAGACAAAGAAACTGTTGACAAAATGGGCTGGACATTCCCTATCCTGGTTTTGTAAAATTGCTTCTATAAAAATGAGTATCTTACCCAAATTCTTGTATCTATTTGAGACCCTACCAGTAGCAGTTCCCTACAGAACGCTCAAAGAAATTCAGACTATTTGCCACCAATATATCTGGAATAACCGTAGACATCGGATATCACAATCTGTAATGACTTCGCCAACTGATAGGGGAGGCCTGGGAGTTCCGTCTTTTGCCAAGTACTATGAGGCGTCACAACTAAGGCAACTCTTGGCATGGTCACATTGGGTACCCTATACCACCTGGGGGCAAATCGAAAACCAGTGGCATGAAAAAGGACACTTAAACGCATTTATATGGAACCCAACTAAGCCTACCCCACCTATGCAGGACTTCCTTTCCTCTACAAAGCTAACTCTGCGGATATGGGAAAGGCTCTCACACTACGGCACAATACCTGGAAATATGGTCTCCATGGGAACTGCGGAATGTAAACTAGTTGTAATGTCAATAGTTACCTAATGACAACCAAACCAGGAGAGAGAGTCATGTCCTATATATCCAGCTCTGTTATGTACATAACTCTTACTGGTTTACTTCTCTAATTTAATCCATCTACCTCTTATGTTAGAATTTTTTTCTGTACTCCATGTATAAACAATGGCTGATGCGCATTTGTATATACCTCATATGTCTTTTCATATGCTTCCAATGTATTGCCAAACCCACTCATTTTCCTCTTTCTTCCTTTTTGTTTTTGTTTTTTTTTCTCTTTTGTTTTCTGATGAAAAAATTTCAATAAAACTATAAGTTACAAAAAAAGAGAAAGCAGGATTGAGAGAGAGAGAGAGAGAGAGAGAGTGCAAGTGGAGGTTGTGGATTTCAGTTTACTGTTTTCTCTCTTCTTCTTGCCTGCTCACCACCCAATAGCCCTTGTTAGGGCTACCTGTCTTTTTCTGTGCTTTTGTGTGTATTCTTTGTGGGTACACACTTCTGCTGAGGGGATTTAGTTGAGGGTTTTATTTTTTTCTCCTTTCCTTCCCCATAATATCCAACAACCCCCTTATTTATTTATTTATTTATTTTAAGTTTAGTTGTGCCCAATATTACAGGCCGTGGGAGAGGGGGGACATTTCTGGGTGGTGGTGGTGGTGGTGTGAAGAAGTGTGGATAGGGAGGGGAGGCAGAGGAAGAGACCATGGTGCTGGCTATGGGCATCCAACCCCACAACAGCCCAGCCCACCTTCTATGCCCAGTCCAGGCACTGTAGTGCAGCAACAGCTGCAATCACAGCAGCAACAGCAACAGCAACAGCAGCTAGTGACACAGCAACAAGTGGCTCTGGGTCACATTGGGACAACTGGCCCACGTAGGACTGTGCCAGATTTTTTTGCCACTGCTTCACGACCCATACGCTAACAGCAGGCAGAGGCGGTGATAGACTGGTTGACCCAGGCTACCTCATCTGCACTAGTGAGCGCCAGGAGGTGGCCTCACCTGCTAGTACTGAGCTGAGGGAGGCATTCATGTCTGAAGAGGAGGAGGAGGTCATGGCACAGTCCCCATCAGTAGGGGATATTGCACAGGGTCCCCTAATGGCAGGGCAGCAGGCTGCTGGTGTGGGGTCAGACACCAGCATGCTAGATGTGGGAATGGATGCCATGTATGAGGCAGGGCTGATCTGGGGGAGGACGATGACAGAGACAGAACCTGGGAGGATGAAGATCCGGCTCCACCTACCACTGCTAGGTGGGGCAGGCAACAGGGCAGCACTGCACCTTGGTCCAAATCCTATGGGCGTACGGGTGGGACCATCCCCCCTCCACAGTACACAAGACAGTGTGGGCATTTTTTACGTGCCAGGCAGAGGACCAGATGGTAGCAGTGTGCCAGCTCTGCCAGCAGAAGGTTCAAAGGGGGCAGGCAGGGTCACATATGGGAACGTCATAACCCGCAGTTATGCTTCAGTGAAGCACAAGAGATCAGGCTGTGCTACAACTCCTCTCCCTGGGCAAGAGGAGTCATAATGCACCTGAGCTCATGGCCGCCTTCCAGACTCAGGTGCAGAGGTGGTTCACTCCACGCCAGCTCCAAGCAGGTAACATTGTTTGTGATTTCTGGCTGCCATCCGCCTAGGCCACCTGACCCACATGCCTTGCTTTGCACATGTCCTCAACCTTGTGGGACAGTGCTTCCTCAAGAGCTACCAAGGGTTGGTGACATGCTGGAGAAGGTACTTAGGGTATATGGCCATTTTTGCAGGTCCCCCACCGCCAATGTGTCCTTGGCATGGATGCAGTGGCAGCATAATCTGCCACCCCACCGGCTAATCTGTGACCTGCTGACGCACTGGAATTCCACCCTGCACATGATGGAGTGCCTTGTAGAGCAGTGCTGGGTGGTCAGCAATTACCTGCTGGAGCACAGTGCCAGGGGTACTCAGGGGGCAGATATAGGGTACTTTAGTGCAGAGCAGTGGCAGCAGAGGAGGCAGCTCTGACGAGTACTTGCCCCCTTTGAGCAGGCCACATGCTTTTTTAGCAGGGACAATGCGTGTGTTAACGATGTGATACCCCCTGGTGTTCCTCCTAAAGCGAACATTGGATGGCCTGCTAGAGGAGGCTGACGTGCCTGAGGAGGAGGAGAGTAGGACTTGTAGGGAGACAGAAGGGGCTGGGAGGCAGGATGAGGAGGAGATGGTGCCTTCTGAGGAGGATGAAGGAGAGGAGGACTGGGTACCTGGTCTTTTTCTTCTGGTTCTTTGCTGCTTTTAAGTGGGCGTCACCATCCCCTCTGCTCTGTAAGGCTGCAAATGTATTGTTATTGTTACTTTTTATTACTGATCCTTCTATTCAGGCATCTCCTATTCATATTCCAGACTCTTATTCAAATCAGTACATGGTTGCTAGGGGAATTTGGGCACTAGTTACCAGATTGATTAAAATGCAAATTGAAGAGCTGCTAAATAAAAAGCTAAATAACAAAAAAACACAACTAATAAAAAATGAAAACCAATTGCTATTGTCTCAGAATATCCTTTTCTACATCATACTGAAAGTTATCTCATAGGTGAACCGCTTTAATGGTTTTGCCCTCCCCATACTTGCCATCCTTATCAATTATGGTTTTCTTGTAGTTACACAACACCTCAGCCTGTATGATTTGTACTGTACAAATGCAAGTGCTGTATAACTCAAACTGAAATTATTTGATTGCTAACAGAGTGGATCCAAGATCCTGATGCAGAGGCAGAGGGAGAAGCAGATGATGATGCCAGAGAGGAGGCAGCAGAGCCTGCTGCTGCGTCTGCGAGTCCTCCAGCACCTCCACCACCATCACCATCAGGAGAGGAAGAGGTAGCAGCAGCAGATTCTGCTACACAAACAGAGGCGCAGCACCAGTTCCAGCACCTTGACCTCCTACCTGGTTTGGTGCAGCAAGTAGCATTCTTGACAACGGAGGTTCAGGAGATAAAGGA
The DNA here is from genome assembly GCA_024363595.1 of Xenopus borealis. Taxonomy (NCBI): domain Eukaryota; kingdom Metazoa; phylum Chordata; class Amphibia; order Anura; family Pipidae; genus Xenopus; species Xenopus borealis. The sequence goes on from CM044431.1 coordinate 92,081,785, forward strand.
CCTGCCGCACAGCAGGAGGGAGAACCCTCCTCCTCCCCTCCTGCAATCTACACTGTAATTCTATTTTAATTACATTTTTTTTGTTAAATTGCACAGTTGTGCTTTAATTTTATATTGCTTTTGCAATACATTTTAATTGCAAACTTTTGTTAAAATCTGTATATTTGCACAATTAATAAAAGAACTTGATAAGTTCAATTCAGCAAGCAACTTTAACAGACAAAATCTGTAGCCGAGAATGTCTCAATACCTCAGGAATAATTTACAGCTGCAACTGCCTCTGACTTGTCGAACAAATCAATATAATGGCTAGGTCACATCAATACACTCAAGATGAACATCCTCCCCCCAATTTTTGTACATCTCCCAAGCCATCCCATATCCTCCACCCTAAGGGATTTTACAACCAATGCATACACTTACAAAAAAAAATATATGGGCGTAAAAAAACCAGAGACTAGCAAGATTCCCCTTAAAGGGGTTGTTCACCTTTGAGATAACTTTTAGTATGATGTAGAGAGTGACATTCGGAGATAATTTGCTATTGGTTTTAATTTTTTATTATTTACGTTTTTTTAGTTATTTTGCTTTTTATTCAGCAGCTCTTCAATTTGCATTTTAAGCAGTCTTGTAACTAGGGCCCAAATTACCCTAGCAACCATGCATTGCTTTGAATAAGAGACTGGAATATGAATAGGAGAGAGTCTGAATAGAAGGATCAGCAATAAAAAGTAGCAATAACAATACATTTGTAGCCTTACAGAGCATTTGTTTTTTTAGAAGGGGACGGCGACGCCCATTTGAAAGTTGCAAAGAATCAGACGAAAAGACAAATCACTACAAAACTATAACAAATAAATAATAAAAACCAATTGAAAAGTTGCTAAGAATTGGCCATTCTATAACATAATAAAAGTTACCGTAAAGGTGAACCACCCCTTTAAGTGCAACCAAAACACAGGGCGGATTAGGGCTACCCGACTGGCAGAAGTATCACCAAGCCACAATCCTCAATAGATGCATAGGCATTTTTCAGGAAACTGTGGGTCAGGATAGAACAGGAATCCCTGCTAACCCCTTTATGGGCAGCCCCTTGGCTCTCCCCAGCTGACAGAACTTATAGAGACAGAACAGATGCTGAATTGAAACACACTTTAGACACTTGAGATACCCTTGCCAGATCAGGCAAATGGATTAACTATCCCACTCCCCTACTCCCAGTCATAGGCAACCCGAAGTTCACCCCAGGCCTTGACTTGGAGAATCACAAAGGCTGGAATATACTTTTACACGCGGGGACAGACCACTTCTTTAACCAAGGCAGAATAAAAGACATAGAGGATCTGCTAGGTAGAAATACCCCATCAGACCTAGACAAATTCAAATACCGAAAAATTCGACATTTTATACAAAAGACATTCCCATCGAACAGAGGTAGACCCACCCACACAAACATAGAACATATCTGGGGTAAGAAAGACCCCCCAAAGAGAACAATTTCAATGATATATAAACTTATCACAGACCTTTAGTCCTCCTAAAAAACAAATGGCAACAAGTCGTAAACATAGACATGGACCAAATTACACAACTGGTACACCAGTCTTCTAAATGTGCTAAACTACAAGAACTCAACTATAAATTGCTAACGAAATGGTACAGATATCCAACCAATCTCAATAAGATCTATGGAGCAGTATCACCCCTATGCTGGAGATGCAGAAAACAGTACTTAAAACCATCAAGATAGTCAAAGATATGGAAATTACACTTACTGGGCAACCTTCAATGAAGCTCCCTCATACTCTAAGCAAGACCACGTCTGGTCTGGGAGTCAAAATATGCCCTGGCATTCAAATTACATAGAGGCCCAAACAGGCCCCATCAGCCCAATAAATAGTGACTTTCTATGGCACCTGATAGCAGCACCTCTGGCACTTGCCAGAGCCTACAGATTGCCAGTCTGGGCCTGTCCAAAGCTGAAAAAAAGGTGATAACAGGGTTGCCAGGTGTAATTGTCAAAACCAGCCAAAGTCAGCTACAAAACAAGCCCAAAACTATCCAAGAGGAACTTCAAAAGTTCAAAATAGCCCAATCTGTGCAGTAAAAAATACTTTTAAAAATAAATGTAAATTTGAAAATACGCCTTTTTAATTTTTCACTGATATTTTAAATAATCACAGATGTTTTTAAGAAGCTGGCAAAATGGGAGGCCTTTTTTCTTTTGAAAAGATAGAAGTCCTCTAACAATGCAGGGCATGTGTGTAGCAGTGTACTAAGTGAAACACGCATGTGAAATGGTCTTCTCATTCGTTTATCATCACAGTCTACAAAGCTTGAAAGTAAGGGGAAATGTTTTATTGGTAGCCCCACAGCTGGAAAAAGGTGACACAAACAAAACACCCATAGAAGATGGGTTTTATCAAACTGCACTGCAAGTCATGTCCGTGTCAAATTATTTTGATGAGCTACGAAATTGCATCGCGCATCTCGTTTTGTAAATTTTTTGCCGTTTTGTGAATTTCTAAGGAAATTCATTAATTATTTGGTGAAATGCCACAGATTCACCCATCACTAAACTTGACTGACTTGAAAGATGCAAGGGTTTGTCAGGAGTCCAGAAAGTTATTGACCTTTTACAAACAACCACTAATTACAAGCAAACAGATTAGAGGTGAAGATGGTTACCTTTAATAGCCATACTAACCCTTTTGTGAATGTTATCAGGCCAAATCACCCGGGTCAGGGCCGGAACTAGGGGTCACTGCTCTCCCATCCCAGTGCTCTGTCCCCTTGAACCCCTGACTGTGCTCTCTCCCCTCCCCTCTGTCACTTACTTACCCTCCCTCTGGCAATCTTTCTGGGGGGAGCACCGGGGACGCACACACAACAAGCACAGCGCGGGCACACAACGCGGTGGTGCCTGGGGCACCAGGTCCATTTGGCCCAGCACTGACCCGGGTATGTAAACTTTTGATCTGGGTCATTTGGGTAATTTGTGTAGTGATTATGATTTTAAAAGAGTAAACACAGTTGTTTGACAATAAATGGCTTCAGCCAACCACTAACCATGAGTGAAAGAAAAGTTTTTGTGTTATCATTCATATTTTCTGAAAAGTGGTTAAGAAATCATAAAATCTGGTAGGGTATGTAAACAAATGTAATCCTACATTTGTTTTGGGATATTGGAGTTTGAATAGGGCAATCTGGGGTCATTTCCTCCCCAAATAAAATTTCTGAAATAATGTCTGATTGTTTGAGGTTTGGATTTTGTATAACAGCTTGTGAAAGTACACCATTTTAATACGGTATGCTCTTCCCAAAAACAAAAGACTTAATTTCTTTCAATTTGCTAGATCATTCTGGATATCGAATATAGTTTGGTTTATGTTTACTTTTGTCAGGGGGCCTGAGGCTCCTACAGGTAGTCAGAATCAGAGAGTCCAAGGCACAGTACAATACGGATGTTTAAAAGAATGGTCAAAGTCCAGGCAAATGTTCAATAAGACAGTCAGCACTGAATCAATATCAGGAAACAGGCCAAAGATCAATAACAGGATCATACTGGAATATTAGAATACCCAGGAATACTAAACACGATGACCTATACTTGGGCAGCGAACCGGCGTCCTCTGCCTCCTTAAATTTAGAATTTGGCACCAAAACGCGGGCACCTTGATGTCATCAAGTCCGTCACAATGAGATGACGTCTTCGCCCAGCGCCGCTACCCACGTGGTGGCCCTGGGCGCCGCCATTTTGGCAGCGACACCGGACAGGAAACATGCGCCACCCAGAGCTCCTGACAAGGCAGTTCGTGACAGCGTTCGTGACAGTACCCCTTCCCCCAAGGAGTGCCCCAGGACCACCAAGTCTGGGTTTAAGGGGAAACCCAGAGTGAAAATTCTTTACAAGAGCATGTACATCAGTCTTTCTCCCAGGAGCATTCTTCAGGCCAAAGCCTTTCCACTTGATGAGGTACTGGAGAGAGCCCCTGGAGAGTCTAGAGTTGAAGATCTTCTTGCCCTCATATTCTTGTTATCTGTCCACAGAGATGGCAGAAGGAGGGGACTGGTCAGAGGAGAAGTGGTTGGATACAACAGGCTTCACAAGGGAGACATGAAACACGTTTGGAATCTGCATCTCAGGATGGAGAAGGGATGAACTTGGGACCCAACTTAGGAGGTGGAATCTTCAAGCGGATGTTCCTAGAAGAAAGCCAGACTTTATCACCAACCTTTATATGGAGGGGAAGGCTTCCTACTACGGTCAGCGAAAGTATTGTGCACCAAGGAGCTCTTTTCCAAGTTGGACTTGGTTGCAGCCCAGATAGCCGACATATGAGCCACGTGATCAACAGCAGTCGGAACGTCAGAGAGTAGGATGTCCAGTGTAAGAGTGCCTAGCATTGTTGTGAGCGAATTCTGCCCACGGGAGAAGATTACACCAGTTGCCTTGACAAAGGGAAACATGATTCCTAAGGAATTGTTCAAGGGCTTGATTGACACGTTCCGCTGCCCCATTAGTTTGAGGGTGGTAGGCAGAGGAGAACTGGAGAGTGACTCCCAGAGACTTGCAAAGGGAGTGCCAGAACCTGGAGACAAACTGGGAACCCCTTTCGGAGACTATTTCTGCTGGGAAGCTGTGTAAACGGAAGATATACTGAATGAAGAGGTGAGAAAGTTCTACAGCAGTGGGGAGTTTCCTCAAAGGAATGCCATCTTGCTGAATCGGTCTATCACCACCCAGATGACGGTGTTCCCACTAAAAGGTGGCAACTCGACAATGGAGTCCATACCTAAATGAGTCCATGGACGAGAGGGTGTTGGTAGTGGTTGGAGAAGACCGCAGGGTTGAGAGTGACTGGGCTTAGTGGTAGCACACACAGTACAGGCTGAAACAAAGTCTGACATCTTGCGGATGGTCGGCCACCAGACAAGACGATAAAGGAGCTCAAGAGTCTTTTCTGGACCAGGGTGGCCATCTTGTTTGGAGATATGAGTCTGCTTGTAAACAGAGCTTGTCACTGCGAAAACTTGTCCTTCATTACATTCGATATTGGAAATGTTAACTGGTTCAATTTCTCACAAAATGTAACAATGTAAATATTACAGTTTAACACATTAATGCAACATTAGCAAACTTCTTAAAGAAAATGGAAGTCTCTTTCCAGTTAGTAACAATTTAAATGTGTCAAGTCACATTCGCTGTAGATAAGGTACTGTTTTTTTCTTTTTCTTTTTTACTGTTATAGTTTCCTCACCCAGGGAGCAGATACTTGAGAGGCTGTTCTGCAAATGAAATCCAGGGCTGTCTGTCTGTCTCACTGAGCTGAACAGACCTGTTGATGCTGGCAAGTCAGAGGCTGAGGACAGTCCAGATCCTTCACAGACATCCCTGAACATTTTTTACTGGTCCTAATTGACTCTCTCCCTTCTTCCCATGCTCCTCTACTAGAATCAACAAACTCCTTCCCCAGCCTCAGCCTGACAAACCCAACAAACCGGAAACTCAGTTAACCAATTTATACTTGTTCAGAATATACTAAGATATCTAAACTTAGTATTTATATACTGAGCAACACATTCACATCAACTATCTCCATTTGGGTGTACCCTTACATGCTGTAGGATGGGAAGGCAGAACTCAGGGGGTACAAATACCATCCCAATAGGGGTAGCGTCAGACTGGCAAGACAAGAATTGCTCTGCAAATTGGGGTAACACAGCAGTGATGATCCTGGATGGAGAAATGATAGGATCTTGCTCTTCAGGAAGACGATCCTCCGGGGGGGGAAACAAGGCGTCAGCCTTCCAGTTCTTGGTCCCAGGACCAGGTCATCAGGACAAAATTAAAACGGGAGAAGAACAGAGCCCATCTCGCCTGACGGGAATTTCTTGAGGGACTGAATGAACTCTTATGGTCAGTGTAAACAGTGCCCGGGTGAGGAGCACCCTACAACAGGTGACGCCATTCCTCGAGGGATAGTTTAATGGCCAGGAGCTCACGATGTCATAGTTCTGCTCAGTGGAGGAAAACTTCTTAGAGAAGTATGCACAAGGATGGAGCTTAGCATCTGCTGAATGTCTCTGGGAAAGAATAGCCCCTGTTCTGACATCGGAGGCATCGACTTCAATAAAAAAGGGTTGGTGCGGCTCAGGATGAGGAAGGACAGAGGCAAAGGCGTCTTTCCGGGACTGGAAGGCCACAAGGGCAGCAGGAGACCAATAAATAGGTTTCCCTCCTTTGCGGATGAGGGAGAAGATGGGAGCAATACGGGAGGAGAAGCCTTTATGAATTGACAATAATAATTTGCAAAGCCAATAAATCTTTGGATCGCCATTTCAGGATAGCTGAAACCTTGGCAGGATACATCTCGAAGCCCTCAGAAGAGATAATGTAGCCAAGGAAGGGAATCTTGGGAACTTTGAAGACACACTTCTCCAACTTGGCAAAAAGGGAATTTTCCCTAAGGCGAGAGAGAACTTCCCTCATTTGGGAGCGGTGGCTTTCCAAATCTTGGGAGAAGATGAGGATGTCCTCCAGATACACAACAACAGACTTCCCCAGCAGTATTGGACTGGGATGCCAGGGGCCCACCAGAAAACCTTAGACTAGGGCTCACCAGAAAACCTTAGACCAGGGGCCCAACTTTCCAAACCATTTTTCTTTCTCTCCTCACTTAACCTCTTTATTCTCCTATTCTTTTAGATCTACTTACTATACTCTATTCTTCCATTATTAAAGGACCAGTAATATCAAAAAATTAAATTGTTTTAAAGTAATAAAAATATAATGCAGTGTTGCTCTGCACTGGTAAAACTGCTGTGTTTGCTTCAGAAGCACTACTATTGTTTATATAAATAAGCTGTTGTGTAGCAATGGGGGCAGCCATTCAAAGGAGAAAATGCTCAAGTTACACAGCAGACAGCAGATAGCAGATAAGTAGTGATGGGCGAATCTACCCAGTTTCGCTTCACCGAAAAATTTGCGAATTTCCAGCGAAATTCGCGAATTGGCAAAAAAATTCGCAAAATTTTTCGGCGAAGCAAAACTGGGTAGATTCGTCACTATCCATTTACTTGTCCTGTGCCATATAGCCTTTTTTCAATGTCTGCCATTGCTACTTAGCAGATTTTATTTGAACTATAGTAGTGTTTCTGAAGCAAACAGATACGTTTTAACAGTGCAGGATAACACTACATGATATTTTCTTTACTTTAAAACACTTTTGGTGTTACTGTTCCTTTAAGCCTCTTTTTCCACATAAAGAAATAGGGAATGAACATGAAATAGGTCAAATTGTTAGAAGCAAGAGGGCGCACTGACACCTGGGCTCACCGGGACTTTTTCTGGTGTCCCTGTGGGCCAGTCCAAAACTGTTCCCCAGGAGGTCCCAAAAGATGTAATTAAGGAACTCCTGAAAGACAGCAGGGTCATTGCAGAGGCCGAAGGGCATCACAAGGTACTCGTAATGCCCATCACGAGTATTGAAAGCTGTCTTCCACTCATTGCCCTCTCGGATTCTGATGAGATTGTAAACCCCGCGGAGATCCAACTTGGAGAAAATCTTGGCCCCTTTTAGCTGAGATTTCTTGCCTCGCTCTTTATCAGCCTGGTGTTCTCTGAGGCGGGTGTCCACCTTGATAGCGAGAGCGAGCAAATACTCTAGGGTATCAGGAAGATCCCTGGAGACTAAATCATCTATCAGATGAGATGACAGACCTTGATAAAAAAAAAACTGCCTTGTATGCCTCATCATTCCAGGAGGTCTCAGCCATGAGGGTTCTAAAGTCTATGGAATACTCACTGGCACAGAGACTGCCCTGACGGATTTGCAGCAGACATGATGAAGCAGTAGCGACCTGACCAGGGGCATCAAAGATGGTTCTCAACATGGTGTTGCCCATTCGAGTGGCTTGCCCTCCAAACTAACATAACGCACTTTCGCCTGCTCAGATGAGAATTGGGAAGGTTGAAACTCAAACTGAATTAGACATTGAGTCACGAAACCCCTGCAGGCTTGATGGTCAACACTGTAGCGAGAAGGTGGAGGAAAACACTGCTCGCGGGCAGGTACAACAGCAGGCGGAGGGACAACAACAGCAGGAGGAATTTCCGCAGGAGTAGGGGGCAAAAGGGATACAATAGAATCAAGTAACATAGTAACATAGTAAGTTAGGCTGAAAAAAGACTCACGTCCATCAAGTTCAACCTTTTTTTTTTTTTTTTTTATTTTAACTGCCTAACTGCTAGTTTATCCGGAGGAAGGCAAAAAACCCCATCCTAAGCCTCTCCAATTTGCCTCAGAGAGGGAAAAGAATCCTTCATGACTCTAAAAAGGCAATCGGACTAGTCCCTGGATCAACTTGTATAATGAGCTATCTTCCATAACCCTGTATTCCCTCACTTGCTAAAAAGCCATCCAACCCCTTCTTAAAGCTATCTAATGTTTCAGTCTGTACAACAGTTTCAGGGAGAGAATTTCACATCTTCACAGCTCTCACTGTAAAAACCCCTTCCGAATATTTAGGCGGAACCTCTTTTCTTCTAAACGGAATGGGTGACCTCGTGTCATCTGGAAAGACCTACTGATGAATAAAGCATTAGAGAGATTATTATATGACCTCCTTATATATTTATACATAGTTATCATATCACCCCTTAAGCGCCACTTCTCCAGCGTGAACATCCCCAATTTGGCCAGTCTTTCCTCATAGCTAAGATTTTCCATACCTTTTACCAGTACTTGCCCAATTTGGTCTCATACACCTCCATACGGGATGCCAGCCCGTGGACGGCTCTTCCGACGTCCGGCACAGCATCCTGACAACTTTATAGTTTATAGTCTGTATGATGATTTGTGAATTTGATACCTAGATAGGTGACAAAGTGACAAAGTGTTGTGCTTTTTTGAAAGGTATGTCTCATGTCCAATCTGCTTGGGTGGTGTGTTTTAACTTGATGCCTTACGATTTATCATATTTTATTTTTAGACCGGAGAAGGTAGCATATCTATTGATGATTTCCATGATTTCTATTGATGGGATTTCTCAATTTGTTTTATTTATGAATAACATAATATCATCTGCAAATGCTGTTATTTTATATTGTGTTTGTCCCAGGGAGAGACCTTGACATGTGCGGTTTTGGGCTAAATGTCCGAGTAGTGGGGCTAAATGCCATATTAAAGAAAACTGTGGATGATGGGCAGCCTTGTCTAGTGCCTTTTCTTATAGGGAATCTATCGGAGTTTATTTTATTTACTGTAAGAAAGGCTCATGCTGATATGTAGAGGTTATGGAAGAGTTTCACTCTTAGGTGACCAAAATGTTGAAATACAAGTCATCTGAGAATGTGTGTGATATATCCTGTCAAATGCTTTTTCTGCATTTGATTAACTAGTATGCCTTATTTATGTTTTTTTTATATATGTATATGTTCAAACAAGAAAGATCCGCACTCTCGAGTCGAAAAATATTTTATTTAAAAATAAGACTAACGTTTCGGAATCCTCCAAGGTCTTTCTCAAAGTGTCAAATTCGCTGAGAGAATGCAATATTCAATTCAAGCCATGGAGGGAAATTAGTCATGTTTAAACTGAGATGTCATTATCATCATCATCAAAACGCAACTATCATTTAGGCTTCGCACATTAAAACCATATAAATACAAAACAAATACATACATAGATTAAACCAGTTCATAATATTCAGATTTAAACAAAATATCCACTCTATTAATAAAAAAACATGATACTAAATGACTTACGTTGTTTTCAGTTGTCACTTCCTATTTTTGTAACAGGCGTTCACTATGTTGCAAAACCAGTTTGAGTAATTTGAAGCTCACTCCATCTTGATTATATTAATTTATCTTATATTATATCAATACTATCCCTCAATGTATGGCCCTAAAGCTGAATATAAGCCCAGAACCTGCAGAGTGGAACACTCCTTGTGTCTTTGCCCTTCTCCTTCAGCAATACTTCTTCCCTATAGTTTAATTAGAATAAATGTTAACCCTTCTAAAATGGACCAGTGTTCTCTCCCAAGTGATTTTACACTCAATGGGGCTTAAACTTACACCTGTTAGTGTTCAAAAACCTTAAACCCTTAGGTGTATTGAAATTATATACCTTCCAATCGTATATTGTTTAACTGCAATAAGTACCTACTAACTCCTCTTAGGTGCAGCAGTTATGTCTCCTGAGTTCACCATATTAGTGCTATTCATGTGCATAAGTGCAGAACATGCCTCCAGTTGCACAATACACAAATTATGTAAAGCTATATAATTCACTTTTACAAGAAACATTATCATGATCATAAGGTACCCTTAGTACTATCTTGTGTGTAAACCCCCAAAAACAGAAAATAAAAATCAATACAAAAGTGTAATTACTCCCCGTATCCCACTTAGTCAAAAGTCACAGTCTTTCGTGGGCGATTAATCCTTTGTCTCACGACACAGTCTTTGCTAATTATCCAGCCCCCACCCATTTCAATATGCAGTGTGGGTCAACATAATGTCTGTGTGTCTGCCAAGTTTGTACATCATGCAGTTGCTCATTGACCTACAACGACCACAGGGTTGATCTGCGGCGTGGTAGGGGTTGATCCATATCAATCCTTCTGTAACAGGTACTAACAGGTGTTAATGGTTTTCACCTCCATGGGATTTAGATGTCAGAAAGATCCCCTTATCACATTCTGAATCTTTTAATATTCAATGTGCGCACCCATAGAGATGCAGTCTAGGTGCTAGGCATAAACAGACGGTAGATGCTAGCTTGAAGTGCTCAACTCCCACAAGAGCAAAATATTCCATCTAGACTCCAGTTGATTTCTACATCCCCCACATAAATAGCAGCCAAAACGGCTAAAAGTACCTTATACCGGTTTGTAGCTGCCCGCCCAAGCCAATCTAACATTTGAACTGCATAATTCATTGTGACTGTTAATGTAAGAGAGGTTTATAGCAACTTAGTGCTAATTTTCAGTACAGAACAATATATATACTTGTATATGCTCTGTTGTATGGTAAGCAGAGTTAAGTCCTGCTGTTAAAGTTCATTTGTGTGTAGAGTTACAGCCAACAGCATCAGCTAATATAGCCAGCTAAGCACAGGACATTACAGGGTTAATCTGAGTACTCCAGTCACCTGACAGTCTAGTCCAAGCAGAACCAAGCCTCACTCTGGGATCTGCTAGAATCTAGCCAGACATGCCAGCAGCCATCTTAGAGACAGAATCTTCAGAGAGCATGCCAGAGTAAAGAAACTGCCCTTAAGATCCTATGAGGCGAAAATAGGTGAGCTATCTTTGTTTATGTGTACTGATTAATGCTGCTAATGACAATGTTAGTGATTATATGTTAGAATATATACTGAATATTTCTTTGTATGTTTGCCCCTAGTTCTACCGCATTCTACGCGCACTTACTGCACTTATATCACACCAATATTGCTAAAACTGATCATCTTTGTTCCTGATTCCCTATCCTGATGATGTTACCAATAAAGAAAGTTATTTTTGTACCAGTGGTATGTTCTTAAAGTCTTTCAAGGATCCGAGGACAGTTACACGGTTGTCCTACTATACAACTCCGTCTATCATTCATTTCTCACTGGGGATAGTTTGCAGATGGAATTCAATATAATGCCACAATTCTCTCCATTATTATAGGCTCCACTTTGGCTGTCTCCACTCCAGACCATTGTAGACCTCTAGGGCATATGTCGATAACGTCAGTCCAAATTCTGACTTTCAACACCAATCATAGTCGAAGCATTCTCAAAAAAATGATGTTAATAATGTCCACAAACTCATGACTGCCAGGCTAAAATTGCCACTAACAGACCACTATAGAACTGGCACTCTCGAAAAAATGGTTCAAATTGCCTGGGTCCAGTATCAACAATTGGTATCAAACAAGAAAGATCTGCACTCTCAGGTTTTAACCCTTTCACTGCCAGCAGATCTGTTCCAAAAGGGAACATCTAGTGCCAGTTTTCAGACATTTTGAACTCATTGCATTTAGTTAGGTTTTTTGACAAAAAAACCTACATAAAATATGGCATATTATATATTGTTGTTTTGCGAACAATTTGGGCTTGAACGCTGTAAAAAATTTGTACTTATTCTGGAGATGTAACAAAATTTGAGTGAAACGTAAAAAAAAGTGAAATAAAGAAAAAGGTGTTTACATATTGTATCTTTTTTCCAAGATATCTTACATATGCCAATAAAAATGTTACTGTTTGTAAAAGCCTGGATTCTGCTGAATCCAACAATACCGAATACATATTGGTATCCCACTTTGCTTGTCCACAGGACACCCCAATAATGAAACAGCATTTTGTACAATTTTACCTCAAAACAAAACGGAAAAGTGCATCTCTCTGTTAACGTGGTATATCTAATGATAGAAGTGAAATACCTCCATAAGTTGGGTATTTTTAGAAACTGCATACTTTATTATTATTATTATTATTAACATGTATTTCTATAGCGCCAACTTGTTTCGTAGCACTGTAAAGTGAATGTGATTATACAACTAAATCACATGAATTACATACATAGATCATACTTCCAGGTTTTTAGATGTGGTGTAGTTTTTGCTGTAAATGTAGTCACCATCACACAAACCACCATAGAACTCAACAATATTCTTCAAGGATTTTTTTTTTTCTCAAACACTATCACAGTCACAAAATCAAAAGTCAATTTGAGAAAAAATCTCCAATAAAATTTTTTAATGAAGCCAGATATGAAAGAAATAATAGTCCTGAACAAAATAATACCACACATGCAGGGGTGCACCTAAAGACGCAGCCTCCAAATACCCCAAAACAGGGCCAATACACAAAGGCAATTTGGGGCTGCGCTCTAAGTGCACACCTTTCAGTTTCCCAGCTTAAACAACCCCTTACGTGTGAAATATCCCCACAAACCATATAGTCCTAGAATGTGCATACCTGTAGCTATTCTTTTCCTTTATATGCAGAGAATTGCGGGTGCAGCACTCTGTAGAAGTTTACAGTTTAGCCTGAAATAAACAAAAACATTGAGACAAAGTTCTCCCAAAAAATGGTTGTTTAAACTATAAAACCTACTAAATATCAATCTACAACTTGTCCCGAGCAAAACGATACCGCATATGAGGTTGAAACTGCAAAGAGAAATGTGCCCCAATTCTGCATGTAGCAAAGAAAGGATGGCACAGCTGAATAGCTGCTTCAAGGAATATTTATAGTATGTGGGGGTATTTCACAAGTGAGGGGGGTGTTTAGACTGGAAAACTGCAAGGTGTACACTTAGGGTGTTTGGTGACCGTGTCTTGAGGTGAACCTCTGCATGTGTGGTATCATTTTGTTTGGGAGGAGTTGCAGAGTTATATTTAGTATTTTTTTTTCATTGTAATGGCAGTTTTGGGGAGAAATCTAACTTTGGCCCTCTTTTATTTCAGTCTAAACTGCAAACTTCTACAGTGCACTGCAACCCCAATTCTGCATGTAGGAAAGCAAGGATAGCTGCAGGTTTGCACTTTCTAGGAATATATGGTTTATGGGGGTAAGAGGGTGCTTATGCTGGGAAACTGCAAGGTGTGCACAACCCCAAATTCGTGTATTGTCCCTGTTTTGTGTTGTTCCGAGGCCTCGCCTCTATGTGCACCATGTGTGGCACTGTTTTGTTCAGAACAAGTTACAGATTGAGTTAGGAGTTGCCATGACAACTAAAAGAAAAACTTACTAAAAGTATGTACAATTGGGAGAAATCTAAAAAAAACTGTTAAATATCTGCAAATTCTCCTGAACAAAACAATACCCCACATGCAGTGGCATAATCAATAGATGAAGCAGTCCCCACAGTTGCGGGACAGGGAAAAGGAGGCCCAGACTGCAGAATCTGCTTCCTCTATTGCTTGTGAACTGGGGAGAGTTGTGGGCAGGAGCCTGCAGCAGGCCCCCGCTAATAAAATGTGTAGAGGGTGGGTTCAGTGCGCGGATAATTAGCTGAACTTGTGTTCTCCGAATATCTAAATAAAAATAGATCGCAATATGGTGTAGTATGCTCAGTATAACTGAAATAGGTGTGTAGAAATCTACTCACTTATTCAATGCTTGCATGATGCCATATCAATGTTCCTGGGCTTAAACGACCATAATTCAACCTATAAGATAAAGGCTCTGATGGTGAAGTACAACCAGAACTGCAGTGAAGGCCCTGCGGGCCGTTTACACTTACCAAATTGTAGAGATAGTAGAGCTTTAATTCTCAATGTTGATGCTAACTTCAGATCGTGAATTTGTGAAGTTGATGCTTCCGATGGGTGTACGAAGTTCCTCCTCCGATTTTACGAAAAATTCGGGAAATCGTATGAATGCCGACACGAAGTACGAAGATCGGTGCCTCTGAATTTCCGATTTCATGAAAAAATCGTGAAAGTATCGTGATATTGAGTCTGAAGTTCCACCTCTGATTTTTACGACAAATTCGTGAAATGATTCGAATGGCGTCCCGAAGTCCGATTTTCTCGTGCTGGCGGGAATCAGGAAATGGCGGCGGCGTCCCGATATTCAGCTTTGTGTAGAAATCTCCATAATATCAGTACTAAGGTGGTCTGGCCGTAGGGTTCAAGAGAACATTCGTGCAGCAATATTTAATGTTGCAAAATAACGAGAAATCTTATTTAAAATAAAAATTAACAGGCCCAACATTTCATATCAATAGATACTTCCTCAGGGGCATCACTTGTATACTGACATGTTACAGCGTTAATAGGTATATGAGGTCACTTCCTGTCTTGATTGACAGACCTCATAGCCAATAAGAAAATTAAGTATACACATGTACTGTATATAAAATCATTAAAAATGCATTTAAAAGTTATATAAAAGACTATTGGTTAGACATTATACGCAAATATGTTGAAATTTTGAATAAAAAAGACTAAGAATAATATTATTCAGTTAAAAAACATTTCAAGTCTATATCTATATTTAGCCCTTTGGGAGTTAATGTCTTAAGTTTATGTAACAGTCCAATATAGGGTAGGGACCCGCACACCCTTGTTCAATTAAATACTCAAATATCGTCTGGTGCTCCAGGACAGAGGTCCGGCAACCTCCAACACACTGCAAGGTAAGAAAGTCCACCGGCACACAGAACTGTAGAAAGCAAGGAGTACCTTGCACGTTTAATGCAGTATAGCAATGCAACGTTTCGGGGTGATCCCCTTTATCAAGCATACAAAATCAAAGTGCTGAAAAACATATAAAGGTAATACAGGAGCGTGATTGGTTGGTGCAAATGTGTGGCAATTAAGTCCAATAACTTGTAGTCCAATGAAAGTGTTGCTCCTTAATTCAATGTTGTGACAGAATCATTCAATTACCTAAAATTGAAAAAAATGTGTACAAAACCATTTGATGTCAAAAAGATAAAACCATGTTAAAATGGATGTTACAAAAATAATCAAAAAGTTAAAAACACAATACTCAGGTAAACCCGAACAGCCGCAATTATTATCATGTTACAAAACGTAGTCTTACCCTCAACGATCCATATTAATACTTGTCAGTAATTATGTAGCATAAATTCTTATCTGTAAGAGAAAATATAACCTTACTCAGGGGACATTATAAAAAGCAAGATAAATTGTATTCTTCATTCAATCCTTTAGGTTGTCTGGATTGCAACTGCCATATCCAGTAACATTCCCTCTGGTGTAACCTCCTTTTTAGATCATAACCTTGTTTAGGTACCACTCTCTCCAAAATCTGCCACCTTAATTGTGCCACCCGATGGCCATGATTAAAAAAATGTCTGGCCAACAACATCTCTTTTTTCTCCTTTTTGTTCTTAACTGTTTCTTTTTTAGGGCCCTCCGCAGGTCCAACTGGGGTTATTTCAGGTTTATAATTTCTTATAACTGATTTGTGTTCATATAGCCATGTTTTAATGGATCTTGAAGTTTGGCCAATGTATAACAGGCCACAGGGGCATTTAATGCAGTAAATTACATTTGAAGAGTCACAGGTGTAATAGCCCTTCACTTTATGTTTAGTTCCAAGGGATGTGTGCATCACTACATCCCCAGGAATAATGCCACTGCAATGCCCACAGTTCCTACATGGGAAAGTGCCATGAGTTGTAATAGTGCTCTGAACCCCCTTAATCGGGTCAGTTTTAGGCTTGATCAAATCACCTATATTTTTCCCCCTCTTATATGAAAAGAGTGGGGGTGACTGGAAAAGATGGCCAAATTTAGGATCGGCTTTTAATATCCCCCAGTATTTCAAAATAACCTGCCTGCACACCTTGGCATTAGAATCAAAAGAAGTAACAAAGGGAATACGTGCTGTATCCTTCATCCTACCAGGTTTTCTCATTAGCGTTTGTTCCCTCGGTATCTGTTTCACCTCCTCCTTGATACTTAACAATTTTCCAGTATCATACCCTTTAGCAGAGAATTTGTTTACCATTTTCCCTGCCTCAATTTCAAATAATTCATTGGAGGAAGTGATCCGTTTAGCGCGCAAAAACTGGCTTCTAGGTAAACCATTGAGGAGTCCTGGAGGATGAAAACTGGTAGAGCTCAGTAAATTATTTTTATCTGTTGGTTTAGTATATACAGTGGTTACAAAGGAAGAATCCTTATAATTCACGTTTACATCCAAAAAGTGTATTTATTTGGGATTAACCTCAAGTGTAAATTTGATTGTGCTATGTGCACTGTTCAAATATTCTAAGAAATATTGTAATTCCTGTAGTGTCCCTGTCCACAAAAAGAATGTGTCGTCCACATAACGCATATATGAATGAATGTGCGTGGAAAACTCCTGTTTAGAAAAAATGAAACTGTTTTCAAACCAATCCATAAAAATATTAGCGTAAGCAGGTGCCATGTTGGCACCCATGGCACAGCCTTGTAGCTGTAGGAAAAAAATCATTTTTGTATTGGAAATAATTTTTAGTGAGGACACATTCCAGTAAGGTGCATAAATAATTTATCATATATGTCGGTAAAGATCCCAAAGACAAATAAGTCCGAATACATTCTATGCCCTCCTCGTGTGGTATAGATGTGAATAAATCCTTCACATCTAGAGAGCAGAGCACAAATGGTTCGGGTGGCACCGT
Source organism: Xenopus borealis (assembly GCA_024363595.1). Taxonomy (NCBI): domain Eukaryota; kingdom Metazoa; phylum Chordata; class Amphibia; order Anura; family Pipidae; genus Xenopus; species Xenopus borealis. The sequence continues at coordinate 92,098,930 of CM044431.1, forward strand.
TACCTTCTCCAATCTGGTAAGGAAATCTGTAGTATCAGTTAATACTGGTTTTAATGTACTTAATACTTCTTGCAAATATATATCAATATAAATGGCCAGTGATTGCCAAATAGATCCAATATTGGACACAATCGGCCTCCCTGGTGGCTGGGTTAAGCTCTTGTGTATTTTAGGTAAAAAGTAAATCTTTGGAACCTTAGGGCATTGGGTCAATAACAGCTGGCCAATATCATCGGGTATAATTGATCATTGAAGGTATTATACCCGATGATATTGGCCAGCTGTTATTGACCCAATGTGTGATAAATTATTTATGCACCTTACTGGAATGTGTCCTCACTAAAAATTATTTCCAATACA
>CM044431.1:92102008-92113789 GCA_024363595.1 Xenopus borealis
TATGCTTGATAAAGGGGATCACCCCGAAACGTTGCATTGCTATACTGCATTAAACGTGCATGGTACTCCTTGCTTTCTACAGTTCTGTGTGCCGGTGGACTTTCTTACCTTTAAGTTTATGTATCCAGAAAGTCTTTTCCCGTGATTTTCTTTTTATAATGTCACTACCCCTCCAGTTGATTTTTATCTGGGTTATTCCCACAAATTTTAATGAGAAGGGATCCGAATTATGGTGGGATTTGAAATGTGAGGATACACTATGTGTTAATTCTCCTTTCCTTATGTTATTCATATGACGTTGATACTATTACAGGTTATTGGTGTTTTTTGTAATGTTAGACTGACAATTAATTCTTTTCTTATCATTTGTTTTACTTGTTTTGCATCCCTTGCAGGTCCCACATGTGAAAAAGCCCTTCTGTTCAACACCGAAGAGTTGGTTTGACTTAGTCTCAGCCTTGGGTAGACAGCTTGGTGCCAAGACTTGTTTCAAAATATTTGGTTTCCTATATACTACATGTGGTTAATCTGGTAAATATTGTAGAAGATCTTTGTCTTTTTGAAGAATGTGCCAGTTTCTTTAAAATATTTTCCAATTTTTTTGTTGCTACTGTTGTATGTGGTAATAAAAGAAATAAAATCCTTTGGTTTGTTTATTTTTGTGTTATTATGTATTAATTCATTGCGATCCTTATTATCACATTTTATTTTGGCCTCCTTTATTAAGGTTTCATTATAACCTTTATCTAACAGTTGTTTACTCAAAGTTTGGCACTCTCTTTCATAATCACTTGATTTGCTGCAATTCCTTTTAATTCTGTTAAACTGACTGTATGGAATATTATTGAGCCATTTCTTGTGATGACAACTATTTTTCAAGATGAAGCCATTACAATCTGTCGGTTTCCTATAGAGACTCATTTCAAATCTTCCATTTTCATTGGATATAGCTAAGTCCAGGAAATTCATACTCTTAGTGCTCTAGTCATAGGTCAATCTGATATTGTAGTTATTAATATTTAAATTATTAAGAACATTTTTCAAGTCATTTTCTGACCCATCCCATATGAATAAGCAATCGTCTGTGTAGCGTTTCCAAGCCACTAGGCCAGTGTTATTATTTATCAATGGTAATATGTTGGTTTGTTCCCAGTTTCCCATAAACAAATTAGCATAACTGGGTGTGAATCGACTTCCGAAGACTGTCCCTTTGATTTGTAGATAAAAAATTTTCTCAAACCAGAAATGTGACATCGCAGGTGCCTATGATGTAATTTTCTTTACACTGTTGATAAATAGTATAATAATAAATAATAAATGTGATAGTTTCGATGGTGTTCTTCAAATAAGAGGGTAATTTTGTTACATATCTTTGCAAGAATATGCAGGGCCTTCACTGCAGTTCTGGTTGTACTTCACCATCACAGCCTTTATCTTATAGGTGAATTATGGTTGTTTAAGCCCAGGAACATTGATATGCCATCATACAAGCATTGAATAAGTGAGTAGATTTCTACACACCTATTTCAGTTATACTGAGCATACTACACCATATTGCGATCTATTTTTATTTAGATATTCGGAGAACACAAGTTCAGCTAATTATCAGCGCACTGAACCCAGCCTCTACACATTTTTAAGGTGGACCTGTTGATCCACGATTTCTTTGGTGCTGCTCTTCATTTCAAGTATATATAATCTGCGCAGAAACCTTCCCAATGACACCTCCACTAATCACATACTGTATGTGATTGCCCTTAATGTGAAGTTTAGGGAGAAATCTCAAGTTCAATATTGTTTAGATGTCAGCATCTTTGAGAATGCATGTATGTGACATATGAGTTGTTAAGGACAAGAAAGAAACTGTATGTTGAGAAATAAATATGTAATAAAAGTTGAGAAGCAGCAGTACACCAGTAACATTGGCTCTGTGTCTTTACTCATTTTCTTTACAGAATCACTGTTGCCATGGCCACATCGTGGGCCTGTAACAGCATCTTTCTTACTATATATATATATATATATATATATACATATATATATATATATAGTCCAAGAAAATGCCAGCAAAATAACGTGCCTAGGTGCAGAATCAAGTAAATGTAACACAAACTTTGAATAGAGCGTTCAGGACTTAAAAGAAAACCTTTTTTTTATTAATACAAGCTACTGACTGACGTTTCGGCCCCCTTGAGGCCTTTCTTAAGGTAACAAATACACTTTAGAATATGCTTTTCTTGAGGCTTAAAAGGAGTAGGGAGGAATAGGGAACGAAGGATGCCTTCAAGGCAGCTCTATCTACCAGGCAGATAACAACTCAGCCACACCTTCCTCCTAGGCTAAACACACCTCCCCCAGCTGATTGGTCAGTATACTCTAGCACTGCTTTCTATGAAGTTGGTGGATATGGAGTGTGTGATGTCATCTGCTCTTCCCTTTGATGATGTGCTATGTGATGTCATCTGCTCCTCCTGTATCATGGCTGCTGAAGTCAGGGAAGGTGATTTGAAAAGAGATAGGATTCCTGCAGAGAAGAATAATTTCAGAGAGACTGCACATAACGCTAGAGAAAGTCACATACAGGTGGTAATCTGGGTGCAGGCAGGGGATCTGTGTGTGTAGGCTGCATTTTTTTGTCAATTAAACTGAGATCTTAATAATATAACATGGATAGTGATGGGCGAATCTACCCTGTTTTGCTTCGCCCTAAAATTTGCGAATTTCCAGCGAAATTCGCGAATTGGCGAAAAAATTCACGAAACAAGTCGCGGCACGTTTTTGACGTGCGTCGCGTCAACTTCGTTGTGTTGCGTCGTTTTTGACGTGCGTCGTTTTTTTTTGCGCGTTGCATCGTTTTCATCGCGTCGCAAGCGACGCGCGACATGTTTTTTTCAGCGAGTTTTCGCCCATCACTTAACATGGAGACTCTGTGGGCAGAGAGCTGCAAATTGTCTTTCTAGCACAAAATATATTTGCTTCCCACGTATGCTTTTTGTTTATTTGTGGAATAAATGTGCTGTACAAGTGATTGCATTGTGTTTCTTAATGTTAAAATGGTAAGTTGTAACCATGTGCTGTCTGCCTCTCAGGATGATCTCATATATGTTCTGCCTGTTAGGATGGTGATGTCATTATGAGCTGCCTGATAGGATGTTGTTGTCACTTTGAGTTGCCTGGCAGGATGGTTTTTCATATGAGCTGCCAGGTAGGATTGTTGTCACTTTGCGCTGCCTGGTATGATGTTTTTTCTTTTAGCTGCCTGATAGGATGGCGTTGTCTCTATGAGCTACCTGGAAGGATGTTATTTCTTTAAGCTGCCTGATAGGTTGGTGTTGTAGCTTTTAGCTGCTTGATAGGTTGGTGTTATTTTGAGCTGTCTGATAGGATGGTGTTGTCACTGTGAGCTGCCTGGTAGGATGCTTTTCCTATGAGTTGCCTTGTGGGTTGGTTTTCCTGTGAACTGCCTGGTAGGATGGTTTTTGTATGAGTTGCCAAGTATGATGGTGTTGTCACAATGAGCTGCTTGTTAGGATGGTGTTCATATTAACTGCTTGGTAGGATGGTGTTCTTCTGAGCTACCTGGTAGGGTGTTGTCATCATGCTGCTTGGTAGTATGAATTTTTTTATGAGCTGCCTTGTGTGTTGGTTTTCCTGTGAACTGCTTGATAGGATGTTGCTGTTTATCTGCTTGGTGGGATAGCATTGTCACTATGAACTGCCTGGTAGGAGGGTATTGTTATGCGCTGCCTGGTGGAATGGTATTCCCATGAGCTGCTTGGTAGGTTGATGTTCTTATGAGCTGCCTGGTAGTATGGTGTTGTCACTATGAGCTGCCTGGTAGTATGGTGTTGTCACTATGAGCTGCCTGGTGGGATAGTGTTCTTATGAGATTCCTGGTAGGATGATGTTTCTATGAGCTGCCTAGTAGGAAAATGCCATTTCTATGTGCTGCCTTGTAGTATTGTGTTCCTATGACCTGCATGGTGGAGTGGTGCCATCTTTATTTACTGCCTGGTAGAATGGTGTTCTTGTGTGCTACCTGGTGGGATGGTATTTATAGGAACACAGATCACCAGGGATGAGCTGCCTGTTGGGATTATTTTCCCAAGACATGCGTGATGGGATGGTATTCCATTAAGATGCCTGGTGGGATGATATATGCAATGCTTTGGTGGGGTGGTGTAATCCCTATGAGCTGCCTTATGAGATGGTGTCACCTCTATGAGCTGCCTGGTGGGATGGTATCATCCATATGTGTTGCCTGGTTGGTTGATGTTATCTGTATGTACTTCATAGTAGGATGGCATCCCTATGAGTTGCCTATTGTGATGGTGTTCTACAGAGTTGCCTGTTTGGATTGCATTCCAATGATCTGCCTGGTGGATGGTGTCATTCCTATGTGCTGTCTCGTAGGATGGTGTTCCTATGAGCTGCCTGGTCAGATGGTGTAATCTCTATAAGCTGCCTGATGGGATGGTGTCATCCCTTTCTGTGTCCTGGTAAGATGGTGTTCCAATGAACTGTCTGGTAGATTGGTGTAGTCCCTATAAGTCCCATTAGGATGATATGGTTTATATCTGCTGCCTGCTAGAATGGTGTCTTTCTATGTCAGTAAGCTATACTGACAGACTCTTTGGACATAAATGACACCTGAAATGGATGGCAGGTAAATGGTGTATTGATGTTAAATGCAAACTATTAAACTAAAACCCTCTATATTTAACTGATAGTCCTCAGAGTGCTGTCCGTGCTGCAGTGTCGGACTGGGACACCAGGGGCCCACCCAAAAACCTTAGACCAGGGGCCCACCATAAAACCTAACCAGGGGGCCACTCTCGGTACTAATATTCTTCATCTCCTCAATCAAACTCTAGTCTCCTAGCTTGTTTTCTTTACATACTATAATCAATTATTCCATCTATTTAGCCTCTTTGTTCTCATAGAAATAGAGAATGGCCATGAAAAAGGCCAAAAGTTTAGCAGCATGAGGGCCCACTGACACCTTGGCCCTCCGGGAGTTTTCCTGGTATTATCAGTTATAACTGAACACTAACTGAACCATAAGCAGGTCTCCAGTGCTCATGCTCCTACTTATAATTATAGAAATATCCTAAATAGTAATGCAAGAGTTGCAGAAACCATGTTACCCCTACATAAGGTAACACAAATCTATACAGTATGTCTATAGGTTTGCACACTCAAAAAGATTCAATTTGGAAAACAAGAATGATATCCAAAACATGCTTTCTTTTATGCAAATAAATTTCACAAATAATGCCACAGAAAATCTGCATACATTTTACAATACATCAGAAAAAACAATGCACATCATAAATACCACTCTTAAGCTTAAACATAGCAAGAAAAAATTCAATGAGAGAAACACCAGCAAGGAGTGGATACACTAACCAAAAGAATGAGAATGGCCCCAACTTTTCGGCACCAAGGCCTTTGTCAATGGGATTCTAATGTTTGCCATGTTTAACCACTCACAGGGCTCTCCGCGCGCTTCCTATACTTCCAGGTATGTGACGTCACTTCCACAGATAAATCATCCAGCATAGTGATGTGGCTCTATACACTCACTAACAATCCGTGTATTGAGGAGGAAGCATGCGCTTAAGCTTACCCTGTAACCAGGCAACCACTTCAATTTTTTTACATCGTATCATAGCAACTACAACAGGAACAGTGTAAATAGCAGCCCCAATTACACACAGATTAGGACATAGAGCGCAACATTATTTGTAATAAGACCAATGCACATTATTATAAGTAACCAATGCTCACAATTTGTAAGGCTTTTAAGTGCTATAATGCAATCTTAAATTAAGAATAATATGAAATTAATCTTATATTGTTAATCCAGTAATTCCGATCATGTGACCTTATTAAAGTGACCATGTAATCATGTGACATATTATTCCAATTAATACAGGACAATTCATTTCAATGATCGTATCAATTAATATTATAGATAAATAGAATAAATTAACATTACAAATTCATATCGTGATTTTCATACATAATTTCAATTTAAAAACATATATATATATCTAAAATACGATTATTGTCATATATTTAAAGTGCCAGTGCCCATTATAATATTTCTCATGTAGTCAAATCTTTAAAGTGCCCGTGCCATATGTGAAGAACATGAAGAAATGAACTTCATTGAATAAGCTCCATCAATAATGTCCTATATGATTTGTGAAAATAGGGACATAAAATTTCAATTAAAAACACATTAAAAACACATTAAAAACATCAGAAAAAATGACCATATACTCATAACAACACACAGGCTGAGGTCTTTTAGTCCTAAAAAGGAATATTTTTGAGAGCAATTATTTCAAAACGATAGTAGCATATCCCTATCCTTCTTTAAAAGGAGAATTTTCAGCAGGAATGTTCTTCAAAAAAATGTTTTTATAAAAATAATGACAACTCCCTGTCTTCATTTAATCCATTAGGGGAGAGAGCCTGTAATTTGTAAATCCACTGTAATTCCCGCTGTTATCGGCCAGCGTAATTTTCGGCACGCGTCGCGTCGTTTTCACGCATCTCATTTTTTTCTCACGCCAGCGAATTTCACTAATTTATTCGCCGCCGGCGAATCGCGGGAATTCGCCACATATTTGCACCTGGCAAATAAATTTGCCCATCACTACATGTCATCAAGCTGGATGATTTTTCCGCGGCAGTCATGTAGGCAGAAGTGACGTCACATACCCGGAAGTATAGGAAGCGTGTGAACGGAGAGCCCTGTGAGTGGTTAAACAGAGTATTTATACCTCCCCTAAACTTGGCAAACATTAGAACCCCCTTGACAAAGACCTTGCTGCCGAAACATTAGGGCCATTCTCATTCTTTTGGTAGGTGTATCTGCGCCTTGCTGGCATTTCTTTCATTGAAATATTTAAACTTAAGAGTGGTATGTACGATGTCCATTGTTTTTTCTGATGTATTATAAAATGTAAACCTATTTTCTGTGGCATTATTTGAAAAAAATTTTGGCATACAGAAGGAAATTTAAAGTTGAATGGATGTCTTTATGTTATTTTGGACTCCAGTCCTTAGGAGGGATGTAAATGAGCTGGAGAGAGTGCAGAGACGTGCAACTAAACTGGTTAGAGGGATGGAAGACTTAAATTATGAGGGGAGACTGTCCAGGTTGGGGTTGTTTTCTCTAGAAAAAAGGCGCTTGCGAGGGGACATGATTACACTTTACAAATATATTCGTGGACATTATAGACAAATATCAGAGGACCTTTTTACCCATAAAGAGGATCACCGCACCAGAGGCCACCCCTTCAGCCTAGAAGAAAAGCACTTTCATTTGAAGCAGCGTAGGTGGTTCTTCACAGTCAGGACGTGGTTGTGGAATGCACTGCCGGGTGATGTTGTGATGGCTCATTCTGTTGATGCTTTTAAGAGGGGTTTGGATGATTTTTTGGACAGACATAATATCAAAGGCTATTTGATACTAAACTCTACAGTTAGTATAGCTATGGGCATATATGGTTTGTGTTTGAAAGGGTGGAGATGTGTGTGTGTATGTATGCTGGGTTTTTAATTTGGAGGGGTTGAACTTGATGGACTTGGTCTTTTTTCAACCCAATTTAACTATGTAACTATGTAACTATATGATGCAGCAAATACATTACATTTTCACTGCTATTTACACAAGTCCAGAGAACCTTTATAAAGACTACAGAGTTGTTATAATGCCCTACACATGGGGGAAACCAGTTAGAACTTTTGCAGGCTATCACCCTGAAAAAAGGAAAAAAAGCCAGTGTTTTTGGACTTTGAGGAATTTTCCACTCACAGAATATGTAAGTGACAGAAGATTGAGGAAGATCTCTGTCACGGTCGGCACCCAACACCAGAACAAACACCAAGCACCCTGGTCTCGGCTCATACTTCACCAGTAGTGTGACTGCCTTTGGGCCTCGGGAGGAGCCCTCGGCTTACTTGGATGCCACCTGGACTTAAACAAGAGGTGCAAGATAAGGGTTCTGGATAGGCAGGGGGGCACAACTGTAGGTAGAGTTTATAAGGCCAAAGGTCATGGTACAAGCAGGAGTAGGCAGATTCGTAGTCAGACAGGCTGGGTCGAGGCAGGCAGATTGCTAAGATCGTCAGGCAGGCAAAGGGTCAAACCGGGCAATCAATCAGATGGGTCGAGACAGAATCAGAGTCGAACAACAGGCAGGAGTCAAACCGGTCAATCAGGAGGGTTTAGCCGAATCAAAGTCGGTTACAGGCAGGGGTCAGGTTTCAGAGGTCAGAGTAGGAAAACTAGAAGCTTCACAGAACAAATTACAAGGAATAAACCTATCATGGGCAATTGCAAATTTACAAAGTTCCCTTTAAATACATTTGAATTTGGCACCATTGCATGCTGATATCATACATCACTGCGCCTGCGCCTTTAAATAGAAGAAGAGTGCGCAGGGCATGCACTAGGAATCTGGGAGGGCAGAGAGGCAGAGTGGTGTGGCAGGCGTCCCCACCGCACCACTGGGCCACCAGGGTGAGTTTTCGTCACATTACCCCCCTCTCTAGGTCAGCCCTGATGTCATCAACTGAGACCCAAGAGTTCTCCTTGGGGCCATAGTTCTTCCATTTAACTAAATACTGAAGCTGTACCCGACGAGAATCAAGGAGTTCCTGGATCTCAAATTCAGGTTGACCCTGGATCAACACTGGGGGAGGAACAGAAAGATGGCGGACTTTTGTGACATGTTTGAGGAGGGAGACATGAAAAGAGTTAGAGATTTTGAAATTGTCAGGTAGTTTAAGACAAACAGATAATGGGTTAATAATTTCAACAATAGGATATGGACCAATGAACATAGGCCTCAACTTGAGAGAAGGGACTTTCAGCTTAATGTTTTTAGTAGATAACCAGATGGAATATCCAACCTGATAATTGGGCACCTCCCTATGAGACCTATCAGCAGCCCTTTTTTGAACGGCTGTAGCAGCGGAAAGAGAGTTATGCACCCCCAAGCAAATTTTAGCAAATTGATTAATAGCAGAGTTGATAGAAGGTACAGGGGACAAAGAGCCAGAAAAAGAAAATGCTTTGGTATGTAAACCATAAATAATAAAAAACAGAGATTGACCAGTAGAAGAATGAATTGCGTTATTATAAGCAAATTCTGCCCAGGGTAACAGTTCAGACCAAGAGGATTGATTGCCTTAACAATTGTTCGAGAGATTGATTTACACTTTCAGTCTGGCCATTGGTCTAAGGGTGATAAGCGGAGGAGAATGACAAATCAATCCACTAAAGAGAATTAAGAAACAAATTGTACCCCTCTATCCTTAACTATATTAACAGGAAAACCGTGTAATTTAAAAATAATAGAAACGAATCATTCAGCCAAGGTTTTGGTGGAAGGGAGGTGTGGGAGAGGAAAGAAGTGACTCATCTTATTAAACCTATACACCACTACCCAGATTACCATCTTCCCCTGGGAGGGAGGAAGATCAGCTATAAAATCCATCGAAAGATGGGACCACGGTCTATCAGGGATACGTAGTGGCCTCAGCAACCCCTGAGGCAATGACCTAGAGGGTTTAGACCTCTGACAGACAGGGCAAGAATTAACAAAATCTTTAACATCCTTCCTAAGAGAAGGCCACCAAACGTTACGAGACAAAAGAGACACCGTTTTGGAGATACCAGGGTGTCCTGCCATTTTGGAGTTGTGAGCCTCATCCAAAACCCATTCCCTAAGATCCTTATTAACAAATAACTTCCCAGGGTGAGTTTCCCGAGGGGCAGACGATTGAGCAGCGGATACTAATGTGGCAAGATCTGAACCCAGAGCAGCCAAAATTAACTCATTGGGAATGATTGGAAGTTCTGACGGATTGGACTCAAAACTAAGGGAGAGACCATCCACCTTGGTGTTCTTGGACATAGGCCTAAAGGTAAGGGAAAAATTAAAAATAAAGCCCATCTGGTCTGTCTGGGATTCAATTGCTTGGCTGATTCAATGTACAATAAATTTTTATGATCAGTAAAGACAATTATCTGATGCTTAGCTACTTCCAACAAATGTCGCCATTGCTCAAAGGCCCATTTAACAGCCAACAATTCTCTGTTCCCAATATCATAATTAGCCTCAGCAGACGAAGAAGGCACAAGGGTGTACCTTGTTGGTTGTTGGATGCCTTTGAGAAAGGACTGCCCCTGCTCCCACCTCAGAGGCGTCCACTTCAACAATAAAAGGGAGGGTAGTATCAGGGTGACGAAGAATGGGGGCAGATACGAATTCCTTTCTAAGAAATTCAAAAGCTCGAATGGCCTCAGGGGACCACATGCTCGGATCTGCACCCTTAGTTAAATCAGTGAGAGGAGCCAAAATCAAAGAGAAATTTTTAATAAATTGCCGGTAGTAATTTGCGAACCCCAAAAACCTCTGAATTGCCCGCAAGGACAAAGGTTGGGCCCACTCCAGAACAGCTCTAACCTTCCCAGGATCCATTTCCAAACCCTTATTAGATATGGTAAAGCCCAGGAACTGGACATAAATATATTTTTCAAGGTTTGCAAAGAGATTTTTTCTCCTTAACCTTAACAATTCCTCTCACACATGATTGCGATGTTCAGACAAGTTAGAAGAAAAAATTAGAATGTTGTCCAAATAGACCACTACAAATAACCCCAGCAGGTCCAGGAAGATGTCATTAACAAATTCCTGGAACACTGCAGGGGTCTTAATAAGATCACCATTAAGAATCTATATCCCGTTCCTGATATCTGAATTGTTTGAACAGGTTAAAAATGCCAAAATCTTTTCTAAACCTGATCTTAAGGGGGCTTATAACCTCATCCGAATCAGAGAAGGAGATGAGTGGAAAACTGCCTCCAACACCAGGGACGGCCACTACAAGTACCTCGTTATGCCATTTGGCCTCTGTTGTCGGTTTCAGGCAGGGGTCAGGTTTCACAGGTCAGAGTAGTCAAATAGCCAGGCAGGGTCAAACACATGAAATCCGGACAACTAGCAACTAGAAGCTTAACAGAACAAAGTACAAGGCACCAGGAATAAACCTATCACGGGCAATTGCAAATTGATAAAGTTCCCTTTAAATACATTTTAATTTGGCGCCATTGCGAGCTGATGTCATACATCAGCGTGCCTGTGCCTTTAAATATCGGAAGAGCGTGTGGCACGTGCACTAGGAAGCCAGGAGGACAGAGGGGCAGTGCGGCGGGCGTCCCCGTCAATGGCGTGGAGGGAGTCCCCAGGCAATTCTAGCAAAAGAGGTAACGTTCAGTAAAATCTGCATTTTTGTGAATTTACGGATTGGCCAGAGTGAAAAGTCACCTGGCAACAGAGTTGCCACCTGCACCCATTAGTAAATTGGCGATATCCCTGTGGGTTGCAACAATGGTGAAAAGGCACTAGTGGTAGCCACTTTACCTTTTAGTAAATCTGCCCCTTGGAGTGGACTTGAGCACAGAACACAACACTATACAATGTATGGTGTGCCATTAACCTAAAGGAGTTACCATTAAAAACAGTAGTAGTCAAATGATGCAAATTATAATTTTTATGAAAAACTGTTACGTTTCAACCATGTATTGCATAAAAAATATGAAGGCAAAGAGACTGTTCAACACAAGCCATCTCCTATAATGGGGGTGTCCACTTTGCAGTATTTTTGGAGTTATGACAACATTTCTTATCTTATTTTATCATTTAACCCTTTCACTGCCAGCCATTTCGTCCAAAACGGAACATCTACTGCCAAGCA
>CM044431.1:92135227-92170529 GCA_024363595.1 Xenopus borealis
CTGAGGGCTCCTCCCGAAGCCAAAGGCAGTCACACTACTGGTGAAGCTGAGCCGAGACCATTGAACTTGGCATCTGTTCTGGTTTAGGGTGCCGACCGTGACAAGTACTTAGCCCTGTCTGTCGTTTGTAGGTCTGTAGGTTTGGCGAGAATTAACTCAGTATCTGTCCCATGTTGCATTCATGGCTTCTGCCATAATGGCATGTGCTGCCTCCCAAGAGTCCAGTCTTTGAAGAAGTTCTGTAAAAAACAATTTGATTAGCATCATTCAGAGCATATATAGTTGCTATGATATAGGGAAAATTCAAGATTTCTACAAATAGCAGTAGGTATCTGCCTTGTTTCTCCTTCAATGTTTTTATAACATACAAATTAAGTGATTTGTTAAATATGGTAACAACCCCCCTAGATTTCCTTGTGTATGAGACTTCTATACAATGGCTTAACCAGTTAGTTTTGAGACTGTTACTATCTGGGATAGTTCACTTTTAAGTTAACGTTTAGTATGTTACAGAATGGCTAATTTTAAGCAACTTTTGAGTTGCTCTTCATTATTTACCCCATATAAAAAACAAATGCTCTGTAAGGATACAAATGTATTATTATTGTTATGTTTTCTTACTCATCTATCTATTCATGCCTCTCATTTTCACATTCCTGTCTCTCATTCAAATCAGTGCATGGTTGTTAGGGTAATTTTTAGGCTCTTGGGGCCCCCTTTGCCACAGGGGCCCTAACTGCGGTACTCCCTCTTCTCCCCTGATGGCGACCCAGTTTGTGGGAAAGAAACAAAGGAACGTTTAAACTCTGAGACTGTATTGGTAGCTTATTAAGCCTATTTTGCCTAATACATGGTCAGATTCAGGGAGATTAGTCGACCAGCGTCAAAGAAGGGGAGATTTGTCTTACTGTGTGTCTCTGCACTTTTTGAGGATGAACAAGTGAGAGCTTTGCAATGTTTGGACTCTGGCAGAGACAAGTATTTAATTATGCAACTATGTTAGGTAAATGAACTGGTACACATTGCTTTGTCTGTAACCTATCCTCTAAAATGACTGGCTAGTAAACTATATTAATGCACACTTAAATAGTATTGGAAGTTTTACTGTATGTTAGTTTACGTTTAAGATTTATTGCACATATTATAGTTGATTCCATTAAACTTTATAAGGCTTTTTTGATATGTTTGGAATATGGAATAAATTAGTAGACAAATCTGAGAAACCCTCTTATCTTTTTGCTAATTAGGCACTAAAAATAAATGCATTGGATAGTCAAAAAAAGTTTTAAATGGATGGTTAATTTTTAAGTTAACTTTTAGTATGTTATAGAATGGCCTTCATTTTTATTATTATTTTTTTTAGTTTTTAAATTATATTCCTTCGTCTTCTGTCCAGCTTTCTGAACCCATCTAAAAAAATCTCTGTGAGGCTACAAATTTACTGTTTTAAGTACTCCACTTTCTATTCAGGCCCTCTCTTATTTATATTCCAGTCTACTGAATAAAAACCTAAATACTCAAAAACCGCAGATAATAAAAATTGAAAACCAGTTGCAAATGTTATCACTCATACTCATTCTCTTATACTTAGGGGCTGATTTACTAAGGGTCGAAGTGGGTTGAAGTGAATATTCGAATTCAAAAAGTTTGATTTTCAAAGTAATTTTTTTGATTACCATCGCATAGGTTACTTCGACCATTCGATTAGAATGGTCGAATAGTAAAATCGTTCGACTTCTAAAATAGAAGTCTCTTTAAAAAAACTTCGATTTTAATACTTTGCCACATTAAACCTTCCAAAGTGCTATGATAGCCTATGGGGACTTCTAGAACTTTTTTTTTATCTTAGTAAAATCGTTCAACCATATGCAAAAATCTTTCGAAATGAACGATTAGAATTATTTTAGCAAACGATAAAACAATTTTACTTCGTTCGCAGGATAGCTAAATCTGTTGAAAAATACTTTGGGGCAGATTTATTAAATTCACATGAAGGATTAGAAGTTCGGTCGAATTTTCTAAAAGATTTGAATTCGAATGTTCCAATGTTTTTGAAGACCACTTAGACCAGTGAATTTTGAAAATTGATTGAATGGAATGATTCGAATAAAAATCTATTTGAATATTCGACTATTCGACAGTAGAAGTACTTCCCCTTTAAATTCTTATTTGACTGCCTAGTTCGCCAGATCAAAGCTACCGAATTGGGTTTAATTATTTTTGATCGAATAAAAATATACGATTGATCGATAAATTTTAACCATTCAACTCCTTCATGTGAATTTAGTAAATCTACCCTGAAGTATTTTTCAACAGATTTGGCTATCCTGCGATCGAAGTAAAATCGTTTGATCGTACACTAAAAACTTTCGAATCGTTCACTTCTAATGATTTTTGCATACGGTCGAACAATTTTGCTATTTGATCGTTCGACCAATCGAATTGCGGTAAAATCCTTCAAATTCGAATATCGAATTCAAAGGATTTTTATTCCACAGCTATTCACATGGTTGAATTTGAGGGTTTTTTAACCCTCGAATTCGAATAATAGTAAATCTGCCCTTTCAACTTCGATATTCGAAGTCGAAGTATTTCACTTAGATGGTCAAATTTGGAAGTATTTTTTACTTTGAAATTCGAGGCTTAGTAAATCAGGCCCTTAAAGTTCATTTGAAGGTGAACAACACCTTTAAGGTCTAGTAAAAAAAACTGAAAAACCTGATTGAATTCCACTGTGTAATCCTGCTATTACAACTATTGTAGGGTGGTGGTAAATCCAGTGGTAGCTCTAGACATCATGAAGGGCACTGAAGCTTGATGCAAATACACAGAAGTAGAAGGAGTGTGTTTGGATGCAAATTCCTTATTGAATAGCATATATAATATATATAATAATGTGCAAGCATCTATTATAGCGTGACCAAACGTGCGGCTGCACTCGTAAATAAACCCTCCAGGCTCCAGCATGGCTGCTTGCATGGCTTCAAAATTTCTAGTATATGAAAACTCTTGAATCAAAAATACATATGGTATTTTAAGAGTAGGATACAAAAAAATATAGTATATTTAAATATTTTTGTAATCTTTCAAAACTTTCAACTAAAATAGCTACACTCCAGAATACGGCTCATGTCATACAGTATGTTGCTAGTGCATATTCAAAGAATTTGGAGTGCTCAACCCTTCACATATAACCCTATTGTAGGGTATCAGGCGCTTGATCTGGATGACCCTCTCCTGCCCAACGGGTCCAGCATACAATGTAGAAACAAACCAGCAGCACACTGATTACAGTGAAGCAAGTGATCAGTTGTATATTTTAGCCAATATACATACAAGGTAAGGGCAACGTTTCGAACCCCACTGGGTCCTTTGTCAAGCCTAGTGATTACATACAAACTCAGTGTTTTATACAATATAACTTGGGAGTGGCCTGTAACTCCTCCCATTTCAAGTGACATCATAATGAGCAATTTGAAAAAGTTCTGATATCGTGTCCATTTATATTAAAATAAATAACGAAAGTCCATTTGTGTAAGTCCATAAACCTGTGTACATAATGTTAAAAACATGGTTATACATAAAACTGGTCTAGTATTACCTGGGACGCTTTATTTGACTGACAGTATCAGTCAATTGGTTAATTGGTTAATTTTTATTGGTAATGCAATAAAAAAAAAGAAAAACAACTGAAAGTCAGCTGGTAAAAAAATATTTTGCTTGGGACCAAATACAGATTTGTTGATATGCCACGTACTGCTTTCTACAGTGGGGAACATAGCCTATTGTTACCCAGAAGTGTTGTTCAAATAAGATAGGTGAGAGCCATAATCCATTCTCAGGTGGCAGATTTGACCCAAAAAGCACTGTTCCCATTTAGATCAACAATTAAAATATCCAATGTGGTAATGCCCCTATGTGCTTGTGCATAATATTACCAATTGCATTGACTGCACTCATAAACATATGCATTCTTATAGAAATGCCATAATGCAACACAAACATAAATTAGCACACATGCACAAACAGGGTTGTTCTTTTCACATACATTTGTGCATAATAAATTACAATGATTTTGTGTAATTCTTTTGTGTAATTTTATAGACAAATATGATGTTTATTGTATGGTATAAATTGTGTGAGATTCTTCCTTCTTATGTTTTCAGATTTCTGGTTTGTTGAGATAATGGAGTATAATGTTTAACAGAGTCAAGCAATATACTGGATTTTTCATTTGCTAGCTTTCTTCAGTTTGATTGAATAGCAAAAAAGCTATATGGGCATTTAAGAACAGTTTAAAAGCCTCAACAGTGTTTGACTTAGTCCTAATTTTTCCACACATTCTTAATTTGTTAAATTCCAAAGGGAAACCTTTAAACTACCCCAAGTTTCCTTCAAAGGCAGGCTTGATCTACCCTGTTTACTTAGAGAGTAAATGTATTCAACACAGTGATGTTGGATTAAAGGAAGAAAGGAAGAAGAAATCAAAGAGTCTAAACTGCACATGAAAGCCAATTGCTGGCAACCAATCTGTTCTACTTCCAACAATTTGCACTTTATGAATAAAGGTCAATCCTGCATTAGTACCCAAATGGTAATGTTCTTATGAGGTTTTAAGCTGCTTTAAAAGCTGAATAAGTGAAAGTGAGATGATGGGGAGAGTTTGTAAAGAATACTAGAGGTCCAGGGACATATAATCTAGTTATGTAGATAAAACTATCCACTATGCTAAAAGGTGTATTAAATGTGAGATTGCACGGAAACTATAGTTTATCCAAAGTTCTAGGAAACATATTTTAAAGAAACATAAGAGTTTGCAACATTCAAAGCTCTCTGATTTATTAAACAGTGCTGTCTGATTCAATTAACTGTTCCCCCCCCATACCTACTGAAATACTATAGTTTGCCACATTCTGAATCATACTGTAATGCATTAAAACAACCTGCTCACTAGTTTCTTTCTATACCTTTCTGTAAAACAGTTATGCAATGGTACATGTATAGATTTGTTGCCAGTGGGAAATTGCTGGTCCTACGTGAGACAAATCATTGAACAAGAACTTGCCATCTGCATCCATTAGAATCACCACATGTAAAACATTTTGTAAAAAAAAAAGACATATTGATGTTGAATGATGTTATGTGGCAGTAGAGCTGAATAGGTTTTAAAAGACAAAATAAATGTTTTTTTTCTGTGCATTCCTGTTCACATTTATATAAATATATGTATTTAAATTCCAAATCCTCAACCTAGGCTTGGAAGACAGACAATAAAGAATCCTTTAGCAAAGTTAATATAAATGAATGTATGCTAATTGTAAAACAAAGCTAAGATATATAACGCTATATAAGCCAGCAATATGTAAAAAAAATACAACATAAAAAAAAACCCTAGAAAAATTAGCCACCAAAGCTCACTCTCAACGGCCAATTTATCAAAGCCTGGAAAAATTTTAAGTGCAATTTCTACCTGAACACATTCTTCTTCAAGTTGCACATTTAACCTATGAATAAAAATATTTCCATTAATTTCCCCCTTATGCCACTATTTAATTTTTTGCATTCTTTTTTACTCTAAGATATATTTGTAAATTATTTGCCTACTTAAGCATTTAACTTTTGCATTATATATTTTCAGAAGAT
Source organism: Xenopus borealis (assembly GCA_024363595.1). Taxonomy (NCBI): domain Eukaryota; kingdom Metazoa; phylum Chordata; class Amphibia; order Anura; family Pipidae; genus Xenopus; species Xenopus borealis. Next base: position 92,140,871 of record CM044431.1, read on the forward strand.
TATTTTTAGTGATATATATATATTTGATATAAATTTAGTAAACAGAATAAAATAAGATTTTCTTTTTGCTGATTTCGGGTCAGACCCTAAAATAGATCAGCTACATGGAAACTTTGTTAGCATTAGGACGAATATATACAATGCTGCACATTAATAACACTGAAAAGGAAAGGCAGGCACATTGAAAATAACAATAAATGCCCAGTCACTCATCAACTTAGCCATCTAGAAAGACTTTGTAGTACAAAGGTGCAATGATAATTAATTGAATAATGTCTCATAAAAGTTTGTTGCGCTTATGTTAAAAATTGCTGCCTAATTGTTACTGACAGAAACGAGTGCCATCCAGCCACAAGAGTGAAAATGAATTGAGGTTTAATTTGAAATGCTGCGTGCCCTAGTATAAATAACTCACATTTTACAAAGTGTTAAGAGATTAATGTTATGATTCTTCACTTGTAGATAAAGAAAGCTGATAAATCTGGAACATTAGACACCTCATATATCTCTGCTTGTGCTTTGGTGGTGCAGCTCAGTCTTCTCACAGAACTGGTAATGCCACAACTATTTACATCATGGAAGATAGGTAATGTCCTACCTACATCTCCAAACTTTTTTTCTAAAATGTATCTGTATTTTAAAGGGTAGTTAGTCTGTAACATACATTTTTAGAATGTTTTTAACATTTCACGAAATATAAAATGGATGAAGAGGACTTCCCTTGCCTTCGCAAAATGCAGATGCTCTGTGATTTAGTTTGAGTAATGGAAACTGGGGAGCTGCTTTATGAATCACCTCATTATATCCAAAAATCTGGAGGATGTAGATTCACTTATACAGTATATTAAGGTAATGCTCATACATAAGAGGGCAGATTTATTGAGGGTCAAATTGAAAATTCAAAGTCACATTTTTTTACAGTAAAAACTGTCAAATTCGACTAGGGAGTTATTAAAATTTGATTCCTTTTTTTTTTTTAAATAATCGACTTTGATTTTCAAGATTCAAATTTGGCTATTTGCCACCTAAAACCTGTTGAATTGCTGTTTAAGTCAAAGGGAGGGGTCCAGGGATCAATTTGGAGCTGTTTGCAGCCTTCCTACCCTTTCAAGGTTTTTCTAAGGTTTTTTGAATCTAGTTTGATTGAATTTGATTTGAATTTAGGGTATTTTCATTAAATTCTAGTTTTAAAAATTTGATTTTAATAATACATTTCGATTGGTCAAATTTCAAATTTATGGGAGTTTAGGGGAGTTTTTAAAAACACACATGAATTCAGAATTCAACCTTTGATAAATGTACCTAAGCATTAATACACTCGCTTTAATCATGATATCACTGCAAGACATTCCTGCCACTTTACATCTATTAGGGCTCATCCAGACGCGAAGATTTGGGGAGATTTGTTGCCTGGCGACTAAGAGCCTGTACTTTGGGGTGACAAATCTCCCTGAATCTTCGCGTCTGGATGAGCCCTTAAAAGGGGTGTTCACCATAAATCAATGTTTAATATTATTTAAGACCAGGGCTGTGCAACTACAGATACATGGAGGTGTGTGGTCTACAGGGGATTGTTATGGAATTTAGCTGTTTTTTGTTTGCTGGGAGAGAAAACTCAAAAGTCATATATTGTATTAAATGCAGGTGGGGGGGTGGAGGTGATAGCATAAAGGCCCACTGTTTTATTATTAACTTGATATATGTGCAAGTATATATGTTTGTGTATTATTTATCTTTTAGTTACAATTATGATGTTATTGTTCATACAAGCTTATGATAAAATTGCCAAGTCACCAGACCACACCAAGGTAACTAAGATGTATGTACTTTCACAGATACTAAATCTAATTTGCGAATTAACATGAACATTTTTCTCACCATTTATTTTAATGATGCTTTTAAAGATAAATTAATTTTCTATTTTTCATATTTTCTTAAAATTGCTGCTTTACTTATTGGCTACATCACAGCTAAGCTTTGAATATAAAAGTTATCAAAACTTACCGAAGCTTCTGGTGTCTACTAAATGTGCAAATACGATCTAGTTATAACTAGTAGACTTGTTTCAAATAGGAAATTCCTTATGTTTCAAAACTTCAAAAAAAGACCTCAGAGTGTGAAAAACAAACAAGGTACCAATGTAGGTGTCAGATGTCCAGCCACTGACAGGATAAAAGAAAAGATTGTGTTCTTCCTTGGGCTTTTTGATTATTTTTACAGCCAAAGGCTCTTTTCCCTTTATTCATTTACCATCTATATTTGGAAACGGAGAAAACATTTTTGCTGACCTTTCAACCCCTTTTTGCTTAAAACATTATATCTGGCTTTTTAAATACTAAAATATTTATATATTCTTGTAATTAATACTGTATAGTTGTATGACTTGCCATTTACAGGCCATTTAAAATGTACACACACAGTTGTGCTTTATATCCACGTAAAGGACTTTGATTGCAGAGCATCTGTAACTATTTTTAAGAAGACGTTTTCTGCTGAATTTTAGTAAATCATAGTGCTTGTACTTTTTAGAGGAAAAATAAATTATATTTAGGTCTTGCAGGTTGACAAGCTAAAAATCCAGAAAATCCCCACCATTTACCAATTAAACTAATTGAAAGGACTTGTAAAAGCCACAGCTGTAGTCTGTAGTCTGTAGGCGTTTGTGTCTGCCTTTTTTACTCGCAACTCGAAAAACTCTACTCATTGCATTGATCCCTGAATAGTCATGCCTGTCAGGAAGCCATATCAACCATTATCATTCTAATTTTACTGGCTTTCCTGCTCCCTGATCTAATTTGCAATGATGCTTAAGCTTTTCGCAAGGCCACAAGCACTTTCTTCAGAATTTCAACAAGAGCATTAAAGCTCCAATTTACATTAATGAAGTGCACATTTAGTTAGGGGAGAGGGTAAATGGAGGTACTTCAAGTGTAGTTTTTATAACATGATAGGCACTTGAAGAATAAAAAGGCATATCTGTTAAAGGAATCACTGTATTAAATCTATTTTTTAATCCCATTTAACCCATGTCATAGTTATATTTGAACGGCTGGACATAAATCTAGAGTCAAGAAGATTTAATGCCAAACTATGTGGAAGTGTGATAATGAGCCCTTTATCATTGACAGATTTATTTTTGCTTTTAAAATCAAATACTATTCATTTACCTAAAAAAAAGATTTTTAACTAATTTTCTCTGGTCCTGTGGATCCGTTTGAGTGCTGGTTGGCCCTGTTTCTTCTTCACATCCTTTGCCATACTGCTCCCTAAATCTGGGGGTCTGGTACACCCAGACCACTTTCACTATTTGGTGACTTATTTACAATTTATTCTGGAGCACATTAGTTGTGCCTGTGTTTGTAAGCTATATAAACTAGATGTCACAACCACTTTATCAGGAACCTTGTTCAGCGACAGTACCTTTGAACGCACAGGTGGACCCTGTGAGTTCCGGTATTCACCAACGCCCTTTTGGGGCCCGGGATTTCTTCTGCCGAAGCCAACAAGGAAGTGCACAGCAAGTCCGAAAGCAAGGTACCAGCAGGGATTTAGAGAGGTAGCCAAAGTCAGACAAAGAGTTCAAGGTAGGAGGCAGGAATCGTAGTCAAAGATCAGGCAGAAGTCAAAACCAGGAATTCAAAGTCACAAACAAACTCTTCGGCAGGAACAGTAAAACTGGAACCAGCTTGGGCTCTCACAAAATGGAGGTCTGGGTCTTTAAAGAAGATTTGGCGCCAAAATTTTTTTTTTTTTAATCTGGCGCTTCTCCTGATTTCACAACGTTTGTCACAGTGATGCGAGCATCATATCCTTCAGAGTCAGATGCCGGCATCAAACTGGGCACGAAACCGGAAGTGCATGTCTGTGCACAGACACTCTTGGAGAGACGTCGGGTGGTAAGAGGACACCGCACTGTCCTGGCGCATCTTACACTAGAGATGGTACTTTTTGGTTAAACAGCAAGATAGTAGTAGATACTATTACCATCAAACAGATGTAATGTCAAAAATCACAGACGTTTTTAAGAAATTGGAAATATGGGAGCCCTTTTTTCTATTGAAAAACACAGTTGTTGCCTAATGGATAGGAGGTGCTCTAGCAATGTAGGGCATGTGTGTAGCGATAAAAAATAAAAAAATGCACGTGGTTTTGCCTTCCCATTGACTCCAATGCAATTCTGTGAATTTTTACAGCAGTTTGCAAATTTTGACACAAAGCCAAACATGGCAGATTTGCTCAACATAGACTTGAAAGTAAGGAAAACATTTTTTATTGGGTAGCCCAAAAGCAGAAAAAATGTGCCCTGAAAAAACACTCCTAGACTAATATGATTTGCTGCAACAAAAAAGTCATCCATAGACTTTCATGTGTTTCACAAATTTCCTGTAGCTTTGCAATTTTTTCACCGAAATGGGACAGGTTCCTTCATCGCTATTAGGCACAGCACACTTGTTTCAAGAGATGTGTTCATTTATTGAATTTCTGGAAAAAACACTGCATTGTGAGAAAAATCATGGCGAAATTGCACTTCCCTCACTGCTGCAAATTCACTAAAGCGCAAAGCGTGTAACGCTAGCACTAATTCGCCAGCATGACGTCAATTCACAACTTAGATTCACTAACAGTGTCCCTGCCGAAAATTAGCTAGCGAAGGACATTGACTTGCGCAACTTCGCACCCTTACGCCAGGCGAAGTTGCGCACTGACGAAGGGACGTAACTACACTAATTCACTAAAATGAAAATTTTTGTGAACGATACCAATTATGCTACGTTGCTTCGACAGGTCAGACCTGGCGAAGTTCAATAAAATAGATTGGAGTTTGAAAAAAAACCTTGAAATTCCCAAAACTTCCCAAAAAGCACTGGCGTCTTTTACCTTTTGTTGGGTAATAGTCTGAAAAAGAGCGAAAAATTTTTTAGGGTTACCCTCCTTACCCCCCTACATTTCCTAACATATGGCAACTCAGCTATACAGTGGGCACATGTTTAGATCAATAGGACAACTTTATTTTATTTATTAACGGTTTCCTGGGCTTGTGTAGTGTAATGTAGTGGCTGTAACATACACCTCTATTATATGTTTAAGTTTGTGCTGCATGCAAATTAGGCATAAGCTTAAATGCGCTTTTATTTGTGAAAAATGCTGGGGGGCCCCTGTTCCATGTGTATCGAATAGCACTGCTCTAAGGCTAATAGCACATGTAATAGCGTTTTATATATCTGCCGGCAAACAGTTACCCAGTCCCTTGTGTTTTTGGGCAAAAAACTCCTGTTGCAAGCAGTGGACAAAAACTTAAATTTTTAATCATAGTAGGAGGCTTGGAGTTGGTATTGGGTAATCGTGAAGTAGAGAAATACTATGAGTGCCATCAGACATAGGAGTCAAATGTGTGCAGTTAAGTGACAGGCCCTAATCATAATCATATCAATACAGACAGCAGGAGATCTTTTTTTCACATTGAAAAGAACAAAGATGAAGGCCACCCAGCTTTTATTTACAGCAGAAAAAATGCATTAGTGCTTTATCCTTTGCTCTCTCAGCTGCACCACTACATTTCCTACTTCCTAGACAGAGGTTACTTTTAGGGCTGGGGCAGACAGGGAGATTCGGGGAGATTCTGTCGCCTGGCGATTAATCGCTGGCGACAATCTCCCCGAACTGCCTTCTCCCTGTCCGGAGCTGCTTACTTCGGGCGATTCCGGAAATCGCCGCGCCACGTGTGTATTGGCGCTGGTGCTTTTTCATTTAAACAGGCGGCGGACAGGGAGAAGGCAGTTCGGGGAGATTGTCGCCAGTGATTAATCGCCAGGCGACAGAATCTCCCTGAATCTCCTTGTCTGCCCCAGCCCTTAGCCCCATCTCTTTTTCCACAGGTGATGACTAATTCATTTTATCACCTGTATTGTCTTTTCAACCTGAGTACACGTAGTCCCTGTTATCTGGCAATGGAATACACCTGAGAATTAATTTGCTCTATGTTAAATAACTTTATGATAATGCCTTGATTTCAATTTTGATGTGGATTTAGCTTTAGCTCACATTTTATCCAGAAATAGCTTAAATACCAGAGCTGTTTTAAATAAAATAGCCTGTTGTGGACATTGTCAATCAACGATTACATGTTTCTTTAAACATACTTTTAATTTCCTAAGTGAAAATCCTACCACGTATTATAATTAGCATAACAGTAGGTATGAAACTGCAGTAAAACCATTTTATATTTATTTCCTTGCATTCCTAAGTAAATAATACAAATGATTAATTATAATTTTTCCATTTTTCCATTAAGTCCTAAGCATTAACTGGTGAGTCCATGGCATGGAAGTAAGGGAGTTTGTGTTATTTTATTATAGCTCAGTGAAAGATACATATTTAATGGGTTTTATGTTTCAATAGCTTTTATGTAACGCCAGTAACATACATAAAAAAATAGGTTGAAAACAGATACAGGTCTATTAAGTTCAAAATTTTGTTTCTATATAAAACTTGCCAAACTGCTAGCTGAACCGGAGAGAGCCAAAAATCCCCTTTTGAAAAGATCTAACATCATAACCCTGTATTTCCCAACTTGCAAAAAAAGCCACCCAACCACTTCTTGAAGCTATCTAATGTATTTGACGGTACAACTGATTCAGGAAAATTCCACTACTTACCAGCTCTTACTGTAAACAACCCTTTCTGAATAATTAGCTAGAACTTCCTTTCTGAATAAACACGTTCAATGTACCATTTTCCATTTTTCTCAGTCACAGTCTAACAAGATGAAACTTTGACATCACACTTGCACATTATATAAAGAGCCGGTGTCTTGATACAAAGAGGATAGAAGCACAGATGATGTTAAAGGACCAGTAACATAATAACATTTTTAACAAAAATTTGATTACACTGAACAAAAAAAACACCAAGACACATTAAGGTTTAAATAGATTTGCAAAGTTTTTATTAAGAAATAACTTACCAATACTGAGCTTCCGCTCCTCATCCGGCGACTATCCATCGTGCGGTGCTCGAGAAATTGAGCGCCGCGCGGTGGATCGTCACCAGATTGCTTGCCGAAGCGCAGTATTAGTAAGTTATTTCTTAATAAAGACTTTGCATATTAAACCCTTAATGTGTCTTGAGTTTTTTTTGTTCAGTAGAAAGGAATTTAAAAAAAAAATATTTTGTTACTGGTCCTTTAAACGACCAATACTTTCCGAGATTTCCCAGTAAGATTTGCTGTCTGTAGTGCTTCTTTCAGGCTTTCTCCATTTGCTTGTGGGTAATTCATTGAAGGTTTCCTATGTACAATATTCCTCTCTCTCAGAAAGGATTCAAACTCATAATGAAACAAAGGGGCCAATTCACTAAGATGTGCAAAATCGCTAGCATTGGTTTCGCTAGCGTTCGCTGCACTTAGCCAGGCGAATTTTCGCCAGCACTACGCAAATTCACTAAGATGCGAATTTGCGTTCAGGGCGGCGAACGTTAGCGAAGTATCGCTACCGTTCGTTCGCCAGGCAGAGCACAGTTACGCTAGCGATGCCTAATTTGCATACGGCAGGAACTTAAGTGTAAAATAGAAGTATATGTTACAGCCACAACATTCCACTACACAAGCCTAGGAAACTTTTAATAAATTAAATAAAGTTGTCCTATTGCCCTACATGTGCCCCCTGTATAGTTGAGTTGCCATATGTTAGGAAATGTAGGGGGGAAGGAGGGTAACCCCCCCAAAAAATTATCGATCTTTTTCAAACTATCACCCTCCTATGCTAAAATACGCTAGCGTTTTTTTGGGACACAAAATTTTGACATTTTTTTTTTCAACCTCCTATCTATTGTATTGAACTTCGCATGGTCTGACCAGGCGAAGTAATGTCTATCGTAAGTGCTAACGTTGAGGAAAATGTTCATCTTAGGGAATTTGCGTAGTTACGATCCTTCGTCAGTGCGCAACTTCGCCTGGCGTAAGGGTGCACAGTTGCGCAAGTCTATCTACTTCGCTAGCGAAAATTCTCAGAGTCCGTGTTAGTGAATTTGCAAAGTTGCGAAATTACGTCACGCTGGCGAATTAGCGCTAGCGTTAGACGCTTCGCGCTTAGGGATGTAGCGAACGTCGGAAAAAAAGTTCACGAACATATTCGCGAACTTGCGTCAAAAAATGAGAACGGTTCGCGAACGTCGCGAACCCCATAGACTTCAATGGGAAGGCGAATTTTAAAAGCTAAAAAAGACATTTCTGGCCAGAAAAATGATTTTAAAGTTGTTTAAAGGGTGCAACAACCTGGACAGTGGCATGCCAGAGGGGGATCAAGGGCAAAAATGTATCTGAAAAATCCATTGTTGACACAGCGCTGCGTTTTGTGCTGTAAAGGGCAGAAATCACACTACATTTCTAAACCTGTGTAATAAACTGCTTTAAAACGTCCGGCGTCTACATGCCAATCAAGTCGTGTAAAGGTTACAGCCTGTTCACACGCAAAGACGAAACGCGGCGCTTACTGCAACGCAAAAAAACGCAAAGAGCTTTGATGAATGAAGAAGAGATCAGTGCCCACAGAAGCTACATACAGAGCACTGCAGTAGAAGGTAGATTACTAGCCAGCAAAGCTACCTAACCTAAAATGTCCCTCAAATCCCTGCAGAGTTCTGTCCCTACAATACAGAGCAGTATCAAGTAGATTACTAGCCAGCAAACTTACTATCAACTGTCCCTCAAATCACTAACAGCTCTCTCCCTACACTAGCTCTTCCAAGCACACACAGGCAGAATGAAAAAACGCTGCAGGGCTTCAGTTTTTATATGGAAGGGGAGTGGTCCAGGGGGTGTGGGGGTGGTCCAGGAGGGAGAGCTTCCTGATTGGCTGCCATGTATCTGCTGGTCTGGGGTGAGAGGTGAAAAAAAAGCGCCAGCTAAGGCGAACCCAAAATGGCGAACGTCGCGCGATGTTCGCGAACATTCGGCGAGCGCGAACAGCCGATGTTCGGGCGAACAAGTTCGCCGGCGAACAGTTCGCGACATCCCTATTCGCGCTTTAGTGAATCTGCCCCAAACTGTGGTCCGTTGTCTGATATTAACTTCTTTGGATTTCCTTCTCTGCTGAAGACTGTAGACAAAAATTTTTTACTGTAGCTGATGTTACATGAGAAACAAATGCAATTTCAGGCCATTTACTGTGATAGTCTATCAGAGTTATAGTAAATCTGCAGTCTGTAGGAGCATCTGCAAAAGGACCCACAATAGCAAGTTACTTCAAGTAAAACCTGTTCAATATCTTACTTATAGAAAACATGTTAATTTTCGTTGAGACCCCTTGGAGCCAGCGTTTTGAGTTGCCAGATCCAAAAGGCCTCCCGCCTTAACAAACATCTTTTAAAATCATTGCCTTCCACTTTTTGAACCACTTCTAGAATTTGCCACCTTAATAGCGATATATTGTGTTTTAACTCAAAGAAATGCTTTGCTACTAATGTCTCTTTCTTAAATATCTCTTTTTCCTTCTCTTTCTCTTTAACTCCAGTTTTTTCTTCTTTACTTTCTGGTTTAAAATTTCTTATGACACTTTTATGTTCATTCAACCTTACTTTAAATGCTCTAGATGTTTGGCCCACATAGTCTAATCCACACGGACATTTCAATAGGTAGATCACTTCCTCTGTGTCACATGTGGCAAAAGATTTCAGTTTTATATTATAACCAATACTTGGGTGTTTACATATATCTCCCTTAATTACACCATTACAGTGTCCACAATTATAGCAGGGATAAGTCCCATTTTTACTTGAGATTCTTTTACATATGTATTTCTCCTTGAAATCTGCTCTGATGATTCCATCAGAAATTGTCTTTCCCCTTTTATAGCTAAAACGGGGTTTGTCTATAAATAATTTGCCGTATGTTCTGTCCTTTTGCAATATAGGCCAGTGTTGTAATATAACTTTTTTGAGGAAAGTTGAGTGGGGGCCATATGTCGTTACACAAACAGAATTTTGTTTTTTAATTTTATTATCTTTGTCTCTCCCTTTTAAACACTCAAAACACATTTTGTACTTCCTCTTTAATTTTTTCTAGTTCCCTTCTTTTATATCCTCGTTCACAGAAATTTTCAACCAATATATCTGCTTGGTCTTTATAACGTTCATCGGAAGAGGTAATCCTTCTTGCCCTGATGAACTGGCTTTTTGGTAACCCTTTCATTACTCCTGCTGGATGAAAACTATCTTTATGCAAAAGACTGTTTTTATCCGTTAACTTTTTGTACAGATCAGTAGTAAATATGCCTCCATTTAGAGTCACTTCAACATCCAAATAGTCTACTGTATGTGGACCCATGTTCATGGTAAATTTAATTGTATCATGTACTGCGTTTAGATAATTAAAAAATTCTGACAGTAATTCTTCTGTTCCTGTCTACTACTGATCTGTGAAGTGAACAGATGCCTAATATAGTAGCCAGAACCCAACATTTTGCTTTGCAGTTCTCGGACTTTGAGTTAGTCAGCGACTTGAAGGGGGCCCAAATGGGACATAACTGTTAGTTTGCTTTTGATCCGTAACATGCACGTCAGATTGCGAAGCAAAGGGTTATGACCCATATGCCCCTCCCCCCAAGTCACTGATTCGTTACTGACTGGTAACAAGTCAGTCATAGGCAGAGGATGATTTTTTTGTTTGGGTATTTGCTAAATCCAATTTTGCTTTAACAGTTTTTTCACCAGCGGAGAATTAGCTGATTTAATCCCATATTATAAACACTGACAAAAGGTGTAAATCACCTGTCTGAGCACACAATTTGACTTTTTTTGTCTACAAATGCACTGCAATCTGAAATCTGTTTTAAGAGCTACTAGCTGATGCTCCCACAGACTGCATGGTGAAGTACTAAGTCCCTTTCCACTTGCCATGGACGAAGTCCAAACTATTTTGAAAATAATAATAATTTATCAAAATTATAGAAAAGGTTCAGTTCATCCTCTACTGGAAATCAGGACTAATGCTTGACTATTGTTTAACATTAAATCATGTTTAATGGTCTACTTTCAAATAATATGCTAGGAATATGCTATGCTGTATCTATGTATTGTAGATGGGGGGGGGGGGTCATGTCAGCAGCTGCTTTGTCTCTTGGCTTTGATTCCCAGCACAAACAACCAAAGCTCAGTCACACCTAGTAACTGTGCTTGCCACTCAGATATGCTCTTATGCTTTCCCATTCAAAATCTCACAGTATTTTCTGTGCAAAATCTCCTGATTAGTGATGGACGAATCTCACCCGTTTCGCTTCGCAGAAAAATTGGTGAAAAAATTTGCAAAACGAGTCGCGCGTCATTTATGACGCACGTCGCGTCAATCGCGTCGCGTCGTTTCCGATGCGTCGCGCATCGCTTCGTTTTCGACGCATTGCGTCAAAAACGACGCGCGACTCATTTTTTTTCAGAGAATTTTTACTGGCAAATTTTTGCTGGCGTTTCGCGAATTTATTCGCCAATGGCGAATAACGGGAATTCACCCCTGGCGAATAAATTCGCCCATCACTGCTCCTGATGGCATCACTGCAGTCACCAGGTAGGGATTTATTTTTCTAAAGGCACTAGTCAGCAGCACCCTGCTGCCCCTCCCCCCAGACAAGCTGGAATAGATACAATGGTGAGAAAGAGGCTTTTTAATGCTTTTCTTGATTTAATTTTTCTTTTGATTTTTTAGGCAAACAGGTTTGGGGAGGCTTAGCTTCTCCAAGCCTTAATGAAAATCCGCCTATCAGTCAGTGGAAACCAAGCGAGCTGCAAAGCAAGAAGCAGTGTTCTGGCTATTATCGGGGCATTACAAGAATGGTTCACGGTTCGGCGTGATTTCCACATCTTTTAATGTCATGATATTCGTGAGTTTAGTCGTGGTTTTAAAAACCACCAAAAACCACCAAAATGTTACCCTTGACATAGCATTTTAAGATCATGTATTTAGAAGAAAGTATCACTGGAGAGCTGATTCTTTGCGGTGATTTAGTTTATTCAAGATGCATAAGCACTACATGTTTTGGACCACTAGGGTCCTTCTTCTGGTGCAATCAACAATCAAATGAGTGAACAGAGCTATTTAAAGCTTACAGACCCTTCCCCCAACAATCATGTGATCAAACTGTATTGTACCAGCTCTGGGGAATTTTCTTGTTTTTTGTACCAGCTCCTTCACAAGGCCAGGTACAATTGTTACAATAGAAATAAACACTTTTGTAATAAATGCTTACAAGTGTTATAAATCAAAGGAAACTACATTCAAGTCTATCCTTCCATTTGCATCAGGATACATATAGTTATGCAGTAAGCAGTCCAATGTAATAGTCCGTTACTTTGTATTGGAGTAACCAGATGGTGTTATCTGTATAGAAAGATTGTTGCAATTAGTAACAATATGTTTCAAAATCAAGGATACTTATATTATAGGAAGCATTTAAGGCTCCATGCTTCATTCATTCATTCATTTCGGTTCTATTGTGTCTAGTGATTCTATCCACTTTGCTTCCTGTTGTAATAATAACGTTTTTCTATCACCCCCTCTCCTGGGCATATTAATCTTCTGTAAGACCATCCATCTAAGGCTTGTTACATTCTGTCTCTCATTAAAAAAATGTTTACCAACCGGTGTGTGTGTCTTTTTGTTAAAGCCTCTTTTTCTTTTTTAGAACACTCAAATTAAAGATGTTTTTTGCAGATAAAATAAATGAGTCTGCTGGGCAAAATCCACACAAAAGTGAATTATTACGGGTACAGAGTGACTTTATACCTGATACCACCTGCCAATCGTTAGAAACATTCCAAAATGTAGTTTTGCATGAAGTGTCTGAGTTATGGGGTGTACAGAAACAAAAAGTCTCCTACAATATTTCTAAAAAAGAAAAAGAGGCTTTAATTAATTTACAAAATAATGAAAATATCGTTATAAAAAAGGCAGACAAAGGGGGCAGTATTGTAATCCTTAATAGAGATGACTATATTAAGGAAGCAATGAAACAACTTACTACCCCCGGCCACTATGAACACATTGAACATGACCCCACATGGGAAATCAAAAAAATAGTTGATGAAACAGTCTCATATGCTTTTGACTGTGAAATTATTTCAGAGAATACAAAAAACTTTCTAACTACAATACACCCTAGAACTTCGTTGTTATATATGTTACCAAAGGTACATAAAACATTGACTGACCCACCAGGACGCCCTATAGTGTCTGGAATGGGATCAGTATTACAACCATTGTCTAAATATGTTGACACCTACTTCCAAGAAATTGTGTTGAAATTACCACAATGCCTTAAAGACACCACTGATTTTTTGATGAGATTGTCAGAAATGGGAAAAATAAAGCCAGCCAGCATTTTGTGCAGCATTGACATTCAGTCTGTCTATACCTCAATCCCACATGAGGAGGGAATGACATATATAGAGGATATGCTATTGCTTGAAAATATACCACATGCTAAAATATATTTTATTCTTGATTTACTAGCCCTTGTCCTAAAGAAAAATTACTTTCGCTTTAACAAAGACCACTATATACAATTACAAGGGACAGCTATGGGAAGTAACCTAGCCCCTAGCTATGCTAATATTTTTATGAATGCAATTGAACAGAAACTTATTCTCCACAATCCGGCCTATAAGGATAAAATTGCCTGTTATTACCGTTTTGTGGATGATATCTTTATCATTTGGGACTCCACAATAGAGGAACTTAATACGTTCCTATCCTTTTTAAACACACAGCATAACACTGTGAAATTCAGAGCTGGATATAGTCCCAAAAGTATACATTACCTTGATGTAAAAATTTATAATGATGATGGGACCCTAACCACTGAACTATACAATAAACCTCTGGAAAGAAATAATATCCTGCTGCACAATAGCTTTCATACTCCAAATACTGTTAGAGGAATACCCAAGGGACAATTTTTAAGAATAAAAAGAATTTCCTCTGATGATACTAAATATTTGGAAGCATCAAACAAATTGGTTAAAAAGTTTGTTGATAGAGGGTATAACAGAGACCAGCTTGAACAAACAAGGGATGAAGTCCTGCTGAAATCTAGAGAATCCCTATTAAGAAACACAAACAAAAAGAATACTAACAATCGGATTCCCCTAGTTACAGAGTATGGGCCGCTAAGTAAAAAAATTGAATACATTGTTAAAAAACACTGGTCCCTGTTAGGACAGGACCATACATTTGGTAAACTTTTTAAAAACTGTCCCCTATTCTCATACAAAAGAGGGAGAAATATTGCTAATTCTTTAGTAAGAGCTGAACTAAATGTTAATCAACATAAAAAAGATTCCAGGTTCCTATCCAAACCAAAAAATGGAACCTTCCCATGTCTGAATTGCAACAAATGTAATTCAATCATCAAAGGTGATTACATTACACACCCATATCAGGGACGAAAAATTCCCATCAAACAATACCACACTTGCATTTCAGATTTTGTAATATATGCATTTAGATGTCCATGCGGCAAATTGTATGTAGGACAAACTACACGTGCTGTAAAAGTTAGGATTGGGGAACATAAAAGATCTATAACAGTATTTGATCCCAATAACAAAAAGACACACACACCGGTTGGTAAACTTTTTTTAATGAGAGACACAATGTAACAAGCCTTAGATGGATGGTCTTACAGAAGATTAATATGCCCAGGAGAGGGGGTGATAGAAAAACGTTATTATTACAACAGGAAGCAAAGCGGATAGAATTACTAGACACAATAGAACCAAAAGGAATGAATGAAGCATGGAGCCTTAAATGCTTCCTATAATATAAGTATCCTTGATTTTGAAACATATTGTTTTTTAATTGCAACAATCTTTCTATACAGATAACACCATCTGGTTACTACAATACAAAGTAACAGACTATTACATTGGACTGCTTACAACCAGATAGTAGGAGATTACACTGTTATACATTTCATATATGCATAACTATATGTATCATGATGCAAATGGAAGAATAGACTTGAATGTAGTTTCCTTTGATTTATAACACTTGTAAGCATTTATTACAAAAGTGTTTATTTCTATTGTAACAATTGTACCTGGCCTTGTGAAGGAGCTGGTACAATACAGTTTGATCACACGATTGTTGGGGGAAGGGTCTGTAAGCTTTAAATAGCTCTGTTCACTCATTTGATTGTTGATTGCACCAGAAGAAGGACCCTAGTGGTCCGAAACATGTAGTGCTTATGCATCTTGAATAAACTAAATCACCGCAAAGAATCAGCTCTCCAGGGATACTTTCTTCTAAATACATGATAATGCACCTCTGGACCTGGCAAACCCAGATCACTGAGAAATACAAGGTTTGTGGCATCCTAATCCTTTCACTGCATTTTAAGATCAACCAGGATAAAATGCTGGCATAAAATTTGGGATAAGAAGGAATAAAATCTAGGGAAACTTAATTTGATACAGCTAATAAAGGACAGAGCATTTGGTTACATTGAACTCATTGACAGATGAGGCAAAGTAGCAGCATAAAATGGTAAATGTCAGAACAGTTAGAAGACAGCACAACGTGACACCATATGGAGACAGTTTAGGGAAGTTTAATTTTCACTTTCTAGGTTGACAATGCCTCAAGTGGGCCTAGTAGAAATGGATTAGAAAGAGATAATCTCTGCTATAAATCCTTGTTGAAGCACAGGCAGCTCTAACTAGCTAGATCTATCTGACCACGGATTATGTATTTTACAGAGGCCCTCAAGCAATTGAATAATACGTCCTGTCACAGAAAACTTATGTCTGATGCCTCCACACGCTATATAACGGACTTATTACTGATGGTTACCAGACAGGCCTGATTTCAAAGAGTGAATATAAGGTATTGCATAATGAGGTTTCTGTTACCCCAACCTTCTACATGTTACCCAAAGTGCATAAGAAATCACAGAAACCCCCTGGCTGCCCTATTGTTTCAGGTAATGTTAATCTCTGTGAAAAAGCAAGCCAATATATTGATATTAAGTTAAGCAAGTTGGTTGTCAAGTTACTATCCTATATTTGTGACACTGGAGACTGCTATATAAACTCTCAAAGGTGAAGGTAGATAAAGGGACCCTACTGGTAGGTTATGACGTTGAATCACTATACTCTTCTATCTCACAGAAGCAGGGGCTCCAAGCAATTTGTTTTTTCATGGAAATGGAAAGTGATTGGGGTGGTCAATATAGAGATTTCTTGGCAGATCTAACAGATTTTTGCCTTAATCATAATTTCTTTATATTCCATGACAAATTCTATTTACAAATTAGGGGGGTGGCTATGGGCAGGGCCACCATTAGAAATCACGGGGCCCCGCACAACTAAATTTTGGGGGGCCCCTGGGCCCTGCCCACCCTAGCACCCAAGCCCTGCCCATAATCCCTGCCCACTCCACATCAAAGTTAAAAGACCACACAGACATCACCGCTAAAAACGTAACCCCCCAAGGCTCCCTTATAAGTTAAAAAAAAAATTGGCGCCAGGCCTCCCCCATTAAAAAGCATTGGTGCCAGGGCCCCTCATACAAGTTAAAAAAAATTGGGGTCCCAAAAAATATTTTAAAACAAAAACATTGGTTCCAGGGCCCCCCATAAAATGTTTTTTTTTAAATTGGGTCAGGCCCCCCCGACAAGTTAAAAAAAAAATTTGGGCCCATTAAATTTTTTTTTTTTTAAATTGGTGGTCAGGTCCCCCCCGACAAGTTAAAAAAAACTTGGGGCCCCCATAAAATATTTTTTTTTTTAAATTGGTGCAGGGGCCTTTAGAGTATTAAAATAAAAAATTGGTGGCCAGAGGATTTAAAAAAAAAAAAAAAACCCACATTGGTGTCAGTAGAATTGAACTCGTGGCTTCAGGACTTCAATTATAGCTGTTTTAGTGACTTCGGGTATTTTCGCCGCTTCAGGACTTCAGTGTCGGCTCCTTTCGTGACTTTGGGTCTTTCCGCCTCTTCAGGACTTCGCAAAGGTTCGGCACTTCCGCATTCTGCGCAGGACTTCAGCGAGGCGAGCGCTCGCTACTGTGCCCCCTTCAGCTCTGGGCCCGGGACACTTGTCCCCCCCCTGATGGTGGGCCTGGCTATGGGTGCTGCTTTCACACCCACTCATCCAAATCTGTTCATGGGATGGTGGGAGGCCAATTACTGTATGTCTTCGGTGACCAAATGTCCCCATATACGCAATATATATCACACTGGTTTCTATATATTGATGACCTGGTGTTCCTATGGACAGGGGACATGCCAGCCTTAACGGAATTTCTATGCTGTCTCAACAGCAATAATCTGAACATCAAACTGACTCACACAATCAGTGATAAAAGTTTGGACTTTCTGGATGTGACACTGATTATTCAGGAATATGGATCTATTAACACAGATCTATTCTGTAAAACTACTGCAACCAATTCTATTTTACATTTTGAAAGTCATCATCCAATGTCTACCAATATAGGCATTCCCGTTGGTGAATTCCTTAGACGCAATTATTCCAATCAAAAAACCTTTAAACTGAGGGCATCGGAATTAACCAACTGCTTACAGGCAAGGGGTTATTCATCAGAAGGGCATATTTTAGAGCTATAAAAACCCCCAGAAATTCCTTATTAAAAGGCCGTAACTGACCAACTCCCACTGTGGAACAGCCTGTTCGATTTATTGGGACTTACTGCAAACAGTGGGCAATTATTGATACCATTCTAAAGAAGCATTGGCATATTTTACACACTGACCCAATAGTAGACATACTATTGGGTCCGTACCTTTGACCTGCTGCCGTAGGGCTCCCAACCTAAGGGATCGACTGGTTAAAAGTAATTTAACCAGGTCTTCAAATAAACCCACGCATATGGGAACAGTCCCCTGTGGCATATGCAGGGCCTGTGCATTTATGTATGATGAGGATACAGTTGTTGGCAGGTTCAGTAAGTTGCATCGGATCACACAGACCTTCACTTGTACTACAGACAATGTTGTTTACAAGCTGACTTGCCCATGCAGCAAGATTTATATTGGTAAAATGAACAGGCCTTTTAAAAAAACGTGTCCTGGAACACGTGTCCAGTATCGACAATGCACCAGAATGGATAAAAAATAATCGTAAGCTACCACCAGTTAGTCGTCACTTTTTGGAATTTCATCAAACTTCCTGTAGAGGTGGTCCTTTACCGACCTCCCCTCCTCACAAGCCCTAAAGTTCCTCACTCAGGATCCAGATGGCCACCTGGGAGACACACAATTCACCACACAAGATATGATGCAAAGTATGTCTGTTTTATTATTGCATGTAGCGAGCTTATATACCCCTGTACGCCCTTCTTTAGCTGCGCACAGGGGAAAAACACACATTAAATGGCGAGGTCACAGAAATTGGGTAGGGGTGACATTAGAAGAAACAAACAGGATAACAAAGTTATAAAAATATCCTAGGTGTGACAAATGTGGTTAGCTATGTCTGGTTTTAGGATGTGAGTCTGTGCAGCAGTTACAAGAAAATGTCAGATAATATCATGCATAGGGATGGCGCGAACTGTTCGCCGGCGAACTTGTTTGCGCGAACATCGGGTGTTCGCGCTCGCCGGAAGTTCGTGAACGTCGCGCGACGTTCGCCAATTTGGGTTCGCCTTAGTTGGCGCTTTTATTTTGCCATTTCTCCCCCAGACCAGCAGATACATGGCAGCCAATCAGTAAGCTCTCCCTCCTGGACCACCCCCACACCCCCTGGACCACTCCCCTTCCCTATAAAAGCCGAAGCCCTGCAGCGTTTTTTCACTCTGCCTGTGTGTGCTGAAGAGATAGTGTAGGGAGAGAGCTGCCTGATAGTGATTTCAGGGACAGTGGATAGTAAGTTTGCTGGCTAGTAATCTACTGTACTTCAAACAACTGCCATCTAGCTGTGTGAGCTTGTTCACATTCTGTCTAAATATCCAATATTACCCTCTCCAGAAAAAGCACCTGAGTGACTTTTTTCAAGCAGCCATAATATATTTTACGTAATCCGTATCCACCGATGTAGTAGTGTATACGTTTGACCTTATAGGCATTATTTGCCCTGTAGCCATTTTTTGCCCAGTGCGTTCTTCAAACAACTGCCATCTAGCTGTGTGAGCTTGTTCACATTCTGTCTAAATATCAATAATATTACAGTGTCCACAACCACCTGAGTGACTTTTTTTCGGCGGTTCGCGCCATCCCTAATCATGCAGTAGGCGTGGCTTGCCGTCTAATATTACTTTGGCATTGCAAAAGCAGTTTCCAGCACTTATCTATGCAATATATGTAATGATTACAGAATTAGACCAGCTGACTATGGGTTTTAGCCATATCCCTACAATTCCAGCACAGATCTCAGAGCTATGGGTTTTCACAAAGTCTCTCTGGGGGTCAGAGTTGGTGATATGGAGACCGATTTTATCGAAAGAAATTGAGTGGATTTTTAGAATGAATGCATTGGGTCCAATGAGAGTCAATGAAAGTATCACAATGAATGTATTTATTTGAAGATTAGTCATGCAGTAATCTTGTATCTTCTCAACCTTATTTTATGCATTAAGTATAGATTAAGCCTCCACTCATAAATAACATCTTTCATATTTGCTACTTATCATTGATAATTTGTATCATAGTACTCGATTTATGTCACTTTTTAGTAATCAGCCTTTTTCACTATTATTATTATTCATATACAGTATTTATTTTAGAACTGCCAGGAGGTTCACTATATAATTTATAAACTTGGGGTGTCCTGCCAAAGAGTAAGCAGCAGTGACAAGCGTTTTTCTCATATGTAATATTTCACTTTCGCCCTGCCATCGGGGGCCACATGGTGCTATCTTAGTGGTTGCACTATTAGTAGAGTAGAGGCAGTTATATTGGCTTTATTCCCTTATGGTGGATGCACGTCGCGGATGCCCATACTGATGTACCGCGTATACAGGAATTTTCCCATGACTGTCCAATGATGCACCTACATATGCTGGGATTTTCCCATGACTGCATAACGATATATTATACACAATTCACCAAGAGCTAAGTGCGAAATGGGGGACCTTCTATCCTCACGCACTACTTTATGATTGGCAGGTTCAAACACTGATTGCTCCCCTGGTGTCTATGTATAGGGTTAAACCTTCGATAAAGCCTGATATTTGCCGGTGAAACATGTGTCAGGTGCATTTTAGTTTTGTTAGGTAGGGGGATTTGTCAATAACTTATTTCCGCTTCACAGTTTCACCGGGAGGGAAGCTCTGTGGGTGAAGGAGTGGGCAATCTACTGAGCTTTTTCTGGGTACTAGTAACCGTATTGACTAAGGGGATAACACTGCTTGTGCCACTATCTGTCGTGTACCTACTATATAATAGGTTAATTTCTGTTACCACTCGCTTCAACGATCTCCCTTCATGCAATTGGTTTTGTCTGATAGTGAAGGGGTGGCAATATTGCGGCAGTTGAATGTAATACTATTGCTATGAAGGCGGGTCTGAGACCTTTACTTGTAATTTGTGTGTGAGTGATGTGCATTATTACCACTTTACTCACACCGTTTGCCAGTCAACTGGGAGGGTTAAACTGAGGGTGAAGGGGTGGTTTGTTTTTTCACTCCTACCCCATTATTACTCCAGTGCTCCATTTTAGAGCTGATAGATTGGTTTAATACCCATCTTACGGACTGGATACATCGCACAACCCTATTTCCTGGACTTACTGGTTTTATGTGATTTATTAGTAAAAGTTTTAATAAGTTCCTTGAGACATTGGATTTTTTTGATGGTGAAGTGCAGCTTTTTCTCTTGTACTTATTTATACTCCTAGGAACCATGCTGTACTTTGGCTCACAGGATCATGTATCCCCTCCTTCACCTCTTTCCATTGTAAAGTGACAGATTCTGTGACTTGAAGGCTATGTGCTTTCCATAGTGGGTGGTGCACAGTTGCCTAGGAAATCAGGTCCTCAAGTCAGAATTAATCACTTCAGAATTAAACAGGATCAGGGAGGCATTGCATTCATGTGAGCTAAATGAAATGGGGGTTGTGAAATGATCATGATCTATCATTTCAGTCTGCGGATTCAGGTATAGAAATGATGGAAATTCAAATATTATTTATGTTTTTTTTTTTAACAAAAGCCCTATTCACTTCACAAAAGGAGATTTTTTTAAAGGAGTCGAATTACCCCATTAAAAAATGTGTTTTATGCAATGGACAAGAATTGTCCAAATGCATTTTACAATCAATTGAGTTGCATCTTGAAGTAAGGATTAGGAGTAGTGTTAGTGCACAACATTGATAAGCTGTGGTCCAGGCCCAGGCCTAGGGTGACAGGATTTTAGGGGGTGGCATGCTGCCAAGCCACACCCACATTGGTTCAGAAACACTGCGTATATGCAGGAGATACTATAGTTTTTTTAAAATTTCCCATGCACTAATCCCCATTGCTCCCAATTTTCGAACAAAGGTCAGAGTATGGGGGGCGACAAACAGTAGTGGGCCTAGGGGTGCCCTCTATGTAAATCCGGCCCTGTTTGGTGTGCGTTAATACTCTTATATGAAAAGCTTGTTTTTAACTGCTCAAAGCAGTCAAACATATTCTGATGAACTGACACTTCCATCAGTTTTGATAAATTTGTTGAAATTTTCAGGAAAATGCAATAAATAAACAGAATGAATTTTTCAGAATCCCCCAGTCACTATATAATGTAATTCATAATAAAAAAAAAGAAAAGCAAAGTATTATTAATCTTCTTTCATATTACTAGATTTCATTTCAAAGGATAAAAATAAAAACCAACTGCAATTAAAAAGTATACATATTTAAAATACAAGCTACTATTTTAAACAAACATTTCATTTTATGATCATGCAACTGGAGACTTTAACCAAGTCATCTGAAAATTAGACACTTTTTGTGGCCACTACCTTTAGGCTGTCGACACGCAGGTTGTGGGTTTAAGCCTGAGTAATTTTGCAGGCTTAAAAGAAAGTATCAAACCTAACAAAGCAAGAGAATCAAAGCAGCCCATGTATTCACACGGACGCAAAGCCATTACCACATAATCCCCAGCAATATTATACACCCTATGTGCTGGAACTGGCAACAAATATCTCACCTCAGTTTTTATCACAACTATTCTAGCAGTTGGATTAGTGACCCTATACTTACAGTATATTCAAAATTTTCCTTTTTGTGCCCCCAGCTAGACCATGTACCCTGGCAGATAAGAGGACTTTAATTACCATGTGTATCACAGGGCCAAAGTGTGGCATACTTGAATAGACTAGGCTGTCTCATGCAATTAATGCTACATATCACAGTGTTCCATATACAGGCTGAAGTGATTGTTCTGAGCACAGATCCTCCTGTTGCCAGCATACCTATCATAATCATAAGGGATTGGGTAGATAGCAGGCTACTCTAATATTACTAACTGCAGTTGGTCAGAATTCCTGGTTCCACCCATATGCATGTGCCCTAACAAATGCAGGCATCGGCTTAGCTCTGGCTAGCTGTTATTGACAGCTCATTTGCATTTCTAAAGTGAGTGGTTTATTTACATATTAAAGACAAACCTAATTTGCATTTCTAGGTGAGCTGCCCTACATTTTAAAGCAAGTGGCCCATCAGGCATTCACCCGAACCCACAGATTGCCAGTCTGGGCCTGCCTTGCTCCATTTGTTTGAATCTGATCAGTTGGTCACACACAGGCTGAGACCAGCCCAAATAAGCAGGCTAACAACAGCCAAATAGCCTGAAGTTCTTTCAGTGCCAGTCAATGGATCATGAGTTTAGATTATTGCCATTAAATATAGGATTAGCTGAGCTATTTAGCAGAGATAAGAATAGTAAAATAGTTAACTTAATAAGAAGGCTGCCATAAATCAAAGAGTATTGGAAGGACTAAATTTGTTATGAAATAGTAAATTAGTTATAAAGTTGTGAAATATTAAATTAAATACTATCTAGTTTCACAAATAGGAACTTAATAGGTGATTACAGAACAAGCACTATGAATATAAGTTCTCGTAAAAGGTTCTACTAGGGCCACAAAGATTGTTTACTTGTGTCATGTATGTTACTTTTTATCACTACAGGTATGGGATCTGTTATCCAGAATGTTCAGGACATGGGAAATTCTGGATAAGGGGTCTTTCTGTAATTTGGATCTTCATGTCTTGCTTCCTATAAGGATTAACTGTATATTAGTTTGGGTCAAGTACAAGCTACTGTTTTATTATTACAGAAGGAAAAATTGTTTCTTTTTATTATAATGATATATATGGAAGAAGGCCTTTCTGTAATTCTGATCTTTCTGGATAACAGGTTTTCCGATAATGAATCCCATACCTGTATTAACTTAAAGGAAAACCATACCATTTTTCTCACTGATATATAACATTAATTAGTACAATAAAATCTATACCCATCTGCATCAAATTTGTGTTATAAAAACACTCACTCATTTCTAACAGCTCTCCAGATAAAGCAGGGAGTGTCCATTCAGTTCAGCAGCATTCACTTAGCCCCGTTCCCAGGGCTCTGTACTGGGTCCCTTGCTTTTCAACTTGTTTATTAATGACCTGGAAGTGGGCATTGAAAGGACAGTTTCTATTTTTGCAGATGATACTAAATTGTGCAGAGCTATAGGTTCCATGCATGATGCTGCAACTTTTGTCTAAGTTGGGAAACTGTGCAGCAATCTGGAAAATGAGGTTCAATGTTGATAAATGCAAGGTTATGCACTTTGGCAAAAATAATATAAATGCAAGTTATACACTAAATAGCAGTGTTTTGGGAGTTTCCTTAAGTGAGAAGGATCTTGGGATTTATATAGATAACACGTTGTCTAATTCTGGGCAGTGTCAGTCTGTAGCTACTAAAGTAAATAAAGTTCTGTCTTGCATAAAAAAGGGCATAAAGTCAAGGGATGAAAACATAATTATACCTCTTTATAGATCCCTAGTAAGGCCTCATCTGGAGTATGCAGTGCAGTTTTGGACTCCAGTCCTTAGGAGGGATGTAAATGAGCTGGAGAGAGTGCAGAGACGTGCAACTAAACTGGTTAGAGGGATGGAAGACTTAAATTATGAGGGGAGACTGTCCAGGTTGGGGTTGTTTTCTCTGGAAAAAAGGCGCTTGTGAGGGGACATGTTTACACTTTACAAATACATTAGAGGACCTTATAGACAAATATCAAGGGACCTTTTTACCCATAAAGAGGGTGACTGCACCAGAGGCCACCCCTTCAGACTAGAAGAAAAGGACTTTCATTTGAAGCAGCGTAGGTGGTTCTTCACAGTGAGGACAGTGAGGTTGTGGAATGCACTGCCGGGTGATGTTGTGATGGCTGATTCTGTTGATGCTTTTAACAGGGGCCTTGATGATTTTTTTGGACAGACATAATATCAAAGGCTATTTTGATACTAAACTCTACAGTTAGTATAGCTATGGGCATATATGGTTTGTGTGAAAGAGTGGAGATGTGTGTGTGTGTGTGTGTGTATGCTGGGTTTTAATTTGGAGGGGTTGAACTTGATGGACTTTGTCTTTTTTCAACCCAATTTAACTATGTAACTATATTTCCCCTCCCTCACCCTCTAGTTACATCATATCTGTGTGCTGCACAGACAGGCAAGCAGTATTGAAGAGCTCATTTATGCCTCTGGTTTGCTTGACAAAGAACTGGAAAAAACTTTTCAAACTGATTGTAGAGGATCATTTTGGCAGTGCTGCTTGTGGTGTTTATACAAATGGCCTGCGGGTGTCACTGTGTATACACAGGACTTTCTGTACAGCTTCAAAGTGAAAGTAGGAAGTACTGCTGTTGTGTAATGGCTGCATGAACCTGTTAATAAAGCACTGTTATACTCTCCCCATCCTAGGCTACCAAATGCAACAAATGGCAACAAGGATGTATTTTCTACCTCTGCAGCAACCTGCAAGTTTTCTACCAAACCCTGGTGAGCCATACCTTTTACTGTTTGGATCCGTATGTTTGATAATTACATTATTGCTGCTGACCAAGGGCTTTACTTATTCATTGCCTGGGAGCAGAGGGACAGCGTAAATTCTATACATTACCATTACCTGAATAGACTTATGAAACTGCTCTTACTGCTATAAAGAACGTTTTTGTGCCAAGAGTAAATGTGGTTGCTGAAAGATATAAATTTTGCCGAAGTGGACAATGTAATTTTGTAGGAGCTTTGAGAGAGCTGGTTGTTACCTGTGAGTTTGGGAATCTACCAGATGAAATGCTAAGAGACCAAATAGTGGAAAAAACAAACTCACCACGCATTAGAGAGAGACTGCTCCTAGAGCAAGATTTAACCCTTGCAAAGGCTATTACAGTTGCTAGCCAAATTGAAACAGCTGTGGCAGAGGCTAAAACTCTCAGTCAGGGAACTGCTGGGAATGTACAGATTGAGAATTTAAAACTGTGGCCTAATCATGCACAGTCACAGGAAAAATACAGTGCTATGAAAAGGGATTCACTGCAAAACCGTGCAGCAAATATAAATAAAAAATACTGCTTTCGCTGTGGTTCAACACAACATCTTGCAAACTATGCTAAATGTCCTGGAAAAGCTATACAGTGCCGTAAATGTTTAGTTAGGTCACTTTGCTACGGGCTGCCGTAGTTCTGAAGTCACTACTACACATGTTACAGTATTAAGTGTGGATAAAGCTGGTACATTTATTCCAGACAAGTTTATATGCAGTGTCAGTACTGCTTCTGCTGAAAAGGGGCACTCCATTAACCTGATGCTTGATACAGGTTCAGCTGTTTCTATACTACCAAAGGATATTTTCTTGAAATACTTTGCAAAAGATCTGCTTGTTGCACCGGCCCTGAAACTGGTCATTTACTTAAAGGATCCAATCCCTGTGATTGGTTGCTTGCCAGTGACTGTACAATTTGAATCAAATATTCCAAAATGTGACTTTTACATTGTGAATAAAGGTACTGCTATTGTACAATTTGAATTAAATACTGCAAAATGTGACTTTTACATTGTGAATAAAGGTACTGCTATACTTGGAAGGGATGTCTTTGCTGCATTAAACCTACAATTAATTTATGGTCTCCTTTCTACAGCACCAGTGCCTGCCACACAGCCTGTGTCTAAAATCTCACCACAAAGCAACACTTCATTTGGCTGTGCAAAGAACTTTGTGCACAAAGTTAGGCTGAGACCAGATTTAAAACCAGTACGCCAGAAATTGAGACAATTGCCCTATTCTATAAGGGAGACTGTCTCACAGGAACTATAGAAACTGGTAGAGCAAGATGTGATTGAAAAATCAGAATCCTCTGAATGGGTTTCACCAATTGTTGTAACAAAGAAGAAAACTGGAGGTATTCGATTGTGTGTTGATCTCCATGAACCTAATAAAGAAGTTGTTATAGATAATCATCCCTTGCAACACATAGAGGAAATATTTTCTGAACTCCGAGGAGCAAAATTCTTTTCTACTCTGGATCTTCAGAGTGCTTATCATCAAATATTACTGCATGAGGAAAGCAGAGACCTCACTGCATTTATCAACCATGATGGTTTGTTTCGGTTCAAGCGTGTACCTTATGGATTAGCTTCAGTACAGAGTTGTTTCCAAAGACAGATGTCTTCTAGACTCCTTGGCATAACTGGTGTACAATGCTACATGGATGATATTATTGTCTACTCTCCAACTATGGATCTCCATGACAAGTACCTGGAAAAGGTTCTGAAATGCATTGATTTTGCAGGACTCAAACTGAACCTTTCCAAATGCCACTTCAGACAAACTCAGCTGTCATTTCTGGGTCATATAATTTCACAAGATGGATTACAGCCTGATCCTGACCATGTCAACGTGGTTACATAGCACCTACTCCATCTGATTTCCAGACCTTATGAGTTTTCTTAGGTCTTACTTCTTGGTATTCTAAGTTTATTCCCAACTATGCTTCAGTTGTGGAGTCACTCAGAGCAGTACTACGTGGAACTTTAAGTCTGCTGTGGTCAGAATATGCTCAACATAGCTTTGAAATAGTGAAACAGCTAATTGTGAACAGTCAAGCGATAGCTTTATTTGATCCTGCACTACCCACTGTGGTTACTACAGATGCTTCAGACTATGGCGTTGGTGCAGTTTTCATACAGATCCATGCTTATCACACAGAGAAAATGGTTGCATTTGCATCCAGAACACTTACAGAGACAGACCGTAAGTATTCAACTGTTGAAAACGAAGCTCTAGCATGTGTTTGGGCAACAGAAAAATGGAGAGCCTACCTATGGGGTAGAGAATTTACCTTATGCTCTGATCATAACCCTTTAACTATATTACTTACCACAAAGGTACTAGGAAGAGCTGGAATGCGTTTAGCTAGATGGTCAGCAAGGCTACTGAATTTCAACTACAAAATGCAATACAAACCAGGTTTGAAAAATGTTACTGCTGATTGCTTGTCACGTTTACCTTTACCTGCAGTTTCTGATACGCTGGATGAGGACATGGAAATTGTAGCACTGACTGATATATTATCATCTACAGTTACAGCTGCTGATTTTAAGCAAGCTTGCCTCACATGTCCAATTCAAGTAATACTACGGGATATCTTACAAAACAAATGGCCAAATGCTAAGAAGAAACTCAGTCCTGATCTTCAACCTTACTACAGGATTAGACACGAACTGTCCTTAGTAGATGACTATGTAGTCCGTGGAGCTCACCGTTTATTGGTACCAGAGACCTTGCGAGAAAAGTTCACACAACTTGCATATGAGAGTCATCAAGGAATTGTACGTACAAAACAAAGACTGCGAGAACTATACTGGTGGCCAGCAATGGATGCTTTTGTGGTAACTGCCATTCATTCTTGTGTTACTTGTCAGAATCATGACAAAACAGCTATCACACATACGCCACCACTTCAGCCAGCATGGGAAAAACTTGCTATTGATATTGTGGGCTTTCTGTGAGGGAAGTGCTGACTTGAAAATCTTTCTATTGTGGGTCCTTTTGCAGATGCTCCTATAGACTGCAGATTTGCTATAACCTTGATAGACTATTACAGTAAATGGCCAGAAATTGCATTTGTTTCTCATGTAACATCAGCTACAGTAATAACATTTCTGTCTACAGTCTTCAGCAGAGAAGGAAATCCAAAGGAGTTAATATCAGACAATGGACCACAGTTTGTCTCATATGCGTTTGAATCCTTTCTGAGAGAGAGGAATATTGTGCATAGGAAATCTTCAGTGTATTACCCACAAGCAAATGGAGAAATCGAGTGATTCAATAGAAGTTTGAAAGAAGCACTACAGACAGCAAATCTTACTGGGAAATCTTGGAAAGTATTTACAACAGAGTTCCTGCATAACTACAGAGCAACATGCCATGCAACAACCCAATCATCTCCAGCTGAATTATTACATGGCAGACAGATGCGCACTAAGTTACATGTTGCAGACATCAAACTTCCACCAAAGACTATTCCTACAAAATCATCTACTGCTGACATTGTGAAACATCACCAAGCCAAATGCAAGGCTTCTACTGACAGAAAACGTGGTGCAAGAGAAGTGCACTTTCAGCCTGGATCTTTAGTCAGAATTAAGAAACCAGGAATACTGAAACAAGGACAATCTAAATTTACTACACAACTTGAAGTGAGACGCCAGCGAGGACCATACACATATGAACTGTGTGATGGATAGTCGTCTTGTTCCTGCTAGATATGACTTTGGAGATGTTCCATTTGATGAAGGACTTTTCCCTACTCCTGATGCCAACTGCAATAGGGCAGAAGAAAGTAAACCTATAAGGCATACTGAGAGAATCAGGAAACTACCTGCATGGACCAAGGACTATGTCATGTAAAGAATGTATATATTGCTTTAAGATACATACGGTTTGATTGTTACTGTTTATATATTTGTCCAAATGCTTTCTTACTATAGGGGGAATATGTGGTGTTTATACAAATGGCCTGCAGGTGGCACTGTGCATACATAGGACTTTCTGTACAACTTGAAAGTGAAAGTAAGACTTACTGCTGTTATGTAATGGCTGCATGAACCTGCTAATAAAGCATTGTTATACCCTCCTCATCCTCAGCTACCAAACATAACAATTTACTAAATTATAATTATACTTATTGCACCATCCTAAAGTTTCAGCTTCTCAATAGCAGCAATGGTCCAGGTTTTCAAACATGTCACAGGGGGTCACCATCTTGGAAATTGTCTGCAACACTCACATGGCTCTAAACAGATGTTGAGAAGCTAAGTCATATGCTCAGTGGGCTCTGAGCAGCTGTTGAGAAGCTAAGCTTATTGGTTGTATCAAATTATCAAAAATTTGGTTGGCCTGTTATATAAGCTGATGCTACAGGGCTAATAATTTCTGATGCAAGGTAATTTTCTCCGAGATTTTACCTGTGCCACGAGCAACACTAAGAAGACAGCGGGAGCTTAGGGAGATTAATGCATGGCTGAGAGATTGGTGGTGGGAGGAGGGTTTTGGAGAACTGGGCTGATTTCTCAGTCAGCTACAGGCTCTTTGCTAGGGATGGGTTGCACCCCAATAATGATGGTGCAGCTGTTTTGGGAGAGAAGATGGCTAGACGGTTGGAAGAGATTTTAAACT
>CM044431.1:92170955-92182248 GCA_024363595.1 Xenopus borealis
CCGGGCCCCCCTTCAGCCCCGGGCCCGGGACACTTGTCCCCCCTGTCCCCTCCTGATGGCAGGCCTGGAATTCTTCACCAATTGTAAAGAGTCCAGCAAATTAATTGTAGGGGTATGCTATAGACCCCCCCAATGTAAGTAGAGGAGGAGGCTAAGCTCCTGATGGAAACAGAAAAGGTTGCTAGTTTAGGTAAAGTAATGATAATGGAGGATTTTAATTACCCAGATATTGACTGGAGCAACAGTACTGCCAGATTCATTAATGGGAACAAGTTTATAAACTTGTTTTATTACAATTTTATGGCACAGGTTGTTGAGGAGCCTACCAGAAAAAATTTTACTCTTGTGATCTCAAATGACCCAGAACTTATAGCAAATCTGCAAGTCATTGAAGCCCTGGGTAATAGTGACCATAATATTATATAATTTAATGTCTGGTGCAAAAAATAAATAAATACAGGGGCAACAAAAACTATGAATTTGGGAAAAGCTAATTTTCGTGCCTTGAGGGCTGCCCTTCAGAGCATTGATTGGGGCATTATATTTTCAGCTAAAAACACAGAACAGAAATGGTTGTCATTAAAAATTATATTAAATCATTACTGTTCTAAATTTATTCCCTTAAGGAGTTAATGCGGAAGCACTAAGAATCACCCAATGTGGCTTAATTCAGAAGTATAACAGGAAAGAAGAGAAAGGCATTTACAAACTACAAATCTGTTGGGACAGAAGCTGCATTTAATGAATACAAACGATATAATAAATGTTGTAAATGCGTAATCTGGAAGGCAAAGAAAGGAAATGAAGAGTTAATTGCGGTGCAGGCGACAATTAACCCGAAAAAGTTTTTTAAATATATTAATAGTAAAAATATGCAGGTTGAGAGTGTTGCACCATTAAATAATGGTAACAGTTTAGTAACAGATACAGAAAAGGCAAATGTGCTAAATCAGTTCTTTTCAGTTTATACAATAGCGAAGTTCTAGTTCTCAGGCACACTTCATAGCTGCACTGATGGCTCAGCTCAATCTAGTCATTGGCTGATTCAGGATATGATTCATAAAGTTTTAATAAAAACAAGGCTCTAGGGCCCGATGGCATACATCGCCGGGTTCTAAGAGAGATTAGTTCAGTTTAAGACCAGCCCCTATTTCTGATTTTTTTCAGATTCGCTTTCATATGGTATGGTGCCTATGGATTGGAGAAAAGCTGATGCCATTCCAATATTCAAAAAGGGTTTACGTTCTCAGACTGGAAATTATAGGCCAGTAAGTTTGACATCTGTTCTAGGCAAATAATTTGAAGGCTTGATAAGGGATCACATTAAACATTTTGTCTTAGTGAATGGTTTTATGAGAAGCAATCAGCATGGCTTTATGAAGGATAGGTCATTTCAGACAGATTTGATTGCTTTTTATGATGAAGTAAGATGCTAGACTGTGTGGGGGGACAGGAGATGTGATCTATTTGGATTTTGCCAAAACATTTGATACCATGCCCCACAAACGGCTGCTTTCTAAACTACGTCTGTTGGGCTTAATGAAGTCGTTTGCACATGGATAGGAAACTGGCTACAGGATCAGGTACAGAGGGTGGTTGTTAATGGTACATTCTCTACTTGGTATAATTTATTTTTAGTGGGGGCCCTCAGAGCTCGGTATTGAGTACACTTTTATTTAACTTGTTCATTAATGACTTAGGAGAGGGTATTGTAAGTAATGTATCAGTGTTTGCAGATGACAAAAAACTACCCAGCCCAATCAATTCCATCCAGGATCTCGACAAACTGGCAATCTGGCCATACAGGTTTTGGTCTCCATCACTTAAATAGGACATTATTGTATTAGAAAGTACAGAGAAGGGCACCTAAGCTGTTAAAAGATATGGAAAATCTTAGCTATGAGGAAAGACTGGCCAAGTTGGGGATGTTCACGCTAGAGAAGAGGAGCTTAAGCGGAGATCTGATAACTATGTATAATTATAATAGGGGGATTATATAATAATCTATTATTATATAATGCTTTATTTAACAGTAGGTCTTTCCAGCTGACACAAGGTCACCCATTCCAATTAGACGAAAAGAGGTTCCACCTAAATATTCGGAAGGGGTTTTTTACAGTAAGAGCTGTGAAGATGCTGAATTCTCTCCCTGAATCCGTGGTACAGGCTGATACATTAGATAGCTTTAAGAAGGATTTGGATGTCATTTTAGCAAGTGAGGGAATACAGGGTTATGGAAGTACAAGTTGATCCAGGGGCTAGTCTGATTGCCATTTTGGAGTCAGGAAGGATTTTTTTCCCTATGAGACAAATTGGAGAGGCTTCAGATTGCCTTCCTCTGTATCAAATAGAAGTTAAACAGGTTAAAAAAGTTAAAAGGTTGAACTTTATGGATGTCTGTGTTTTTACAACCTAACTTACTATGTTACTATGTACTTGCACTGGTTTCTGTGCTGCCATGTATAAATGATCTGTATTAATAACTAATATGCCATGTATTTTGACATTTATATTCTATGTGTACTGTATATTGTGAGCATGTCCCTAAGCTGTGCAGTGCATCAGCAGAAAAGGAGATGGGGGGGCTACTGGGGCATCTTTGGAGACACAAATCTTCCCTGCTAAAGGGCTGTGGTTGCCTTGGGCTGGTACAGAAGCACAAAACATAATGTACAAAATTTCTCCAAGCTGCTTTAGTTCTCCTTTAATAGTGTGCATGTTAACCTTGTCCGTCTGTCCAGAAAAAAAGTATATGGTTTTATGGTGTGTGCCATGTGAGTTATCTGGCAATGAAGGGGTTAATGTGCACCCAGATATGTTGTATGTGGAGGGGTGGTACCAAATGTTTGGCATTATTCCTGGATTGTTAGTGTCTGAGAAGAGATATGCTGTTCCTCAAGTGTACTGTGTGAATTAAGAGTTTGAAAATATACCAAATTAAATAAATCTAAAATGAAAATTAAAGATGCTAATTTAGACATCTCATAGATGTTAATTTTGCATGCAGCTGCTTTGTAACTTGAAGTCAGGTTTAAACATACAATGTATACTAAAATGCAACCGGACATTTTGGGTGGTATAACTTCACAAGGAACAATACCATTTCAGCCTGAGTCGAGAAAGTATGGTGGTCTGCAAATTCGGCTCTGAAGCGAAAGAATCTGGAGAGCCCTGACACCAACATTACAAAATGGAACAAATGAATAACGGTTAAATATTCATCTATTTGCTCTTCTCTGACCCTCGCTTTTGCTCCTCTTTATAGCAACTACCCTGGGAAAGACACAATGCTGTCTCCTGTCACAATATTGAGAAAAATTGAAATGGGGAAGAAAGACCACCAGATGCTTTATTGTCTTAGACGCTTCCACATAATTAGCTGGGAATAAAGATTCTCTGCATGGTTCCTCTGCATTGAATGAACTTGGATATTTCTACACAGTAGTGTTTTATGATTCATGCTCTGTTATCCAGTGACTTTGCAAAAAGGGCCAGCTACTTTGTCACTGCTGGCCAAGACAGGCCCCACCACTTAAAATGCAGCAATGCAAAGTTAACTGTGTGTGACAGATGTCCGTGAAATTGTTTAACACGCACATAAACACAAAGCTGTCCTCTGTTGCTTGGCCCCGTTACTATTTTTAGCATATGTAAATAAACATAAAACACCCAGATAAATGATTCCATTGTCTTTACTGAATTCAGTTCAGCTTGGTACATTCATACATGAAATAAAAATAAATACTTAGCTCAATAGCAGTAATTTAACAACTGTTTAACAAATAATATTGTTAGTGTGTAGCATTTAGTTTAACAATCATAACTGAAAGCTGAACCTAAAAAAAGACTAAAAAACATAAGGGTCAGTCTACACAAGCAGATTCGGGGAGATTAGTTGCCCCAGCGATAAATTGCCTCTTCTTCAGGCAGACAATCTCCCCTTCTCCCATTCATTTTCCGAAGTTGCCTGAAGTTTCATTGTGAGGCAACTTCGGAAAATGAAGCGCCACATGTGAATTGCCGCAGGTGATTTTCAGTGTGGCGGGTGGAGGGTAGGGAGAAGGTAGTTTGGGGAAATTGTTGCCCCAAACTAATCTACCCGAATCTGCTCGTGTAGACTGACCCTAAGGAGCAAATAAACTTTTTAATGCAATAGATGTGTCACTGCTTTGAACTTGTATTATACAAACCAAAACATGATATTTATGGAGGCAGACGTCTGAAGAGATTATTTATCTCTTGGAAAATGCAAGAAGTTATCGCCTTTATTTACCCAAATTTAGAAATTACAGCATTACTTATTGTTTGTACAGAACATTCTTTCCAAAGCAAATACTATCAAATACTGGCAATTAATCTAGGTGGAGTTACCATATTGCTTGCCTGAAATTATATGTTTTTGATAAACAGAAACAACAATGAAAAAAGATAAAGACAAAAGAGATCCTCTAGACATGAGTCCACCCTAAAACAAGCGTGGCATGTCCCTCAAATGGTTAAAAAAATATAAACCCAAAAATATTTAATAATATTAATAGTTACTTTGAAACACAATCCCACTATAAAATATGAAAAAACGCCAGTGTTTTTTTTTTCATTTGTATAATTTTTTGGCATACAGAATATGATGTCATAGACATAAGATTGAGGAGGATGTATCTTCATCACTTGACTTTCTTAGTGATGTATTTTTTTTGCAAGCGAATTGTCCTCTGTTAGTAGATTGGCGATGTCTCTGAGGATTGAATTTCTAGTGAAGTGTTCCCTTCTTACAGGCATGCGATGTTGGCTGGCAAATATTTCATGTAGTTTATACAGCTGATTTTTGTATTAGTCGCATTATGTTTTAAAAACAAAACTATTTGTGACTTGTAGGATTTGATCAGGCCTGAGCTCAGATTCAAAAGAAGCCCTGGCATTTCAAATACACAGAAGCCGTGACTGTGTATGGCATCTTACACCAGTCCCTCTGGCATGTGCCAGAATCCACAAATCACCACTCCGGATCTAAATATAATCTGTCACCATCCTACAATATCTCTGGTAAGTTTAGCTTTTAAAATTAAATAAACTATTCTCTCCCTTTAACAGAAAGAAATTTTCTTTAAGAGAAATTGCATTTTTTTTCAACAGCTTTTCAAAAGGTCAGTACATTAGAGAAACAGAATACAACTTTAAAAACACATTTGGTAAAAGTGCATAATAAATAGGAATTGTGTTTAAACTGTAATCTACCTGCATTTTATACAGTAATAATTGTAATTTATCTCTTTATTTTCACCGATGATCTTCCCTTATAAGCATGACGGGTGCAGCGTCGAGTCTGCACCTATCCCTTTGCCCCACCAAATCCCAATAACACACACACCCGCTGGTTTGGAGAGAGATGGCCGCAGCTGTTTAATTTCAAATTAACAATAACTTAACATTTTGTATAAATTTCAAAGTAACAATAACTTAACAATTTGTATATATATATATATAGATATATTTCAACTTTACACAACCGTTTGTATAACAAACTTTTATAACATATAATTCCCCGGGGTGAATGAACGGGGGTTCTTGGCGTGGGATGACTGTGCCCCAACTACCAGGTTTGCCCTAAACCGGTCTGCATATCACCCCCAGGGGACCCAGGCCTACCAGGCTACTTCCCAATTTACTTCCCTTGGTGCTCAGTACCAAGGCACCCTCTGCCAGCTGCGACAAACACCTTTTAAACAGGGAGGGGGGGTGGGATGCTGCGTCCTTCTGCTTCCTCTCCCCAGCGCCGAATGGTGAGTTCTATTTAAGCCCCGCCCCCGGGTCCCGGCCACCTATCAGAATAACGCAACCTGGGGGTGGGTGGGGATAGGCTCCCTCCTAAGCCCCGTCAAGGCCCTGCTTCGCTATGTGCTGCATTGGGCCCCAGGACAATTAGTTCAGAGCTCCCTTTGGACAATTGATGCCTTTGAGCAACACATTAGGGCTTCTTAGCTGTCCTGTAATTGGCTTTATTAGAGTCTTCTCTACTCGACAGGACCAGCATGTGCTAAGTGATATTTTACTCTCTTAGACGTTTCTTAATTAAAAGAACAGACAAAAAGTATTATAGTCCAAGCCCTGTTTATTGAACTCATATTGAAAAAGGGTTATACTGTTTGTATACTTTAAACTTTATCCATTCTATTACAGTTATCCTATATTTTATAGACTCTGCAGACTATTGGATACCCACCCCAAAGAACAATATATTTACATTTAGGAATTCATGTATTACTTTGTGTATGCATGAAGTTCATTGGAGACAATTTTAGGTATATTCACAGGTTATCAGTTAGATTACATGGTAAATTCACATTGGAATGAATTGCATCAGGCAAATGGCAAACACATGCATTTACAACATATATGTAAAACAACACAGGGCAGTGCATTTAGGGGTATCTATAAGTTACTGTTAATTGTAGTGGAGCATGGGAAAGTAAAAAAAAGTAATCACCTGGCCAAAATCCCTTTGAATCTTTTTGTGTTATGCATTGGCAGAATTGCTCTGGTGAAGGATGAAAAAAATGCAGCATAAAAACGCGATATGTAGCATTAGCCTAACAAGCAAATATTTTTTTTTTTAAGTAATTTATATTAGTATGTAATTATGGAAAGATCACTAATCCAGAACTGCCAGGTCTCAATCATTTAAGAAAATAGTTCCCATATCTATTTTTAGAAATTCACTGGTATATTAAGCACAATAAACACAAATGTTTTAGCCATGGGAACATAGTATGGTCTGATTAATCATTTTGAGTAGATAAATATATCAAATAATACATAGCATTTCATTTTTTTGTAATTAGAAATGCATATATATTTAACCTTTTACCTGACACAAATTGGTGACATACTTCAAGTTCCTGACTGCCAAATGCTATAATTTTTACATTTCTGGATTCAGCATTTTGTTGTATTTGCGTGTTGTCTGACAACTGTTAATATTTAGAACAATTGCATTTTAAAGGCTGTTATGTTAGTTGTAAAACCACTTAAATGCCTCATTTTTTTGACCAGTTAATTTGAAGTTGCACTGGAAATTGTTTTGCTATTACTATAATTATCTTTTATTTACAAACTTCAAGCATGTTATGCAAAACATGCTTGGAATCTGGCTACCCTAGTGGCTCATTCCTTTAAACATGGTGAAAATCACAGACAAATTGTCTGGTGTCTTTATTAGTGAAAAAGCTAATGACTTGTAATACTGTTGACTCCCCTGAAGCTAATTAAAAAGATTACCAGCAGGGAGCCCATTTACGTATATGCCGATTATGTCTGTGGTAGAGAGTGTAGAGTATTTTGACTATGTACTGTGGGTGGCTTGCTCAGTATTTTTGTGGTTGTTCTGTTCCCAGACGTTTTACTATGTCCCTGGTCAGGCCAGTTTTATACCCCTGACAGCTTCATGAAGCACAAAACATGGAGCTATACATGACATGAAATTGACCAAAAAGCCAAGCAAAAGCAAGAACAATGCACTGTCAGGATGTAATCACAATATGGCTGATTGGATCTGGAAGCAGATGCCAGCAGCAGATATTGTTCCAGTGACTGAAAAGACATGACCCCCAAGGAAAAAAAGAAAATGCGGCCCTCCTCATGAACCAAAGGGGGAGGAGAAGAGAGGTGAAACCAATGAATAAATCAGGGCATGAAAACCAAGAAGAAAAAAGAAAATGCTAAAGAGCACTTTTATGAGGGAAAAGGGGCAGTCCAGTCTGTAGTAGTTCTGCCTCCCCAGCTTGAGGAACATTTTAACAGACAATGACGCCTTAACAGATGGGAACTCTGGTAAAAACAACCACAGTGGGCTTTCTGCATTTGTGAAACCTATTTGTTTTGTCTGTTCATTGCTAAAGCAAGTGTCTGAGTACAGAGATTGCATTGCATCAGTTTAGATAATGCCTCACAACTTTTGTACTGGTCTAGTTAACAAGTGTTAATCTAACAGCTGTTTTAATTTCTGCCATAAGTCCCATATTATCTTTAAGTACATTATTAAAGAACAAAAGTGAATAAAATATGAACAAATGAAAAAGTCTTCTGTTACTAAGTAGAATATAATGGAGAGAAGTGTTTACATGGTAAGATATGATTACCATAAAATATGCTGTTTAACAATTAAGATGAGAGCTCGCCAGAAAAAAAATTCTATTGCAAGTATTATGAATGGAACCAAAAATATCTGCTCCATATCTATGTTCTGCTGTAATGTTCAGAGTTTTCTGTCAAAACAAAAGAACATAATATGTGATCAGTATTTCCAAAGTTTGATTGCTTCCCTGGAAGGTGTCACTGACTACTATGTCACTATTGTGTTGTAATTATTAGGTTTTATTTTTATAGTGCCAAGATATGATGCAACTCTTTACTGAAACATAATAAGTTCTTTACCACTAACACACATGCTAGGGTTGATTTTTCATCACAAGTCAAGTAATCTGCCTTAATCTTTTTTTCAGAGGACACATGTACAGGACCCAGAACTGCAGGGTGACTGTGCCCCAGACTGCATATTATACCAGGAACAGTGATAAACAACAGAAATAACTAACAGTTAACTTCCATGAAAAGCACTTTTGAATATAGGTAGCTCTGGTAAAGTAATTTACAGGTATGGTGCTGCTCTTTACCGGCTTGGGTAATGCACATACATACACACATTTATACGAACCCATCTATATATTTACATAAACTGTATATACCATTGTATATACTATTTTTTAGTATTTCTATGGCCTATGATATTCATCCAAGCCATTCCACAACCTCACTGCTCTGACTGTGAAGAACCACCCACGCTGCTTCAAAGTTCTGTTCCTCTAGACGAAATGGGTGGTCTCCTTTTGTATGGGGTAAAAAGGTCCCCACTATCTCACTAATGTAGTAATGTCTTTTTTCCAGAGAAATCCTAACCTTGACAGTCTATCATCAAATTTTACCATTTAACTCAAGGGCAAGTATTCAAACTCTGCTGTGACATAGTATAATCATAATTATAAAACAGGATGCATCCAAAAAAGTTATATTACAAATTCATGCATAAATTAAAAATAAGATTATAATTATAACAGAACACATATTTTACAGCTTAAGAACAACTTAAAAGGGTAATGTGGGTGGGAAACTTTCTGTTTACTCTATTTTATTTAATTAAGGTTTCCCAGGCTTGTGTAATATAATGTATTTGCTGCAACATATACGTCCATTGAATTTTAACTTCCTGCCGTATTCAAATTAGGCAATGCTAGTGCAACTTCGCTTTGCTTGATGAAACTTAGTGTTGTCTGAGCAAATTTTTGCCTGGTGAAGTATTGCAATGAAGTGGATTCTTCCGTAGTGATGGGCGAATCTCCCGCGATTCGCTTCGCCGAAAAATTCGCGAATTTGTAGAGAAAATTCGCGAAACGAGTCGCGGGACGCGCTTACGACGCGTCGCGTCATTTTCGGCGCATCACGTCGTTTTCGACACGTCGCGTCAAAAACGACACGCGACTCGTTTGTTTGTGATTCGCGAATTTATTCGCCAGCGGCGAATCGCGGGAATTCGCCGCGAATTCGGCCCTGGCGAATAAATTCGCCCATCACTGTTCTTCCGAAGTTGTACTCTTTAGTGAATTTGCCCCCATATTATGATCAATATTCCCTTAATGCTCACCCATGCAAATGCTAGAGTGTTTGGTATTATTAGTAATTACCAGGTCCAAAAGAGTAGTAAGTTTTTAAACTACCTGAAATAAAAAGGCCAGTCAATATCTGTCCTTAACAACAATTTGGCTTCATTCTCTTCACTTATAAGGTGGTTTGTCACATACACCAATGATAATTTTCTTTGTAACTTTTTGCTCAACCGAAATCTCCATCCAAAGAGATTTCATGTCCTTCTCAGTGGTATACATGGTTATTTCTTTGGAGCATGCCTTGTACTCTCAGCACATGCTATTGTGAAAATATTATTGCTAAATAATATTTTCAGTTTCTTCAGTTATTCTTAGTATAGCAGATCCTAATTCTAATGCAATGTTCATTATATTCTACAATGTTCTAACTGGTGTGTCTGGGGTTAATTCATTGTGTGTCAGTTTTTTGCAGTGACATTATTGGAAGGTCTGGGTCATAACTATTAATAAAAGAGGTTGCAAAAAAGGTGTGGTAAAGAGGAGGTGCCCTATAATGGGGCATGTATGACACATTTTGTTTGCCCAGATTATCCCATTTGGATGGCCTTGACTAAGAAGCCATATAAACTCTATGAAGAACCTCTGAATGATCTATTGTCTACACAGTACTCAGGATCATGGGGCCAGTGAATTTCAGTCTTGTTGCTCATGGGGAGCTGCTCACTTCTTTAGTAAGGGACATAGTTTAAATTATGTTGACTAAATGGATTCAAATGGTCTCAGATACATAAGTCAGTCAGAACAACAAAAGCTAGATACATGGCCAATCAGGTTTTTATCATTTGAACATGTGCCAGACACAATTGTTTTTATTATCTTTCAAGGTAGTGAACAAGGCCCTTTTTAAATTAATCAAATTAATTAATTAATTAATTAATTAATTAAGTTCAGGTATTGAGTGTTTAGTAGAATAGTCCCATATGCTAAAGCACCATTTCCACATTCCCAGAAGGAAAGGGAAGGGGTCAGGTTTGTCTCATATTATTTCTTTATTTTTCCTGACAACAGACCCTCTATCCAAGCTATTTTTCCTTCATCACTTTATTCTCTTAATAAACAGCAGCAAGGCCAAACAACACCTGGGCCCATAGGGAGTTTTTTTTGGTATCCTGGTAGACTAGTCCTGACTGGGGGGAGGGGAGGACTAGGGAAAGTTCTCAGGAGCTCCACATGCTTTATTCCTCTGTACTCAACTGTTATGTGATCTGAGGTAAATGTAGCCTCTGGTTTAGTATCCCTGCTGTCAGCTTCACAAATTGATTGACCACTTAGCCCCCTGAGCAGATTGACCAAGGTGATGTACGCAGCTTGAACTACAACTTTCATCATCTTGCCCCCCCCCTCAGTTTTCCTGAATTTGTCACGGACCTCAGCTTCTTCATGCCTTTGTTGCAGAATGTGTATTGTTTTATGCTGTTGCATGAAAATAGTAGCAGTAAAACACTGGCAGAGGATGCAGACAGGATTTAAAGGGAACCTGTCACTCATGACAGTATAAGGGCATCTCTGCAACATAATAAGTGGGAAATGCTTTTCACAGGGCTAAACACTGAACAAAAATGGGAATTCTTTAAAAT
>CM044431.1:92184862-92198499 GCA_024363595.1 Xenopus borealis
AGACAAATATCAGGGGACCTTTTTACCCATAAAGAGGATCACCGCACCAGAGGCCACCCTCTGAAAAGGACTTTCAATTGAAGCAGCGTATGCGGTTCTTCACAGTCAGGATGGTGAGGTTGTGG
This sequence comes from Xenopus borealis, assembly GCA_024363595.1. NCBI lineage: Eukaryota > Metazoa > Chordata > Amphibia > Anura > Pipidae > Xenopus > Xenopus borealis. The sequence goes on from CM044431.1 coordinate 92,184,988, forward strand.
AATGCACTGCCGGGTGATGTTGTGATGGCTCATTCTGTTGATGCTTTTAAGAGGGGTTTGGATGATTTTTTGGACAGACATAATATCAAAGGCTATTTTAATAGCAAACTCTACAGTTAGTATAGCTATGGGCATATATGGTTTGTGTTTGAAAAAGTGGAGATGTGTGTGTGTGTATGTATGCTGGGTTTTTTATTTGGAGGGGTTGAACTTGAGGGACTCTGTCTTTTTTCAACCCAATTTAACTATGTAACTATGAAAAAAGCTGTATAAGAAAATTAATTTCCAAATTGAACATGGTGGTACAGGCACTAACTTTCACTTGAAATTCTGTATTTCCTAGATGTCACTACTTCTGACATTTCCCTTCTTTCCCCACTGTGTAACTAACTGTGTCCACAAAAAGGTCTGCTTGCTGTGATTGTGAATTTCAGTACTGAAGGAAACAACATTTAAATAATTTATATAATGTTAGTAAAGTTTATTTTGTTTGACAAACACAGAGAAAAAAATTTGAATTGTTTCTTACAGTGACAGGTCCTCTTTATAAGTTCAGATTTGGTTCGGCCGGGAAGAAGGATTCGGCCGAATCTGAATCCTGCTGAAAAAGGCTAAATCCTGCCCGAATCCTGGATTTGGTGCATGCCTAATTCCAAGCAAGCACAGATTGCTTTCATTAAATAAATAAATAAATAATTGAATGAACTCCTTTGATTTCAGTTGACTGCAGGTATGGGATTTGTTATCCAGAAAGCTCAGAATTAAGGCAAGGCCATCTTCCATAGACTCCATTTTATCCAAATAATCTAAATTTTTAAATATTATATACTTTTTCTCTATAACAATAAACCAGTACCTTGTACTTGATCCAAACTAAAGATCTGAATAATCTTTATTGGAAGGAAAACCAACCTATTTGGTTTATTTAATGTTTTTATAATTTTTATAACAGACTTAAGGTACCCCAGGTCCTGAGCATTGTGATAACAGATCCAGTGCCTTTACCAAAAGATGCTTTTTGGCATTTTTAAGAAGATAGTTTTCATTTGCAAGCAGCAAACTAAAGCTCACATTTTCTTTGCATGTAAAAAGAAGTTTTTATTTTTACTAAAACTAAAAAAAAATGGCTAATAAAAAAAGAGTACAATTTTCATTTGTGTGATACAAATGTATATTAAACTAAATATTTTTCCAATATGTTGCAATTTTAATATGGATGCAAAAAAAGTTAAATCATGTTTAAAGTGAATTTCTTTTCCTGGCCACATTCCTGGCCCGTTTAATTCTGTCCCAACCCCCAAAGGACCCAGCCCCTCCTCACTTACTTGTCGCATAATTTCATCCACAGAGGGTGGGTTAGCTGACATGATAAGTGGCCAGGAAATGAAATTTACAGTAAGTATGATAGGAAATTTTACTTTTTCCTGGCTACTTCAAATCAGCAATATTACGGGTTATACCAAAGCAATGGCAATAAACACAAGAGGTCGGGCACAAATACTTTTAATCAAAATTATGTTGAGAAGGTTTCTTAACATTCAAATAATAGAACTTAAAGGGGTTGTTCACCTTTGAGTTAACTTTTAGTATAATGTAGAGAGTGATTTTCTGAGACAATTTGCAATTGGTTTTCATTTTTTATTGTTTATGGTTTAATAGTTATTTAGCTTTTTATTCAGCAGCTCTCTAGTTTGCAGTGTCAGCAATTTGGTTTCTAGGGTACAAATTATCCTAACAACTCTGCATTGATTTAAATAAGAGACTGGAATATGAATAGGAGTTGGACTGAATAGAATGATAAGTAATAAAAAGTGGCAATGTCAATACATTTGTAGCCTTACAGAGCATTTGTTTTTAGATGGTGTCAGTGACCCCCATTTGAAAGCTGCAAAGAAACAGAAGAAAATTGCAAATCATTAAAAAACTATGAAAAATAAACAATGAAGACCAATTGAAAAGTCTCTTAGAATTGGCCCTTCTACAATATACTAAAAAAGTTAACTTGAAGGGGAACCACCCCTTTAAAGAAAGCTCTACCATACTGCCATTTCACAAATTGTTGACTCTGAAACCTCCACCTCTGCTGCCCAGGTGGTAGCTACAGCCTTGTTGAATGGTGCTTGCTTACCTGAGAGATTGTTTGTTTTTTTGGCAATAGTAGACTTTGGTGGCAGTTCCCCTTTCTGAGGACAAACAGACTTTCAGACTGTCTGTCAGGTTCGGGTGCTGGTGAATGGAGCCTATATGCTGGATAACCCAGGTGATACACAAATAATGCAGGTTCAACAGCAGAAGCCATGATGTGATGAGGTTTTAATGGAGAAGGATTAAATGATAATAACAGAATGTAACAGAAGATACAACCTGGGTAATGGCAAGGCAAAGTCCAGTAAACAGGCAGTAAAGGTCTGGGCAGGCAAGCAAGTCCAAAGAGAAGACAAGGTCAGAGGCAGGCAGCGTTCAAGCAGGGTCGATATAACAGGCCGAAGGTCAAACCAGGGAATCCACAGAGAAAAGGGGCAGGCAGCGTTCAAGCAAGGTCGATATAACAGGCCGAAGGTCAAACCAGGGAATCCACAGATAAAGGAATCAGGAAACAGGTGGGAACAGGAACAAGGAACAAACAGGGAACACTGGAACAAGGCAAGGGACACAGGAACCAGGCAGGGGACACAGGAACCAGGAATCAGAATTGAGAAGTCAGGAGTCACGGAAATAAGGGGCTGGATCGGGCTCAGGAGCTCAGATGATCAAGCAGCGATCTATGGGCAGGGACAGGCTTATAAAGGGTCATTGATTGGGGATGGAAGACACATGTGGATAATGAGGCAGGGGAGAAAGCATAAGGTTCAAGTCTGTCCAGGGCAATGTCTAGCATGTGTACAAGATCCACCAGTGGCTCACCCTGGTAATGCAGCTCTTGAACACCGGGGACCAGGGTTCGATTCCTAACCGTTGTTCTTCATAGGAATGGGCCATGGGTCTGATACTGCCAGTCTTCTGAACAGGGGAAACCATGGGTAACAAGGCCAACAAGGGGCCAAGAGAATGACCTCTGCTTCCTTTTGAAGAACCTTCAGTAGGACTTGAAGGAGGAGGGTAATTGACGGAAACACATAGGCTAGATGGAACGTCCAGGGTTGAAGGAGTGCGTCTGTCCCCTGAGCTAGAGGGCTGAAAACCCTTGAAAAGAATATTAGCAGTTGAGCATTGTCTGGAGAGGCCATGAGGGCCACTTCCGGAAGACCCAACTTCTCCACTAGTAGGTGAAAACCTCTGGATGCAGCTTCCACACGTGCTTGTGAAATCCCGGAACATGAACTGCCGTCAGATGATCCAGATTCTGTTCTGCCCAGCTCAGGACTGGGGACACCACTTTCCATAGAGACCAACTCCTTGTTTCCTTATATAGGACACTGCTGAGGAATTGTCCACTTTGAGTTTTACTGCCATTCCGTTTATGTCTGGAGCAAAGGTTTTCAGTGCTTGAGACACTGCTCTTAGCTCTTACACATTTGCCTGCACTTTCGATGGAGATTTCTAGACTCCTTGAGCCACACTGCCCCCCTGGATAGCTCCCCAACCCTGGGAGGAGGCATCCATTGACATTTCTCCAATCTATGGGAGTAAGGGGAAAACCCCTGGACAAACACTGAAGGTTGACCTTGAGTTGGGGAGAATGAGGAATTATCTGATTCCAATTGATTTCCCACTAATTTCAATGAGTCAGGAAATAATGTTACACCTCCCTCATATGGAATTTGGCCAATCTGGTAATCAGAATAGAGGCCGCCATCAGACCTAGGAGAGATATAAATCATCTAACCGAAACTGCATTGTGACAACAAAATTATTTCATCTCCTTCACCATGTGCTCCACTTTCTGTTGTGGCAATTTGACTATATTGTCTGCTGTATTGAATCGAGCCCCTAGATAAATCAGGGATTGAGATGGCTGCAACTGACTTTTTCCCCAGTTGATTAGCCAACCGTGTGATGGAAGAAAAGTACTCCCCCCCCCCCGTCGCCTTTGCTATGGCCAAAGGGACAAAATTTAGTAAGTTACACAAACTCAGCTTAGACACCAGATCTGCACCCCAAGACCTGAACCATAAAGCTCTTCTTGCTGATACCGACACTGCTATGGAACTGGAAGCCAAGCATGTTAAATCCACTGCTGCTTCTGACATAAAGGCTACTGCCATCTTCAGTTCACATAATCCCACACTAATGTTGAATCTGTATCTGTACCCATAGCTTTGTTGAAACTGTTGATCCACAAGGAGACTGCTTAAGCCACTGAAACTAGAGCTCATGCAATTTTACACAAGGCTCCTGACACTCTTTAAATGGATATAATTTTGAATATCTCATAGCCAAAGAAGAAAAAGAGACATTCTTAGCCACTCTTCCCCATTCTATAGAAATTAACTCAGCCACTTCTGGAAAAAGAAGAAAAAATTGTTTTGGCTTCGCAGAAGAAGGGAGCACCTTAGAATTCTGGGATTCTGCTTTCTCCTCTAAGCCCATGAATAATTTAATCATGTTAATCAAAGGAAGAATTAAGGCCAAATGAAAGGAGGAGGATTCTGCTTCTTCTTCCACCTCAGAAAAAATCTCAGACATTGCCTCAAGACTTTCATACTGTACCTTGAGAAATCGGAGAACTCAATCCTCTCTGGACAGTGAAGCTCCTGGAACAGAGGGGACTCCTATATCAGGCATACTCTGTAGTAAAAGGCCAAAGCATGATTTGCAAAACTTTTTCTCCAGCAGCAGAGCATTAAAGCAGCCTGCACAAATTTCCTCTATACGGATTCCATAATGGCAAGCTGAGCAGAGACAATAAAGAAGATGAATCATAAGAATAAATCCGTAAAGGTGTGAAAATACACAGAAAGATAGAGAACCAAGAGGGACATACCAAGCAACAATATGGGGTGCCGTTTGTCCCAAATACATTCTGTATACAAAATTATCCCTGATACAAATGTATCTCATGGTGTATTACTATTTCTGACCATATACACAAATAAAAAATATACAAAAGACTTATTTCTATTAAAGAATGAGAACAAAATATTGTTTGTGCACAAAAGGATGTCATTATATTACAAACTCCATTCTGTACATTTTAACAATCTGTCTCACAAATATATAACCTCCATGTAACAGACACACTTATTTGCAAAGTTACTTACACAATGAATTATGTAAAAAAAAAAAAACTTGGAAAGAATATATAATAGTGTAACTAACTAGTGCATGCCAAGCTAGATTTGGATGACAAAATAGATATTTGTGACAGAAAGCAAGATTTTATAGTACAGGATTTATTCTTTCCACAAAATTAAAGTTTTGTTCCACAAAACAGATAAAATAACAATTCTGTGAAGCAATACTGTCAGTCACTTTACTGAACCAATAGGAACAAAGCTTACTGGCCTGCTTGTGTGGCCATTTTGGTTAAGGGCATTCCTGCTGTTTTGCCATTGTCTTATGATTCATATTCCTGTTCTGGTTTCCCTCTTCTTGTCTAAGCTGAGAAGGTTGCCACCTTTTGTGGAAAAAAATACCGGCCTTCCTGTATATTTACCTTTTTTCCCTATTAATAACATTGGGATCAGCCATAAAAAATACCGGCCAGGCCGGTAAAATACCGGACAGGTGGCAACCCTAAAGCTGAGAGGGAACATGAAGCAGCCACACCTACCTGCCATGTTGTAATAAAGGTTTAGCGACAGTGTGGGAGTGATCATGTGCACACACATTCTGTATAGTATAATAATGTGTAGGACTTATGAGCAGCCACTCCTGAATACTGTGTGGGAACTAAATGGGTAATCTATACAGGGGCGATTTTAGGGGATGATAATTTATATAACAAAGCAAGCTGCACAGTGCTTTACATTAATTTATAACTAAAGGGTCTAATGATGCTGCCCCCTTACCTACCCAGCCCTTACCACTTTCACATCAGAGTGGGCAGAGAGCACAACTGCACACATGTCACACACGTCAGAAATGACAACACCCATGATTAGAAAATAACAATGGGGTCTGATTTGTGTCAAAGTACAAATGTAATTGTGAATTGATGCAATTGTGTCAGGGTTGCCACCTTTTGACTTGTGTAACTCAAGGCAGGCTGTTATGCAATGGGGGCGGGTCTTGCTTCAATGGGGTTGAAGCCATGATATCAGGGGCAGGCAGGAGCAGACTGTCTGGACCCCCCTCTCCAAAAGAAAGCATTGTATAATTAATAAAGCCAAACTGCCAAATCTGAACTGTGCAGCTCCTCCCCAGTGACAATCCAGGTGCATCTCATACAGTAATATAATTTTAAAAAAAAACAGTATTTTCCATAGTGTGAATAAATTATGATCCCCTAAAATTGCCCCTGTCTAAATGACCCATATTGTTTGCACACAGTACTCAGGAGTGGCTACACATGATCAGTTCCACATCTGTGGCTAAAACTATTATGTAGAAGCTGAACTACAACTATCTACCAGACTATTCATGAAACCCATCCATCATACTATATAGAATGTGTGCACATGATCACATACCTCCCAACATTTTGGAAAAAAAGGGACAAAAAAAATGCAAGTGATAGCATGGCAAATTTTTACCACGACCATTTTTGTGGCCACAAACCCTAATTACAAAATTTTGCAGGTTATAAAACTAGGGTTGCCACCTTTTCCTGTGGCTGAACCCGGACAGGGGGGCGGGCCCGTGACGTCATGGGGCGGAGCTATGATGACGTGATCACCGATTGGCCGAACGCGGCGCAATCAAGCTAATCCCGTCCGGTTTTCCTTATTTGGAAAACCGGGCAGGAAGTATTGACCCGAGCAGCCCTTCAAAATACCGGGCTGTCCGGGTCAAAACCGGACAGGTGGCATCCCTATATAAAACATCTGAACATATTTCAGCAATTATTTCTATTATTAGTATTGCTAATGAAGGTGAATTGCCCTTTAAGCTGTAAGTCTAACTTCTCCCAAGAGAGATCTGCTTATCTCAAAATTATAAAAAGTAAAAAATAGTTGCACCTGGTGGCTGTTCTGGGCTCTCTGCTAAAAGCCAATTAAGTTACAAACTTTGTTTCTTTTTCTGGCTGTTCAGTGCAGAGAAAGTCGGGACTTTCCAGTACAAATGTGGGACTGGGAGTTGAGCTGTTAAAAGAGGGACTGTCCCTCTAAAAACAGGACAGTTGGGAGGTATGTGAGCAATCCCACATTTTGGCTAAACCTATTATGTAGTAGTAGAACTATAGCTAAGCAGATTATTAAGAGAGAGCTAAAAGCTGAGTGGTGCAAGATTAGAGCCAGGAGGAGACACTAGAGCCTAACATCATATACACAATGTATAAGTGACTCATTGAATGGATATTAGGCCTATTATAATGATGTTACAGTAAGGCTGCAAGATAATAAGTGTGACAAACTGGCTGCTAGTGGATTAAATAATTGTGCTGTGTTAGTTCAGGTAAAGCAGTCAGACAAACACACTACATTTATTACAACATGGCAGGTTTCCTCTCAGCTTAGACAGGAAGAGGGAAACCAGAACAGGAATATGATTCATAAGACAATGGCAAAACAGCAGGAATGCCCTTAACCAAAATGTCTGCACAAGCAGGCCAGTAAGCTTTGTTCTTATTGGTTCAGGAAAGTAACTGACAGTATTGCTTCACAGTTTTGTGAAAGAAAACTTTAATTTTGTCGAAAGAATGAATCCTGTACTATATAATCTTGCTTTCTGTCACAAATAACTATTTTGTCATTCAAATCTAGCTTGGTATGCACTAGTTAGTTACACTATTATATATTCTGTCAAAGTTTTTTTTACATAATTCATTCTGTAAGTAACTTTGCATATAAGTGTATCTGTTACACACGGGTGATATATTTGTGAGACAGATTGATTGTTAAAATGTACAGAATGGAGTTTGTAATATAATGACATAATTTTTTGCACTAATAGGGTTGCCACCTTTTCTGGGAAAAAATACCGGCCCTCCTATATATTAACCTCTTTTCCCTATTAATAACTTTGGGATCAAGGATCATTTTTGCCGGCCAGGTGGCAACTCTATGCACTAACCATATTTTGTTCTCATTCTTTAATAGAAATAAGTCTTTTGTATATTTTTTATTTGTGTATATGATCAGAAATAGTAATATACCATGAGAGACATGTGTTCTGTGTATCAGGGATAGTTTTGTATACAGAATGTATTTGGGAGAAAAAGCACCCCATACAACAATGGCAGCTGTAACGGAGGCTGTAAGATCACCAGTACACTTCAGTACCTCCTGGTATGCTACCAGCAATACAGGAGAATAATAAGCACTGTGTTTGAATAAAACCAAACATTTCTAAAAGACAGGCATTTAATTACCTGACTGAAACCAGAAAATTGAAGTATCCACTCCCAGGATCGTATGCACTTCCAATAGCAAACCAAAATGGAGACTCAGCTGTTTAAACACACTGGAAAAATGCACGCTGGACAAAATGTGCATGCGTGGAAAAAACGTGCATGTGAAAAACACACATGCAGAATCATGCACCCTGGGAAGCCTGTTGTTAGTGATCAGCCGCCAAGATGTCCCATGCCATGCTAATCTGAATAAAGACAAGTGAGGAGGGGCTGGGTCCATTATCGTTTTCTTTGGGAGATGGACAGAGCTTAACTGGGGTATGGGGGCAGAGCAAATACCCATAGTATTGCTGACATGAAGTGGATGGGATTAATTAGAAGGCATTAAAATCATGTGTCTGACTGGTTTGAGCAGTAAAATCAAGCTCTGCTCAGTAGGATGGTAATTCTTAGAGCTGTTACGTCCACAATACAATTTGCATGCAGCAATTCAAGCAATTATTTTCTGTGCTGGAACAGGGGAAGTTAAATCTTAAATAATCAGATTTGCCCCTCTAAAACTAGTAATATCCTTTTTTACAGTATATGCTCTATTATTTATTGAACATGTTAATATTTTATCTGCAGCAAACTACAGTATCGGATGCCACATATGTTTAATGGTTTTAGTGCAATTTGCTGTCATTTTGCCACAATAAAAATTTAAATGCAATTATAAACAGCTTTTTGTGGTAGGGGAATATAAAATAAATATGCGTTGGAATTTACTTTTATGTATATTTCTGTGGAAGAGTTAGCTGACTGTACGAACACTGAATCAAGTTTGGAGAAATTAATGCTCATTTAATGCAGAATCAGTTTTATCATAGATACAAACTGCATAATTGAAAAATCTTGTATACACAGCTTAATTTATCGGACTTTATTGCCTTTCATTTCAGAAAATAATTTACAACTTGCATTCTGACATTTAAATTAAGACCATGCTCTAATTCTTGTGCAAAACAATAATGAATTAATAGGCTTTTCTCTGCATAGCCTAATTGTTATGCATAGTACAGTTAAATTGATACCGAGATGGGAAATGTGGCTATATCAGTGTTTTTTGTTCTAAATATATTTTGTTTCTTTAATTAAAAGTCCATATTGATAAAAAAAATCTTAATTTATATTGAGATGGTTTTGGTTAGTGATGGACGAATTTGTCCCGTGGTGAAGAATATTCGAAACAGACGCCGGTATCTGATTTTTTTTTGACGCAGGCAAATTTTCACCAGCGGGGAAACAGGGGAATTTGCTGCGAATTCATGCCTGGCGAATAAATTTGCCTATCACAAGTTTTGGTAATCAGAAGTGGCATAAGTAATATTATGATGGTATTAGGTGGTGGACATTATTAGTATTATTGTATTCTTTATTGTTACAGAGACTGCATATTGTTCATATTAGTCCATGTACTGATGGCCCCTTAAGTCCCTACCATGCACACAATGGTCTGTTTTATCAGTAATTTCTGAACCTGTCTGTTTTTATTTTCTGGTATATTTTTTTACTGATGTTATCTTTGGGGTGAGAAAGACCATACCTGCTTTTCTCTTTGTTTAGCATGATCTCTTCCAAAGACACCATTAAGCAGGGGTTGGGAGAGCAAGCACTATATATTTAGTAGTGAAATCTCAAATATTTTAAAAGGAAAGCCTTCATTTATACTTCTTAAGGAAAGCCCTGGAGCTATAAGCACAAGGGCTTAATGACAAGGGATCCAAATGACCAGTGACCAGATTATACTGGTCTAGGTTAGAGATAGGTAGAATTAGCTGTAGCTGTGTTTAGTTTAGAAGGAATGAGTTAAACCAGGAGATGACTGGGCCCAGGGGAAGAGTAAGAGAGGGATGTGATGTCAGGGGAAGAAGCAGTTCACTGGGTTGCCAGGTTGGCAATTTTCCAGTCAAATTGGGATACTTATTTAAAACCCAGGCGCGTTTTGAAAGTACAAACTAGCCAAGGTACATATTTGGGCCTTTAGCTGGTTTGTTCTTTAGAAACCTGCCAAACTTTGTCTTGCCCTAATATGCCAAGCCTGTGTCTCCCAGTTCATGCTGGGTAATGTAGTTTTTGCTTAACAATTTGCCAACTGCCAAGTTTAAAGTAAGACTAAAATACCCAGCATGCAATTGGACTGACTGTAGAAGTCGGGAATTACCAGATTTTAGGCTCTGTACCCCAGTCTCCCATCATAAGCATTCACACATTTTCTGGTGACTTTCCTCAGTTACATAGTAACATAGTAAGTTAGGCTGAAAAAAGACACACGTCCATCAAGTTCAACCTTTAAACTTTTTTTTCTTTTTTAAACTGCCTAACTGCTAGTTGATCCATCTGAAGCCTCTCCGAATTGCCTCAGAGGGGGAAAAAATCCTTCTTGACTCCAAAATGGAGTCCCTGGATCAACTTGTACTATGAGCTATCTTCCATAGCCCTGTATTCCCTCACTTGCTAAAAAGCCATCCAACCCCTTCTTAAAGCGATCTAATGTATCAGCCTGTACAACTGATTCAGGGAGAGAATTCCACATCTTCACAGCTCTCACTTTAAAAAAAAAACCCTTCCGAATATTTAGGCGGAACCTCTTTTCTACTAAACAGAATGGGTGACCTTGAGTCAGCTGGAAAGACCTACTGGTGAATAAAGCATTAGATAGATTATTATATGATCCCCTTATATATTTATACATAGTTTTCCTATCACCCCTTAAGTGCCTCTTCTCCAGCATGAACATCCCCAATTTGGCCAGTCTTTCCTCATAGCTAAGATTTTCCATACCTTTTACCAGCTTAATTGTCCTTCTCTGTACCCTTTCTCATACAATAATGTCCTGTTTGAGTGAGGGAGACCAAAATTGTACAGCATATTCTAGATGTGGCCTTACAAGTGATCTATAAAGTGGAAGAATGACCCCCTTCTCCCGTGACTCTATACCCCTTTTAAAACAGTTCAAGGCCTTATTTGCCCTTGATGCTGCTGACTACAGCCAAGTTCATCATCTACAAGGACTCCAAGGTACTTTTCCATAACGGATTTGCCTAGTGTAGTCCCATTAAATGTATAAGTGGCTTGAATATTTTTACATCCCAGGTACATGACTTTACATTTATCAACATTGAATCTCATTTGCCACTTAGCTTCCCAGATTTCCAGTTTGTCAAGATCTGGTTGCAAGGATGCCACATCCTGGATGGAATTAATTGGGCTGGATAAAATATCGAAAAAACAGCAGCACTCCGGTATTTTGAAAAAATTGATTTTTACTTTGTGTCACAAATCAATTTGTTCAAAATACCGGAGTGCTGCTGTCTCTTCGATATTGTGTCAAGTTACCCTGGCAGAGGGTTCGGTGTGCACCTGGGGCTGCAGAGAGCCAATTTGCCTACTCTTGAAGCACACATGAATTGAATTGATTAATTGGGCTGGATAGTTTTGTGTCATCTGCAAACACTGATACATCACTTACAACACCCTCCCCTAAGTCATTAATGAACAAGTTAAATAAAAGTGGACCCAATACCGAGCCCTGAGGGACCCCACTAAGAACCTTACTCCAAGTAAAGAACGTGCCATTAACAACCACCCTCTGTACCCGATCCTGTAGCCAGTTTCCTATCCATTTGCAAATGACATCATTAAGACCAACAGACCTAAGTTTAGAAAGCAGTCGTTTGTGGGGCACGGTATCAAACGCTTTGGCAAAATCTAAGTAGATCACATCAACTGTCCCCCCCCACTGTCCACCATCTTACTTACCTCATCATAAAAAGCAATCAAATTTGTCTGACATGACCTATACTTCATAAAGCCATGCTGATTGCTGCTCATAATGCCATTCACTAGGACAAAATTTGGTGTGATCCCTTAAGAAGCCTTCAAATAATTTGCCCACCACAGATGTCAAACTAACTAGCCTATCATTGCCAGGCTGAGATCATAATCCCTTTTTAAATATTGGGATAACATCAGCTTTCCTCCAATCCATATTCACTGTACCAGATAAAAGCGAATCTGAGAAAATCAGAAATACAGTAGGGGCTGGTCTAAAACTGAACTAAGCTCTCTTAGAACCTGTGGGTGTATACCATCAGGCCTTGAAGCCTTGTTTACATTAATTTTGATTAAAGCTTTATGAATCATATCCTGAGTCAGCCACTGACTAGATTGAGTCATTAGTGCAGCTATGAAGTGAGCATGGGAACTCAGACTCTATTGTTTACACTGAAGAAAAGAACTGATTTAGCAAATTTGCCTTTTCTGTATCTGTTCCAACCATACTGGTACTATTATTTAATAACACTCTCAGCCTGCACCTTTTTACTTTTAATATATTTAAAAAACTTTTTAGGGTTACTTTTTGCCTGCGCCACAATTAACTATTATTAGCTTGCTTCGCCTTCCAGATTGCTGATTTACAACATTTATTACAGTGTTTATATTCATTAAATGCAGCTTCTGTCCCAAAAGATTTGTAGTTTTTAAATGCCTTTCGCGTCTTTCTTATTAACTTCTTTACATCTGTATTAAGCCATATAGGATGATTATTTGAGCTTCTACATTTACTCCCTAAGGGAAGTTAATTGAGAATAATGATTTAATATAATTTTAAATGACAACCATTTCTGTTCTGTGGTTTTAGCTGAAAAAGTAATGCCCCAATCAATACTCTGAAGGGCAGCCCTCAAGGCACTAAAATGAGCTTTTCCAAAATTCATGGTTTTTGTTGACCCACTATATATTTGTTTTTTACACCAGACATTAAATGATATAACATTATGGTCACTATTACCCAGAGGTTCAATGACTTGCACATTTGCTATACGTTCTGGGTCATTTAGCATTTTTTCTGGTAGGTTCGTCCACAACCTGTGCCATAAAATTGTCATTCAACAAGTTTATAAACTTTTCCCATTGACTGGTCTGGCAGTACTCTTGCTCCAGTCAATCTCCAGTAAATATCTGGTTAACTAAAATCCCCCATTATAATTACTTTACCCAAACTAGCAGCTTTCTCTATTTGCGTCAGGAGCTTAGCCTCCTCCTCCTCACTTACATTAGGGGGTCTATAGCAT
>CM044431.1:92205667-92218368 GCA_024363595.1 Xenopus borealis
TCTGCCTACCCCTAGTTCCGGCCCTGCAGGCTGCAATAGAGCCCTGTTCTTGCTATTGCCCAACAACAGGTGGTAAGGACAAGGTTGCCTTTTGACTGCCAGCTCTGCTTTCAGAACCATTCCAGAAGGAGGGCTAACCTGGTAAATCGCATATTGTGCTCTGTACCTAACACCAGTGCTAGGTACAGAGCACAATATGCCAATTATCAGGTTAGCCCTTCTTTATACTACACATTTATAATAAAAATCCATTCCCAGATTTATTTAAATATTTACAAAATATCCTTGGGGTAAACAGTTAACAGTACTATGAAAGCCACTTCACAAAATGATTATGTAACAGCATTTCTATTAAAATTATCAGGAACAAATAAAAACAGTTGTGCAATCACAGCAGTTTCTCAGAATTCCCCTAATAAAATACTCTACTTTGCATTTTTATATAGTACTGAAGAACTCAACTTAAAAACACGTTTCCTACATAAAAATCTTAAACAAGGGAGCTCTGCTTCTCTGATATGGTTATCCACTGTGAGTAGTTTGGTATAGAGCCACCTAAACATTGTATCATAGTTACATAGTTATATAGTTAAATTGGGTTGAAAAAAGACAAAGTACACCAAGTTCAACCCCTCCAAATTAAAACCCAGCATACACACACACCCCTCCACTCTTTCACACAAACCATATATGCCCATAGCTATATAGTTAAATTGGGTTGAAAAAAGACAAAGTACACCAAGTTCAACCCCTCCAAATTAAAACAGAGGATACACACACACCCCTCCACTCTTTCACACAAACCATATATGCCCATAGCTATACTAACTGTAGAGTTTAGTATCAAAATAGCCTTTGATATTATGTCTGTCCAAAAAATCATCCAAGCCCCTCTTAAAAGCATCAACAGAATCAGCCATCACAACATCACCCGGCAGTGCATTCCACAACCTCACTGTCCTCATTGTGAAGAACCACCTACGCTGCTTCAAATGAAAGTTCTTTTTCTTCTAGTCTGAAGGGGTGGCCTCTAGTGCAGTGATCCTCTTTATGGGTAAAAAGGTCCCATGATATTTGTCTATAATGTCCTCTAATGTATTTTCCAAAGAAAACAACCCCAATCTGGACAGTCTACCCCCATAATTTAAGTCTTCCATCCCTCTAACCAGTTCAGTTGAACGTCTCTGCACTCTCTCCAGCTCATTTACATCCCTCCTAAGGACTGGAATTGAAAACTACACTGCATATTCCAGATGATGTCTTACTAGGGATCTATAAAGAAGTAATAATTATGTTTCTCTTGAAAATCTTCATAGTCATATGTTTCCCTTGAGTTTATGCCTTTTTATTAGGGATGCACCGAATCCACTATTTTGGATTCGGCCGAACACCCGAATCCTTCCCGAAAGATTTGGCCGAATACCGAACCGAATCCGAACCCTAATTTGCATATGCAAATTATGGATGGGAAGGGGAAAACATTTTTTACTTCCTTGTTTTGTGCCAAAAAGTCACGTGATTTAGCTCCCTGGATTCGGATTTGGTTCGCCCAGGCAGAAGGATTCGGCCGAATCCTAATCCTGCTGATAAAGGCTGAATCCTGGCCGAATCCCGAACCGAATCCTGGATTCGGCGCATCCCTACTTTTTATGCAGGACAGAAAACTATTTGCTTTAGTAGCTACAGATTGACACTGCCCAGAATTAGACAACTTGCTATCTATAAAAACCCCAAGATCCTTCTCACTTAAGGAAACTCCCAACACACTGCCATTTAGTGTATAACTTGTTGTTTTTTTAACCTTGCATTTATCAACATTGAACCTCATTTTCCAGTTTGCTGCCCAGTTTCCCATTTTAGACAAATCACTCTGCAAAGTGGCAGCATCCTGCATGGAACCTATAGTTCTGCACAATTTAGTATCAAAATATAAACCGTACTTTCAATATCCACATCCAGTGTTTATCATTAATAAACAAGTTGAAAAGCAATGGACCCAGTACAGAGCCCTGCGGTACCCCACTAATAACGCTGGTCCAATTAGAAAATGCTCTATTTACCACCACTCTTTGTAGTCTATCTTTTAGCCAGTTCTCTATCCAGTTACAAATAATATGTTCCAGGCCAACATTCCTTAATTTAACCAGTAACCTTCTGTGTGGCACTGTATCAAATGCTTTAGCGAAGTCTAAGTAAATCACATCCACATCCATCCCAGAATCGAGGTCCCTGCTTACCTTCTCATAAAAAGAATTTAAGTTAGTCTGGCAAAATCTATTGCGCATAAAACCATGCTGGCACAAACTCATAGTATTGTTATTTGCTCTGAAGTCCAGTATCCTATCCTTTATTAATCCTTCGAAAAGCTTTCCTACCACCGACATCAGACTAACAGGCCTAAAGTTTTGAGGCAGAGAATGGGATCCCTTTTTGAATAACGGCACTACATTAGCAATTCGACAGTCTCTTGGCACCATGCCAGACCTCAATGAATCCTGAAACATTAAGTA
Source organism: Xenopus borealis (assembly GCA_024363595.1). NCBI lineage: Eukaryota > Metazoa > Chordata > Amphibia > Anura > Pipidae > Xenopus > Xenopus borealis. The sequence goes on from CM044431.1 coordinate 92,208,178, forward strand.
GAGAGGTTTGGCAATCACAGAGCTAAGCTCTGACTTTTGTTTATCTTAACATGTTCTAGTCTCTTTTGAATTTCAGCATGTGTGAACCATGCATCATTATATGTATTATTAGAATTGGAACTATTAATAAGGATACCTTCATTAGCTGGTTCCTCATTTGTGTAGACAGATGAAAATTATGTGTTCATTATCTGTGTTTTTTTGCCTGTTCTCATCAACCAGGTGACCCCCTTCTGATAATAAAGGTCCTAACCCTTCCTGCTTCATTTTTTTTACTATTAACATATTTAAAAAATAATTTTGGATTCTTTTTACTGCTTACTGCTATATCCTTTTCCATATTGATTTTAGCTTGCCTTTAGCTTTTTTGCATGATTTATTGGCCTCCTTGTATAAATGATTTGGCTGTCCCAGCTAACTTGAAAGCCTTAAAAGCACGTCTTTTCTTACCCACCTCAACACCAACACTTCTATTGAACCAAAAAGGTTTTGCTTTGCAACAACGTTCCTTGCTTACAAGCGGAATATACTGACATGTAAATTTATATTTTAAAGCCCTGTGAAAAGCATTTCCCACTTAATATGTTGCAGAGATGCCCTTATGCTGTCAGAGTTTGCACGCCTGAAATTCAATGATTTAGTTACTCCCTTATAGAGTTGCCTCTGCAACAGAATCTCAAAGGAGACCATTAGTGATGGGCGAATTTATTCACCTGGGGCGAATTCGCAGCAAATTCCCACGATTCGTCACAGGCGAATACATTCACGAAACGCCAGCAAATTATCATCTCATTTTGGACGCGCATCCATTTTTGGTGCCCATTGCCGTCCGTTTTTTTTTCGACACCAGCAATGGGCGCTGCCGTCCAAAATGAGATGTGGCTGCGTTTCGCAAAACGCTGCAGATTCGCCCATCACTAGACACCATATTGTGATCACTATTTCCTAAATGCTCACCCACACAAATGCTAGAGATGAGTTCAGTATTATTAGTTATTACAAGATCCAAAAGAGAGATTCCTAGTAGGTTCTTGAACGAGCCGGGATAAAAAGTTGTCATTTAGCATATTTACAAATCTACTAGCTTTATCTGTCTAGCAACCCCATTACCCCAGTCAATGTCCAGATAATTGAAGTCACTCATAATAATAACTTGACCTAGTTGTGAAGCTGCTTCTATTTGTAAAAGTAGCTGGGCTTCATACTTGTAGCTTATACGAGGTGGTTTATAGCATACACCAATGAAAATTTTCTTTGTAACCTTATGCCCAGTCGAAATCTCTACCCAGTGGGATTCCATACCCTCACCAGTTCCCGTAATGGTTATTTCTTTAGTGTATGGCTTTAATTCAGGCTTTACATACAAACACACTCCTCCCCCCTTTCTAATCCCTCTGTCCTTCCTAAAAAGGGTGTAACCATTTATTGTGCATCACCACACCTAATCTTCCAGTGGGACTTGGGCAGAGTAAACGTCTATGTGTTTCACTCTTTGTGCTTTCTCAAGAATGTCTCCTGGGAGCTCCAGATAGCTTTAAATACCCTCATCTCTTAACCCTTTTCTTGCCCACACTAAGTTCTATGCCAGGAAAACATTACATTCACTAATCATAATGCATAATTAAACAATCCAAATATTACTGTATGAACCTCAAAAACATTTGGTCCATTACTTCATATTGACCAATTAAACATTCCAGGTTACACCACATCTACCCTAATTTAACCTTCCAAGTGTTGCTGCATATATGTAGAAGGTACTAGGCTTTTCATCGACAGAAATATCAAAGTTTTCAGAAATAAATGTCTCAAAACATAACATATTTCAAAAAACATATTATGAAACTTGAACACCCACCTATTATCATAATAACTTTTTTTTACTTAGACCTCTGTTCTTTTTTATATTTATTTTACTGATGGTTACAATATGATTTACAAAACTCATTTTGGAAAAAAAGGTCAACATCTCCCTTCTATTTCAATTCTATTTCAATTATCTATTTCCTCCTCTATAAATCAATACCACTTTAGGCCTTTAGGTGTCTGGTATCTGAATTGTGCACCTAATTGAAATTTCTTTTCAGACTTTTGTTCTATCTTTTGCGCATTTTCATAAAATCGAGTTTTAAAATCATCAGTGGTGTTTATATTTATTCCTGCAGCTTCCTTCAATAAATATATTACAATTTGGGACATACAAGTGAAACGCTTTATATTACAAAGAATTCTGACCAGTTGTTAGCGACTGTATCTTCTTCGGGCAAAATTTATTCTGGGCACAATGCAGAGCACAGCAAAAAAACCACAAGTTGTTTTGGAATGACCACAAAGCGGTGCACTTTCATCCAAGGTCATAGTGATTTACCCCTCATGTAACTTTCATACTTTGATTTATATAAATCCTTGTTAAACTTTGTCTAATAAACAGCACAGTTTTAACACAATTCCATAAAGAAGATATAATGTAAATACAATAAGTGCAACTAAATTGATTTCATCATTAGGAAAGACCACTTCCCTGTAAAAAAAATTACTAATTGTGACAGTATTGTAAGTGTCTATTTATTACCCTCCATTTTGAAACACCAATACAAATTGCTGCATCAATCCTATGGGGTCAGCTATTGTTTCAGGGTTTATTTGTATTTTTAAATGATTCTTCACATATGGGTTAAAGCTTCACAGTTAGTAGAAATAGATAACAACCAATTAGCATTTTGTTATTGTTACTCTTAGGGTAAGGACACACTAGGCAATTTGGGAAGATTCACCTCTAAAATCACACGCGGCGATTCATTTTACGAAATTGCCCAAAGTTGCCTCACGGGGAAAGTTTGGGCGGAAAACGAACCGCCACATGTGATTAGCAATTTTTCAGTTTAGCCAGGTGCAGAGTGTGGGAAGGTGTTCAGGAAGATTGGTCGCCCCAAAGTCGATGCGATTAGTCTCCAAACGACTCAATCTCCCCAAATCGCCTAGTATGTCCTTACTCTTAACATTTGAATTTGCTGTGGGCCATAATAATGCCCCTGAGGGCCGTATATATCCTAAAGACTTATAATTCCAATATCCTCTTTGTCACTTTACTGTGTTTTGCACATTCCTGTCAACCAACTGACCCAAAGCAGTAATTTGTCCTTACATGTTTAGCATTTTCTGTGTAATCTCTAATCATGGCTATTTTGTTTGCAAGTAGAAGATACATGAGCCCTGTTCAAAGACATGCAAATAGTACTAAGTACAGTACAACAGCATTGTACTTATTTAGTGAGAACACTGATGCTATTGCTCAGCTATTTTATATTTTCTTAAACATCACAAATTTGTGGTGTCTTTTTACTGTGCTACCACCTTCAGAAAGTGTGGGTTCATATGAATAAAATAATAGATTTAGGGTGGTTTTGCCTCTCCATAAAGAGACCAATTGCCTGTATAGAACTGTGAGTTTTCCTTTGAAAAGCCATATATTGGTAGCCTTCTCAAACAAAAATGTCATCATTCTCCCATGTGTAATTTTTATGTGTAAACAAAATAAGACAAAGATGTAAGATACTGTTACATTGTTGAATCTATTTTACAGCAGCCTTGCAAAGCCTTGTGTCAAGTAAGATGGAAGAAGTGATTAACGGTATTCATTTTATGTTACAATTCTTTGTCCCACCCCTTTAGTAACCTTTAGTATATTCATTGCCTTATTTTCATGCAAGTTGATTGAACATTGCTCCATCTCATAAGTGCCACAATTGTTATCCAAGATGTAAAATCTTTATTCTCTAACCATTGTCTAAATCATTGTTTTCCATTGGTGCAGATCATGTGGCACAGAATATTAATAGCTCTGGTCTCTACACCACTTGACACAGTGCTCCAGCTGTCAGTCTGCTCTCTGGCTCATATGATTCTTACACTGGTGAAGTGCCAGGCCTGGGTCTATACCATCAGTCAATGTCACCCACCAGCCAGTGATGAATAGCTTTGCTGTCGCTGTGGCAAGGTCTGGGCTCTCATTCACACATATCTGACTTTTACCAACTTCTACACACCAGATGAGACCTGTCCCAGCTGATAAAAGCATGTGTTGACCTGGAAACAAACCCACCCTCTTCTGGATTAGTTAAAAACTAAACAAATACTAACATGATCATGTCACTAATTATGCATTTAATTCAGTTATAAGGAGCTAATGGCTCCCTCAGTGACAGCTTTTGCTGCTAAAAGGCAATTCATTTCTGAAACGGGGAAATCTAATTACACAAAATGCTTTGTTCTAATCTTTTCACAGAGTAATCTTATTTGTAGACATTAACATCCCAGATGCTGCTGCTGTTTGTCCATTATGACAGTGTTTGTCCTGAATAATGTATAAATAGCTTTTTCTGGACAGTTGCATGTCTCTAAATCAATACCATTTGCTGCCTTCTGTTACATTACATTGCAATGAGCAAGCTGGAAAAAATAACCCTTTGTTATCCCATGAAGTCTTAAGGATGGAAAATGCAATTTATTGTCATTTGTATGATATGTGGTTAATAAATAATCTGTTTAAGGGAAATCTGTTTATTAATTAGGGACTCTAAAAAAAATTTAGAGGGTCCTCTCTAATCAAAGATTGAAATCTAAGAATATATTATACAATTACTGTGAAACATTTCTTTTTTAACATATACTACAGTACAGAACTCATGCTGAAAAGGTGTTATACTACCCCTTTAATCTGGGATATCTTTTAATATATATACGGGGGAGCTTTCTTTATGATGATTTTTCAACCAGTCGGACCAGCAGACTTAAGGTTATATGTTGAAATTAGAAAAAAAAATTATTCCATGTCAAAACTACTACAGAATACTCGTCCTGGTGGTGGTTGTAAGATGCATTACAGTATCTATATCTTCAAGAAGGGGTTGGATAGCTTTTTAGAAAGAAACCACAAAGTTACTGAAATGAGCTTTTAGCACAAAGCTGATCCAGGGACTAGTCCAACTGCCATCAGTCATCAGAGAGTTAGGAAGGAATTTTCCCCCTCTAAGGCAAATTGGATTCAGATTTATAGACCTTCCTCTGGATCAGTTTTCATTTTGGAGAAAAGATTGAACCTGAAGGACAGGCAAACTTTTCAAACTTCAATTACTATTATACTGTGTTCGAAAAAACTTACTGCTTCTTAAACTGCCATTTCAGTGTAAAAAATAAATTGGGAGAATAGAAAGGCAGTGTGAAATAAAACATGTTTCTAATATGGTTAGTTAGCCATAAATGTAATCTATAAGGGCTGGAGTGAACATATATCTAATGTAATAGCCAGCCAACTACCTCCTTTGCCGCCTTGCCTGCTGGCGCCCAGAACCTTGTCAGCTCGGGTGCAGGCACATGAGGCTGGCTTCTGCAAATAAAAGAGAGAATGTTTGCACCAGAGCTAACACAATGGTTCTGGGTACAGGCAGGAGAGGAGCCTAATTCCTGTGTAGGGGCTGATTTTCAGCCTGCGTATTTCAGCCCTGTCTGGTACTAGCCTTTGTTAGTCAACAACTTGACGGGGAGGGAACTTTGGGTGACTTTAGAAAATGAATCGACCAAGTGCCATCCCGCTGGCGATTTACATTCTAGCCAGTGGGAAGGCAGGGGAAGGCAGTTCGGGGAGATTTGTAGCCTGGAAGAAGAGGAGATTTGTCGCTGGCTGACTAATCTCCCTGAATCTGAGCATGTGTCTCTGCCCTTAAAGGAGAACTAAATCCCTACGTGAAAAATTCCCTTCCCTGTTTAGGCCCTTAACTTGTTACTTACTCCTTCTTCCAGGTCCTCTCCAGCGGTAGGTTCACAGCAGCCATCTTCTCCCGAGTGCTCTTCTTCCTGGATTCATCTGCGTTTTCTGGTGCAGGCGCAGTAGGAGTCATTTGCCGGTGCAGATCTACTGTGCATGTGCCAAAAGTCACAAAGTTTTCCGAAAAAAGAAATTGGAAACTTCATGACTTTCTGGAGCATGTGCAGTAGCTCCTTACCGCCAAATGCCTCCTACTGTGCATGCGCCCGAAAGTCACAAACTTTCGGTTTTTTTTTCTAAAATTTCATGACTTTAAAGCGCATGCGCAGTAGGAGGAATCTGCCAGTATGGAGCTACTGCGCATGCGCCCGAAAGTTTCCAATTTCTTTTTTTTCTCAAACTTTGTGACTTTCGGCACATGTGCAGTAGATCCGCCCTGGAAAATGCCTCCAACTGCACATGCACCAGAAAACGCCAGTCAATCCAGGAAGAAGATGGCTGCCAAAAACTAGCTGGAGAGGACCTGAAAGGAGGGAGAAGTAACAAGTTAGGGGCATTTGCCCGGGGAAGGAGGGAGAGGGGCCTACAGAGGGGAGGGATTTTTGCACGTAAGGGTTTAGTTCTCCTTTAACGGTAAGCTCAGGGAACCTTTATGCCTGTTATTTGCACTGGGTTTTTAGTCTAGCAATGCCAGGGCCAGGGAGATGCAGTGTTGACTACCCTTTTCCGAAAGGACTGTGCTGCTAATACTGTATTACAGGCATCTTCTTTTCACCCCAAACAATTGATTAAGAATATTCCAGCAGGACAATTCCTACGTTTGAGCCAATTATGTTCCGACTTTCAGGAATTTGTTAAACAATCTTGTAGTTTGAGAGATAGACTCCTTCTGAGGGGCTACCACCTGTCCATACTTACCAAAGCTTTTAAGAAAGCCTTAAATACTCAAAAAGAAACCCTGTTGCAGAAATATTTCTCTAAGAATTTGAATAGACCTCAATTTAAACATTCAGAAACACAATTCTGCATTCTCACCTTTAGTGCTCAACATTCTAATATTAAAAATATCATTAATAAGCATCTTTCAATACTCCAGACAGATGACAAATTGAGAGCAATATTAGGTTCTAAGTGTACATAAATGTGTCACTAGAAAAAGTGACACAATAGGAAAAATTCTATCACCTAGTATGGTTTGTAACAAAAAAGAAAAAACTCATACTTGGCTTACATATCAGGGTACATTCATATGTGGCTCAATTTATGTTAATTTATGTCATGTGGCGACACTTTTGTCTCCAATATTACAAACAGAAGTTAAACAACACTACAATACATCAACTGCGGTACTAAGAATGTCATATATCTTATTACTTGTAAAAATTGTAATATCCAATATGTGCTGCTGTTTGAGACAGAGAATTAGAGAACACATCTCTGATATTTGCAATGAGAGGCCTACAAATGTTTCCAATCATTTTCTATCCTGTACAGATGGGAATACTAATCATTTTCAAATACAAGGAATTGAGTGAATCACACCATCCTACAGAGGTGGAGACATTCTAAAAAAAGTACTTAAACAGGAAGCATTTTGGATTTTTACCCTTGACACTAGGTTACCCAAGGCCTTAACTCAGACTTTGATGTGTCTTTTTATCATGATTAGAGATTGGATAGATTGTTGATATTTTAGCCCTGTTCATATATTTATTGATACTATTTATATTATTTATATTGTCTATATTGAATATATTCATTATTTATTTATACTATTAACTATATCCATAATTATATATTTTAATCCCAGATCATATTCTATTATTATTAGTTACTATTCATATATACAGCAGCCCTTTTATGAATGTGAATAATATCTGTTGTCTTTTAAATACATATGATTCCACTTGAAATGCTTACTTCTTTATATACTCATCTTGTTCATCTATATTGTTTTAATGTAATTAGTTATTTTTGTATTTTTGTATTGGTTTTTAATTAGACCTATACTTTGCCTTTAACTACATGTGCTGTCATTTTGTGTTTCTCCTCCCCCTTTTTTCTGCTTTTTTGTGATTGGTGGTTCAGCCTTTAAATACCGATCCATGGTTTATGCACTCAAGCCTATGATTAAGTGTCTCATTGACACAAAACGCATCAGGCGAGAGATGAATATATAAATTAAGTTTTAATTTTTATTATATTTCCTCCGGTTTGATCTATACATGAATTTACCAGTGTATCATGCACCAACTTACAGTACAGTTTGCAGGTGCTGTCTGAGTGGGCTCTAAAGGGTGCACCTAGCACTGGCAACCACTGCAGACAATAAATTAGTTTCAATTGAATTCAACCATTGAAACTGTTTTCAGTGATTTCCAGCAGTTCAGAATGTACCTGACTGCTTTGAGCAGTGCCAGATTTGCAGGGTGGGCACCCCTAGGCCACGTGGGTGTGATGTCCTACCCTGCACAGGCACAAGAGTGCATGTGCAGAAGTGCAGGAGCACTGGGGAGCAGCACGTCCCCGGTGCTCCCCATAGAGTGACTGGGTGGCATGTTGGCCCCTAAAAATCCGGGCCTGGCTTTGAGTACTCAAATGCCATTCTGATCTATTGGCTGGTTCTGCTCAACACACTTCCTCAGCAGCTATCACTTGTTTGAATTTTAACTGTCTGATGCATTTTGCATAAAGGGAGATTTAAACTATTATTTTCCAGTAAGTGTGTGTAAAGTTTTCTATGGGGATCATAGTCCATAGATGCTAATTGGACAAAAATCTCTCAGATTGAAAAGCCCATTCTATGAAACAGTACACTGTACCAGAAAGATAAACTACCAGAATAGTCCTGGATTACAGAAGTTAAAATGCAGACTCTCATTAAAATTTTCTATTACTTATTTTAGTAAGGCCTTACAGTATATACATTAGTTTATATAGTTATGTCAAAGTAAGCAATGTTCTGTTTGTTTATCTTGGAGATTTTACTTCTGCCATGACATTAAGAAAGCAGTTTCTGGAGATTTAGGTGTAGCTAAGGTACTGGTGCAGAGAGGAGGGCTTTGGATCTTTTTCCTCAATGAAGATGGTGCAGTTGCTTTAGGGGAGAGAATGGCTAGAGGTTAGGGGGATATTTTAAACTAGGCATGGGGGTTTAGTGTGGGGGTGATACTGTACATTGCACTGCTGGGTAATGTTGTGATGGCTTATTCTGTTAATGCTTTTAAGAGGGGTTTGGATTATTTCTTGGACAGACATAACATCAAAGGCTATTGTGATATTAAACTCTACAGTTAGTATAGATATTGGCATATATAATTTATGGGAAAGTATGGTGGGGTGTGTGTATGGATCCTGGGTTTTCATTTGGAAGGGTTGAACTTGATGGACTTTGTCTTTTTTCAACCCAATTTAACTATGTAACTAACTAAGTAAAAATACATGATTGGTGCAGGACTGTATAAGGGACAGGCTAATTGGAATTGACCATTCAGAAGCATGACAAAATATACATCTGGTTAGTATTTTACACCTCTTTATTTTACAAATAACATTCAAAGAAATGCATTATAAATTGGCGGGACCAGAAATAAAAATTTGTGTAAAAATGTAAAATGCAGGAAAACCTAAAATCAGGGGACTCGAGGTTTCACTGTAGTTCATCGGAAATAAAGACTTTTTCCAATTACTTTCTATTGGTGATCATTTTTCTAATATTGATATGTAAAGTTTCAGTTTTCACCTTCTTATATCTTTCTGAAGCAGATGGGGGGGGGGTCACCAACTCTGTAACTGATACATTCAGTTGATACATTTTTTATCTTTGTCTTTGTTGAGCTGAATCCCTGAGCTTTTAGAATTGATACAATAATTGCTAAAATTACAAAGATTGCTAAGAAATGTATCAACAAATGTAGCAACTAAATGTATCAAATTGTAAAAGTTCAGATTCTGTACCTGAATTATTGACCTATCAAATTGAAACATTAGAGACAGGAACATTGAACTAATGTTTTGAGTTACTTGTGTTAGATATACCATGACCTGGATGAACGAGAATCTTCATAGTTATAACATTAAACAACATTTTGGAAGAAATGGTAAACAATAAAACATGGAAAGCAATTGACAAATTCTGTATTTCTGCAGATCAGTTCTGAAAACAACTCAACTGAAAACAGTGTTTGGAGAATTTCCCTTTAATAGGGGAACAATGAAAGGATTTAAAAACTGCAAGTCTGATAGGACAGGAGCTGCATTCAAAAAAATATAAACACTACAACAAATATTGTTATTAGTTTCAACCTAGCTAAGTGTTAGTTTTTTTTACCTCAAATGTTCTCAAATGACCTCGAGAACAGTATGGTGTTTTACTTAAAGGAAAAGTAAATGTTTTTCTTTTTCTTTCTGTAAATTTGCTCTAAACA
>CM044431.1:92221330-92243471 GCA_024363595.1 Xenopus borealis
GGAATTAAAAAAAAAAAAAAAGGATGTGCAGGTATGAATTACACTGACATCTTGATGTAACATGGAGGCTCTGAGGCCAGAGAGCTGCAAACTGTCTTTCTAGCTCAAAACATTTCTGCTTCCCAACTATTCTTTTTGTATATTTGTGCAATGAATGTGCTGTAAAAGTGATTGTATTGTGTTACATAATGCTAAAATAGTAAGTTGTAACCATGTGCTCTCTGCCTCCCGGGATGATCACATTTATTTTCTGCCTGGTAGGATGGTGATGTCACTATGAGCTGCCTGGTAGGATGGTTTTCCTATGAGCTGCCTGATAGGATGTTGTTGTCACTATGAGCTACCTTGTGGGATGGTTTTCCAAGAAGCTGCTTGGTAGGATGGTGTTGTCTCTATGAACTGCCTGGTAGGATGGTTTTCCTATGAGCTGCCTGATAGGATGTTCCAATCACTATGGGCTGCCTGGTAGGTTAGTTATCATATGAGCTGCCTGATAGGCTGATGTTTTCAGCATGAGCTGCCTAGTAGGATGGTGTTGTCTCTATGAACTGCCTGGTATGATGGTTTTCCTATGAGCTGCCTGATAGAATGTTGTTGTCATTATGAGCTTCCTGGTAGGATGGTTTTTGTATGAGCTGCCTGGTAGAATGGTGCAGTCTCTGTTAGTGTCCTGGTAGGATGGCTTTCCTATGAGCTGCCTGATAGGATGTTGTCGCTGCCATGAACTGCCTGGTAGGATGGTTTTTCTATGAGCTGCCTGGTAGGCTGACGTTGTCTACATGAGCTGCCTGGTAGGATGGTTTTTCTATGAGCTGCCTGATAGGATGATTTTCCTATGAGCTGCCTGATAGTTGTCACTATGAGCTGCCTGGTAGGATTGCTTTCATACGAGCTGCCTTATAGGATGTTGTTGTCACTATGAGCTGCCTGGTAGGATGGTTTTTCTATGAACTGCCTGATAGGATGTTGTCACTATGAACTGCCTGGTATGATGGTTTTCCTATTAGCTGCCTGTTAGAATGGTTTTCCTATGAGATGCTAGGTAGGATGGTTTTTATATGAGTTGCCTGATAGGATGTTATTGTCACTATGAGCTGCCTGGTAAGATGGTCTTCCTATGAGCTGCCTGATAGGATGTTGTTGTCACCATGAGCAGCCTGGAAAATTGTGGTCTTATGGGTTGCCTGGTATGGAGTTGCCTGGTGGGATGGTGTTATCCCTGTGTACTGCCAGGTGGGATGATATTATCTGTATGTACTTCATAGTAGGATGGCATTGACATGAGCTACCTAGTGTGATGGTGTTCTTTTGAGATGCCTGTTAAGATAGCATTCCAATATGCTGCCTATTGATATGGTGTCATTCCTATGTGCTGTCTAGTAGGATGGTGTCATACCTATCTGCTGCCTGGTATGATGGTGTTCCAATGAACTATCTGGTAGAATGGTGTAGTTCCTATTAGTCCCTTTAGGATGATGTGATGCTGATGCTGTGATTCAATGTGCTGCCTGGTAGAATGGCTCTTTCTATGTCAGTAAGCTTAACTGACTGACTCTTTGCACATAAATGACCCCTGAGATGGATGGCAGGTAAATGGTTTATTGTCAGATGTTAAATGCAAAGTATTAAACTAAAACCCTATATTTAACTGATAGTCCTCTGTACTGTCCGTGCAACAATATTAGTAATCACTGAACACCATATCAGGACCATAAGTAGACCTCACATGTCATGCTCCCACTTAGAAATTATTACATAGACCTTGGGGCCAGAGTAATGCAGCTAAATGTAGCAGTTTCCAAATCCACCACACACCTAGACAAAGGGGCAGATTTATCGAACGATCGAATAAAAAACATTCAGTCATTCAAATCGGACGATTTGAATGATTTTAACCATTCTATCGAATTTTTTTATTTGATCAAAAAACTTGGGAAATTCCTATGGGAGCTTCCCATATGGTTATATAGCAATTTGGTAGGTTTAATTTGCCAAATTGTTAATCAAATCGATTGTCGAATTTTGCAAATTCAATGGTCGAAGTAGCCCAAAAAAAAAAAATCTATTTTGTCAAATCGAGGCCTTCACACGAATTTAGTAAATTTGCCCCATAGTGTGGCACCAGGTACATGGGAAACATTGACTTTTAGGAAGTGTGGTTGATGCCCATCTGTAGGAGGCACGTGGACAATTTAATGTTTAGATTGTAAGCTCTGCTGGGCAGGGCCAACTGTACTACTTATATCAGTAATAATCTTCTTGTATGTCATCTGTATGTTGAATGTGTATACTATCTCATGTATTACACAGTGCTATGTAATGCTGTATGTAGGTATTTATATTTATTTATTATTTATTTATAAATTCAGTCCTAATAAATCACTTTTAACATTTTATAACTACTGCCATTTATGACTGAGGTCTTAGTTGTCAAGTTACCCCTTCATATTGGCTTGTTATTAGCTTAGTGCTATATTATCACTGTTTCTTAGGAGTAACATTAACACTAATCATTGTTGATTTATAGATACATATAAATAATAATACTTCTGACAAAGTTTAAAGCATACTATTAACTGTGGTCCAGCACCACCAAGACAAATACAAGAGGTCCTCTGCACTCAACCCATTATCAATATATTTAAGACATTGAGACATTTTGTGCATACAGCTACTAAAAAATGTCTTACCCTTTAAACAAAACAGGGATTGTTTGTCCATATATTGCAATATATATAAGATGGCCAACTACGTCAAAGTCATCCCATATCTGGCCAGTCCTTCTCTCAAATTGCATATGATTCATTAAGAATTATCTTAATCTGCTTTTGTAGCTGGTGCTTTACACATTGGCCTGCAGCCAACTAGGGTGGGTCAACATCATACAACATTCAGCACACAGCTCCTTCAAGTCCAGCCTGCTGCACCTAAAGAAATATGGAAAATGCGTCATCATATACATATATATGCAGGAACATAGCTAGTCAGTCTTCTCTATATTGTTTATGTAGTTATGAATACAGTTATGTTTAAAATATAAAAAAAAAAACAAATTGATACTATACAAAGAAAAAAAAACACAGACAAATTAAACAAATTAAAACTTAAAAAGCCTTTATTAAGAAATACCTCACAGAAACTCCACTTCCGCTCCTCTTCAGAAAAGGCGACAGGGTGACCATCCATCCTGCGGTGTTCGATTTCTCCTCCCTGGCTATTCACTGACAGCATGTGGCTGGGAAGCCCCCAGGATAGCACTCCCACAGCCTAACCTACCTCCTCACACTTCTTCTCCTTGTTGGATTTGGTGCCTGCTTGTATGGCTATACATAAAGAAAGGAGTGTGAAGTCCCGCTGAGAATAGTTGCACATTGAGGTTCAGACATAGAGCAGACAAGGCATCAGGGAACCACAGATTCTCTCCCATACTGCTAGGATCATCTAGCAGGTACCTGGGCGCTATCTCTTTGGCCCTATCTCTGCAGCTCAATGTGCTACTATTCTTACATTCCTTTTGGATCAAGGGCCTGTAGCACCAGAACTACCAGGCCTAGGAGGGTCTCAGGAAGAATGGGCAAGCATGCAAGATCTGTCGCTACTATGACGAGATGGATCATATACTCCACCTCCGCACTGCATCGGCCTTCAGCAGGGATCCAGCAGCAGGCGGGAGTCCCGTGAAGCCCACTGACATCGCCTTCCTACTGCTGCTCCTGGGAGGAGGATGAAGAAGAGCTGGAGAAGGAGATTGGGGCAGAGGACATGCTGTGCAGTGACCAGCCAGGGAGGAGAAGCACCACATCGATCACCACAGGATGGATGGTCACCCTGTCACCTTTTCTGAAGAGGAGGGGAAGCAGAGTTTCTGTAAGTTATTTCTTAATAAAGACTTTGCTATTTTAAAGTTTAATTTGTCTTGGTGTTTTTTTGTTGTATTCTTACAATTTTTTTTTGTTTTTTGGTGTTACTGGTCCTTTAAAAAATGGTGCGTTATAATTTTAAGCACACATTCTTTCATATGTAGTTTTCCGCAGCCACAAAATGAGTATGCATAAAAATTATCTTCTATGAGCACATTGTAAAACCTTGTTCACAAGAACTGTGTACAGAAGTGTGTGGTTCAGAAATCAGAATAAATACAACATTAAAGGGGTGTGCAGCAGCATGTGCTCACTAGCACTGTCCTTATCATGTGCCATGGTGTCTAAATGACATAGAAGCTAGCAGGCAGGTCATTTATGTGTTTCTCCCCTTCCACCCCTCATAAATACAGCACTTTTGAATTTTTAACCATTTCTTTCCTGGTCAGAATTTTCTATTTCACCCTGTGTAGAAATGCAGGTGGAGAAAAAGTCGATATAAGAAGTTCTACACCTATCCTGACAGGAATCAGCATGTGTAGAGACAGATAGGGTCAGATTTACTAAAAGATGAAGTAGCTTACGCTAGCGACAATTCACCAGTGTTGCCACCCGCTGGGACATCACCAATCACTAACAGGCACAAGTGCCAATTCACTAGCGAGGGAGACCGTCGCTAGTGTTTTCTTGTACTCTATCGCCAGGTGACTATTGACTCTGGCGAATGGTCGTTACACCTCAAATTCAGTAAAATGCGGAATACCTCTTTTGCCCACCTCAGACCAGGTGAATTGCAATAAAGAAGCTAAATCTTACTCAATCTTCTGTCACTTACATCAAATCCTGTCTGCCGAAAATGCATTAAAAATCCAAAACTTTGGCAACTTTTCCTTTTTTGAAGTGGGATTGCCTGCAAAAATCCTAACTTAAACATTTTTGGGGTAACTGGTTTTCTCCAGACAATTCGTAACATATGAAACATAATTTTTACAGTGGGCTCATGCGTAGGGCATTATAGTAACTCACCTGTCTTTATGTAATAAAAAGTGGCCATTTCAAGCATTTGCACCAACATTTATAATAAAGACCTCCATACAACTTTAAATTATCCGCCCTATGCAAATTGACCTAAGGGCAAGATCAGTAGCTATTTTCACTAGGCACAAACGAACGCTAGCGCATCTTTGCTATAAAATGTTCTCACTGCCAAAGTAACACTAGTGAAAAGTCGCCAGCGTTTGGCACCCTGGACGCAACTTCGCATCTTAGTGAATTAGCGTAGTGGTAACGCATTTGTGCCTGGCAAAGTGGTGCGAGCTATGCGAAGCTGATGAAAATTAGCCCCATGGAATGGATTTGAGCATGAAACACAACAGTATGCATGTGTGTACATACAAGCCAACTCCCTGCCTGACAGTAAACTTCACTTACAGTGATGAGTGAATTAGCTTGGATCGGTTTTTTCTTAGCCTGTGTTTCTATGCAAGTGGGAAACAAAAAACAGAAGAGAGTCAACTGATGCAAATTATAATTTTTATTAAAACTGTTGTTTTAACCATATATTGCATAATAAAATATGAGGGGAGGCCAAGAGACTGTTCAACACATACCATCTCCTATGATGGGGTGTCTACTTTGCAGTAATTTTGGAGTTAACAACATTTCTTATTTTATCATTTAAAATACACCTATTACATACAAAGCCCATACTCTGTATGGGGGGTATACACACTTATGAGTGCTGTAGCTTTCTCATTGTGCACATAAGTGCAGAAAAATTATTGTTTATTAGGGAAATAAGTATTGTTTACCTCATCCTCTCCTAGTCCCCAATTTACAGCTGTAAAGCTACCCCCCTCAAGGCTGCAAAGATGTTGAAATTATGGGAAAAAGCTAACTTTTACTTAAAATTGTACTTTATACACTGCACTTGTGCTAAATAAACCCTTTAGGGCAGGGCTGTCCAACTGGCAGCCTGTGGGACCCCCCTTTGTGGCCTCCCACATGAAAGCCTTACCATGTGTAAGATTTAAAAGGTATAACTACATAGATTAAGTGACCCCTGCATCGTTTAAAACTCAAATTCAGACTGTAATCCCCTGTATTGTTCACACATAATCCCTCCTGCATTATTCACACTTGTAACACCTCGATTGTTCACACCCCTAAAGCTATGTACTGTTCACACCTGAGACCCAGACTGAAACTGCCCACAATGTTCACCTGTTCACACTCATACAACTGCTGAAGGGGCACCAACACTGTTTAATTGTATGTAATACAGTAATACAATAATAGTGGTCCTGTTGGGTGTCCCTGTCTTCTGTTTGGTTCTGTTGTCCATATGCTCCCTGTGTGTGCCATACTCTGACCTATGATCCTTGCATGTGCCATACCCTGTCTGCCCTATGATTCCTGTGTGTGCCATACTGTGTCTGACCTATGCTCCCTGTGTGTGCCATATTCTATCTGTCCTACTTTGCTGGTGTGTGCCATACACTGCCCTCCCTATGCTCGCTGGGTGTACCATACTCTGCCTGTGTGTGCCATACTCTGCTTGTCCTATCCTCCATGTGTGTGCCATACACTGCCTGCTCTATGATCCCTGTGTGTGGCATACTCTGCCTGCCCTATGCTCTCTGTGTGTACATGCGCAGCTCCCATGTGCTGATGTTGACGCTTGTATGCATAATGAACAGGCACAATCGGGGAGAGAGGGGACCGGACCAGGGGTAGGCTACAGAGCAGGTACGTGCCTGGCACCCTCTCAGCTTTGCACCCTAGGCACGTGCCTACTCTGCTTACCCCTTGGCCTGGCCCTGATCAGAATATACTGGGTCTCTGGATACAAATCTCTACACAGTCGTGGGCTGCTTTTCAGGGAAACAGCAAAGCTGCTCGAGTTCTGGGAAGTAAGGTGGGTGCCATTTGAAATTATGATTGTTTGCCTGCAGAGCAGTTAGGGACTGTCTAAAGTTTTCTATCTGCAGTTGTCTGGGAAACTAAAATGAAGGGGTAATTTAACTGCATATAGTCAGGTTTATTATAAAAACAGTAGACATGTTTAATTAAAGTATATTGGAGATAGATTTCTTTTTCAACAAAGAAAGTAAAAATGGGATTTTATTTTTTGCCTTTACATCTCCTTTAATGATAAACTAGGACATTGAACAGTGCTAAAGATGAGGGTATTCTAAATGAAGAAGAATGAAGATATTTAAAAATGTAGCCTCCAATGTTGCCAGTTTTCTACAGACTCCCGAAGATCCACAAAAATCTAGAAAATCCGCCAGGCAGACCTTTAATACCCGGTATAGCCTCATTAGCCAATAACCTGTCACAATATATTGTTATAAATTTGCTGAAGTATGTGGTGTCACTTCCCACATATCTAAGAGTCTGATGATGCAAAATTTTAAGCGGGAACCGGATATGATGCTGGCAACACTGGATGTTAAATTGCTGTACACCTCCATTAGACATAACCAAGGTATAACAACAATATCACACATTTTAGTCAATGATTAAACTGTTCCTGACATACAAAAGAAATTCATACAAAAAGTTATAGAGTTCATTCTAGAGCACAATTTCTTCTGGTATGAAGATTATTTCTACCTATAGATGTGTGGCATGGGTGAGAATGGGTTTGCACACAGCTATGCAAATTTACACATGGGTTTCAGGGAGAAATGCCATGTACTCCCTAAATTAGAAGGGGGGGGTGAACTGTCCATAAGGCAGAGCTACATAGATGACATTATAATAATATGGAATGTATGGAACAAAATCTAACACAATTTGTGAATCTGAATACATTTTTTATTTTTTATTTTAATTTAGAACTGTCCCTTATACATAGAAGAGAGTTACATTTCTTAGATTTGGAGGCATATGTAAAAAAACTCACAAATGAATTAAAATTTTTAAAAAGGCGGATTCCAACAATTATATAATCCCAACAAGTAATCACCACCCACAATGGATAAGAAACATCCCAAATTGCAAGAAGAGGAAGTCCTTTCCAAACAACCTAATTATATGAGTAGCCACTTTAGAGAGAGAGAGAGGATGAGAGAATAATAACACAATCCTATGAAAAAGTTCAAAAAGTTGAAAAAAAAGCTCTCTTAAAGACGAAAGAAAAAAACTCAAAATGGAGAGACACCATAGTGTTCTCTACAGGATACAATCCATTAGCTAAAAAAATAAAAAATAAATAATTGACAAACATTGGGGATTGCCAAAATACTACACAGATTTGGTAATTTAATCCCAACACAAACCTCAGTCATATTCAGAAAAAGCATAGAATCTAAAGAGGTTACTCACAGAGAATTATGTGGGAGGACTCAAATCTGAGATCAACAAAACAAAAAACAAACAGAATATAGAAATCCTTGTGCATTTTGCAAGGCATGTAATTAGGAACAGAAAAAATTGAAGATTTACCTCAACTGTAACAAAACAGGAATTTAAAATACCACAATGAATAAAGTGCAGTACAGAAAACATAATATACTGCATGCAGTACCCTTGTGGTCTACAGTATATTGGCAAAACTAATAGAAAGTTACGAGACAGCTTTAGAGAACACATTAGGAATATATATAGAAGGGTATAGAATCCCATAGTGTCTCTAAGAATTTTAAACTTGCCATGATAAAAACCCTAGAGGCCTAATTTTCTGGTGTGTAGATGCAATAAATAAAAGATGAAGAGGAGGGGATATAGTAAAAGAGATGCTTAAAATGTAAGAGCAAGTGGATCTATACACTAAAACCCCTAGAACCGAAAGGTCTAAATATAGATTTCAATTTAAGAGCCTTTTTATAGAACTAAGAATTTATTTAAAATAGGTGGCTAAAATATTGGTGTTGTTTTTATAATCAGAATGTGTTTAAAAGTGGTTTTGATATTTAAACTGTCCTGTATTTGGTATAATCTTATACTATTTATGGAGCTTTTAAAGTGGACCCATCACCCCAAAAAAATATTCAAAATCATATTTTATCACATTAGTCAAGCAAAATGAGCATTAATTACACTATATAAATTATTTTAATCTTGTTTTCTTCAGTCTGGGAATTCATAATTATAGCAAGCAGGCAGGAGCCATTTTGTGGACACTTATTAAGGCAAACCTTGCATCATCTCAGAATCTTGTTTGTGCACCAGAATGGGGGACCTGATGTCTATCCCCATGTCCTGGCTACACAATTAAATGGTTAAAAGAACTGGGGGAATGTGTGGGGAGCAGTGGCATCTAGGAAGTGCTGAATGGAAATTGAAAGTAATTATCTGCCTTAGTCATAGAGGAGTGTCAGACAATATTTGATTGACAGCTGAGATTTTTAAATGAGCTTAAAACAGCTATGAATGGTTTGATAAAAATTTTAAATCAGATTTCCTATTTAATTTGAAAAGGACTTTTATTATATAGATTTTTGTGTCGGGGTGACGGGTCCACTTTAATCCTTTATGAATAAATATTTGTGACAACAATTTGTACATGATGAATTGATAACTCTTACTAACAACCTCTGTATTAAAATTAGAAATACAGAAGGGAGAGATTAATAAACTGTAGTTTAAATTAGTTCTCTAAAAGTTTAAAAGAACAGCAAATTCAATGAGTAAAAATAATTGATTGATTTTTAAATTTGACCTCCCCAGTAAAGGTCAACTAAACGATTAATTGATTTGCACCTATATAATATTGGGCATTTTTAATTAATTTATTGGTATTTTAAAAAAGTCTAAAAAATCCAAATGTTTATAGTGCTCAATTCATCATTATTATGTTAAGGAAAGTATTGTCCAATCTAAGAATTGCACAATTTTGGGAAATAAATTGGTAATTAATTGGTAGAGAACACTCTGGTGTAGATAGTAGAGTAGCAGAATGATATGTTATGCAGGGTTGCCATGGCGATGCGTAAGCCCGGAAGTAATAGGGGAAGTTGCAGGTAACTGACATGACGTGTCCCCATGACATCAAAGCTCTTTAAGAGGCAAGGGCCATACAGACTGAAGTCAGAGGGAAGTCAGAGGGATAGTTACATACAGTAGAACCCCCATAGGCGGAGGGTGATTTTTTTGTTTGGGTAGGCTAAGTCTAAGGGCTCTTACACATGAGCGTTTTTACCTGCACTCCACTATGTTCCGTTTTGCGGAAGAGCACAGGTATAGACGCACTCAATAGTTTTCAATGGGGCTGTACTCACACGAACGCATGTAGGTGCACAAAGCAGGAAAAATGCAGCATGTTGCGTCTGAACCTATGTTTGGTCCAGTGTCGGACTGGGACACCAGGGGCCCACCATAAAACCTTAGACCAGGGGCCCACGCTCTGTACTAATAATCTCCTTATGCAACCTCTATTCTCCTAGTTTGTTTTCTTTACATACTATGATCAATTATTCCATCTATTTAGCCTCTTTGTTCTCATAGAAATAGGGAATGGCCATGAAATAGGCCACAAGTTTAGCAGCATGAGGGCCCACTGACACCTTGGCCCACCGGGAGTTTCCCTGATATTCTGGTGGGCCAGTCCGACACTGGGTTGGCGCCTACATGCGTTCGTGTGAGTACAGCCCCATTGAAAAGCATTAAGCGTCTATACCTGCGCTCCCCTGCGGCTGAACACAGCAAAATGGAACACAGGGGAGCGCAGGTAAAAACGCTTGTGTGTAAGAGCCCTAATGTTACTTCAACAGTTTTTACAACAGTGATTTTTCACTGGCAGAAACAGCTGATTCAATCCTATATTATAAGCATTGGAAACAGTTGTAATTCATATGACTGAGAACACAGGTAGGATTTTAGTCTAAATATGCACTACATTTGTGTGTAAGTGAAAGTAGCTGAACTGATCTGTTAGCTGATCCAGAGAAAGTGAATTGAATCGATACAAAAGTTGCTAATATTCCTCATATACTGCTAATAAACATTGTAACTATTTGTATCAACTAATTGTAGCAAATTGTTACAGTTCAGATGCTCCTGGATCACTGAGCTGCCAGACTGAAACCCCAGGTACAGAAATATTACATTTTAAACTTCAATTTTAGGAAAACAGTAAAAAGTAAAAGAAGGAAAGCAACTGAAAAAAAGTCTTGATTTCTGTTTAACATTCTGGAAGGTTAACATCCCTTTTAAAGAAACAGTCACCAATATCACAATGGTTTCCATTGAACTATTCAAATAGGTGTTGGATAAAATTCACAGAGGTGTGAAAGTGAGATCTGGTCACAGTGGTAATATAATGGCTGCATCACACCTTCATACCTTTTCCAGTTTCAGATAACACTTACCTGAATAGATCAATGGAACTACCATTGACCATTGATGGTATCTTATTTTTTTGTAATGTAAGTATGAAACAATCCCCACATACCAAACAAGCAGATGGAGGATTAGAACATGCTTTGTCTCTTGGCCCCGACCCCAGCAGCACCCATTGCCCCTCCCCCAGACAAACTCAAAGTCAGAGGTTTTTAATTTTTTTTCTTTAAAATTTTCTTTAGATTTTTCATGCAAACAGTTTTGGGAAGGCTTCCCAAGCCTTAATGAAAATCCGCCTATGAGAACCCCCATTTTACATCCCCTGATTTTAAGTTTTCCCTCATTTTACATTGTTGTTTTGTGGTCCCACCTATATATTATGCATAATACATTTCCCTGATTTTAAGTTTTCCCTCATTTTACACCATTTTTTTCTGGTCCCCTGAAAAACGTAAAATGGGGGTTCTACTGTAGTTAAATTGGGTTGAAAAAAGACAGAGTCCATCAAGTTCAACCCCTCCAAATTTCCACTCTTTCACACAAACCATATATGCCCATAGCTATACTAAGGGGCAAATTTACTATTATTCCCCCCAAAAAATTTGTTTCTACTCGATATTCGATTAGCATTAGATTTTCGAATGTTAATCGAATAGTTCTAGGCTACCTTTTATTCGATATTCGATCATTCGACGATCGAATACAAGTCTATTCGATCAGTCGAATAAATCATTCAACTGAACGAATAAAACATTCGATCGTTCAAATGATTCGTACGATTCAACAATCGAAGACTTCAATCGTACGAATCCTATTCGATCAGGACTAAGTCTCAGAAGAATATGGGAGTGCTCCCATAGGCTTCTATTGTAATTCGGTAGGTCCAATCTGCCGAAGTAGGCAATCGAATAAACTTTAAAATTAAAATCCTTCGCTGATCGAATGATCGAATATTCGTTCATTCGACTCTATTCGAATTTATTCGACTCTATTCGAATTTATTCGATCGTTCGACCATTCCCTGTTTGATGATCGAATATGCCAAAATTCACATATTCGACCAAACGAATAAATCCTACGTTCGAAATTAGATCGAATTCATTCAAACTTCGAATCCTTCACGTGAATTTTGTAAATCGGCCCCTAACTCTAGTTAGGGTTGCAGTACCCATGATCTATGTTGATTTTGTCAAAGCATTTTATGTAGTGCATTTGATATGTAAAAAGGTATTATAATCGGGGTGTGGCCACCATCTTGACGTGAGAGGACACATACTAGCTTAGCTCGATATAAATACGTAGCAGCAATCCCGGAGTGATACAGTGCAGCTACCAATGATTAGCATAGCTAAGTCTTAGCATACTAGGAGTCACCAGAGTGTGGCCCTCCCTCTTGCCTACTTATGGCTTAACCATACTGTCAGCCAAGATGGCTGAGCTGGTTTTTGTTAAAAACTACACCCCCATGCATCACTGGAGTGATGCCTATGGAAAGGTTCCACATTGTTTCCCTCATGTTGGAGGAGGTATTTTGGGCACATTACTGTATTTTATACAACATAACTGTATGATTAGCGATGGGCGAAAAAATTTGCCTACGGCAAATACGCGGCGGATTTGACGCGGAAGGTGCACGTGTCAACAAAAAAAACGCGAGACAAACAGAACATCACCAACAGCAGCCAATCAGATTTGAGCCCTCCCACTGTCTATATAAGAAGGTGTAGGGGCGGCCATTACGTTTTTGGTAGGTTAGAGAGAGCAGGTTTGAGAGAGAGAGAGATTTGTGTTTTATTCAGCTAGTGGAGTTAGTTTAGAGGTTTTTTTTTCTGAGGTTGTGGATTTCAGTTTACTGTTTTCCCTCTTCTGCTTGCCTTCTCACCCCACAATAGCCCTTGTTAGGGCTAACTGTCTTTGTCTGTGATTGTGTGTGTGTGTGTGTATCCCTTGTGGGTACACTTGTGCTGAGGGGATTTATTTGAGGGTTTTATTGTTTTCTCCTTTCCTTCCCCCAAATATCCAAACCCCCCTTAATTTTTTTTGTTTAAGTTTAGTTTGCCCAATATGACAGGCCGTGGGAGAGGGGGGTCTGGGTGGTGGTGGGAAGATGGGTGGGATAGGGAGGGGAGGCAGAGGCTGTGGTGCTGGCTGTGGGCATCCAACCCCACAACAGCCCAGCCCACATACTATGCCCAGTCAGGGCACTGTAGTGCAGCAACAGCTGCAATTACAGCAGCTGCCAACACAGCAGCTGCAGCAGCTTGTGCCATAGCAGCAGGTGGCTCTGGGTCGCAGTGGGGCAACTGGTCCACGTAGGACTGTGCCCAATTTTTTTGCCACTGCTTCGCAACCCATACGCTTGCAGCAGGCAGAGGCAGTGGTAGACTGGCTGACCCAGGCTACCTCGTCTGCAGCGGACACCAGTGAGAGCCAGGAGGTGGCATCACCTGCTTGCTCAGAACTGGGGGACACTCCATCCCTCCCATTATTTGATCCTGAGGTGGACTTGGGCCCAGACACCCAGGATCTTTTTGATGATCAGGCACAGCCCACATCAGTATTGCACAGGGTCCCCTAATGGCAGGGCAGCTAGCTGCTGGTGTGGAGTCAGACACCAACATGCTAGATGTGGGAGTTGATGCCATGTATGAGGCAGGGTCTGGTCTGGGGGAGGATGATGACAGGGACAGACCCTGGGAGCCGGCTCAGGAGGATAACAGCAGCAGTTTAGGGGGGAACTGTGTGTTGTTGATGATGAGGAGGATGAAGAGCCGGCTCTACCAACCACTGCTGGGGGGGGCAGGCAACAGGGCAGCACTGCACCTAGTTCCAAAGCCTCTGGGCGTATGGGTGGGGACCATTCCCAGCCCTCCACAGCAGGCAAGCAGTGTGGGCATTTTTCACATGCCAGGCAGAGGACCAGACAGTAGCAGTGTGCCAGCTCTGTCGGCAGAAGGTTCGAAGGGGCAGGCAGGGTCACATATGGGAACATCGGCTTTAAGTTCCCCTATGAAACATCATCACAGGATGACGTGGGAGCAGCACCAAAGTGGGAGGGCACCAGGGGCAGTGGTGCTTCCCGTCCACCTCCTTCCATTCCTCAGGGAAAAGGTGCTAGCTCTCCAGACCCTGCAGCAAGGGAAGAGGATTCTGAGGCTCACAGTCGGAGGCTGCCACTGTGGAGCTCAGCCTCTTCTGCAGCCTCCTCCTCCTCAATTCGGCCCCTGTCCCACCAGGTTTCCCTCCCCCAGTTCCTGACCCTGACGCTTCTCTCCCCCAGCCACCCCCAAGTGGAGAGGCTCAATGCGTGCCTGGCAAAACTTCTGGCAGTGCAGCTGCTGCCCTATCAGCTAGTCAAAGCAGCCCCCTTTCGACAGCTGATGGCTTGCGCTGCCACCTGACCCACATACCTTGCTTTGCACATGTCCTCAACTTTGTGGTACAGCTCTACCAAGGGGTGGGTGACATGCTGGAGAAGGTACGTAGGGTATGTGGCCATTTTCACAGGTCCCCCACCGCCAGCGCGTCTTTGGCACGGATGCAGTGGCAGCATAATCTGCCACCCCACCGACTCATCTGTGACCTGCTGACGCGCTGGAATTCCACCCTGCACACGGTGGAGAACCTCGAGGAGCAGCGCTGGGTGGTCAGCAATTACCTGCTGGAGCACAGTGCCAGGGGTACTCAGGGGGCAGAGTTAGGGTACTTCAGTTCAGAGCAGTGGCAGCTCTGGTGAGTACTTGCCCCTTTTTAGAAGGCCACACGCTTTGTTAGCAGGGACAATGTGCGTGTTAGCAATGTCATACCCCTGGTGTTCCTCAAGCGCACATTGGATGGCCTGCTAGAGGAGGGTGACGTGCCTGAGGAGGAGGAGGAGGAGAGTAGTCCCCATAAGCAGGCAGATGGGACTGGGAGGCAGGATGAGGAGGAGATGGTGCCCACTGAGGACGATGAGGGAGAAGAGGTGCCTGCGCAGCATGGGGAGCAGGGCACATGCCACCCAACCACCCCAGCTATTGTCCACGGCTGGGAGGGTACATAGCAGGGGCAAGTCGAGCCAGATGACCTGCTGCATCTGGATGACAGTCAAGAAGAAGTTGGTCGGGGGCACCTCTTTTACATGGCTGCCCATATGCAGACTTGCCTCCGGAGTGATCCCCGGGTCTGTTCCATCAAAGACCAGGATGATTATTGGGTGGCCACTTTGCTTGACCCACGGTACAAGGGAAAGTTGGGGGAGTTCCTTGTACCCAGCCAGAGAGAGAGGAGGGTGGGTCAATTGAGGAGAGCTCTGTGCTCAAAACTAGTGGAGGCTTTCCCCCAGTCTGACACATCTCAGGCCTCCACTACTCTACACACCCAGCAGAGACGGGGGCTTAGCAGCAGCAGCAGCAGAGGCGGAGATCTCATGGGTGTGTGAAAGAGCTTTTTCGAGCCTCAACGGGCAGCAGCAGACCCAGTTAATACCCAAAGCCACCACCAGCAGCGGGTGGAGCATATGGTGGCTGACGACATGGGGTTAGTTAGCGTGCAGGACACCATTTGCCCTGATGATGACCCCATGTAGTTTTGGGTATCGAGGCTCAACCAGTGGCCAGAACTGGCACAGTACACTCTGGAGGTGCTGGCTTGCCCCCCTGCCAGTGTCCTGTCAGAGCGTCTTCAGTGCCGCAGGTGGGGTGGTCACTGAGAAGTGGACACGGCTATCCACTGGCAGCGTGGATATGCTGTCATTCATAAAAATTAATGAGGCCTGGATAGGTGGGGATATCTAAGTGCCCATTGCAGACAGCAGAGACTAGCCTCCTCTCCTCCTCCTCTTCCTCCTCCAATTCACATATGTAGCCTCCTCGCTCCATTGCTGCCTATACTCTCCTCCTCAGTAGTATTGCCTATTACCCATCTGTCTGCACCTGCAGCCCTTGCTGCTGCGGCTGCAGCCTGCTACTAGCCCTAGTAGTACTGCTGCTGTGCTGCATAGTTGACAAATTTTGTATCTGGTGAGGGTCTATCATCAAGGCTCCTACTACTACTGCAGATACTACTGCTTCATTGTCGGCAAACTTTGTATCTGGTGGGGGTCTATCATCAAGGCTCCTCCTGCTACTGCAGATACTACTGCTGCATTGTCGGCAAATTTTATATCTGGTGGGGGTCTATCATCAAGACTCCTACTGCTACTGCAGATACTACTGCTGCATTGTAGGCAAATTTTGTATCTGGTGGGGGTCTATCATCAAGGCTCCTACTGCTACTGCAGATACTACAGCTGCATTGTCGGCAAATTTTGTATCTGGTGGGGGTCTATCATCAAGGCTCCTACTGCTACTGCAGATACTACTGCTGCATTGTCGGCAAATTTTATATCTAATGGGGGTCTATCATCAAGGCTCCTACTGCTACTTTCTTATGGTTGAGGCCTAATAGGGCTTCTAAAAATGTTGCTTCTAATATTGCCGTTAGTTGGTTGCTTTCTTATGGTTGAGGCCTAATATGGTGTCACGAACGCCGCCCGGAGCAGTTCCAGGAGCTCCGGGCGGCGCGTCCCTCTCCTGCGGCGGCGGATCCAAGATGGCGGCGCCCATAGCCGCCACGTGTCTTCAGCGCCGGCCGTGACGTCATCGCGCCGCGCCAGATGCGCAATGGCGCCAAATTCAAACATAAAGGGACGCCAGAGACCCAGGTTCAATGCCCGAGAATAGCTCAACCTAGCTATTGTGTTCCTGGGTCTCTTAGCCTTATATCTTTGTTCTGAACTCTTGTCATTGACCCTTGCCTGTTCCTGGACTTTGAAACCTTGCTGCCTGCCATTGGAACCCCTGCCTGGACCTGACTTCGTTATTGGACTTTCCCTGTATTGTACCTTGCCTAGACTCGCTGGATAGGACTTCCTCCTTGATCCTCACTTCACCCCCCTCGTGGGAGCCGGAGGCCCCCGCTGACATATGGCTTCTAAAAATGTTGCTTCTAATATTGCCCCTTAGTTGGCTAATTTCTTCTATCTGAGGCCTGCCTCGTGTAATTCTTCCAATTCTAATTTCCTTGATTTAAAGACTACCGATGCTGCTGCTGTTGATGCTAACAATTGCCTCATTATTTGGAAAATGTGTGCTATCTGAGGCCTGCCTCGTGTAATTCTTCCAATTATAATTTCCTTGATTTAAAAACGACTGATGCTGCTGCTGCTGTTGATGCTAACATTGCCTCATTATTAAGAAAATGTGTGCTATTTGAGGCCTGCCTTGTGTAATTCTTCCAATTCTAATTTCCTTGATTTAAAAACTACTGATGCTGCTGCTGTTGTTGATGCTAACATTGCCTCATTATTTGGAAAATGTGTGCTATCTGAGGCCTGCCTCATTTAATTTTTCCAGTTTTAATTTCCTTGATTTAAAAACTACCAATGCTGCTGCTGCTGATGCTAACATTGCCTCATTATTTGGAAAATGTGTGCCATCTGAGGCCTGCCTTGTGTAATTCTTCCAATTCTAATTTCCTTTATTTAAAAATTACCGATGCTGCTGCTGTTGATGCTAACATTGCCTAATTATTTGGAAAATGTGTGCTATCTGAGGCCTGCCTCGAGTAATTCTTCCAATTCTAATTTCCTTGATTTAAAAACTACTGATGCTGCTGCTGTTATGTTATGTATACAATATAATGGATTTTCAGGACACTCAGTTCAATAGCAGATTCATCAAATTATGTGCTGCTTAGTTGTCTAATTTCTTCTTAGTGGGGTCTGCTAAGGCTCCTAAAAATTATGTGGCTTGAGGGCTTCTAATAATGCTGCATTTTCTTGGTCATTTTTTTGTGCTTCAGGCCTACGTCTTTTAAGTGTAAAATTCTACGTTGATACTACTACTGCCAGAAGCTTGTCCAATTCCTTCTGGACTGGGTCTGCCAAGACTACTAAAAATCGCGTGGCTTCCAATAATGCCACATTTTCTGGGTAATTTTAGGCTCCAGGCCTACCTCTTTATCTATTTAAAACGTTAATTCTAATAATGCTACTTGTAATATTGCTGCATTGTCTGCAAATTTATTTTCTGGTTGAGCCCTAAAATGGCTTCTAAAAATGTTTCTTCTAATACTGCTGCTTAGTTGGCTTATTTTAGTTATGGTTGAGGCATAAAATGGCTTCTAAAAATGTTGCTTCTAATATTGCCGCTTAGACGGATAATTTTTTCTGGTTGAGGCCTGCCTCATTTAATTCTTCTGGTCCTAATATAGTTGATTCCAAAACTACTGCTGCTGCTACTACTGCCTCATCATTTGGCAAATGTATTCTGTTTGAGGCCTGCCTCATTAATACTTCAGATCCTAATACAGTAGATTTCAATACTACTGCTGTTGCTGCTGATACTACTGCCTCATCCTTTATCAAATGTGTTCTGTTTGAGGCCTGCCTCATGTAATTCTTGTGGTTCTAATCATCAAATATAGTTGTCCAATTACTTCTGGGTGGGGTCTGCCAAGGCTCCTAAAAATTCTGTGGCTTGTAATAATGCCGCATATTCTTCTGGGTAAATTTTTAGGCTTCTTATAATTGTAATTCTAATTCTATGTTGATGCTACTACTGCCATAAGGTTGTCCAACTACTTCTGGGTGGGGTCTGCCAAGGCTCCGAAAAATTCTGTGGCTTCCAATAATGCCGCATTTTTTTCTGAGTAAATTTTTAGGCTTCTTGTAATTGTAATTTTAATTCTATGTTGATGCTACTACTGCCATAATGTTGTCCAACTACTTCTGGGTGGGCTCTGCCATGGCTCCGAAAAATTCTGTGGCTTCCAATAATGCCGCATTTTCTTCTGGGTAAATTTTTAGGCTTCAGGCAAAACCTCTTGTAATTGTAAATGTAATTCTATGTTGATGCTACTACTGCAATAAGGTTGTCCAACTACTTCTGGGTGGGGTCTGCCAAGGCTCCTAAAAATTCTGTGGCTTCCAATAATGCCGCATTTTCTTCTGGGTAAATTTTAAGGCTCCAGGCCTACCTCATGTAATTGTAATTTTAATTCTATGTTGATGCTACTACTGCTATAAGGTTGTCCAACTACTTCTGGGTGGGGTCTGCCACGGCTCCTAAAAATTCTGTGGCTTACAATAATGCCGCATTTTCTTCTGGGTAATTTTTTGGCTTCAGGCCTACCTCATGTAATTGTAATTTTAATTCTATGTTGATGCTGCTACTGCCATAAGGTTGTCCAATTACTTCTGGGTGGGGTCTGGTGGAGCAAGTAGCCTTCCTTACAAGGGAGGTTATGGAGATCAAGGAGCTGCTGCACAGCTGGAGGGACAACCCTCCTCCTCCCCCTCCTGCAATATAATTTAATTTTATTTGGGTAAATTGCCTATTTGTGCATTATTTTTCTATAAAATTTGCAAAGTTTTGTTAAAATCTTTATACTTGGAGTTTATTTTTCATTTAACTACCACTCATATGGTACTTAAAGTTGTTTGGACAATAAAACACAATTATGACTACTTGGTTCATTGGCATAAGTATATGGTTTATTGAACTTAATGTGGGATACATAGCACCCTGATATGTGTCCAGATGATTTATTAATAGTTGAGTCTGTGTTAGTAAGCTATTAATAATAAAAAAGGTTGTCCTAATACCTTATGTGTCCGCTCATCAACAGGCTGCAATCCCCGTGTGTGAATGCCAGAATTACAAATCACTTGTGCATGTTTTTTTTGCAATAAACTACACAGGATGACTTGAGAAGCAAAACACAAGCTCTCCGGGTGATTTATATTAATGTGATTATTAATAATAAAAAACTATAGATGGTACTTTTTGCTTCACCAGCAATATAGACTGAGAGTAGTAGTAGATACCATTACCAGTCAACCAGAGGTAATGTAAAAAAAGTACAGATGGCAAAATGTGAGCACTTTTTTCTTTTGAAATTATATGAGTGCTCTAACAATGTGTTCAGGGAGGGCATGTGTGTATAGCAGTTACTGAGGGAAACATAAGTGTGAATTGCTTTTCCCATTGACTCCAAAGCAAAACGTGCAATATATTATTTTATCACAGTGTACAACGTTTAAAAGAAAGGGAACCATTTTTAATGGTAGCCCCAAAGCCATGTCTGGTCTGGGAGTCAAAATATGCCCTGGTAATCAAATTACACAGAGGTTCAAACAGGCCCCATCAGCCCAATAAATAGTGACTTTCTATGGTACCTGATAGCAGCCCCTCTGGCACTTGCAGATTGCCAGTCCGGGCCTGTCCATAGCGGGAAAAAAAGGTGACAACAGGTTTGCCATGTGTCATTTTCAAAACCAGCCACAGTCAGCTACAAAACCAGTCCAAAACTAGCCAAGGGGAACTTCCAAGCAGCCCAAACTGTGCAGTGAAAAATACTTTTAAAAATAAATAAATTCGGCCACGCGCCAAAGTTGACGAGCGTGCGCGCGTCAAAGATAGGCGCGCACGCACCTATTCCTGGAACCCCAGGAATACAGGCAGTATGCTGGGCTATGATGCAGGGGCTGAGGCTAGGGTTGCCAAATTTTCTAGAAAAAAATACCGGCCTTCCTATATATTTAAGTTTTTTCCCTATTAATAACATTGGGATCAACCATCAAAAATACCGGCCAGGTGGTAAAATACTGGCCAGGTGGCAACCCTAGCTGAGGCGCAGGCTGAGCCGACACTTCAATGTGCACCTGCCTCTCCGCAGCCTCCAGCGGATCTAGAGCGACCTTAAGATGAGGCACACAGCTCGTGGAGGAAGTGCAAGTTGAGCTGGAAGGTAGAGTTATTTAAAAAGATAATGTAGGGGAGAAGAGAAAGCCTTCCCCTGTTTTTCTGTCTGTGACATCATTCCACCTAGTTACAGGATGGAGAGTGACCTGATTGGCGGTACACCGCAGTGCATCCTGGGAAGAGAGGGTGTGCCAGAGTGTGGAGCTGTGTGTGTGTAGGCCCTGGATCTGTTTGTGCAGGCTGTGTGACAGTTGATCCCAGCCTGTGAAGTGAAAGATTTATCCGGAGCCAAGTCTGGTAAAGCTGTGGGATCTGTGGAAGTGCAGAAAGAGGGTTCTTGTTCCCTGCCACACTGCTAGAAACTCAGAAGGAGAAAGTTCCATTGGTGAAAGTGATTCTGCAACAGAGTTGCTCCTGATTTCCAGTGTGATCTGCCTCTGAGAGCACCCCGGTGAGTGAGCCACCCAAGGGGAGGATTTTGGCATGGATAAAATTGTGAGCCTACAGGAAGTCTGGTGAATATTTACCTGCTACGTGAGAGAGCTGCCAACTTCCAAAGGAGAGGTACTTTTGTGGAAGGTAGCACTACCTGGGGGAATAAGAGCTCTGGAGAAGGGACATTGCAATTTGAACTGTGTGCTTATTAACCCTTTCAGAGGATTGGGACTGTGATATCAAACGGACTGTTGTTGGAGGTAGTGTCCCATATATCCCAATGCAGGAGTGAACTGTGTATTAGTTCTTTATTATTGTTTTATATAAAGTTAATATTTGTTCATCGGCAAACTGTGTGTTTTATTTTTCCTAGGGGATTCTTCTGAGGTAAGTTCCTCAGTGCTCCCTAGGTGGGGGCACTGCGCTGTAATTCCCAGTACTTTTCATATTGCAAAAGGGACTCAGGGCCCCTGAATTGCCTAGGAAGATTTTATTTAAAGGGACAATAGCCAAATTAGGGTTACAATAACATAGAATTGTCATGTTTATTACAATAAAATCACAACTTGTTTTCTAATGATTTGCTATTTTACAGCAAAAACATATTTAAGTGAATACTTTATTTAGGATTGGAAGAGTTCACTTTGACTGTCATATAATTGCAGACAAGTTAGATAACAACAAGTACATGAGCTGTCAAATGGAGATTATATGCTGCAAAAAAACTCTCTTAAAGGGGTGGTTCACCTTTACTAAGCCAATTCTATTTATTAGTTACAGTGGTGTGAAAAACTATTTGCCACCTTCCTGATTTCTTATTCTTTTGCATGTTTG
>CM044431.1:92268190-92285365 GCA_024363595.1 Xenopus borealis
CTGGGATGTATCCATGACTACTATGGCACCCCCTTTATCCGCTGGCCTAATTACTATATCAGGGTTATTGGTTAAAGATTGTAAGGCCACTTTTTCTTTTCTTGACAAATTAGGTACTGTTTTCCTGTTACCCCTTAGGTCCCATAATTTATGAACTTCTTTTCATACTACATTTTCAAATGTTGTAATAGCTGCATTTTCAATTAAAGGGTTAAATGTACTAGGTTTCTTTAATTGAGGTAACTGCGGCTGCTTACATGTGTCTAAGTCAGGGTGATCTGCACAATGCATTTTAAGATTACACTATAGCTACCATAACCGCATACCATTAATGCCATACCAAAAAGCCAGTATATACATGCACGCCGTATAGCGTCCACTGACACACAGTGCAAAATAGCCTCTGATGCGCTTACACAAAAATTGACTAAACACGGGTATCAGAAATCGAAACTGCAGATTATGCAACATGAAGTAGATGAAAAAAAGTTCTAAGGGTAAAAGAAAGGAACAGGATAGAATTCTATTTGTGTCTAAGTATGGCAAACAAAGCAAAACAATAGAAAACATTGTAAAACAATATTGGCCTATTTTACAACAAGTTTCAAAATATAGACAGTTATTTAGAGAACCCCCGATTTTTAGTTATACTAGGGGATGAAGCCTTAGGGACATCCTTTGTCCTGCAAAACTACTAGATTGTTCTTGGGTTCACCTAAAAGGGGCACGTACGCATGTTTGAATTGCATATGCTGTTCGTCAACAATTAAATGGGAAACCATAAATCATCCTACAAAAGGCAATATTATCTGCCTTAGAGATTTTTCTACATGTGAAACAAAAAATGTAATTTACATGGTAAAATGCCCCTGTGGACTGGCCTATATTGGCCAGACTAGCAGAATGGTGAAGGAACAGACCAAAGAACACAGAGGTAACATTAGAAATTTTAAAATAGGCACCCAGACAGATACATCTTTATCCAAACATTTTGCTTCTAAAAGGCATAATCAGATGCAGTTGAGATGGTTGGTGCTTGAACAAGTCAAGACACCTAATATCCAAAAATTGCTTTTGCAACGTGAAGCAATATGGATTAAAAGACTAAATACAATTACCCCTATGGGCCTTAATGAACATTGGAGCATAACACCTTTTTTGTAATTTTATGGGGCAAATTCATTATAGCGCAAAGCGTCTAACGCTATCTCTAATTCGCCAGCGTGACGTCAATTCGTAACTTCGGAAATTCACTAGCAACATTGTATAAGTTTTGGACTAAAGTATTTTTCAACTAATAATATCCATTTTAGAATTGACTGGTCTTGGGATGGCTACAGACGGACTTCAGCAACATTGCACATGAAATGGACT
This sequence comes from Xenopus borealis, assembly GCA_024363595.1. Lineage (NCBI taxonomy): Eukaryota > Metazoa > Chordata > Amphibia > Anura > Pipidae > Xenopus > Xenopus borealis. The sequence goes on from CM044431.1 coordinate 92,269,565, forward strand.
AAAGTATCTTTTAATTAAATTAACATATCACGTGGATGGGGGTGTGGCCACAGACTTAGTGTGGCTATTTAGCTCTTGTATCTTCACTGTGTTTTCATATGGTGCCCGAAACTTGTTGTGTTGTGTGGATTGTAAATAAACATGCACCTTAGCAGTTCAACTGCATCTCTGTCCGTGTGTCCTGCATATTGAATAATTTAGAAGTTTATTTGTGTGTGGACGGAGCACCAGCGGGACACCTGGGACAAACTACATTCTACTCCTTTGTTTATACTCACCGTTTGCACATCATTTGTACTGCCTGTATCCCTTGCATTTACCAGTGCCATCAGATTTTCCTTAAATAAATAGCAGTTCTCACCCAGTGGCCATTTTATCTCTGACACATGATCAGTGGTATTTACATCTGCAAACAGCACATGTATGCTTTAAAGTTCATGCAATCAGAAATGTAAGGTTATGGAGGCAGAACTTACAGAACTCTGCTTGGATTGAGCGATGTCATGGTTAAGCTGAGCTCAGGAGAGGAAGTTAGAAAAACAAATAGTAGACATTTTAGAACAGAGTTTCTATGGCAACTAGCTATGCCATCTCTTTCACTGCTAGACTGAAGGACTTATTTAGCATCCTAAGCTAAGAAGAACTGAGCATGTTCAGGAGAAAACAGCCAAAGTACATTCCTGAGGGAGGGGACTGAGTGGGTTAGAGAAGAAGAAAGTGATTAAGTGGATACTGCAGCCTTACAATTATCATTAAACAGAGTGGAAGATACTTAAAGAGGCCATTCAATGATTACATTTTTGAGGTGGGGGTTTACATGTCCCTTAAGTCTGCTGTTTTCTGTCCAGAACCTTTATTACTACTTTATTGCTATGTGATTATCGCTTGATAAGTTCCGGCATCCTTACTAACTAAAATTATGAGTAGTTTCAATTTATAAATGTAGTTACAGGTGAAAGCAGTGTTTGCTCATCCCTGTTCTCTAAATCTGACCCTAAGCAATATTCCAAGTTGCTTTTTCACAGTGCAAAATATATTTTTTAGACGGGGCTTGTCATCCTTAAAATTAAATCTTATTTTCTATTATCTTAGTAAAGCAAAATAACCTTTATGTACAGTAAATACATTTGTTTAAATTTTGTTTCCTTCAGTTTTGGAATTATACAAAGACAGTAAGGAGACACATTTTGTGAAGACTGATTTTAAAGGGGTGGTTCACCTTTAATTTAACTTTTACTATGTTATATTAGGGTTAGTTATAAGCAACCTTTCATTTGGTCTTCATTTTTACTTATTTCTTTATTATAATTTTTTAATTATTTGCCTACTTCTTCTGACTCTTTCCATCTTTCAAATGGGGGTCACTGACCCCATCTAAAAAACAAATGCTCAGAAGTCTACAAATTGATTGTTATTGCTACTTTTTATTACTCATATTCAGGCCCTCTCATATTAATAATTATTTGACCCTAGCAACCAGATTCATGAAATAGCAAACTAGAGAGCTGCTGAATAAAAAGCTAAATATTTCAAAAGCCACAAATGATAAAAAATTAAAACCACATGCAAATTGTCTCAGAATATCATTGTCTACATCATACTAAAAGTTAATTTAAAGGTAAAAGGCAAGTTTTTCATAATCCGAAAATTGTATGTTTGTGCTAGAATGGGACGCTTGATGTCTATGCACAAGCTGCATAAATATACTGTATACTGTTAGGAGATAGGGGAATGTGCAGTGACATCTAGTAAGTACTGATGTACGGGCCGGCCCAATACCAGTCGGACCTGCGGGTTTATTTGCTGGCAAGGTGGGTTTGGGTTGACCGAGCACCCCCATTTGTGGGTGGGGGGGCATGGGTTGAGCTCTTCTTCCTGCTCTCCCCACCCACCAACTTACACTGCCGGTTTCTGCTGCCTGCTCACCCCACCCCTTTTGTGATGTCATTGGCGGTTCGGGTTGGCGCGGGTCTGTAAATGTAAGTCGGAAGTCGGCAGGGAGGGTTTGGGTCGGGTGCAGGGCATACTACCTGATATGAGGCACAAAGTCTCTAGCTATTTTCCCCAGACAACTGTGCTTTGCTCCCCTGTAAGTTGCCAGTAACACAGTATAGCTTGCCAATTAGAAGAGGGGGTGTAAATACCTGTGCAGGGCTGCCCTCGTGTGGGTTCTCCTCTGTATTCTGGGACACACCTGTATGGAAATGCAGGTACACAAAACCAGCAAGATTGCTGAGGTCAGACATTAAAGGAGAAATAAAGCTTTTTTTCAGAAGGGAGAGCTCTGGCCACTGATTAACACCAAGGTCTGTCATTTTTTGGGAGCTCTTTATCGTGTAAGGAGTGGCCCTGTTCCATTGCTGTCTACGTGAGAATCAGGTGGAAAGCGGTACTGCAGGTACTCACTGCGGCATCTGAATGGTAAAACATTTGAATGAAGCACGAGAGGCACTTTTCACACTGGCGTCAGGCATAACCAACAAGGCAGGAGTCACAATTGGGGTGTCTCTATCCAAAAAGCATGTCCCAAAGTACCTGCAGTGGAACAAGAAGAACATGAGAGCAGATAGGAGATTTTATATATATATATATATATATATATATATACCAGACACCCCCTTACTCCCCACATGGATATGATTCTAGCAGTAAGTAGCCCTTGGACACCATGTGAGGAGTAAGTGGGTGTTTGGTGTGTATATATATATATATATATATATATATATATTTACCCCCCCCCCCTTTTATTTGGCAAGCTATACTGTTACTGGCAACGTACAGGGGAGCCAAGCACAGGTGTCTGGGGAAAATAGCTAGAAACTCTGAGAAAATGGCTCTTCAGTGAAGCCTCAGGTTAAAGACTGTGCATAAGATATGGAACTGAGTTTCCAGCAGACAAGCTTGCCTACGGCTTAGCTCCCCTGTAAGTTCCAAGCAGGCAAAAGGGCAAAGAAGCAAAGACGTTTTCTGCCTGAGAGCAGCGCTCGGGAAACACAGTATAGCTTGCCTGAGCCAGACTCCCGAGCTTCTGTGACACAGTAGGGGAGACGGAGCGGGACATAAGGAGAGCGGAGGAGGGAAGCAAATGCACACAGAAAGGCTGGGAGGCTTAGCTTGTTTCCCCTCACAACAGTAGCAGGAACAAATGTGCATTCTTAGACTAGATGACCAGGCCAGTGGAAGAGAAGTGAGAGGACCTGCTGCTGCTGGACACTGGGGGGAGGGTGAAGGAGATACCTGTCAGTGAATAGCCAGGGAGGAGAAATCGATCACTGTAGCATGGATGGTCGCCCTGTCGCCTTTTTTGAAGAGGACAGGAAGTGGAGTTTCTGTGAGTTTTTTCTTAATAAAGGCTTTGCTATTTAAAAGTTTCATTCGTCTTGGTGTTTATTTTTCATTGTATAATAACGAATGTCTAAAAACTTTTTTTGATGTTACTGTTCCTTTAAGTACCTAACCATACTGTTACATGGCTGGTGGAAATGCAGATAAAAGTAAATAAGAGATACATATTTTATAGATAGATATTATAAAGTGTAATCTCAACATATTTTGTAATAACTGGGATACTGCAGATGGAAATATCCTAATTGCTGATGCTATAGATAGCATCAACTGTATTGACAATATTGCACCTTTCATACTTTTGAAGCATATTTTTCAATACTATTGTTTCATTACATAAAGTAATAATCCAACCTAATATTAACAAAGAATCTAACACAAAAAATTCAACAGAGCGTAGGTTTCAAATTTAAACTGACCAAAAAGTTAAATGGCATCCAATAGTTTTACAATAGTGTTCCATTAGCTGATGTAACCAATAGGAGGTTTTTCTGAATTTACTCTATCTTCACCCACATCAGGTTGTTGTTCTAAAAAAACAGCAGTTGTTTTAAGTTAGTTTATGTCCTTGTTTAATGTTCTATAGTGATATCACTTGAAGAACACCTACCAGGGCTGTAAAATACTTGCATTATAAGCTCTGGCCTCCAAGATCCAAGTTTTGTTGAAACATGCAACATGCATGGGTCTCTGAGGAAGTGTGTAAACATGAAACACATTAGACCTCAGACATGGTTTCTTGTGAATTTAATATGGAAAGGAAGATTGCTTTTTTATACATTTAACCGTGGAGTGAGTGATTCCTGAAGATATCCTGGAGTGCGCTGCTATAACGTTTTAGTGTATGCTGGCAAAGTTCTTCTTTTTGACGGACTTGGCGCGGCAGCACCCGTGTCACAATGCTGACTTGGTAAGACCTGTATTTGTCTTGTGATCTTTCTGTGTTGAGACATGAGTCCGTGTGGAGTCTCTAGTTGAAACGTAGGCGCAATGTCCGGGTCAATCAGCACCCAGACCATCCGCTTTTAATGGTAAGTGGGTCCCAGGGTGGCAAATTAATATATATTTAAACATATGAATGAGTATACATGTCTATATAAGCCAAATCGGAACATTTACAATTTACTGTGCTTGGGCTGGAAACATTTATTTGTTTGTGGATTTGGTTTCTGCATAATTTAAATAAATTGTTATAAAATAGATATAATCCAAAAAATTGGTAAAGTCGATTTTCCCCTACAACCTGATACTCTTTACCAGCTATTCTTTGTTTGTGAGTACATCTTTTCTCTGAAACTGGTTAAATATTTATTTGAACATATGCAATTGCAATTGTGAGGATTTTTAAAATGTCATAAGATGACAAAATACTGAGGTAAAAGGTTGCATTCAAACAGAATTTCAGGCATCCATTACTCCTTCTGTAACAATACACTCAACATAAAATCTTTCTCTGCTTGAGTGAGTCCAAGTGGTTAGGCAGAAAATGCAGGCAAGCAGCAGGGGCTTACTAACTGCTCCTCCATCACTGTCAATAAGCAAAATGGAGAGCCATACCATTTCCCTTACTGTTTAAATGATTATATAGCTCATTGCCTTCCCTTTGTCTCAGTAATAGATTTAATTAACTTCCAATTAATCACAGAAAGTGATATTTAAACGCATCCCTGCAGAGAGCCATAGACCAGAGAATATATATGTGAACCTCCAGCAATCAGGAGGTCATGTTAGATAGATGTTTATCACTCAGAAAAAGGCAGCTAAAAGATGCATTTGGGTGTCTGCTTTATGTGGAATTACTGTTTTTAAGATAATTGTGCTACGTACCTTGAAATGCAGTCATTACAAAAAGCATAGTCATGCAGAAATGAGGATAAATAGAGAATAAAAGATTAAAATAGATAAATAATAGGGGGTTGATGTAAATATCTCAGTGGCCTGTACTTTACAGAAAGTAATTATTTAAGCCTGCTTGCAGCTTTTACATAATGTTTCTGAATATGGGGGTTAAATTGCAGCATTCGTCATACAGCTGACTGATTTTGCTAATAGTTATGAGGGAGCATTTCATTTTAGTGGACAAATAAGGGAATGTGGCTTACATCTCATATTGGCATTGCTGAAATATGACTGAATGAGCAACTTGCCTGGGCAGTGAATATATAATGCTATACTTTGTAATTAGAGGGACAAGGGAAACAGAAAAAGAGGAGGTTTAGGTCTGTTTGTTAAGCAGAGTTTAAAATACAAAAAAAACTAAAGAAGGCATGGATGTGGACACAATGGTGAATTCTAGAAGAGGATCAGCTCCTCCATAAGATACTGTAGTTTCAAGAGGGTCTGGGATGCCTTTTTAGAAAATTAGAATATACCACATTACTGAAATTAACTCAAGTTCAAAGTTTATCTAGTCCCATTGCACTTGTGGGTGCAGGAAGAAATGTTTTCTCAAATCTGAGGTAAACTGCAGAGACTTCAAATCAGATCCTCTGGATCAAGTAGCAGTTAAGCAGGTTAAATTAAGCAAAAGTTTGAACTTGATAACCACGTGTTCTGTATCTATTATGTCACTCTCTGCTCTGGCTCACAGCATTTTTATTCAGCAGACATTGCCTCTGGAAGCAAATTAGGCAAATTTGACCATCGAATATTCGAATTCAAATAATTCGAATATTCGAATTTAATATTATTCGAATATTCGACTATTCGATGGTCGAAGTACTTCCCCTTTAAATTTTTATTCGACCACCTAGTTCGCCAGATCAAAGCTACCGAATTGGGTATAATTATTTTTGATCGAATAAAAAAAAATTAAATAGATCAAAAAAATCGAAACAATTAATGGATCGATCGAATTTTTACTATTCGATCATTCGACCAATCGAATTGCCATAAAGGATTTTACTTCACATACTATTCACATACTATTCCCATGGTCGAATTTCTAATTTTTTTTTATTCGAAATTTGACCAATAGTAAATCTGCGCCTTAGTCACAGACTATGCTGCTTTTGAGTTTGACTGCGTGGTTGAGGATGTAGAGGTGATATAAGGCTATTTTTTCATTAAGTAATAGGTTTAACTCTGAAAAAACACTGTATTCTTTTTTACTGTTAACTTTACTGTGTATAACTTAAAAGATAGAGAACACTATATTTCATGACAGTTCACCTTTAATTCTACTGTTAACACCTATGCTCCTTTGCATTCACAAGGCAGTCCTGGCCATAACCCCTGCCTCTAGCAAAACTCTCAGACATAAGTTTTGCTCTCTTGCTCACAAACCTAGAGCACCAATCTCAACATTCTTAAAGGGGACATCTCACCCAAGCATAAAATGATTTATAATAAAAGTACCTTTTCAAATTAAACTTGAAACCCAACCCATTTTTTATATTAAACGATCCATGTCTGCTGTAATTTCTCCTGTTAGAAAAATCTCAGCTGCCAATCATATCATCTCCCCACCTCTATCTCTGAGTCATAGCAATTCATTTCAGTGTCATTTTCTTTCAGTTTTTGCACTTCCTATATATCACAGCATTCTTCATATGCCCCTCCTGCCTCAGTGCCTATAACTGTGCATAGACATGTGCATCAGGTCCACTTTTCTGGCATATAGATTCAATTTGGGGGTGATGGAAAGCTTGCCTTCTTAGAGATTTCCATGAATGGCAGCTGCATGTATGTTTTAATTGTGAATTCAAAAACAATAAAGGAAAAAATATTTAAATAATATATATAGTGTAAGTACGTTTATTTTGCTTGATTAACGCAATAATAATAATTTGGAATTATTTCTTAAGGTGACAGGTCCCCATTAAGCTTTTTCCATTATTCTTAAATCCTATGCCATCGTCATTACTTAAACAGTGTCCTCCTGTCTTTACATAATTTATTTATTCTATTCCTCCCTAATTTCTGATACTTCCCCCTACATTATTCTAACAAACCTGTGTCAAGCCCATTCTTAAAAAGACTAGAGTGTTTGTACAACTATCATGCTGTCTCTCTTTTTTATTGAACATGTACACTCCTGAATAGTGATGGGCAAATCTCACCCGTTTCGCTTCGCCTAAAAATTTGCGAATTTCCAGCAAAATTCGCGAATTGGCGAAAAATTTTTTGCTGGCGTTTCGCGAATTTATTCGCCAGCGGCGAATCGCGGGAATTCGCAGCGAATTCGCCCCTGGCGAAATACCTTTCATAGTACTCTCTAGGAGAGTAATATAGAAAGGGTAAATAGCAAGAGCAGTGTTGTGCTCCATCAAGGATTTTATCAGGGAGTAGCTTTTCTAGGCTATAAGATTGCCTACAGTGAAGGGACCTCAGTGGATAGGGTGTCAGGTTCAGATTGTTCTCCCTGACCAAGCCACTGGTTGTGATCTGGACTAGTGATGGGCGAATTTATTCGCCAGGGGCGAATTCACGGCGAATTCCCGCGATTCGCAAAACAGCAGCAAAAATTCGCCACCGAAAAAATTTGCCTAAAAAACAAGTCGCGCGTCGTTTTTGAAAACGACGCGCTGTGCGCCGAAAAAGACGCGACGCGCCGCGATTGTGGCAAATTCTTGCCTCTGTGGATGTAAGTATTAACCCTACTTTTCCAGTATTTTCTTCTGTGTAAATAAACTGTTCATTTTGATTTGCTGCAGAAACCCCTTGGCGCCCTGTAGTTTATATTAAAGCACAGTAGACTCAGAGAGTGGTATGTCAACTACACCTTTCTTTTTTATATTCCACCTAGCAAAGGCCCTGTCTTGTATAATAGAGTCAAGTGTAACCCTTGCTCTACTGGTTTAGCTGGTCATTAAAAGCATCAGGCCAATACTTTATAGTAAAATTATAAGTAGCATGCAAAGCCATTTGATAAATGATGCTTTGTTGGCAGTGCCAGGCCAAATGGACCTGGTGCCAAAGTCGCCACTGCGCTCTCCCTGCCCCCCTATCCATGCCTGCGTGCTGTGCGTGTTATGTGCACGCACGTCCCCGGAGCTCCCACTCAGAGAGATTGCCAGAGGGAGTGTGAGTGACAGATGGGAGAGAGCACGCCCGCGTACGTCCCCGGAGCTCCCACCTGAGAGATTGCCATTTCTCGGAGGGGAGAGAGCAGGGGGGTCAAGGGGACAGAGCACCGGGATGGGAGAGCAGCGACCATTGGGTAGGCAGAAGATAGGTACCTGCCCAGTGCCCCCCTTTGGTTGCACCCTAGGCAGGTGCCTCTTCTGCCTAACCCTAGTTCCAGCCCTGTTTGTTTGACAGTAGCTTTGATCCCATAAGAATCCCAGGTGTAAAGGTGGGCAAGGCTTTGTGATATTGGGGTAGTATATACTGTACTTATGAGGCATATTTGTGCATTAACCATAGTTTTTTCTTTAAGGGAGAAAATAACTATTTTTTTAATCTAAGGTCTGTTGGGCTTAATGAAGTTGTTTGCACATGGATAGGGAACTGGCTACAGGATCGGGTACAGAGGGTGGTTGTTAATGGTACATTCTCTACTTGGAGTAAGGTTCTTAGTGGGGTCCCTCAGGGCTCGGTGTTGGGTCCACTTTTATTTAACTTGTTCATTAATGACTTAGGGGAGGGTGTTGTAAGTAATGTATCAGTGTTTGCGGATGACACAAAACTATCCAGCCCAATTAATTCCATCCAGGATGTGGCATCCTTGCAACAGGGTCTTGACAAAATGGCAATCTGGGCAGCTAAGTGGCAAATGAGATTCAATATTGATAAATGTGAAGTCATGCACCTGGGATGTACAAATATTCAAATATTCAAGCCACTTATACCCTTAATGGGACTGCACTAGGCAAATCCTTTATGGAAAAAGACCTTGGAGTCCTTGTAGATGATAAACTTGGCTGTAGCAAGCAGTGCCAGTCAGCAGCATCAAGGGCCAATAAGGTCTTGAGCTGTATCAAAAGGGGCATTGAGTCATGGGAGGAGGGGGTCATTCTTCCACTTTATAGAGCACTTGTAAGGCCACATCTAGAATATGCCGTACAGTTTTGGTCTCCCTCACTCAAACAGGACATTATTGTATTAGAGAGGGTACAGAGAAGGGCAACTAAGCTGGTAAAAGTTATGGAAAATCTTAGCTATGAGGAAAGACTGGACAAATTGGGGATGTTCACGCTGGAGAAGAGGCGCTTAAGGGGTGATATGATAACTATGTATAAATATATAAGGGGGTCATATAATAATCTCTCTAATGCTTTATTCACAAGTAGGTCTTTCCAGATGACACGAGGTCACCCATTCCGTTTAGAAGAAAAGAGGTTCCGCCTAAATATTCGGAAGGGTTTTTTTACAGTGAGAGCTGTGAAGATGTGGAATTCTCTCCCTGAAACTGTTGTACTGGCTGATACATTAGATTGCTTTAAGAAGGGGTTGGATGGCTTTTTAGCAAGTGAGGGAATACAGGGTTATGGAAGATAGTTCATTATACAAGTTGATCCAGGGACTAGTCCGATTGCCTTTTTGGAGTCAGGAAGGAATTTTGTCCCCCTCTGAGGCAAATTGGAGAGGCTTAGGATGGGGGTTTTTGCCTTCCTCTGGATCAACTAGCAGTTAGGCAGTTAAAATTAAAAAAAAAAAAAAGAAGGTTGAACTTGATTGGACGCAAGTCTTTTTTCAGCCTAACTTACTATGTACTATGTAAATCCACATACTGTTTTACAGTGGAAAGTATCTAAACAATAGACTTTGTTTCCACAATGACATAAGGCACAGATTTGTTATTTATTTGGATTTGGATTTACTGCTAATTTTTGGATTTACTGCTAATTTTTGAAATATTATATACATGTGTATATCATGTACAGGTATAGACATACAAATGCACAATAGATATTACAGGTAAGGGATCTCCTTTTTTTTCCTGTAATACAGTCTCTTTACTTGCATAAATCCATGTTGGTGGCAAAATAATTCTTGTTTTTCCAAATTTTTTAAATTTCCCAGATTTTTAAGTAGCCTTAGGGAATAATGATCATATTTACTGAATGTCCCATATATGGGGTAGCTTCCCATCTTTTTCTGCTGATTCACAATACCTCAAGTCTGAAAATTAAAGGAGAAGGAAGTTCTATTGGGGGTGCAAAAAGTTAGGCACCTCCAAGTTATGGTATATACTTACCCGAAACCCCTGGGCCAGTGCTCCTATCAGCAGGCAAATGCACCATTCCGGGGGTTCTTCCAGCGAGCACCATGGAGCAATTGGCTTCCTCTTCTTCTTTTTTCAAATTTCTCAGGGCAGACAAATGTGCACCCACACGAAGAAAGAAGAAGCTGGAAGCCAGCTCATTATAAAAAAGCAACCAAATTCATCTGACATTACCTAAATTTGGAATGTTATCCCTTAACAAGCCTTCAAATAATTATGAATCAGCTTTATGAATCATATCCTGAGTCAGCCACTGACTAGATTGAGCTCAGCCATCAGTGCAGCTATGAAGTAATGTACAGTAACTCTGACTCCTCTATTGTACAACCTGATGAAAAGAACTTATTTAGCACACTAGCTTTTTCTGTATCTGTTACAACCATACTGGTGCTATTATTTAAAGGAGCAACACTCTCAACCTGCATATGTTTACTATTAATATACTGTATAAAATGTGTGGGTTTAGTCTTAGCCTCAGCCACAATGCTCTCCACATTTCCCATCTTTGCCTTCCAGATTTCTGTTTTACAACATTTATTATAGTGTTTGTATTCATTAAATGCAGCTTCTGTCTCCCAGATTAGTTTTTAAATTTCTTTCTCTTCTTTACTTTTAACTTTTTTACTTTAATATTAAGCCACATAGGGTGATTCTTAGTGCTTCTTTACGGGAATAAATTGAGAATAGTAACAATTTAATATCATTTTAAATGACAACCATTTCTGTTTTGTGGTTTTAGCTGAAGACATAATGCCCAAATCTATGCTCTGAAGGCAAGCATCCAAGGCACTAAAATGAGCTTTTCTGAAATTCAGGGTTTTTGTTACCCCAGTGTATTTTTTTTTGCACCAGACATTAAATCAGATCACATTATGGTCACTATTACCCCATATGTTATTGTTAAAATGATAACCTACTTTCTGTCTATAATGTCCTCTAATTTACTTATATAGTATATATATATATTTTTTCTTTAAATTACACTTTTAAAAATCATTGTACACTTTTAGGCAAAAATAAACACTTTTTATAGTTCTGTATATGGAAGGCAAGTTAACAATAATTTTATTTGCCATGTTCTTTTAAAATGTAAGATATTTCTTAATTTTATAGTTTATTTCCCCTGAACAGACAATAATATAACAGTAATTCTTCAAAAAGCGTTTATTTTCTGCAAAATTATATTAAAATATTCACTAAAGTGAACTAAATGTAATTTGATGATAGCTAAGCACCAAATAAAGCTTTAATGTGATTAGGACCAAGCTACAAAAATTAGCCTCTTGATAATTTAGAACTCCAAGCATAATTTAATGAAATTAAGGCTTTAAGATATCTTATTGCATTGCAATTACACACACATCAGTTCCCAAAGCATTAGACAAATAATAAAGTCTGACCTTTCTGCTGAAAGTTTGTAGGTACAATGTTCCTGACAGGAAGTAAGGTGCAGGGAAGTGTGGAGGAAAAGTTTTGCAGGACATGCTTGGCCCCTTTAGTGGCGTGAACTTTTTCTAAATGCCCATAGGGCCAGCGTAAAAACTGTCTTGAATGACCTCACACATGGGCCAATAAGCTGCCAACTCGGTCTGTCGACATCTTCTATCGGCCCGTGTAGGGGGGCCTTTAGTTTACCAGTAATTAAATGCCTAAAATAACTGATACATGTTTGTAGGTGTTGACTCTTTATTTAGCAGCACAACTCTTTGCCTATGAAAAACAGTGATCTTGATACATACACAAATAGCAAGTTAAAAAAAATAGGTGAAAAGCTGAGGGCAGAGACTTCTAACATAATAATCTCAGAGACATTGCCTATGCCACATGCAACATTCGAAAAGCAGCAGGATCTTAATTAGATTAATGCATGACTGAGAGGTGTAGGGAGGAGGGAGTTGGGTTTTCGAAAAAACTGGGCTGATTCTTCATTTGGCTACAAGCTCTTTGTCAGGGATGGGACTTCAGTGATAATTGTGAAGTTGCTTGTGAGGTTGAAAGAGAGTATAAACTATGTATTGAGGAGGGTGGTAATTCTGTGGAACTATGGAAGACTGGTTAGATGAGTTACTGGGTATAGTAAGGGAGAATTTTTTGGGGGTCAATAGTAACATAGTAACATAGTAAGTGAGTTGAAAAAAGATTCATGTCCATCAAGTTTAATCTTTTTTTATTTTTATTTTAACTGCCTAACTGCTAGTTGATCCAGAGGAAGGCAAAAAAACCCATCCTTAGCCTCTCCAATTTGCCTCAGAGGAGGAAAAAATTCCTTCCTGACTCCAAAAAGGCAATCAGACTAGTCCCTGGATCAACTTATATAATGAGCTATCTTCCATAACCCTGTATTCCCTCACTTGCTAAAAAGCCATCCAATCCCTTCTTAAAGCTATCTAATGTATCAGCCTGTACAACAGTTTCAGGGAGAGAATTCCACATCTTCACAGCTCTCACTGTAAAAAACCCCTTCCGAATATTTAGGCGGAACCTCCTTTCTTCTAAACGGAATGGGTGACCTCGTGTCCTCTGGAAAGACCTACTGGTGAATAAAACATTAGAGAGATTATTATATGACCCCTTTATATATTTATACATAGTTATCATAATGTCCTGTTTGAGTGAAGGAGACCAAAACTGTATGGCATATTCTAGATGTGGCCTTACAAGTGCTCTATAGAGTGGAAGAATGACCCCCTCCTCCCGTGACTGTATGGCCCTTTTAATACAGCTCAAGACCTTTTTGGCCCTTGATGCTGCGGACTGGCATTGCTTGCTACAGCCAAGATCCTTTTCCATAATGGATTTGCCTAGTGCAGTCCCATTAAAGTGGCTTGAATATTTTTACATCCCAGGTGCATGACTTTACATTTATCAATATTGAATCTCATTTGCCACTTATCTGCCCAGATTGCCAGTTTGTCAAGATCCTGTTGCAAGGATGCCACATCCTGGATGGAATTAATTGGGCTGGATAGTTTTGTGTCATCTGCAAACACTGATACATTACTTACAACACCCTCCCCTAAGTCATTAATGAACAAGTTAAATAAAAGTGGATCCAATACCGAGCCCTGAGGGACCCCACTAAGAACCTTTTACCAAGTAGAGAATGTACCATTAACAACCACCCTCTGTACCCGATCCTGTAGCCAGTTCCCTATCCATGTGCAAACGACTTCATTAAGCCCAACAGACTTTAGTTTAGAAAGCAGTCATTTGTGGGGCACGGTATCAAATGCATTGGCAAAATCCAAATAGATCACATCTACTGCCCCCCCACTGTCCAGCATCTTACTTACCTCATCATAAAAAGCAATCAAATTTGTCTGGCATGACCTATCCTTCATAAAGCCATGCTGATTGCTGCTCATAATGCCATTCACTAGGACAAAATTTTGAATGTGATCCCTTAACAAGCCTTCAAATAATTTGCCCACCACAGATGTCAAATTTACTGGCCTATAATTGCCAGGCTGAGATCGTAATCCCTTTTTAAATATTGGGATGACATCAGCTTTCCTCCAATCTATAGGCACCATACCAGATGAAAGTGAATCTGAGAAAATCAGAAATAGGGGATGGTCTAAAACTGAACTAAGCTCTCTTAGAACCCGTGGATGTATACCATCAGGCCCTGGCACCTTGTTTACATAAATTTTTATTAAAGCTTTATGAATCATATCCTGAGTCACTGACTAAACTGAGTCAGTGCATCTATGAAGGGAGCCTGGGAACTCAGACTCTATTGTATACACTGAAGAAAAAAACTGATTTAGCACATTTGCCTTTTCTGTATCAGTTACAACCATACAGGTACCATTATTTAATGGAGCAACACTCTCAACCTGCATCTTTTTACTATTAATATATTTAAAAAACTTTTTAGGATTACTTTTTCGCCTGCGCCGCAATTAATTCTTCATTTCCTTTGTTTGCCTTCCGGATTGCTGATTTACAACATTTATTACAGAGTTTATATTCATTAAATGCAGCTTCTGTCCCAACAGATTTGTAGTTTTTAAATGCCTTTTTCTTCTTTCCTATTATCTTCTTTACATCTGTATTAAGCCACATAGGCCGATTCTTAGAGCTTCTACATTTACTCCTTAAGGGAATAAATTGAGAACAGTAATGATTTAATATCATTTTAAATGACAACCATTTCTGTTCTGTGGTTTTAGCTGAAAGCATAATGCCCCAATCAATACTCTGAAGGGCAGCCCTAAAGGCACCAAAATTAGCTTTTCCAAAATTCAGACATTAAATGATATAACATTATGGTCACTATTACCCAGGGGTTCAATGACTTGAGATCACTAGATCCAGAATAGCATTATTTCTGGTAGGCTCCTCAACAATCTGTGCCATAAAATTGTGAACAAGTTTAAAAACTTATTCCCGTTAATTGATCTGGCAGTACTGTTGCTCCAGTCAATATTTGGGTAATGAAAATCCCCCATTATCAATACTTTCCTAAACCAGCAGCCTTTTCTATTTGTGTCAGGAGCTTAGCCTCCTCCTCACTCACGTTAGGGGGTCTATAGCATACCCCTACAATTAATTTATTAAACTCTTTACAATTGGTGAATAATTCTACCCATAAGACTTCTGCCCCTTTATTCTCTAACATAACCTCCTCCTTTATATAAGCTTTTAAATCCTGCCTAACATACAGACATATCCCTCCTCCTTTTCTATTGCCTCTGTCCCTCCGAAACAAAGTATAGCCGCTGATATTAAAGGGGTTGTTCACCTTTGAGATAACTTTTAGTATGATGCAGAGAGTGACATTCTGAGATAATTTGCAATTGGTTTTAATTTTTTATTATTTACGGTTTTTGAGTTATTTTGCTTTTTATTCAGCAGCTCTTCAATATGCATTTAAAGCAGTCTTGTAACTAGGGCCCAAATTACCCTAGCAACCATGCATTGATTTGAATAAGAGACTGGAATGTGAATAGGAGAGAGTCTGAATAGAAGGATCAGCAATAAAAAGTAGCAATAACAATACATTTGAAGCCTTACAGATCATGTTTTTTTTAGAAGGGGACGGCGACGCCCATTTGAAAGTTGCAAAGAATCAGACAAAAAGACAAATAACTATAAAACTATAACAAATAAATAATAAAAACCAATTGAAAAGTTGCTTAGAATTGGCCATTCTATAACATAATAAAAGTTACCATAAAGGTGAACCACCCCTTTAACTGCCCAGTCATGCGACTCATTCAGCCGTTTCGGCCACACCAATCACATCATATTTTCCCTCCAGCACCAGCACCTCCAGCTCTCCC
>CM044431.1:92290728-92307785 GCA_024363595.1 Xenopus borealis
ACATGTAAATACTGCATGGAACTGCTGCTCCAACACCACATACATATGACAAGACACACAATGAATGATCCCAGCAAACCCACTTACACTCATATTTACACTGGGTACTTACAGTCTCCCAAATGCAATTCCTCACAAATGCCTTTTTGATTTTAAACGCCTTAAGGTTTTTAACGCTGCGTAACACTTAATTCACATGCAACACTTAGATCACATGCAGCACTCGCTAAGCAGCTCCCACACTCGCATGCTGTATCAGTGATAAAGGATCAAACCACAGAACACAAAGCCTGATCAGATAATGGCAGATGGGACCACAAGTTATATCTACGCAAATTAATTATGGTGGTATGCCATAGACCCCCTCAAGTTAGTGAAGACGAAGCAGATCAACTACTGCTGCAAATAGAAAAGACTGGTTTGGGGCAAGTTTGGCTTATCTCAATTAGCTCAAAACTGATCTAAGCTCTCCAAGTACCCAAAGGTACATTCCTTCTTGCCCTAATGCCTTGTTCACATTAATTATGAGTAAACCTTTATGTATCATATCCAGTGTCAATCGTGTTTGTAGATGACACAAACTATACAGATATTAAAGGACCAGTAACATCAAACTATACACATATTAAAGGACCAGTAACTTCAAAAAATTAAAGTGTTTTTTAAAAGTAATAAAAATGTAATGCAGTGTTGCCCTGCACTAGTAAAACTGTTGTGTAGCCATAGGGGCAGCTATTGAAAGGAGAAAAGGCTCAAGTTACACAGCAGATAGCTCTGTAGAACATAATGTTATCTGTTATCCATTATTTATCCTGTGCCCTATCGCCTTTTTTCAGTTACCACCATTGCTACCATTGCAGCTTGTTTATATGAATTCTTGTAGTGTAGACGCAAACAGATCAGTTTTACCAGTACAGGGCAACACTACATGATATTTTCAATATTTTAAAACACTTTAATTTTTTGGTGTTCCTTTAATGCCATCCAGGGCATGGCATCCTTGCAGCAGGATTTTGACATATTGGTAATTTGACATGCACCTGGAAAAATATGCAAGCCATGTATAACTTTTTGGCAAATCTGTAATTGACAAAATAAATAATGCACTAGGCTTTAGCAAGCAACAGCAGTCAACAGCTGCAAATGCATATATGGTTTTAAACTGTATTAAAAGGGGCATAGATTTGCAAGAGAAAAGGGTCATTCTTCCAAATTACAAAATTCTGTTAAGGTCCCATTCAGAAAATTCTGTGCAGTTTTGATCTCCAGTTCTCAAATGGATTGTTATTGAATTAAAGATAGCCCAAAGATGGGCACAGCAACAAAATGTGCAATGACTCTTTAGTGCCCTTACAGGGAAATGTAAAAACAGTAATACATGCCATTGTGTGAATTTAATATAGTGCTGAAGACCTGGAAACTGTCTAGGGACCAGTGACAGTGGAAGAAAGATTGCACATTGTATTGTTTGTAGTAGTAGGGTAGGTTATGCTACTGTATAAAACTTTTTACTGAAAAAGTTATTTTTGCTAAATGAGATTAAACGACTTTCAATTATGCCATAATTCTGCTATCTGCTGTGTAACTTGAGCCTTTTCTTCTTTGAATGGCTGCCCCCATGGCTACATAGCAGCTTATTTATATAAACAATAGTCGTGCTTCTGAAGCAAATGCTGCAGTTTTACCAGTGCAGGGCAACACTGCATTATATTTGTATTACTTTAAAACTATTTATTTTTTTGATGTTACTGGTCCTTTAAATAACTGATTTTTTTTCTGTTTACAACCTATTAGATTTCATCCTTAAAATTTTAAGGGGGCTGTGCCCCACTTCCTTATGAAGCCAAATAAATTATAATTATGATCCTCAAATTAAACCAGATATATGGCTTAAAATCATGATGTTATTGATGGAATTCTGGGGAGGCACTGGACAATCCTGGGGTTATAAAATGTCCTTAGAGAGCTAAATCCATTCTGTGAGCCTTTACTAGTGTCTTAAGTAAACTGTAAAAAAATAGACTATGTATATAAAGACAATTAATTTCAAAACTATAATATTAAACTTTGTTCAAATGTGCCTCATTACACCAGCCTGTATAATGCTTTGACAGGACCTGCATTTGAAACTACATCTGTTTCATCATAGTCATGGCCATACATTTTAGCCATATGTCTAAATATTATGATATATATATATCTGTAGGTTGTTGAGATTCCTGTTAGAAAAAAAAACAGTAAAATCCTGTACCTTTCATGGTTTTATTATTAATCCCATCTACCATAGCTGGGTGCTGGTCAAGGGTCACACACGTTGTCACTAATTTTACACACACCACAACTTCCTATCAGTATAAAAACATTCTGTAATTTAGCCCACCAGGTGCCACTGTACAACAAAGTTTATAGTGTTTTATTCTTTAACAAAATTAATTCTTTAGTGACTCCCCTGCTTGATCAAAGACTTGTAAACTTAACTGTGATACAGTGTTTAATTTCTCTGAAATATCTTGCAAATGGGATGCCTTTTTTGTATCAATAATGCCATTTTTTTAAAAAATTCTGATTTATTGAAAGTTTTGTTTTGAATAATACAGAAAGGAAAGAAAAAAAATACAACAAAAAATACAGATTGCATTCCAACAGACATTATATTTATGTATTCTCCGACCACTTCGAGGTCCTTCATGTGGTGTCTGTCGGAGATGGGAAAAGGAAAAAAGAAATCTGGGGCCCACACAACTCTATTGCCCCGAAGAAGTGAGAATAAAAGAATAGTGCAAAGGTAAGATATAGTCCTCTAGCCGCTATGTATCGTCCATAAATCTGGGGTCCGGTGTCTCTGTTAGATCTCATAATATTTTCTGTATCTGTATTCATAAAAGTTATCCTGTACATCTATGCTTCTTCATTTTTTCCAGAATGTCAACAAGAGATAAATAAGCAAGTAAATATAAGCAACATGTGAGATATTGCTGAGACCTCCATTTTGTCGCTGAATCATCGGGGCCGGGTCTGGGAGAGAGAGAGGTAGGCCTCTTCAGAGTCACCTTTACTCCTGGAGTCTTTTAAAGGCTTCCCTGTTTAGGCCTGATTTGGTAATTTTTCAGGCGGTAACAAGGGTTAGTCAGGAAATGGTTCTTCCTAAACTAATTATGGCAGATGTTTGAAACTAGCTTGTTATCAGAGCTTTGTATCTGTCAGTTTCCTTGAATTGTACCCAATAAAACCATTTTTGAGTATATTTCTGTTTTTCTTGTGCTGATGAGGTTTTATAACTCTCAAATTTTTCTATTTCTGAAATTTTACAAAGCCATTCTGCCATCTTAGGGGATGATGTTTGCTTCCATTGTAGCGGGATAAGTAATTTAGCTGAATCTAGCATAATTGGTATTAGAGTGTTCTTATAAGCCTGTATCGATTTGGTCGTTCGATGCAGTAATAGATCTAATGGTGTATTCTGAATATTTGTGCCAGTTATTTCTTTAATGAGGTTCCTAATTTGTAGCCAGTATTGCGTCAGTTCTGGGCATCTCCAAAAGATGTGCGAGAGAGTCCCTTCTTCCTTGTTGCATCTCCAACATGTGGGTGATAACCCTCTATAAATTTTTGCTAACTTCACTGGGGTTCTGTACCAGTTACTCAGTAATTTATAATTTAGCACCTGTATTTTACAACTGACCGAAGAGGAATGTGTCATTAATACTGTACCTTCTCCCATGTTTTCGCTTCAATTGGGTGTCCTAGTTCTGATTCCCAAGTTGATTTGAATGTGTCACTTGGGGATACCTTATTGTTCTCTATGCATGGAGAGGTGAAGATGCTGTGTTGTGATGAAATGTTTCACCTGGTCCAGTCTGAACTTGTCTAATATGGAAGGGATCATGTTGGGGAATAGTGCTTCCCATTTAAGTATATATCTGCCTGCTGAATCCGTTTTCACATCGGTTGTGGAGAAGCCCAGAGCGTCTGCAATTACTACTGCTGTACCTCGTCTTTTAGAAGAGAATGGCTAACTTATGTGTATTGTAGAATATCCTTTAAACCTTAGTTTAGGGACATGTCCTATTTTAAAATGCATTTCCTGTACCATCATAATTTGAACTCCCAGTCTTTTCATTTCCTGACCCAACCTATGTCTTTTAAATGGAACATTCAGGCCTTTGACATTCATAGTACCAACCTTCATTATAGCCATCATAGATTGGATGGTAATTGGGTCAAACCTCACTCCTCCTGTCCCTGGCCTACGCTAAGTCCGGTCCCATGTAACTCTTGGCTAGATGTGAAATAATAGAAAGAACATAAGATAGAAAAATTTACATTAACCCAACATGCAATAACATAAGAAAAAGTGGTATGATAGAGTAATGCCAATTCCCACATGGGAGTACCCATATGGTTTTAACTTTCAGGTTCCCCTCTATTGGGGAGCGTGAGTGTCACGGGGCTGTTGAGGGCAAGTCCCCGATCTGTGCACCTGCGGTGTGAAAATTGTGACATAACCTACTTAAGCTTTGATGGTGTGAACTTAGCTGCGTTCATCTCTCCCCGTGTCTAGGCACAAAAAAAAAAACGAAAGGGGAGGGAGCAATGTGGGAGCTAAGAGGGATTGGGGAGGTAGTGTGAGAGAAAGAGATGAACTAAATATAGTTAGACAGGTAGTAAACCTTGTTGGCTGTGTTGCCCAAACAGAACTAGGTCAGTTATTATATTAACTGTGCATATATCGCTAAAATAACTGTGGAAACTTCCTTGCATTTCAGGACTACATAAAGTTAAACAACAAAGTGCATTTTGTCCTATGAGTGCTATAGAGAGCTCCAATATTGGCTCTTAGATGTAAAGATATGTAGCGTGATTTTAACTGTCTCTTCCATCGAGTAAACATTATTACCACCTCATTTTCATGATACACGTAGGTACTGTTGAGGAGGATTTCTTATCTGGAAAAGGATTATGTAGGACTTGATTACAAGGACAACTGATGTTGCGTCTTCTTAGTGTTTTTACTATAACTGCATCCTCTTCTACTAGCCTTGTTAGTTTCATATTTTAACTTAACCTCAGGTCCGTTTAAATCTCCAGCATGAGTTCAATTCCTGTGTAGCTGCAATGACTATAACTCCAAGAAGGTCGTTATGTTCTTGTTATTGTGAATCTTTTAAGGGGTGATCGATCTCCTTTCCCTGGGCGGTTTGGTTTTGTCTCGTTGAGGCAAAGCTTGCTCAGTTCTGTGTCCACGAGGTGATCGCTGCCATGCAGGGTTCCAATGGTCTGTGCTAAGTTGATCTAATACGTAGGTCTCCATTGTATGCTAAGTCAAACCAGTCATTTAGCTGAACCTTAGGTAAGTCTAGGGCCTGACAGAAGCAATCAGCTTCAGCTGGTTCTTTGAGGATAAAATGTTTATTCTCCCTTGTAGCAATTAAAGCAAAAGGAAAACTCCACCTATAGGGGATGTTTTTTTCCTTTAGGGCTGTTGTGAGGGGTCTCAGGGCTCTGCGTTGTTGGAGTATGAGCCACGCTAGATCAGGGAATATAGACACTTCATAGTCCTCATATTGAAATGTATGACGAGTGCGCATAGCTGGTATAATGTCTTCTTTTACTGTGAATTTGTGTACACAGCATACAATGTCTCTTGGCTTTTCCGTCCTATATCTCGGGGGCTCAAGTGTCCTGTGTACCCTGTCCAGCTCTAAGGGCTCTGTTGCTTATTTCCCCAATATAGCATTAAAGAGTGCCCTTACCGTGGTTCGTAGTTCTGTTGGCGGTATTGATTCTGGGATCCCTCTAATGCGTAGATTATTCCGCCTACCTCTGTTGTCGAGGTCCTCCATGTGTTTGCGTAGTTGGTAAATGTAGCGGTGATGATCATTTACCCTGTCTGTAATGGTATTGCAGGTTTTTTCTACCTTCTCAATCCTGGAGTCCAGCAGCACTTGCACGTCTCCAATGGCCTGCAGGTCTTTTTTGAGATCCACCATGTTGAGCCCGCCGGACTTGGACTACGCCCTGCTGCATCCGCCATTTTGAATTCTTTCTCTGGGCTCATTCGTCTCGAGCATCTGTCAAGGTACTTCGTCAAATCCCCTTGGCTGCTCGCCCAGTAGCCTGGGTTGTTGGCTGGTTGCTGACTTTTACCCATCATTTGTCTCAATTTGAGGGCTGTGTCTCGTAGAAAGTTTGTGCATGGATCGGGAGCTATATCCCAGTGCGTCTGCTCAGCTGCGTATCACGCCACGCCCCCCCAATAATGCCATTTTTATGTTGAAGTCCTATCATTTACACTTTTATAGTTTTTTCAACATACTCAAGTTCACAAGGACACTTTAATAAGTACACAACATATTTATTAATGCATCTATGATAACTATTTATCTAGAAACACTTCTTTGTTTGTCAGTGGTATAACTAGACCCCTAAGGGCTCTGGCACAGAAATTTATGACAGGGCCCTCCTAATGGGATTGTTCACCCATGAGTTAACTTTTAATATGATGTAGAGAGAGGTTTTCATGTTTTATTATTTGCGGTTTTTGAGTTATTTAGCTTTTATTCCTCGGCCCCCCGTTTGCAATTTCAGCAATCTAGTTGCTAGGGTTCAAATTCCCCTAGCAACCATGCACTGATTTGAATAAGAGACTGAATTAGGAATAGAAAAGGGTCTAAATGCAAAAAGGAGTAATTGAAAACAAGGTTTATTCCCTCTGTACCTTCTTACCTGTTCTGCTTCACCAACCTCCACGATTTTAATCAACAATCAACACAACTGCATCACCAGGCAGATTACAAATAAAACTTTTAGCATGGCAAATAAGCAAATCTGGTTCCTTGCTGATTGTGAATCCATGTAAACAGTTCTACTAGGCCAGGAGTTTTGTCGTTTTGCACGTCTTGTGCAACTTTGGTGACCAGTGAACAAATGTGTGCACAGCACTATGAATTATTATATATAAGAAATAAATACATATTACTCAGTTTTATCCTTATGGAGTTTAACTGTGTGTACAGAACATTTATTTAAGTTCATAGTATATGTAAACATATTGCATTCTTTAAAGAACTGCCCTCAAATCTTCCTGCTGTATGGTAAATATGGTTTTAAGGTATCTCTCTGTACAGGCTATGAGCAAACTTAGGGGGCTGTTCCTACTGATTTGTGCTTTATACAGGGGAAATTTTTCTTTATTAAGTTCTTGCATTCTGATACAACAAAGCTAAATAAATAGCCTACCAAATAAACAAACGTTCAAATATATACATGTATGCAATATATGCATGAACTTATTTGCATAACTTACAGAATAGTGCTGCTATTTACATTATACCGCTGCATACTGCATATAGAACATCATATTCAAATTTGCTTTTCTTCTTCAAAACAAGTGGCACAGTCTGACTGCCACTCTAATCATAACAAAACAAAACACAAATCAAAGCTCTGACTCCAGGAAGGCAAAACAATTTGGACAACTCACCTAAAACTGTATGAGCCCTTTCAGAAAATTAGAAAATGGCAAAAATCTAACGGTGTTGAAAAGAATTAGCCTAGCACCAAAGAGACATCAGAATTAGCAAGGTGGGTCAAACTGAATGCCCCTCCATAGACCCAGTGGCGCTCTGCCAATGAGGTGAGCTTAGGCCTCAGGCAGCAGCGTTGGCTAAGTCTCCAGCGGCAGCAGAAAGCCGCTACTGGTGACTTTAAGAGCCGAATTCCGGTTATTAAACCGGAAATTCGGCTTTACTAGTGTGAGAGAGCGCTATTGCGCTCTCCGCATTAGCATTGCTGCCCCCCCTCTGAAAATTCGACGGCCTGGGGGGGCGGCATTATAGGAGCCACCTCAGGCGGTGCTTGGTTCAGGAGCGCCACTGCATAGACCCTTCCACCATGCTTCATCCACCCTTTGTCTCTCCAAAGAACGTATCGTCCCGAGCTCCCCCAGTATCATCTCCACCACCACTGGGCAGGGAAGGATTTCACTCCTCAGAGAAACCTTGTACTGTGCACTCCAGGTGTAAAAGCAGACAACAGAGCTGACTCTGAGTCAAATCAAATCATGAGTGCCCAAATCATAATGTCCCATAGGCCCACTTCTGGTAACTGCAACCAAAGAGGCAAGGAATGCCCAAGGCAGCAGAGACTTGTTTGTAGACATCTACAGTATGTTAAAGTCCTTCAGGGCCAGTGATGCATGAAAATATGAACCCAAGACTCCCATCGGTATCCCTTCTGGGAGAAACCCTGAACTCCCCAACAGACACACCACTGCCTCATCACCTTCAGACTCACTACAACATAAGGCTGGAGGTGCATGCACGCTCTTTACCAAGCTGCGTCTCGGCCAGCACTCAAGATAAGGAAGGACCCACACTCTGAAGATCTCCACCCACAAAGGATGCTGTTGCAAAAGGAGGTTGTTATAGTTGTACTTAATAAAGGTGTTCACAAAGAACACAATGGGGTTCAAAATACCAAGACCCCCCTCCTTCCTTTGTAGGAAGGTAACATGCCTTATAATAAGGTTTGTCTTATTTACATAAAGCAGAGGGCTCAAATGACAACCCTATATGACCCCAGAAGAACCCCAAAGCTCTCCCCGGACCAACCATTCACAAGTGGGAAACTCTCAGCCCCTCCGTACAAAACTTTTAACCAATTGGTGAATTTGCCTGGATGACCGTAACTGTCAAGGAGTAATCAGAAATACTCCTTTGACTGATCCAAACTCAGCAAATACTTACCCCACTCGCAGATCCTGCGATCTAGGACCTCCGGGATGTCAAGGACAGCAGAAAAGGTTCTGTGGCCCTTCACAGTGCAGTGCTGAGTGGGGGAAGGAAGCCTTTCTGCAAAAGGAAAAAGGCGGTTAAACATGACTTTTGCCAGAATTTTTCTATCCATATTGAGCAGAGTGATGGGGCGCCAGTTCTTAGCCTTAGACTGGTCCAAACCCCTGAAGAGGAGAATAAGATTTGAGTGTCTCATAGAGGGAGGGAGTAGGATCTTCCAGGGTGCTATTGAATACCTCAGTGAGATGAGGGACCAGGATATCAACAAACTGTTTATAAAATTTGGCCGTTAAGCTGTCAGGCCATGGAGATTTTTTGAAGGCGAGGCCTTCAATCGCTGTCCTGACCTCCTCAACTCCAATCTCACACTACAATTTGTCAAAAGGAATGTTCTCATCCTGCAGAATAGGGGTCTCTTCCAGGAATGAAGACATACTGGTCTGGGAGAGCCCCTGCCCCTTCAGAAGTTCAGCATAGTAGTTTTTAAAGGGCAAGGAAAGGCAAAGAAATAAAATCCCATTTTTACTTTCTTTAATGAAAAAGAAATCTATCTCGAATATACGTTAATTAAAAAATATGTACCGTTTTTATAAGAAACCTGATTGTATGCAGTGAAATTCTCCCTTCATTTAGTGCTGTGAATAGGAATTGTAAGATGGTCCCTAACTTCTGGAAGGAAAAGAATCATACTTATGAACAGCAGGGGGAGCCCCTGCCTTTGTTACCAGCCATGCAGAACTCAAGCAGCTTTGTTTTTTGATCATTTATGACGATCCCTAAGAAGCCCAGACCACACTGAGCATGTGTATGTAGTCTAGTCTTGCAAAGATGGATAACAAAGTTACAAGATGACAGCCCCCTGTGGCCACCTTTGAAAGCATAAATCATTTGTTTTATTAGGTTTGTGGTGCAGTAAGTTTATGTTTAGTATACAAAATACAGCATTTCTAGCCTTATTCTATTTTAGACTTTTCTTGCCATTTAAGAACCCTGAGAATACAAGGGACAAGTCTCTAGCACCCAGCCTCATTTTGCAAGTCATGTATGGACTTGCAGGAAAACACTTCCCTCCAGTTTTGGAAAGGGTCAGGCGAGTGGTGCTTTCCATAGTCCCTCTCCAAAAGCAGGGATCAATACCTGTTATACTAATACTCCTTCATGAGGGCACAGACCCTGACAACTTCTCCACCTTGGCCACCATCAAATATCAATCTGTCTAACTTTCTCCTGAGGGCTTGGTAGGCACAGTCTTTATCAATTTGTATTTTGTTAGCTAGGTCTCAAAAGACTCCTGCTGACCTCTTTTTGACCATCTCCCACCACTCTGCCTTAGTGTTGCAGAGATCTAACAAGTGAGCCTGAAAGAACACCATGAAGGACTGATTTACACACTCCTCCCACAGGAGGGCCTTCAGTGTCTGAGGGACACACACATTAATAAGGCGAAGGTTCTGCCCATTCAGTAGGACGTCAAAGACCATACATCTGCCCAACTCTACCTCAATCACCCATTTGACTGTTACCTTACTGGTCTTAAAAAGGACTGCCACTCCACTATAGGTCTCGGCTGCAAGAGACCAGTAGGAAGGATCGTCTGTCCATTCTTTTTTGGCTCTATGGAGCACATGTAGATTATATAATCTGGTCTCTTGCAAATATAAAATCTCTGCCTCAACTTGGGAGAGTAAAAAAAGCTGCTTCACTTGCACCTACAGACTTAACACTCGCAACATTAATGGTCACAATGCATATTGGTGGGGGTACATCCATTTACAGGGTGATTTGGAGGCTTTCGCCCTCCTTTTTGCCTTCCTATCATCATCAGAGTATTTCCCTCTTTGCAGAGATACCA
This sequence comes from Xenopus borealis, assembly GCA_024363595.1. NCBI lineage: Eukaryota > Metazoa > Chordata > Amphibia > Anura > Pipidae > Xenopus > Xenopus borealis. Next base: position 92,301,376 of record CM044431.1, read on the forward strand.
GATGGGAGTTTCTCTGGTTCAGCAGGATCAATATCCTCAAATTCAAAGAAAGAGTCAGCATTACAAGAGCTTGCCAGCTCCCTTCTAAATCACTGCTTCTCCTCTGCAAGCTTCTGCTCCTCACTCTCTAAGATAATGAGGCAAACCTATTTACAGATAGGGGAAGTGGGCCACCCCCTCCTCCTGAACACATGGATGGACACTCTCTGCACATTCCCCATTACCTTTCTTTCTGTGATTTCCCCTACTAACAGTATTATACATGTTCTTTTTGGCCTCAGCAGCTTTATGGGGGTTACTCGCCTTAACCTAATGCCCCAATGTGCCTGTAACTATGGATAGAGCCACTCTTGGCAGCTCAGAAGGGGGCCTCTCCTGAACTATCCCTTTTGAATTTGGTACCCTACCACTAGACTGCCCCTCCCTCTTCATTGCCAACAGTGTGCAGGTGGAATTTAGGTTGCCAGCCCCCCTGTACCCCAAAGTCCTTCTCCAGCCCTCCTATCACATCTCCATAGCTTTTGAGCCAAACCTTGAGATCTGTAGGGGGGTGTACTCATTCTCTAGTTGATTGGTGACCCTACCTATCTAGATACAGGAACAGCTCTGAATACCTCCCACAAGCCATGTCAGAAAACTCCCTGAACTTGCTCCAAAACTCATCTAACTCCTGGACTCTCATGAAGCTTACAGAATAATCCTTAAATACCTAATTATGGACAAAACAGTAAATTTCATTAGCAGAGAAGCCCATATCACAGATCTTATCAATGATGATGTTTCTATCAGGCAAGAGTTCCTCCCCCTCCCACCGCAATCGTACCACATTCTTACAGCACCCAGAATCTGGGGCATATACTCTCCCATGCCAGGGAAACTGCACCACTACGGGTTGATCCTCACATGCACCCCAGTCATAGCCACATTTCTTTGTCTCACCCCATTCACTCCTACAGTCACCCTGCCATGCACAACAATTGCAAAACTTTGGCTACTCACCACTTCATTCACTGTACTCACAACCACCTGTCACTGGGACATTTGCTTCACCTGCACCCAAAGCATTCTGCTCCTCCTGTTGCCCAGCAACTGCACCTTTGCACGGAGAATTCTCTCTAATGTTAATATCACTGCCAGCTCTGCCCTGCTCCAGATGAGATGTCTGAAGCATCTGGTTGCTGTGAGAGTTCTTTGGCAACACCTGGGACTTTCTGTTGCTTTGTGCTGTTATTTGCAGCAGAGTGACAAAATGCTTCTGACTTTTCCTCTGCATTCCTTAGAGATGGTACATTCCCAGTGTTCACTGCTGTAGGCATATTACCATTGGGTTTTCATGCCCATGCAGCAGGTGCCAACTGCACCCCAACATTCTCAGCTGCAAATATTGTACCCCCAGATTGCGGGGTTAAAAAAATCTAAATTCCTAATGTTGCTATGGGAAGAACAGTGAAAATGTCAGGTAGAACAAGTAGAAAAAAAACAGAAGTCCTTACCAGTATTCTCCTGAGATAGTGGGGGGGGGAGGGAGGATATGGAAAGTAGTCTCTTTCCAGTCCCTCATGAAAAGGAGCTATTGTGGGCAGGAAATTCAGAGTTATGCCAGGGCCATTGAGCAGTGCTGCAGTAATTTGATTGCTTATATATTATATATACTGGGCGCTTTGTATTGCCGTTTATTTCCTTAAAAGGTATCCCCTTGTAGAACAGTAACTGCTAGCCTGGGAAGTAGCTGCATTCTCTGCCTTGTAATCCAGTGTATAGAAAGGAGGAGGGTAACTAAACAAAAATAAATAGTAGGCAACAGGTTGGCAAAAATGGAATGGTTACTGTGCCCTTACCTCTGTTGTGTATTAATATATATGAAAGTATACTTATGATGTATTCTGATCAAGGTTGCTACATTTTAGTAATGAATGACTATGAAATATACTTATAAATCTGTGTGGAGTGTTGGTATATATGAGGCATGGGGAAATATTCTCAAAAAGTACTCAATAAAAACATAAGCTAGATACTTATTTAGCATAGTTCAGAGACTTGCAAAGCAGACTTCATTACAAAAAAGAACAACAACAAACTGATATTTACATCATACAGCACCCCTTCTTAGATGCAGCACTTCCTACTTGTGCTTTTTAAATGACTCCCTCTGCTTGCACATCACTGCCGCCTTTTAAAGGAGTCAGAACACCTAGAATGCACTGCAGTATTCCCTGCTGGCCTGCCTCTTAAGAGGTGCAAGCCACCACTCCCGGCTGGATCACAGATATAGTAAAACTTTTAACTTTAAAGCTGCACTTGCAATTAAGCTGTATTTTAAAATCCTTAAAGGAAAACTATACGCCCTGAACAATGTAGGTCTCTATAAAAAGATATTGCATAAAACAACTCATATGTAAAGCCTTGCTTCATGTAAATAAACCACTTTGATAATAATGCACTTTTTAGTAGCATGTGCCATTGGGTAATCATAAATAGAAAATAGCCATTTTAAAAAATAAGGACAGCCTCCTGAGATCGTATGATTCAACAGTGCACACAAACATACCAAATAAACTATTAAGCTAGGTCACACGAGCCAATTTGTTGCTCAAGTATTAATTTTTGGGGTATAGTTTTCCTTTATTTAACAATATAGCTAACACAAATGCATTACATTTCCTATACATACATATGTATAGGAAATGTAATGCATTTGTGTTACAGTGTACAGTGTAGCATTTACCTTACACATTTAAAATAAAAGTAAGGTTTTTAACACAAGCTTGGGTCCCAATGACCCGAATAGGGAAGCAGGGCTTGACGGGGATTGGAGTGAACCAATCCCCGCCCTTCTTCCGGTCAGCTGGGTCCTGATTGGCTGGCGTCCCGGGGAGGCGTGGCGCAAAAGGTAAAGCCGCGCGGTTTTACCTCATTCGGCGCCGGGACGTGGAGATGACAGGACGCAGCATCCCACCCCCCCTCCCTGTAATTGGTAATTTTGTCGCAGCTGGCAGAGGGTACCTGGGCAAGGAGCCCCAGGGCAAGTTAAAAGGGTAGTAGTCTGGAGGCCTGGGTCCTCATGGGAGTTATACAGCCCGGTTTAGGGTTGGGAACGATACAGGAATCAACCCAGGCAGTTGGGGCATAGCCCCGCCTCCCCCCCTTTCTTTGATGCCTAAAGTTTGTTATACAAACGTTTGATAATGTTATTATATTTGTTATCTGTTAAAGATTATTATATGGAAAGAATAAACAGCTGCGGCCATCTCTCTCCAAACCAGTGGTGTTGTGTGTTATCTAGGGTTTGGTGGTTGGGCGGATGGGATTGGTACATAATCGACAATACACCCGTCAAGTTATTTACATGCATGGTTCACAGGTGCTGACAGATTAAGAATAAAAAAAGAAAAGTGCATTAGCTGGCCAGCCTAATGGAGAAAAGGAAAAGTAACAAAGGAATTATACCATTCATCCAGCATAGGTCTGTCAGTCCACGTGAACCCTTGCATTAAAACCACTGTGACAAATTTTAGTACACATTACAAACCGAATGAAGTAGTACCATTCACATCTCTACATTCTTCCCTCCTTAAAAGGAAGCTTGTCCTTCTGTAAACATTACCTCAGCGCCATATCTGGACAAATGGATGGTCAGCATTCAGGTGCTTCTTCCCTGATCAATGACCATGTCATGGTCGGCACCCAACACCAGAACAAATGCCAAGCACCCTGGTCTCGACTCGTATTTCACCAGTAGTGCGACCACCTTTGACTTCGGGAGGAGCCCTCAGCTTACTCAGATGCCACCTGGACTTAACGACTTAACCTGGACTTAACGAGAGGTGCAAGGCAAAGGTTCTGGCAAGCAATGGGGCACGACTGTTCTCTAGGGTCTTTAGGGATGAGGGTCACGGTACAGAACAGGAACCAGAATCTGGTTGGGACAGGCGGAGTACAAATGTAGTCAGGCAAGCAATGGTCAAACCAGGAGATCAATCAGAGGGCTAAGCAGAATCGGAGTTGGTAATCAGGCAAGGGATCAGGATACAGAATGCCAGAATAGTCAAAAAGCCAAGAAGGGGTCAAACCAGGAATCAGAATCAGAAAATAGCAAAAGCACAGAAGTACCAGGAAACTCACAAGAGATAACCTATCATGGGCGCTGGTTTGCTGAAGAATGAGCTATTTAAACTTTTGAATTTTCGCACCATTGTGCGCTGACGCAAACGGGCCAGTACACATGCACCTATAAATAGAACAGAGGCATGCCGTGTGCGCCTTAAGGAACCGGCGCTTCAGCAGGGGCGTCCCCGCCGCACCACTGTACCACCAGTGTAAGTTTTTATTACAGACCAATCTCAAACTTAAATGGTTGCAATGCAAGATACCACCTAGTGATTCTAGCATGTTTATCTTTCATAGTATGAATCTAAGTTGGAGAATGATGATCTGTAATTAAAGTGAACTCTCTCCATATTAAATAATAGTGTAAGGCTTCCAAAGCCCATTTGATTGCAAGACCTTCTTTCTCAATAGTTGAGTATTTCTGTTCATGAGGGAACAGTTTTCAACTTATGAAAAGGATCTCTTGACTAAGGACTGCACCCAGTCCTACCTCTGACATATCCCTTTGTACAATAAATGTTTTTTCAAAATTAGGGCTCTGTAAAACCGGTTCCTTACACCTTTTCATTTTCTGAAAAGCATGTTCACATTCTATTGACCAACTATGGGGCAACTATGGCAGAAAATTCAGGTGTAAAACGCAGATAGTATCCTACGAGCCCAAGAAATGACCTGACTTTCTTTGTAGCTGGAATGTTGGTAGCCTGAATAGCGTGAACTTTTATTATCTCTGGTTTTACTTTACCATTACCCAAAATAAAGCCAAGATACTTGGTTTCATGGAAACCCATTGAACTTTTTTTGGGTTAATGATAAAACCTGCCTGCTTTATTTGGCCAATCACTTTCCTCAAGTTATCTAAATGATCTACCCATGACTAATTTTAGATCACAATATCATCCAAATAAGCAGCAATGTACCCCACATGGCAGAGTCCTGCAGCGGGTCGGGTACCCGGGGGTACCCACGGGTTACCCGCAAAATCCCGCGGTACCCTGTGGGTTGCTCGTAGAATTTCCTGGTGCGGGTATAGAAGCGGGCCGGTGGTCCTGCAGGTTGGTGGGTTGAGGGTCGGGTCGCAGATCCTCGCTATAGGGATATTTACTCCTTTTTCTGAGCATTTCCACTACAGAAGATGTCACATCCGGTTTACAATGACAGCACTTCCTGTTTTACTCCTTTTTTTTCTGATCCTGGCTACTTCCGATGATGTCACTTCCTGTTTATGATGACAGCACTTCCTGATTCTTGATGGTCAGCGGGTCCGGGTTGCGGATCACGGGTTGCGGGTGCGGTTCGGGTCGCGGGTCCAAGCGGGTAAAAATGCGGGTCGCGGGTTCGGGTTGCGGGTACGGGTCAGGTTCGGGTCCCAAAAAATGGACCCGCGCAGGACTCTACCACATGGTCCCATAGGAGTATGTCCATAGCCATTTGGAAAGTGGCTAGATCACAATGTAGTCCAAATGGCATTGTTTTAAACTGAAACATACCACTATGAAAGCAGTTTTCCTTAGCTTTGACATCTAGTGGGATCTGTCAGTACCATTTAGTTAGATCTAAGGTAGGTATGAACACTGCTCCTCCCAGTTGATCAATGTGATCATCTATGCGTGGCACAGAAGTGGAGACTGCATTAATTTTAGGGACCTCAATGCAAAATCTTGTTTACCAACCATCACTACTCATTAACTTATTAACTTCCTTTTTGGCTGTTGAAGGCTGTTTGACATTCAAAATGGCTTTTGTCTAATTGGTGCATACTAGGGACACAAGCCCAGGTTTACTCACAAACACATCAGCATATGACAATCAATTCTTTTAAGTCTCCCTGTTGTTCTATAATTAACTAAGGGTTAATTTTTTTCATGAGTTCATTCAGCCTGACTCTTTAACAGATTGTAAATCTGTTCAGACATATCGTCTATAGATTCTGAGACAATAGAATATGTAATGTTGCTCTCAGTTCTCAGTACTTAGATTTACATGATTAGTAGATTTACATGATATACTTTACTAGTAGATTTTTTACATGGAATTTCAATTTCAAAGTCAACAGGACCAGTTTGATGAAGGACCTTATACAGACCTTGCCATTTAGCCAATAACCTAATGATCACCAACTCTAATGGTCTTATTCCTGGCATGTTGATTATACAATTTTTTCAGATTTTGCAACCTCTCTCTCATTTGTAATATATAATCAATAATTTTTTTCTGATGACCAGATGTATTTAAAAAATCTAGAAGACATAGTAACATAGTAAGTTAGGCTGAAAAAAAGACTTGCGTCCATCAAGTTCAAC
>CM044431.1:92339063-92358092 GCA_024363595.1 Xenopus borealis
CCCCTTCAGCCCCGGGCCCGAGACACTTGTCCCCCCAGTCCCCCCCTGATGGCGGCCCTGGCTCTGCCTATAACAACTGCCTTTCACTTTTGAGTGGAGCCCTCCTCTACTCGAATATCGCTAGGTATTAATGTGAGAGGACGAAGGAGAGAGTTCTGGGCAAGCAAGGGACCCAGACATATAACAGGAACAGAGAGTAGAAGTAAGATTGTAAAATTGGCTGAGTCAGTACCAATTCGGGCAGCCCAGTACAAATTGTAAGACAAGTGTAGCCTGGGTCACAGGTCTGGTCAGAATGCCAAAGTAGCAAGTTCAAACCGGATCCAAAAGAATGGTCAAGATTTAGGCAAAGGTCTGGAAAGGTGGCAGAAAAGACAAGATCAGGGACAGGCCAGGTCAAACATGAATGAACTCACAACAAGAACTAACAAAATAGACCTTACGTCGGGCAATGAGACATTGGATGTGAGCTCTCTATCTCTAAATATTTAAATGTGAAACCCATCAAAACCTCAGCACGCAGAGCTCTGCACCCCCACTGGACCACCAGGTATGTTCTTTACATTTTTGGAGTTCATTAACCTAATGACTGTCTAGTGACCAGCGACCAACCAATCAGAAATACAGTTCAGTGGCTGCAGGTGCTGAGCAATTAAAATACAGATGAGGGAAATTATATTGTATTAAAATTGATTAATGGTCACAAATAATTTTTCGCAGTTAAAATCCCCAAAACAGGAATGAATATTTAAAAATAAACACGTTTAAAGAAGTCATTGAATATAATACTCTGTATAAATACATCTCCCCATCCTTCTGTGGGTTCTTCCAGATACTCTGGTTTCCTTCCACACTCCAAAAACATACAGACAGGTAAACTAGCCACTGTGTATGAATGTGATACAGATGTTGTAAGCTTCATGGGGCAGGTTTTGATTTACCATATTAGTTAACTCTACCTAATTATGTTGCATCAGCTTTACCTGTATATGTGTTTAGAGACATTAAAAAACAGATGGCAGATCAGTATGACAGATCAGTGAATGAATGATACACAGATATATAGGAAAAGCATGGTTCTATACAATGGATAAACTGCATAATTGCAGGAAAACAAATGCTAAAATATAATTTTACACAGCTTAAGTACAAGTGAATATTTGTATGAGCAATATTTGTAGGCCATATTTGTTTAAGTTATTTTCAACAGCTTTTTTTTACTTAAAGATCAGGCATCTTAGAATTATTTTTTTTTCTATTTATTATTTTATTATTTTGTCCGGGCCAGGACTGTGGTGAAGAAAATTGATGTATTCACATTTTTTAAGTGCTATACCCTCCTACTTCCTTTTATAGAGGACTAGAAGATTATTGAATATGACAAGCATCTGTCTTCACTATTAATCAGGCTACTTTTTCAGCCCAAATGACCACGGGTAAACAAATTCTTATTAGGCCATCTTTTGATTTTATTTTTATGCATGCATGTAATGTGAATCTGAACTAATTACCAACCTGCAATCTACCCTGTTATATATGTATATATATCTGGAATAGATGTAGCCGCACTCACAGGACTTAGCGGAAAACAATGTGTTATTTTAAGCGCCTTAAAGCACACCTAACATTTCGGCTGTCTCCACAGCCTTTGTCAAAGTAAAAAAACATACACCACCACCATCTTAAATGCGCAGTATGGCGGGAAACAAAGGGGCGTGTCAAATAATATAATGTGATTCACATTGAACAATCAGTCATATAAGAGAAACACCAAGGTGCTGACAGGCTAGAGGGACGGGCACGCTCATGTGTGCTCGCATTGCCGGAGTCACGTCAGACATTGCTGTCATCAGTGCTAGATCTAATCTCGTAAGTGTATAGAGCACCAAAATTACAAAGAGGCTGGTTCCATCGTGTGGTACATATAATCCTTTATCACGGGTATCAAGCCTAACACTTGGTTCCAATCAAGCCCCCTAAGCCCACATATACAACTCAGCACCCAGTTTGAATTTGCCTATCAGCACTACCCCAAAATCAAAGGGTTGTGGCATTAGCATAATAAACTTAATTGGAGATTCCAGTGTATTAAATTCATCCACCATTCTATAGAATTGATCATTGGTCCCAGTCCATATAAGGAACAAATCATTGATGAAGCAATAAAATCTGTAGATATGTTTGCCAAATTTAGTCAAAATGGATACTTGCTCATACTGAGCCATAAAGAGATTTACAAATGAAGGTGCAACACTGGAACCCATACTGGTCCCACTCACTTGCAAATAACAGGACATTTCTAACTTGAAATAATTCAACGATAAACACACTTGTAATAATTCAATCAGAAATTCTATAGGTAGTCTTTGAGGATCCAGATACTTTAAAAGTGCATTCCGCACCGCCCCTAAGCCTTCAGTGATAGGGATGGCCGTGTAAAGGGATGAAACATCCATAGTGGCCAATTTGCCCCCTGGTGGTAATGGAGTTGAATTTTGAAGTTTCAGCAAAAAATCCCCAGCATCACGTATGTATGATGGTGTGTTGAGCACCAACGGTTGCAAAAAATGGTCCACAAAGATGACCAAAGGTTGTAATAGAGAGTTCCTTGCACTAACAATCGGCCATCCAGGAGGAGAAGATAAACTTTTGTGAACCTTCATTTGCAAATCTCTTTATGGATCAGTATGAGCAATTATCCATTTTGAGTAAATTTGGCTAACATATCTACAGATTTTATCGCTTCATCAATGATTTGTTCCTCATATGGACTGGGACCAATGATCAGTTCTATAGAATGGTGGATGAACTTAATACACTGGAATCTCCAATTAAGTTTACGGCTGCAATACGTGATAGCCAAATTTAGTTTCTGGACATTACTCTTACCCTTACATCCGTGGGATTGGAGACAACCACCTTTAGGAAAACTACGGATCACAATACACTTTTGCACCATTCTTCTTGCCATCCCCCACAAATGTTAAAGAGTGTTCCTTATTCTCAAATTTTTAGAATGGTGAGAAATAATTCGGATGTTTTACATTTACATCAACAACTTGATGATCTTATTTCAAGATTTCTGCAGAGGGGCTACAAACTGCAGGATTTACTGATAAGTAAACAGAAGGCCCTCTTACACTCTCAGTCTTCACTATTATCTGGATCAAACATAAAGCCATCTAGAGACCCAGGTGAATCAATGACTTTTCTTACTTCTTATGCTCCGGATTAGAAACCTTTAATACAAGCCATATATAACTATTGGTCCTTACTTGCACGGGATACCGCACTACCGCCTACAGGAGGGGCAGGAATCTATGGGACCTATTGGTTAAAACTGACCGGAGACATTGTTATCAATCTACACCCACAATAATGTGGCTTAATCCCTCCAGGAATGGTTGCTTCAAGTGCCTTTCTTGTATTACCTGTAGTAACATGATCTCAGGTTCCACATTCACTCATCCACACAATGGTAGATTGATCCAGATTCAACACCGATTGACATGTACTTCTAAATGTCTGGTGTACTTCATTAAATATCCCTGCGGTTCGCTGTATTTAGGGAAAACCATCACTACCTTTCATGAACGAATGGCTTACCACTGCTCTTCAATCTGTGCAGCACTCGAGATGGATAAAGCAGAGACTCCGGTTGCTTCACACTTTCTAGCACACAAACATTCGTTATCAAGCCTAAGATGCATGTTAATTGATCACGTACTGCCACCAATAAGAGGCGGTGACAGAGAGAAGATGTTATTACACCTAGAATTGCACTGGATACATCATCTGAATACAATTAATTTGTTTGGACTTAATGAGCTAATATCCTATATGCCATTTATTGTCAAATGACTTTTGGGTCTAGAAGCAAGGGAACATATCCCTATACAGCTGTGGACATACCCAATTTTAAGTGTTTCTTGGATAGATACATATTTTTACTATAACATTTTGATAGGTTCTATTGATCTATTTATGGTTCACGTGGAGGGTATGACACTGTCTCATTCTTGTAGCTGGTGATGGTTTTTATTTTTGGTGTTTGCATTTTCTTCGGTTTTTTATTTTTGATTTATTTTTATTTTATGTTTCTTGTGCACTTTTTTTCTTGGTTTCACATTTTTATTTTTGTATTTATGGTTTGGCCATTTTTTGCTTTTTACCTATCTGTGACACTGAATAATCTCATTAAGAGATCTCGATTAAGTGTTGTCCTCCGTTGAGCCTGGGTTAAGGATGTGTTCCATTTTTTATGTATTATTATCATGCTAATGCCACAACCCTTTGATTTTGGGATAGTGCCGATAGGCAAATTCAAACTGGGCGCTGAGTTGTATATGTGGGCTTAGGGGCTTGATTGGAACCAAGTGTTGGGCTTGATAACCGTGATAAAGGGTTATTTGTAATTTTGGTGCTCTATACACTTACCAGAATAGATCTAGCAATGATGACAGCAATGTCTGACGTGACACCAGCAACACGAGCACACGTGAGCGTGCCCATCCCTCTAGCCTGTCAGCACCTTATAGTGAAGGATGGGCTGGCTCACTCTTATTATAGGTCCAGTTAAAAGGCACCAATCATACCTAAAAGGATTTACTAAGTAAATACAATATGTGAAAGTTCAAGAAATCTGATTTTTAAAACAGTTAGAATTGTTTGTATAATGTAAATGATCAGCTCACTATACCTTCTGCAAAATCTCCCCTATCTCCACTGCAGTTCTAGCTGAGGCAGGCATCTTGGATTTCACTGACTCCTCCTACCTATATCTCACAGCCAACTGTAGCTCTGAAATCTCGCACATGCTCAGTTGAAATTCCTTGCTTGCCTAATAAACCTTCTAAGCTATTTTGAAATCTGCCAAACTTCTGTGTTAGTGCTGCCACCTTGTGGAAGTTGCTGTGTGCACTTCTCTTGATACTTCTAGAGTTTACTAAAGCTAGGCATTCTGGGTAGAATATTCAGACAGTGCTACAATCTGAGCATGCTCGTGAACTCATTTGCATGTTGTAGTCAGTGACAAAGTATGGGATTTTTTAAAAACTGCTGTTTTTTTCCAAAAAACTGTACATGTAGTTTGATTAAACATGTTTAGTTTGTTAATATGTGTTTGATTTTGGCTATGATTGGTGCGCTTTAAGAGAACCTTTACTGCTGCTGGTTTACAGAAAGAGCTACTGAAATCGTAATGCCCATTCGGCTGATGTGGAGTGAATTAAGCTGCATCTTGTCACTCTACGGAAACAGGTATTAATATTTATTGTACTACGCATTTAACATGTTGGCATTAGGATTAAACCTAGCAGTCGTAATTAAGATCCAGACACCCTTGGCTCGATGTCGGCTAATGAGATACTTTGTTAATTTTATATGGGGTTGGTTACTGTTGGTAGTTTGCAAGGGTTAAACTGTTTCTTTTATTGTGATCAACATTTGTTGTTACATATTAGCTTTTTGTTTGTTACTGAGTGCTGATTGTTTAACATGGTGCTTCTCTTATTTGACTGATTGTTCAACGTGAATCACATTAAATTATTCGACACTCCCCTTTGTTTCCTGCCATACTGTGCATTTAAGAAGGTGGTGGTGTATGTCTTTTTACTTTGACAAAGGCTGTGGAGACAGCCGAAACGTTAAGTGCGCTTTAAGGCGCTTTATAATAAAATATACATTGTTTTCCGCTAAATCCTGTGAGTGTGGCTACATCTATTCCATATCTGTATACTCTTTCGTGGACTGCATCCAGGCTCCTTTTTACAACATTATTGTGAGTGACGATTGTCCAGCTATACAATATATATATATATATATATATATATATATATATATATATATATATATATATAAATCAGTTATTATAACAGCGCAGTCCTGGGACTTCTAAAATTTTACTTTTATTTCATATGGTGTGAAAAATCGACGTTTCGGCTCACATCTCGAGCCTTTATCAAGACTACATTCTTCTTACAATCTTGTAATCTTGATAAAGGCTCGGGATGTGAGCCGAAGCGTCGATTTTTCACACCATATGAAATAAAAGTTAAATTTTAGAAGAAGTCCCAGGAGTGCGCTGTCATAATAACTGATTTGTGTTGGATTCCCCCGGAGCAGCACCCGGGTGTTTATATATATTTCACCCATCAGGAGTGCGGATCTTGCCCAGTGTATACATATATATATATATATACACAGCATAAGTTTATCAATAAGCACAGGTAATTGAAAGCAGTCCAGAGCAAGTGCTATGAATCAAGAAACTGAAGACGTCCTTCAGAGGTAAGGATCTATGTGGGTTTCATTGGGCTGGTACGGAAGGTGTTGCATTTATATTATAGCCTCATGCTTCATATTACATTCAGTATAGAAACTCTGCTGAAGTATCTCACACTTCAGGCTACCTATGCCCTTACATGTGATTGGCGGAATAGTGGTGTTGGACAGTGCCAGTAAAGCCCTTTATGGGTGCTGAGGCAGATGATGTAATTATGCAGGACACATTCTGAATGAACTTGTGGCCTGTGTTCTGCTGGTTTCACAGACAAAAAAAAAATCCACTTGTCCATGAGCTGTGATATGTTGGACACATTCTAAATAAACTTTAGTTGCTTATGTTTTGGGGTTCCACAGTTAAAAAATTCACCTTGACCTTGTATAGTAAGGGGCAGATTTACTAAGGGTCAAATTCGAGGGTTAATTAATTAATTAACCCTCGAATTCAACCATCGAATTTTTTAATCGAATTGCGTTAAAACCCCTCGAATTCGAGGGGTTTTAACACAATTCGATTTCTCGAATGATCAAATATGAAAAATCGATTTTAACCATTCGATCGAATTTTTTATATTCGATCAAAAAAACTTGGGAAAATCCTATGGGAGCTTCCAAAGGGTTATATAGCAATTCGGTAGGTTTAATCTGCCGAATTGTTATAGTCGATAGTCGAATTTTGCAAATTCGATGGTCAAAGTAGCCCCAAAAAATTCAAAATTTTTTCCAGCCGAATCCTTCACACGAATTTAGTAAATCTGCCCCTAAATGAAAACCCTAACTAATCCACAGTCAAGGATAAAAGGGTAAGATTATGTTCTCATCAGAGGAGATAAAACAAATTTTACCTTTTAATAATCTAATATTTGTATATTAATAATAAGGGTACTAAACATACCACAACATTATTTTTTTAAAAATAATTAATTTGAGTGATAAAATATACAGTAATATTCAAGTACAATATTGTGTCTGTCAATGAAACATAAGCATAGTTGTTTTATAGTTTTCACCTAGCTAAAAGTTTGTTAGTAAAATTGTGTTTTTAAAGACTCTTTACGGATTCCTAATCTCTATTATAGAATATGCATGTATGGTAAAACAATTAGAAATCTTACATAAAGGTTTTTCTAAATTACTGGGTGAAGCTAAAATAGATTTTTCACTAGAGATGACAAAATATTTTGATTAAGCTTGACATAGAGAAAGTGTTGCTTTTTATTGGCCTTTTGAATTTAATGGGAAAAAAAACCCTTTGAATAAGTTTGTTTTATCTTCTGCTACATTGAGCTAAAAAATGTGAGCTCCATCGTGTGAAGAGAACATTTGTCCTGTGCATATTTGCATTTAAAATTAGCAGTGAGATCTGCCATATTTTTACATTAACAGAGACATTTTACATTAGATTATGAAACAAAAACACCTCTAGATGAGACAATATTAATGTAAACTCATATTACAAGCACATGGATGAACACAAGTGAAAAATAAGGTTATGTAAATAGAATAAACTGCAATAAAAATAAACTGCCTATTCACTGAAAAAGCAAATGGTAAACACGCTTTTTAAAGTAAAATAGTTTAATGAAAAGCAGATATATGCTTGAGTAATATACTCAGTAGCAGGCCCATTTTCTAGTATTTCTTTCATGGCTATGTATTAGCTTATGTTAGGATGTTGGTAAACTGGATCATGGAGGTTATTAACCTAGTTCAGTATGACAAGTAACTTACTGGTTTCAATAATTGATGCAGTTTAAGTGCCAGCAGAATTTGACATTTTGGTTACGCATTACATGAAATTCCAGCCGTTTGAAACATTTTGTGCTCTCTCACTTTTGGGGCACCTAGGAAAACTATACATTGTTATTTTCTGAACATCCTGCGCTTTCTAAATCTGTCCGATTTTTCATGTATTTCCACCGCTGCAAAAAGATTCATAGCTCTAAATACCAAAAAAATTAAGAATTCCTATTTTTCAGTTTAGTTTATGAATTTATACCAGAAAAAGATTTAATTTTACACATGAAAAAAGGATAGGCCTGACATAGACAAATTTGATTGCTTTTTACAATGAGGTAAGTGAGATGCTTGACAGCAGGGGATCAATAGATGTGATCTATTTGGATTTTGCCAAAAAATGGATACAGTGTCCCACAAATCACTGCTTCTAAACTATTGGGCTTAATGAAGTCTTTTGCACATGGATTGGAAACTAGCCAAAGGATCTGGTACAGAGGGTAGTTGTTAATGGTACATTCTCTACTTGGAGTAAGGTTCTTAGTGGGGTCCTTCAGGGCTCAGTATTGGGTCCACTTTTATTTACCTTGTTCATTAATGACTTAGGGGAGTGTATTGTAAGTAATCAATCAGCAGATGACACAAAACTATGCAGGATCTTGACAAACTGGCAATCTGGGCAGCTAAGTGGTAAGTAAGATGCAATGTTGATAAAGGTAAAGTCATGTACCTGGGATGTAAACATTCCCAAGCCACTTATATCCTTAATGGGACTGTACTAGGCAAATCCGTGATGGAAAAGTACCTTGAAGATAGTAAACTTGCTGAAGCAAGCAATGCTAGTCAGCAGCATCAAGGGCAAATAAGGTATTGAGCTGTATTAAAAAAGGCATAGATTTGTGGGAGGAGGGGGTTATTTTTCCACTTTACAGAGTACTGGTAAGGCCCCACCTAGAATATGCCATACAGTTTTGGTCTTCAGTGCTCAAACAGGGCTTTACTGAATTTTTTTTACAGAGAACGGCAACTAAGCTGCTAAAAGGTATGGAAAATCATAGCTGTGAAAAAAGACTGGCCAAGTTATGGTTGTTCACGCAGAAGAGGTGCTTAAGGGGTGATAGCATAACTATATATAAATATTAAGGATACACTGAATCCAGGATTCAGTTTGGGATTTGGCCTCTTTCAGCAGGATTTGGATTAGGCCTAATCCTTCTGTCGGCCCTAACCGAATATTAATTTGCATATTCAAATTAGGGGGAGGAAGGTAAATTGCTTAACTTTTTGCCACAAAAAAGGTTTTCCCCTTACCACCCCTAATTTGTATATGCAAATTAGGATTCGTTTAGGTATTTAGAGGAATTTTTCGCGTAGGATCAGGGGTTCGGACAAATCCAAAATAGTGGATTTGGTGCATCCCTAATAAATATAAAAGGGGATCATATAATAATCTCTCTAATGCTTTATTTACCAGTAGGTCTTTCCAGGTGACACAAAGTCATTCATTCTGATTAGAAGAAAGGAGGTTCTGTCCAGATATAACAGTGAGAGCACAGTGAAGATGTGGAATTCTCTCCCTGATTCGGTTGTGCTGGCTGATAACTTGGATAGCTTTAAGAAGGGGTTGGATGGCTTTTTAGCTAAGGAAGAAATAAAAGGAATGAAAGATAGCTCTTAGTACTAGTTGATCCAGGGACTAGTCCAACTGCCCTCTTTTATGTTTTGCAAAAAGGTGTGTCTTACTGTCCAACTAATACATGTGACACTTTTTCCCTTCCCTCTTTTTCGTAATCTTTGCCTTAAGTGCCATTTCACTAAGTTACCAGACACACAGGGGTTAATTACTACACAATCTGCTTTTTGGTCAACAGTCCAATATGACATGGAAAGAAAGAAGGTGTCTGAATGAGTTAATGGGTAATTAGGAGTTAATGTTTAAACCTGCAGACAAAGGGGGTGCAGTTGTGGTTATGAATAAGGAGTATTACCTGTCCAAGATTTTCAGGAAATTATTATGTGTATAAAAAAATTCCTGTTAACCCATTGAGTTCCATACAACAGTGTATAATGATCAGGGTGCATCAGGCAGCAGACATGGGTACCACTGATGACCAGTTGAAATATTTTCTTATCATTACCCCAGTATTCTATACCCTCCCAAAAATTCACAAAAATTTGGGCAAACCTCCAGGACGTCCAATCGTTGCAGGCACAAACTTAGCCCATTAGCCATTTATGTAGATAAAATTTTACAACCTTTGGTACATAACACCAGTTCATATGTAAAGGACACCAATCACCTACTTAGAATTTTAGAGACATTACAGTTACCGGACAATGAGGTTTTATTGTGAGTTTGGATGTTTCTAGCCTCTATAATTCAATCAAACATACTGTAGCTCTGGGTTAACTGTTATAAAATATTTTCTGGAAGATAATGACTATACCCTTGCACAAAAAGAATTCATTATTGACCTCTTGGAAATGATTTTACACCAAAATAATTTTCTCTTTGGAGACACATATATTCAACAACAGGGTACTGTGATGGGCAGCAATGTCGCACCAAGCTTTTCCAAACTTTTTATGGCATATCTGGAATCACTTAAAGTCTACAATCACTACTTATATTAAACCCATTGCCATATCGATCTACATTACATAGACAATCTGCTCATTATATGGGACGGGACCTTTGGCACAATGATTACTTTCATTGATTTTCTTAACAATATGGAAGATTTGATCAAATCCGTATCTGTATATGGTACTAAGTATATTAGCTTCCTGGATATAAAAATTACTAGGAATGCGCGACATTTGAAAACTGATCTATTCAGAAAAACAACAGACAAGAATAGTCTTTACACTTTGACAGTTTCCATTCAAACCCCCATAAATGTCCCCTTCCATACACACAATTTTCATGGGTCAAAAGAATTGTATCCAACACAAATGAATTTGAGGAAATGAGGGATGAAATGAAAAATCATTTTAAGGAAAGGGGATATACAAATGAAGTATTGGAGAAGGGGATGGCACTAATCGAGAGTCGAGATGAGCTGTTACACTCTTCCAAACAAAAAAATAAGGACAATGACAACAGAAAGGTGTTTGTTTCAGCTGCCAGTAAATCTGTAAGTAAAATAATACACAAACATTGGCATTTGTTCACGTCATGTCTCTCTAATATACCAGCCTTCCAATATCCACCCCTGATGGCATATAAAAGGGCTAGGAGCCTCAGAGACCGACTAGTGAGAGACAATATTGTTTTTAATTTTCTTATTTTTTTTCTCTTAAAAAGGAGGGATTGAGCTTCTTTTTCACTGTTTAAATGTATTGTGTGCAGTGCACTATTAGGCTTGACAAAGGGTCTTGTATAGGCCTGAAACATCACTATTATGAGCTAATAAATAACTAATAACTGGTTTAACAGCATCAGAATGGCCATTGGTGTTTTGTCCGTGGATACTATTTTAGGCCCTTGGCAGTTTTGGGGCCATACACCTAGAGGCACCTGATGCCAAACAGGTAACACTGGAAGCAGCACTGCATCCCTGTGTAGTCCGATTGCCATCTTGGAGTCAGGAAGGGATTTTGCCCCCGCTGAGGCAAATTGGAGAGGTTTCAAATGGGGTCTGTTGGATCAACTAACAGGCAGGTTATATATAGACTTAAAAGGTTGAACTTGTTGGACATGCGTTTTTTCAACTTAACTTACTATGTTACTATGTTATATATACTGTACTTGAAAATAACTCTAACGTAGCAGCACTGATTTTTTTTATGGATCAAATTGGAGAAAATTGAGAGTAATTCGATCTATAATTCCACTTCACAAAAATCCAAAAGCATTGGTACCACTCCTGAAAAACTGTTGCTTGATGAACTGACCTATGTATTCCCTAATATGTATTTACTATCAATATAAGAATACATCTATCACATGTCTAGGCAGTAGTGTGACTACCATGGGAGTAGTTAATGCAACAACCCTACCCCCCCCCCACGCCCGCCCTGTCAGAGTCATTGAATTGTAGCCAGAATCACTGTGGGGAGGCCAAAGGTAAGCTCCTGCACCTAATGCATTTTCCAGTGTGGGGGCAGACTGGGGGGGGGGGTGGCACAGGTGCAAAATTTGTGGTTCCCTAGTTACATCACTATTTATTATCTAAAAATATATTTTGAGGTCCAGCTACTCATAAAACATGGGTTCATTCTGGGTAACCCACTGCAAACACTGAACATTGCATGCATTTATTGTCACATAAGAGCTTTATTTTAACAATAATATTATAAGTGGCAGTCAATTCAAGTTGCATCCAGTAACACGACTGTGGTATTTTAAACTTGGATTGCAGCTGGTATTTTAATGAAGTGTGTGTAGACAGCAAAAATATCTCTGTCACTTTACCAGCTGAGTTCCATACACAGACCCCTGAGAAGGACACCCTGTGTTAATAATCATATTTAATTAATTTGAAGACTGTTACAGCAACACTTTGCAGCTTTCTCATCCCATCCCATTCTTCTAACATTGTAAAGTGGTTTCATAATATGACAAATTGTTTCAAAAGAAAGTACCAAGCTTCGGAACAGGTCCAGTTAAAGCCGATTTCATGTACCTATTCTGTCAAATATCCATTTGATTGAATTATTTAATCAACAACATTTCAGGGACTGGCCCGATGTTCTCCCGCTCCGCACTTTCAACTTTAGCATTGGAACGGGTCCAGACAGGGCCGCATCACTAACGCAGTAAACGATATTGCTTTCGGTAGCAGAGCTGAATTTCCATATTAAAAAAACTGAAATTTGGCTCTTAAAGTTACTAGAGGTGGCGTTTTGCTGCCCATGGTAACTGGCCACTCCATGCTGTCTGAGGCAAGGTTCTCACCTTGCCTCATGGCAGCAGCAGCCCTGTATTTCATAATATTTAAAGGGCTGAACTACATGGTGCATGTACTTCAAATCCAGTGCAATGAAAGAAAGCTCAGGTGGCTCATTGGATGTGCAGAATATAATGTAAGTAATAGAAATGCTGTTTTACAAACTGCGTGCATCTGACACGTCCGCTTGCTTGCTGCACATTGTGTCTTCATCCAACAGTCATGTTGTGTCAGATGCATACATTTTGTAGATGCAACATTTCTATTACTTAAATTATATTCTGCACATTCGACATGCCACTACACTTCCTCTCATCGCGACGGATCTGAAGAACACGAACCATGTTGTTCAGCCAAAGGCCGGGAAAGTATTGATGGGGAAATCTCTGGAGCACTATTATAATACATACTTACCATTCAGGAATAAAGTTGTATATAGTAAATAGCCTTTAACTTTTGTTAGGTTAACATATATTATATATTTATTGCTGCTGAGAAATTTAAGTAACAGGAAAAACCTAACTAGACTTCTATTCAAAAAATAAAGGTAGACTACAACACTTTCCTGCTTTTAGAAAAATTATATATTCATGAGGTGTGGGGAAAATGGGACATGTAGGTCTTTCTTATCTGTCTCATTTCATTGCCATAATTCAGCTGCACAAGTTAGGTAGTGCTGGTGTGCCATGCACAGGCATTTGAATAAGGTGCAGAGTGCAGTCATGACCCATACACAAGCCCTTCTGACTAGCATTAAGGGGTTTGCTTTTTGTGCTCCTTAGTGCTGAAGCACTTGCATATATAATAAATGAGACCTTATATGCTCTGTTTTTAAAACATTGTTTTTGCGAATGTTTTCGCCTTAAAAATGTGGTGCAGCAAGTGCTTCATTACATCTGTCATCTATTTTAGTTCTCATAAATTCTTCCCAATAAAGAACTTGATGGAACATATGCAGTGCTTATAGGTCATGTACAAAGAGTGCAACAATTCCCCACTTGTGCACATATATTAGTGCTTTGGTAACCATTTAACACATTAATTTATTAGCAATAACTTTTGTAGTTTTACTACAGCAAAATAAACTTCCTGTTGCACTGAATTTCATACAGTATAATATGTCTTATTAAGTATTTAATCTGATTCCCCATTGAAAAGATGTCTCTTTATATAGCTCGTACAACATATACATTATCTCATACAAAAAATATGTGCTATAATAAATATATTGGGTATTTTTTTCAAATGACTCATGAAGTCTCATAGCTGGTTAAACTGTGATAATGATAATATTAACTTGTACAGGAACGCTATACAGCATTTTAATGTTTAATTGTAACTTGCAAAATTAATTATGACAGAAGTTGAGAAATTGTAAAAACAAATTAGAACTGGAACATTGTTTTTTATGGGCTTTTTTTGTTTTTCTTGCTAGAACCCATTTTATTGTGAAGATTTTCTCAGCTCTGTTGTCATGTAGCATGCTTGCATTTGGCATAAGGCTGGAGATCACTAAAGCTCCACAGGTTATATGCTGGAATATCTCTAGAGACATTAGGGGACTGTGCATGAATATGCAGACCTATTGTAGATAAGCAAGACAGATGTTTTACAACTGTTGTCAGTGTAAACTGATTGCCAGTATATTTACCATTTCTGTACCTGTCAGTGAGCAGGAAGCTGATGTTTGAAAGTAGCTCAGCTGTCTTCAGGACAGCCAAGATCATAAATGGAGTTTGTTATGTAATAAGAACCATAGTTTGGAAATTTCTCCCATATGCCGACAGAATGACAACAATAACAAAGGAGAAGGGAATATATTTTTATGATGTATCTGCTTAGAATCTGATTGTTTTGGTACTTTCCAATCCAATATGATAACATTTTTCAGAAAGAAAATTATTTACATCTCATTTTAAATTCCATGAAATCCCTCCAAGCATTTAGCTACTGGTTATTTCATTGCTACTGTATGCAATTAACACAGAAATATTGACTAGAACATCTGACCACATTATTACTTGATTACACTCTTGACAGTGAAAATAATATGTTGGCAGATGCAAAAATTGATAAATGTTGAGTTAAAATGCATTGAACACTGTCAATAATTTAAATTGTGTTTAATTATCTGTCGTATAAAAAACATTCTTACTGTGGCGGTTCTGCAAATCTAGATTTTTTTTTAACTACAATCATGCATATAGTTTTTTAGTATCTACTAAATGTACTGAGCACAAATGTTGTTATTGAGGCAGAGGTGGCGCAGCAGAGTTGATAACTGGCACCACTGTGGAGATACCTTTATGGAATAAGAGCTAGCAGTCCAAATACGATCCTGAAGAAACCCCAGAGTCCCTTTCCAAACTGGTCACTCCACTTTAAAGGTCATGGGAAGCCTACATTTCCCTACCCTGTATATAAGCTGGGCATATATTCACAACCCAAGCCACATCCTTTGTACTGCATATACCCCCTCCATTTATCAGCAACTTCACATTTTCCTAAAACAAATAGCAGCTTTCACCAGGCAGTCATTTTCCCTCTGACACATCATCAGTAACACTGAGATCTGTAAGCGAGTGTACACAGGCACAGCAGACTTGGGCACATAGTTGGGCACTGCAATGGTTAAGCTGAGCTTGAGAGAAGGGGTTGGTAGAAAAAATAGGATTAGACAGCTAGATCAGAGTTTCTATAAAAGCCAGCACTGCTACCTCTTCATTGGCTGTTAGACTGGAGGGTGTGTTTAGTGATCTGTGCTAAGAAGAACCGAGCATGCTTATTAGTGAACAGCCAAAGCAAATTCCTGAGGGAGGGGGCAGAGTGCATTAGAGGAGTAGAAGGATTTCTAAGTGATTATGGAGATGCTGCAGTCTAAAGCTGGCCATAGACATGCAGATATACCTTCAATGTTTAACAAACGATCGTGCAGTGCAATCTCCTGACCTGCCACTAACCATTTAGATCAAATAAAGTAGTAGAAGAACAGAACAGACAATGTCCTGCCCCTGACAGCAATTGTACAAAAGTTATGTCCAACAAGAGCTGGTGACAGTTTCCCTCAGATAACGCCATATCAGCAATAAATTTTCGGTAGCGAACAGAAATATTTGAACCAATCCTATCGACTGAACAAAAAAAGTCAGCACACTCCACACATTGATTAATTAAAAAATGTCTACAGTTTTTATAATAAACCTGACTGTATACAGTGAAATTCCCCCTTCATTTTGCTTGCTGTGACAGCTGCAGACGGTCTCTAACTTCTCTGCAGTTAAATGATCATACTTTCAAATGGCAGGGGGGAGCCCCCACCTTACTTCCCAGAAATCAAGCAACTTTGTTTATTTCCCTGTAGAGCAGCCAGTGACTGTGTAGATATATACCCACAAACCCAGTGCAGCCTGTATATTCTGATTCTTGCTGCATTGGCTTCTATGGCAGATATTATTTGACTTAATAATAATAATTTATGATGATCCCTAAGTTTAACCTCCCAATTTAAGCCCAGACCACACTGAACATGTCTTGTAATTGCAAAGATCGTTAACAAAGTTACAAGCTGACAGCCCCCTGCGCCAACTTTGAAAGCATAAATCATTTTTAATAGGGCTTCTGGTGCTGTAAGTTCATTTTTATATTTAGTTTACAAAATACAGAATTTCTAACATTATTCTATTTTAGACTTTAGTTGCCCTTTAACCCTTTCCTTGCCAGCCGATATGGCTGATTTGGCACTTTTATTGACAGACCATTTTTGAACATTTTGTACTCTTTCCTTTTAAGGGCCTTTCCTGGGGAGGGTCTTTTAGTTTACCCAGGAAAACAATGTATTTTTTTTTTAAGAACAACCTGAGCTTTCATAATATGCTAGAATGTTGGTGTAATTCCACTTCTGTAAAATAATATAGGCTTCAAAGTGCCTAATAAAATGAAAAAAATCATGTTTCACATACTACAATCACATATATCAGAAACATATTTTATGTATGGGTACACAGCCAATTTGGAAAGATGTATGTCTCCTGAACGTAGCAATGCCAAATATATATAGTTTTATGGAGATTTCTCACTTGTATGGATCAAAATCTACAAGCACTGCTCCACAAATGGCATACTTCTGATTTCAAGGCCAAACATTCCACTAACAGTAGGTTTATGCTAGAAAACCACCAATTATTAGAAAGAACAGATTCTAGAGAATCAAAAATGGCTAAATACATCTATGTACTCCAAACTACCAAGTTGCAATTCTTTCCCAAAGTTATAAATTTTTATAGAAATTTGTGATTTTTTTTTTTAAATATTACCTCAATGCTTCCAATCTACAGCATCTTTCCTCCCAAACATCATTAGGAACCAATGTAAAACACCCTAAATATGATTGCCAGGAGTCCACTAAACAGTTTGATGCCTAATATGTTGAGGTTTACCTAAGCATGTGGCATATAGAGGCCACAAAATGTAGACACCCCATTTGAACTATCAGTTCTGTAATTCCAGATACTGCAAAATCAACACATTTACATCATTTTGGGGGAGGAGCAAAGGTACCTAAAGTGACAGACCAAATGTGGGGGCTTCATTTTGAGGCACCTATAGGCCACGTGCTTAGATACACCTATACATATTGGACATCAAACTATTCAGCAGACCCCTGGCTTTCTTATTTGGGGTCATTTGTCTTGATAACCAATGGTATGTTAGATATAAGATGCTGCAGGTTGGAAGTTTTGAGGTGATTTTTGGAAATGTCCCAAAAATTGCCAAATTGGTTATGCATGTCTTTCTACCCCAAAGCACCAAGCCGCAAATCTTTCCTAAATATGGCAATGTAATTTCAGGTACTGCAAAATCAACACATTTATCAACACATTTACATAATTTTGGGGTGGGCAAAGTTAGAAAAATGTACTTTCACCCCAGAAAACCATACATTTTTCGGACAGTACACATTCTCCTGAATCTAAATTGGGTATGCATGTCTTTCTACCAAAAAACAACATACTGCAAAGCTACGCTAAGTATGACATTAATGCCAGTTCAAACAGTTTGATGCCCAATATGCATAGATATACCAAAGCAGCTATGAATATGAATTTTCTCCTCTGCAGATTTGAGCATAGACCCCTACAGTGTATGATTTGCCACAAGACCCTACTAACAGCACAAAGACCCCCCAAAACCATATATTTTTGGAAAGTACACATTCTGACGAAACCAAAATGAGTAATTATGTCTTTATACTCCAAACCACCATACTGAAACACTACGCTAAAAGCAGTGGTTTTTGTGACATTTCTGAAAATCACCTAAAAATATTGCAATTGGCCAAATTTTTCTCTCCCAATTTCTTACATACAATTTTAAAACACCCTAAATATGGACGCCAAGGGATGGCCAATATGCATAGATATACCAAACCAGCTGGCATGTGCAGACGCTAAATAAAAATTGTGCATATGAATTTCCTCTGCTGCCTTTTTGCCTTCTGTGAGCCAAGACCGCTATAGTTTATTTGCCACAAGACCCTCCTAACAGCACAAAGAGCCACCAAACCCATATATTTTTGGAAAGTACACATTCTGACAAATCAAAAATAGGTAATTATGTACCTATGTACTGGCCCTTTAAAAAACTATAACAATTTGACAGATTAAACCTACTGAATTGCTATATAACACTATGGGAAGCTCCCATAGGATTTTCCCAAGTTGTTTTGATTGAATATAAAAAATTCGATCAAATGGTTAAAATCGTTCTATTCGAACGATTTTATTAATCAATCAAATTTTTCATATTCAATTGTTCGATAAATCGAACTGCGTTAAAACAGGCTGCTGACTGGAAAAAGCAACTCAAAACAAACTAACAAACAAACCGACTGAAAAGGATAAGTATTTGTTATTAACTCTTATTTTTATGTAAGGTGGTTTAGTTAAATACTGTGGTTTCATTTTTGATATATTTTCTTTCTGTATTTGGTGCTAAATATCAAAGTTTGGTGTGCTATTGTGCTTACAGTAAGTTTGTCACGACCTGCTTTACTTTGCAATGAGTTTTCTTTCAGTTTGAGGGGGTGGGGTTTGATTAGTTGCACCTGAACAGACTGTAT
>CM044431.1:92398559-92424482 GCA_024363595.1 Xenopus borealis
GCCTGGGAGATAGGGCTGCCTTGAAGGCACTCTTCGTTCCCTATTTTACTCCTCTGCATTGATGATAGGACAATCCCAAAGTAAAGGAAAAGAATCCAGAGAGGGAAAATCACATGTGGGAAATTTATTAAGAAAATTATTATTCTTTGAAAAAAAATTAAAACCTTTATAGGAAAAATTTACCAATTTATAGTTTTGTTCCCTCCATATTTCAGATGATATTAATTTATCAAAACTATTGATAGAATTAATCAAAGATTGGAAATTTCTCTTTGAAGATATTTTTTACCGCTTTGTTGCTGTGGATTCCATTGGATGGGGTTTCAAATCCAAATTGTTCCATAAATTAGTTTGAATTAATCTGATTTTTATATCCAGATTAGAACAGAGATATTTGTTAAAAAAGGAAGCATTTACTATAAGATTTCTTTCAGACCCAGGTTTCTAGACCAATGGGATAATTTTAGGTAATAAAATTTTTCCTTGTTTAGAATATGGAATTTAATTCTCAGATCTTCCCAATTTAAAAATGTTCCTATAATCTGAGACATTGTGTCCTTTAATGGTACTCCCTTCTTTTTTCCAGAAAATTGAGAGTGACAGAAATCCTGAACTAGGACAGTTTTTTTCCATTTTCAAAGGTAAATAAGGGGTCATCCTAAAATCTGATTTACAAAGTTCATGTATTATTTTCCATACCATAAACATGTCTCTATATAATGGATTATCTTTAACTTCAACAGATTGTTTATTAAAAGGTTTATGCAATAACTGTAGAATATCTCCTGACTCAATTTCTAGTGGTATATTTGAATATTTGCTCTTTTCGCAAATCCATTCTACAATATATTGTGTTAATGCTGATAAATTAAACAGGATACAGTATATGCACTTGGGAAAGACCAACATCTTGTAAAACGCAATTCTTCCTTTTAGATTTAATGGGATGTTCATACATTTATTACAAAACTTAATAATGTCTTTTATATTAGGAGTGAATATAACACTGTGTGTGTGCCCCCCCACGCTGTTCCGCACAGCACCGGAAGTAAGGAGCAGGCAGTTTAAATACAGAGCAGCCAGGCACTAAGTAAGTGTGGTGAGCTGTCTGCTGCTGTAGAGAAAGGCTGGGGCTGAGGGGAGAGAAAGGCTGAGGGTGGGGGGAGAGAGGCTGCTGGAGAGAACGGCTGAGGCTGTGGGGAAAGAAAGGCTGAGGGTGGGGGGGAGGCTGCTGGAGAGAATGGCTGAGGCTGTGGGGAGAGAAAGGCTGCAGGGAGAGAGGCTACGGAACAGAATGCTTCAGGGACAAAGTCTGCGGGGACAGAGAGAGGTGAGGGGACAGAATGGCTGCAGGAGAGAGATAAATTCTCGGTCTGTCGCACGCAAACTTACTTCGTGCCTGGCTGCTCTGTGTTTGAACTGCCGACTCCTTACTTCCGGTGCTGTGTGGATCAGCATTGGGGAGCGCATGCAGTGGCGAATTGATCGCCTTATCGCCATTTGTTAGGGTAATGGCAAGCAGGTATTTTTACAATTTAAAAATATATATATATATATATATATGATTTCTGGCGAATTGTCACTATCAATGACCACTTAGCCCTTTAGCAAATCTTAGCTATGGGCATACATGGTTTGTGTGAAAGTGTTGAGGGGTGTGTATGTGTGTGGATGCTGGAGGGGTTGAACTTGATGGACATTGTCTTTATTCAACCCAATTTAACTATGGAACTATGCACTATGGGGAAATTCCATGTTGCGCTAGGACGGGAGTCCTGGCTCAGATTGATGGAACAAGATCTACATGAAAATAAAGGGCTATAATGGTAATAGGTTATGAGACTGAGTGGCTGTTACTAGATACTCGCCTGAGATGTTAATCATCCATCGGTTTTTAGTTTATATTAACACTGAGATACTTAGGTGCAAATTCACTAAAGCGTGAAGCGTGAAAGGCCAGCACTAATTTGCCAGAATGACGTCAATTCGCAACTTCGCCGATTCACTAACAGTGTCCCTGGCGAAAATTCGCAACTTACGCGTTGCAAATTTGCGCACTGACAAAGGGACATAACTATGCTAATTGATGACCATTTTTGTGAATGTTACCTCTTACGATAGACTTTACTTCACCAGGTCAGACCTGGCGAAGTTCAATACAATAGATAGTTTGAAAAAAAACCTTGACATTTTTTCTAAGTCCCAAAAAACACTGGCGTCTTTTACCTTTTGTTGGATGATAGTCTGAAAAAGAGCGAAATTTTTGGGTTACCCTCTTTACCCCCTACATTTCCTAATATATGGCAACTCAACTATACAGGGAGCACATGTTTAGGGTAATAGGACAACTTTATTTTATTTATTATAAGTTTCCTGGGCCTTTTGTAGTGTAATGTAGTGGCTGTAACATACACCTCTATTATACGCTTAAGTGCGCGCCGTATGCAAATTAGGCATTGGTAGCGTAAACGATTTGCCTGGCGAAGTAACGGTAGTGCAACTTCACTAATGTTAGCCACCCCTGAGCGCAAATTCACATCTTAGTGAATTTGCGTAGCGCTGGCAAAAATTCGTCTGGCAAAGTGCAGCGAACATTGGCAAAGCTAGCGCATTTTGGTGCTTTAGCCAATTTGCCCCTTAGGCTTTGAACACCAATACAGCTTTATGCGGCACTAATTGATTTGTTCATTGTAAACACAAACTATTTGGCACACTTACGATCAGCACAAATTAATGAACAGCTCCACTGCTCTTATGGGGCACTGACCAAGTACTTAATTATATGTACTTGATGAAGATGTCACAAGGGTTTGTGGGTGCCATTTTGGCCTATATCAGTAGTTATTGTTTGTATGGTATGCACTTCCTGAGGAAGGCTCGCGTTTAGGAGCCGAAACATTGAAACGCGTTTAGGAGCCGAAACATGTATATTTTGTTTTTTCACAAAAGACCTGTGAGCGTGGTTCCTTTTGTTTAAAATATCTACTATATATCCTAATATATATCCTTCAGGAGGGGGTTCTTTCTAGATGCACCGCCAATTTTTTTTTCTTATGACTTTTGTTTTTTAGTTGAAGAATATATACTGTACACCGATAACTCCCAACCCAGCTGCTTTGTGTCTCCTGAACTCATATAATGGAAGATGCACAGACCCCCATTAGAGGTGGATACAACAGGTAAACACTCTTACACAACTGAGGACGTGTGATCTATACCACAACCTACTTGGCCTGAAAAAAGGGAAGTTGATTTACTTTTCTACGGGACTTTCTAGCTACCATAGACAAAAAACTATATTGTAGGGTATATGGGGTTTTCTTATAAGGAATATTCCCACCCTAGGTTGGGCCAATTAGGATTTCTTTAGCAAAAAAAGTGCAAAATTTTAAACCAATGCTCCAGTGGATTGGGTGAAAAATATTGAACTTAATGGAACATCGGAGGAACTTACGAAGTTCCACTCTACTCTTAATAATTTGAAGTCTCCTATTAAACTCATCTTGGAATATGACCAGAGAGAAATCCACTTTGTGCATATTTATATTTATAACATAGGTGACAAAATACGAACCATTCTGTTTAAAAAACTCATGAACAAGAACAGCCTCATCAATGCCCAGTCCCACCATCCCCCATACATGTCTAGAGAGGTTCTATATTCCCAATTCCTAAGGATCATTAGAAATAATTGTGACGGAATGAATGCAGAACTCCAACTCTCCATGCTTGCGAAGCAGTTTCAGCCCAGAGGATACTCTATGGAACTCATAGAGGAACAACTACAGAGGGCGAAGTGTAAGACATAGGAGGAACTTTTATCAACACAAAGTAAAACCTCTAAGAATACTCCTGAATTGGTTTTGGTGATGGATTGGACTGACAAAATTACACCATTAAATAGAGCTCTTACCAACAGATGGGAAATTCTCAATTTGGATCCTAGTCCTTTCTTTGGGAAAAGGCCTCTTGCAGCCTATAGATGAGGGTAAAGCCTTAGTGATCTATTAGTGGAAAGGGACTTGGCAGGGGCTCAGATAGTTGGCAGTAAGTGGCTTTATAAACCACTCAGAAAAGGATGCTTTAAAGGGCAAGGAAAGTGTAAAATAGAATAAGGCTAGAAATGCGGTATTTTGTATACCAAACATAAACATGTACTTACTGCACCACAAGCCTAATCAAACAAATTATTTATGCTTTCAAAGTTGGCCACAGGGGGCTGTCATCTTGTAACTTTGTTAAACATCTTTGCCTAACACTGGCACTGCACATGCTCAGTATGGTCTGTGCTGCTTAGGGATCGTCATAAATGATCAAAAAACAAAGCTGTTTGAGTTCTGCAAGGCTGGTAAGTAAGGCAGGGGCTCCCCCTGCTGTTCATAAGTATGATTGTTTCCCTGCCAGAAGTTAGGGACCGTTTGACAATTCCTATCCTCAGCACTAAATGAAGGGAGAATTTCACTGAATACAGTCAAGTTTCATAAAAAAAGGTACACATTTTTAAATTAAAGTATATTGGAGATAGATTTCTTTTTCATTAAAGAATGTAAAAATGGGATTTTATTTCTTTGCCTTTCCTTGCCCTTTAAATGTGCTGTCTGTCTGGCATGTGGTGGTATGCCACAAGGATCACACTTTACACATCCGAGAACCAGGGCCAAGTTTAAAATTGACCATAGACATACCTGTACCTCGGACCATGTTGTATACATGACTTGGCGCCCGTGTGGACTATATTACGTTGGAAAGGCCTCTACAACCTATAGAGTGGTATGAATGATCATTGGAGTGCCATATGTGTAGCACTGGCAACCGGGAAAGCAGATCAGCCAGTTTCAAAACATTTGCTAACCTTCATCACACTCTACCACAATTCAGACATATGCTAATTGATCATATTCTGACCCCACTGAGAGGGGGGAACAGAGAACTTGCTCTGTTACGCAAGGAGTCCATGTGGATATTTAAATTAGACACTCTATCTCCAAAAGGACTCAATGAGACACTTCCAATGTCTCCTTTGTATTAAAGGGAAACTGTCATGGGAAAACATGTTTTTTTTTTTTTTAAACGCATCAGTTAATAGTGCTGCTCCAGTAGACTTCTGCACTGGAATCCATTTATCAAAAGAGCAAACAGATTTTTTATATTCAGTTTTGAAATCCGACATGGGGCTAGCCATTTTGTCAATTTCTCAGCTGCCCCATGTCATGTGACTTGTGCCAGCACTTTAGGAGGGAACTGTTTTCTGGCAGGCTATTGTTTTTCCTTCTAAATGTAACTGAATAGTATGCAGTAGGACATGGGTTTTACTATTGAGTGCTGTTCTTAGATCTACCAGGCAGCTGTTATCTTGTGTTAGGAAGCTGTTATCTGGTTACCTTCCCATTGTTCTGTTGTTACGCTGCTGGGTGGGGGAAAGGGAAGGGGTTATATCACTCCAACTTGCAGTACAGCAGTAAAGAGTGATTGAAGTTTATCAGAGCACAAGTCACAAGTCACGTGATATATGATATATATGATATATATATGATAATGAAATGAATTCCCTCTGTGTGAGTACAACAAATAATTTTAATAATTTAACTAAGATTGAAATAGAAGCTTTATCCACCTCTTTGGTACTCCTCTTTGGCTGATAAAGGAGGCTGGATTGTTTTGATGAATTATAATGATTACCAGAGGGAAATACTTTCACAATTGGATGACAACAATATATACATGAAATTGGATGGGGATCCAGTTTGGCAATTTAAATCTAAAATTGATAATCTTTTGAAATTGGCATCTAGCAATAAATGGATTACTGGGTCTGTGTCCAATTTCTTACGACAAGATCATCCAATTTGCCCAATAGTATACAGTCTCCCTAAGATTCATAAAAATTTTACCTCTCCACCAGGTTGATTGATTGTATAAGCAAAGGATGGTGTATTGCATCCATTGGGTATTTACATTGATCGGATTCTCCAGCCATTGGTTTGTTCTACGTTCTCATATCTACATGACACACCGCATTTTTTAAAATGCTTAACAGATCTGACATTGACAGGTGATGAGCCTAAAATCTTGGCCACTATTGATGTGGTTAGCTTGTATACAAGCATACCACACCAAGAAGGTCTCATGAAAAGACCATTAATGAGAGTGATAATTATGAGGGGCCACCAGTACATTTTGTTACGGAGTTATTACAAATGTGCCTTACTTTTAATTACTTTCGTTTTGAAGATCGATTTTACCAACAAATTGCGGGGACCGCGATGGGTGCCCCGATGGCGCCCTCATATGCCAACCTTTTTATGTATCAATTTGAAATATTATTTTATACAAACGTTTCATCGATGATATTGTATTGATTTGGTGGGGTGACGAAACTGTTTTTTGTGGTATGGTTAATGAATTAAATACTATTTCAGAAACCATTAAATTTACATCTAAATGTGGCCATTCACTTGAATTTTTGGATTTGAATTTAAAATTGGAGAATAATATGATCCAATATTCCCTATACCGCAAAAACACAGATCGCAATACCTTATTACATGCAACCAGTTGCCATGCCCCTGCATTGAAAAGTTCTTTGCCTCTGTCTCAATTTTTGCAGGGATTTACGCAATAACTTTGATATAAACAGATGTGAATCACAATTACTGGAAATGAAGGAGAAATTTTAACAAAGGGGCTACCATAGCAAAGCTTTAGATCATGCACTGATTAAAGCCAGATGTAGTGATGGGCGAATTTATTCGCCAGGGGCGAATTCCCACGATTCGCCGCTTGTCGAAAATTCGCCGGAAAAACGAGTCGCGCGTTGTTTTTGACGCGACGCGATGAAAATGACGCGACGCGCCCCGAAAATTACGCAACGCTAGTCAAAAGCGTGCTGTGGCTCGTTTCGTGAATTTTTCGCCAATTTGCGAATTTCTCTGGAAACATAGTATCCCGATAATCCCCACTTAGAGGTTTGGGCATTATGTGTTTGTACGTAGAAGTATGATTCTTAAAGTTTAAGGTCCTAATGTACATATAGAGTATAGACCCTTGAACGGAGGGCAGACTTTTTGGTTTTTCTTTATAAGATGTGATACTTTTTGCTTTTTTCTTTGCCAGGTGGTCTTGGTTCTTCACTTTGGGCACTCCGAGTGGGGAGGCAGCTCTGTTTTTTAGTTTCGCTGGATCACTCCCCAGGACACATTGCTTTCTTTTTCGCTACACATTCCCTTGTTTTCTTTTCTTTTAGTAAATATGGCCAGTACCAGTGATGCCTAGTTCGTTCTGCGGTCACTTCCCCTCTTTATTTTTATCGTTCTTTTTCTTTTTTTCCTTTCTTTTCCTTCTTTCTCTCTCTTCTTATTTATTATCCATTAATTTTATTTTCCAGTGTTTATTATCATATAAAAATATTAATTAAAATAACAGTCGGATGATATCTTTGGAACCTCTATGGCCTTCTCCCTCAAGAGTTCTTGGGACACAGTCCTCCCGATATGGACTAGAGATACGCGGAATAGGGACTGCCAGATCCATAAACCCAATGAAGATCCATTCGATTGAGTTAATTTACAAAGATTATATTTTTCACGATATTTCGCTACGAAAGAAAGCGACAAACTGGATATGCCTAATGATTGAGCATTATGCCGCCAATAAGATTGAGTGTGTAACCATGGGTCGAATCCCGATGGAAATACTTGAGACGGATAGTGATGGGCGAAACGGCCGCGTTTCGCTTCGCCGAAAAATTCGCGAATTTCTCTGGAATTTTTCGCCATTTGGCGAAACGAGTCGCGCGTCGTTTTTGACGCGCGTCGTGCCGTTTTTGACGCGTGTCGCGTCGATTCCGACGCATCGCGTCGTTTCCGACGCGTGTCGCGTCGTTTTCGGCGTGTCGCGTCAAAAACGACGCGCGACTCGTTTTGCCGCTGAGAATTTTTGCGCCCCTGGCGAATAAATTCGCCCATCACTAGAGACGGAAGCTCTACATCTGATGCCATTGGATCGACGTAGAAGTTTGAACAACATCCTAAGCAATCCACAGGCACGAGAGACACTGGTCTGTAGATAATGAGGTACACTTGAAACAATTACACCCGGTATGGGAGAGAGACAGTATGTCGATTTGTTTAATTGAATGGAAGGAGGATCATACCCAGAGAGTAGCGCTAATGGGATATATGTTACGAGTTCACTAATAGAGGTGAATCTGACTTGACATTTTATCGACACTAGAAGGAGGAGTCGGATGATAGTATGCAATTATCATACGTAAGCGAACCAGATATCCATATCACACCGACTATATATTTCTACTTGTAAATTTTCTAATTCGACTTTAAGATACAAAGTTAAGTTTCCGAATGAACAGTCACTTTGTAGCTACACGGCGATGTGTTTGAGGTGAGAATTAGGTTCACTAGCTGTTTATCACATGTATTAATGCAGTAAGTTAGCGGGTCGTGGGACCCGTGATATCAATATATTTGATATTGATATTATATAATAAGCTTTGAGTGATTACAGATGGATTAGAGACATTTGGTCACACATGTTTTGGATAATATGTTTATTGAATAGATATAGGCATTGTGTATTTTATTACAGAGGCACAGTCACGTCACTTCCCCTTTACACTGTGTTTGGCGCCAACTTTTTGTATATCTTGTATGTGTTCACTCTTGATTTTCACTTTGAGAAAGGCTGTTGTATCAGCTGTAACGTCAGTCAGTTTCCACAATAAATAATCTTTTTATGGATACCTGCGAGTGCGGATTGAATTTTCTCCTATGATCAGCCATTTACACACCTGCACCCAGGCAAGTTCGACCATGTTTTCGTGAATGCCGTTTGTTTTGATTTTATATATATATATATATATATATATATATATATATATATATATATATATTACTAGCAAATAACCACACTCACGGGTCTTTTTCATGGGAAAAAAAACTTGCTTCAGAGGTGGAAAAATTCCTTCCTGACTCAAATATGGCAATCGACTAGTCCCTGGATCAACTTGTACGATAAGCTATCTTCCATAACCCTGTAGTCCATTCCTTGCTAAAAAGCCATCCAATGCCATCTTAATGTTATCTAATGTATCAGCCAGCATGACCAAGAAGATAAAATTCCACATCATACGAAGGCGAGAAAAATTCCAGCCCTCTGTACCAGAGTATTTAGACAGCACTGCTGTAACCAGTTTCCCATCCATGGCCAAATAACTTCTTTAAGCCCACCAGATCACATCTACTGCTACACTTAATTTATGGGGGAAATAAGCAATGGTAGGTGGGTAAAGTGCGTACGTGTAGAACGAGTCATGGACTCCCCCTGCACCTTGCAGTTGCAGGCAGCACTCCCAGCCCATCTGGGAGTTCCTTACACAGCCATGTATTCTTCCTGCTGTCCCAGGCTCAGTGTGACTTTCCTAACCCTCTCATTGGATTTGGATACTTTTCCACAGGACAGACTTCCTATGGAAAGTGATCTTCAAAATGCGAGGCGGATCTGTGCAGTGGATCTGGCTTGCCTGTATCCTATAGGTTCCAGAATCTGGCAACTAAAGCTTTTGAACATAGAAACTTACCTCTCATACTGGGGAGAAAGTAACCTTCATCTGCAGTGAAAAACAGAGCACTCCCCCTACTATTTTAACCCTTTAGTTTAGATCAAGTACAAGGTACTGTTTTATTGTTACAGAGAAAAAGAAAAATATTTTTAAAAAATTCATTATTTGAAAAATCTGGAAAATGGTTTATTGAATAACAGATCCCAATACTTGTACTGTTTAAAGCAGTGGTCCTCAAACTTGGCCCTCCAGCTGTTAAGGAACTACAAGTCCCACAATGCATTTGCCTGACTGTGGCTGTCAGACTCCATCATTGCATTGTGGGACTTGTAGTTCCTTAACAGCTGGAGGGCCAGGTTTGAGGACCACTGGTTTAAAGAGATACTGACACCTGAAATTCAACTCTTTCTAACATCTATTATAATATTGGCTTTGAAAGCTACTTCTAACTTTGTCATAAAGTATTTGCATGATGCTTTTACATTACCTGTCTGTTGCCCCATGTTCCTGTATGAGGGGGCTGCCATATTTGTGCAGCAAGAATTTGTTAGCATTAGAAACTGTAACCAAGAGGCTGAGATGGAACAGCCAGGTTGGCAAAGTGTCAGAGAGTCAGGCTTAGGAACTTCAACTAACAATTATATACAAAAACAACCCTCTCAGCAAAAAATGATCAACATGACCTATAGGTAATAGGGATGGCGCGAACTGTTCGCCGGCGAACTTGTTCGCGCGAACATCGGCTGTTCGCGCTCGCCGGAAGTTCGCGAACGTCGCGCGACGTTCGCCATTTTGGGTTCGCGTATAGTTGGCGCTTTTTTTTGCCCTCTCAACCCAGACCAGCAGATACATGGCAGCCAATCAGGAAGATCTCCCTCCTGGACCACCCCCACACCCCTGCCTGGACCACTCCCCTTCCCTATAAAAACCGAAGCCCTGCAGCTTTTTTTCATTCTGCCTGTGACTGCTTGGAAGAGCTAGTGTAGGGAGAGAGCTGTCAGTGATTTCAGGGACAGTTGAAAGTAAGTTTACTGGCTAGTAATCTACTGTTCTTCAAACAACTGCCATCTAGCTGTGTGAGCTTGTTCACATTCTGTCTAAATATCAATAATATTACCGTCTCCAGAAAAAACACCTGAGTGACTTTTTTCAAGCAGCCATAATATATTTTACGTAATCCATATCCACCGCTGTAGTAGTGTATACGTTGACCTTGTAGGCATTATTTGCCCTGTAGGCATTTTTTGCCCAGTGTGTTCTTCAAACAACTGCCATCTAGCTGTGTGAGCTTGTTCACATTCAGTCTAAATATCCATAATATTACAGTGTCCACAACCACCTGAGTGACTTTTTTCAAGCAGCCATAATATATTTTACGTAATCCGTATCCACCGCTGTAGAAGTGTATACGTTGACCTTGTAGGCATTATTTGCCCAGTGTGTTCTTCAAACAACTGCCATCTAGCTGTGTGAGCTTGTTCACATTCTGTCTAAATATCAATAATATTACAGTGTCCACAACCACCTGAGTGACTTTTTTCCCTTTACAGCACAAAACGCAGCGCTGTGTCAACAATGGATTTTTCAGATACATTTTTGCCCTTGATCCCCCTCTGGCATGCCACTGTCCAGGTCGTTGCACCCTTTAAACAACTTTAAAATCATTTTTCTGGCCAGAAATGTCTTTTTTAGCTTTTAAAGTTCGCCTTCCCATTGAAGTCTATGGGGTTCGCGAAGGTCGCAAACCGTTCGCATATTTTGTCGCAAGTTCGCGAATATGTTCGCGAACTTTTTTTCCGCGGTTCGCGCCATCCCTAATAGGTAACAATTAATGTACATTCATATGTTAAAATTCATTTTTTTGTGTCAGTATCACTTTAACCACAAAGCCTATATATGTTCAAAAACGACGCGCGACTCGTTTTTGTTGGTGAATTTTTCTGCGGCAAATTTTTGCTGCAGTTTCGCGAATTTATTCGCCAGCGGCGAATCGCGGGAATTCGCCGCGAATTCGCCCCTGGCGAATAAATTCGCCCATCACTATTCACTATCTTTGACTGATGTCAGTTGCAAAGATAGTGTTGCCAGAAATACTTCAGTGTTGGAAAATGTGTTGCAGGTTCCATTATTCTATGTCATTGCAATGTAAAAGCACTTGCAACATTTCCTTTTTAATCCCCATTTTTAATTTGTTGAATCTGGCTATACAATTAATTTTCTAAAATATAAAAATGTAGAAAAAAATCCTAATTGCATTCCATATATATTATCAATATCTCCAAATCAATAAATAGCATGGGTGTATAAGCCTTAAATGCCAAAAATTGATTCTGTATAGAAGTTCAAAATGAAGTCATTTTGTATTAATACATGCTCAATTTTCAAGACCTTTTGTATCTGTTAATTAACTGTTCATGATATCACTTCAAGAGGGCCATAACTGCTTAATTGCCCTAAGTAACTAGATAAATGTTTCACACAGTATACAAAGTTTCTTTTAGTTGCTGTATGTAACCAAGCAAAGAAAAGCAGATATACAGATTAATAGGGTTGTAACTAATTTTCCACCATGAATAATTGAGATTTGTGATGAGCTATTTAGGGCTACTAATAAAAATGTTTTCCTTACTCTCAAGTCTTTTTGGCCATGTTGAACAAAATCTGCCATGTTTTGCTTTGTGTCAAAATTCTTAAACTGGCGATAAAATTAGCTGAATATAATTGAAGTCAATGGGAAGGCAAAATCACATGCACTACTACACTATGTTGCTGTTTAAGCAAAAAGTACCATCTATAGGCACACAGGCACAACTAATAATAAATTTGACCACAAACAGATAATTTCAATGTGCTTTATATTCCTACATTAAAATTTATAAAATATATATTTATGTGTATGTCCATTGGTTGATGTGGAAGGAAAGGGGAAAGATAAATTGATGTACAGTATGCGTTTGTTGTGCACTTTGCATGCATTTTTTTTGGCGTGTCTTTTTTTTGTTAAAATGTTTCGGCGCTAACAAAATGCTGAAGTGCGTTGTGAATCTGTACATGGCAAAAATTTTCACTCGTCACTGTATAACATATATATATATATATCCTGTCTCTTGCATTCAACTTGAATTACATATATGGTCAGACTTGGCTGGTGGGTCACAGGGAAAAACCAGGAAAACCTGGTGGACCCTGTGGCCAACCCATGCATGCTCCCCCATGATGAAAACTTAAATGTTTTACAATAACAAAGCAGTTTTTTTTCTATATTTAACTACTCAGACGCTACTTAGTAGTGAAGTAGTAGAAATGATTACCAGTCAACCAGAGAATTTTTAAGAAATTGACAAACTGGGAGCTCCTTTTTCTATTGAGAAAACTGTTGTAGCATAGTGGGAAGGAGGTCTTCTGACAATATAGGGCATGTGTGTAGCAGTATACTGAGTGAAAAACGCATGTGATTTTGCAAATTTTAACACCAAGCAAAACATGGCAGATTTTGTTCAACACAGTCAACAATACTTGAAAGTAAGGAAACACTTTTTCCAGTTTTATTGTTAGCAGAACAGAAGCTCTAATTTAGCTTGCTACAAAAAAGACATGCTTAACAAAACAGTAGCAAAATGGGACAGATTCAGTCATCATACTCTCTGTTAAGTGCTATAGAATATGTTGGTGCTTTAAAAATCAAGTATGCTAATGTAGCACTATAGTAAACTGATTTTCCTATTGTCAGTTGAACTACTTTCGAATGGTATGGTGCCACGCATGAACCCTCTTTTCTCAGGTGTAAACCGTTGCAGCGAGGCGGAGGAAGGGTGTAGTATAACTGTAACCTTGTGCTATTTCACACAAATTGGGTGCCAGTGGTTTTCTTTAATGCTCAAACCAAATTATGTTTATTAACCATTGAACATATTCCCAGTGGAATCATAAAGAGAACATAACATACAAGCAGCATATACTCACAGTTCCACATATGAGTCAAACTCCTTTAAGCACGGACTCAGGTCAATGGATTGATGTGAAAGGTACAACCAGGTTTCAGGCTTTATCCTAAGTGCAGGCAGAATATTCCTATTTCCCTGGACTTAAACACTGTAAGATGCGCCGGGAGGTTCCGGCGATCTCTTACCT
This sequence comes from Xenopus borealis, assembly GCA_024363595.1. Taxonomy (NCBI): domain Eukaryota; kingdom Metazoa; phylum Chordata; class Amphibia; order Anura; family Pipidae; genus Xenopus; species Xenopus borealis. Next base: position 92,412,268 of record CM044431.1, read on the forward strand.
CCCGGCGCGTCTCTCCCTATCTGGCGCTGCGCAGTCGCGCATTTACTGGTTCCTGCTCTGAGACGCCAGCTTCGAGCGTCGAGCGTCATGACGTTTCCAGGGGGCGCCGGTTTTTTATTTTGGTGCCAAAACCCCTTTAAAGCAGTCCTCCATTTTGAAGATGCACAAGCTGGTCCAGTTTTACTGTTCCTGCCTAAGCGTATATTCTCATCTGAATTCCTGGTTTTTGACTCCTGCCTAGTGATGGGCGAATTTATTCGCCAGGGGCGAATTTGCGGCGAATTCCCGCGATTCGCCACTGGCGAATAAATTCGCGAAATGCCAGCAAAAATTCGGCAGCAAAAATTCGCCAAAAAAACAAAAACGAGTTGCACGTCGTTTTTGACGCGACGAAAATGACGCGACGGAAACGACACAACGCGCCGGAAACGACGCGACGCAACTCGTTTCGCAAATTTTTTCGCCAATTCGTGAATTTCGCTGGAAATTCGCTAATTTTTCGGCGAAGCGAAACGGGTGAGATTCGCCCATCACTAATCCTGCCTGTTTATTGACTTTAATTATTGCCGCCTGCCTTGAACTCTTTGCCTGATTTTGACTCCTTCTCTTCATCCTACTGGTACCTTGTTTTCGGAATTGTTTGTAACCTGGTTGGTTTCCGCAGCAGAAAGCCCGGGGCACCAAAAGGGCGTCGTGAACACCAGAACCCACAGGTTACCCCTGTGCGTCAAATAAGGTACTATCACGACACAAGTTTCCCGAACGAGATTGTTACAAACACTTATGGGCAGATTTACTAAGGGTCGAATTATCGAGCGTTTTAGCCCTCGAATTCCACTGGTGAATATTTTGCAAATAAATGCCAAAATCAAATAAAATATTTGCCGGTTTTGAGCTATTCGCCAGAATCGTACGATTGAACGACTCTACGAAAAGTCACCGAAAAAATGCTCGAATATTCGCCAAAATCATACGAATTGAACGTTCGTAGTGTTCGATCGTATGATTGAAATTCGGCAAAAGACTTAGAAAAAAAAAGCCTATGGGGGCTTCCCATAGGCTTCTATTGCAATTCAGTAGGTTCAGTCTGGCGCAGTAGGCAGTTGAGTAAACATTTAAAGGGCGAGTTCTTCGACTGGTGAATAGTCGAGCACTCGAATATATTTTTATTCCATCTGTTCGATCTATTCCATGCGCCCGAATATTCTATATTCGATGGTTGAAAATACTTAATTTGCATATTTGAATAGTCGCACAATCGAATTCAGACTATTCTCGACTATTCACGCGAATATTTTGTAAATCTGCCCCTTAATCCCTGCTTCTGGGTAATTTGTACCCGGGATCTTAATCCCTCTATTTCTCCTGGCGGAGTTTGAGCTGCACAACTACTTACCCTTTCTATCACTCCTAGATTGATCTATGACAGGGTATAACTATTCTGTACTAAGGCCTATACTCTCAAGGGACAAAACTTCTTCCCTTCAGCCTGCAGAGCTGGCTGTAGGAAAAGGGCCCAGACTGCATGGTTCCCAAGACTTTTATACTTTGACACAGCACCATCTAGCGTACACTGTGAGAACTACAGGAGATTACATAAGCACTAGGTCCCATTATGACCCATTTAGGCATCCATAATATTAGGAATGTGCCTGTTAGAAAAATGTGAGGGTGCCTAATTTTCACATCCCTACATTCTCCCCCTGGTGAATTCCTTCTGTCTCTGCAAGGAACCTTTCAGAAGTCAACATTGAAAATACACTGTCAACACATATGTATAACAATCAATATTACAGTTACCATATCCTACAGTAGCCTCTCCATAGGTCTACTAGGGACACCATGGATAACTTGAAATATAAACAGTTAAGGCACATCATGCAAGTAACCTAGCAGTTCCGGTACATCATGCTAGAAACAATTTTTAATACCACATACATTGCATATTAGCTATTTGTATTGTTTTACTACACCATTACCTTATAACCCCTTCGGGCTAACTTTCCAGAATGTACCCAGGTACAATGGCATAGCTGAAAGAAACCTATCATAAGCAACATTTGCATTATTAGGCAGGTAAACCTGGTCACTAAAAACCTGCAATAAAGGCATAAATTAGAATACCGAATTTCAAACACAGTAATATTCAAGTTGACCCCACAGTCCTCGTTATAGTTCCAATAGACTAATAATACACTGGCATCATGTGTACATCTCTAGCAAGGGCATCATAGATTCACCACAGCAGGAGGAGAACCAAAATATCCAGGTACAGCATAACCGGGTCTTCCTACGGTGTCAGTTGTCCAGGGTTAGGTATATTAGGTCCATTTGAATCCTCAGAATCCAAATTCAAACCTCCCTCCACATCTGCAACATAAACTTGAACTCTCTGAGAATCAGGTCGAAAAAGGAGAAGCATCAACACTAATTCACCTCCCGGAGGCAAACTACCACTTTCCCAAATTGATGCAGGCTGTTTCCCACAGTCGCTAGCAGACTAGAATCCATCTCCAACTTCTTCCTCATTTAGAGTCACTTATACACCCTCATCCGCTACTGGGTCAATAGTTATCTGAGGAGATTGAGGTACAGGAAGCAGATGATTTCGGTGCCAAGCTTTAACTCTTCCATCAGGACCTTGAATTTGATACACTGGAACACTGGGTAGCTTACTGACTACCTCGAACAAATCCTTTCTTAAACTTATGCTTTATATTTGGCCATAAGTTCCGCAAGAGCACTATATCTCCAGGCCTAAACTCTCGGGACCATACCTTGCCATCAAACCGTTGTTTTACCTCAGCAGCATTTTCCTTGGCAAAGCGATAAGCTTCCTTCAAAGGGGTAGATTCATCAAAGAATGAAGTTCCACCACTAGAGGGAAGTTTCACAGCTCTCAATTCATTTCTATGGGATTTTGCAAGGCGTATTCATCAATGGGTGAAGTGAAAGTTCACCCTTTGATGAATACGCCTTTAAAAATCCCATAGAAATGAATTGAGAGCTGTGGAATTTCCCTCTAGTGGCAGAACTTCACTCTTAACTTCACTCTTTGATGAATCTACCCCAAACTGTTTTGAAGACTGTTCACACTCCATCAGTAGAGACACCCAACTGGACATCAATGGGCAGTCACGCTTCGCCTCCAAACATGAAAAAATAGGGTGAAAACCCATTAGATTTGTTTTGGGTCCAATTGTAAGCATGGACCAATGCACTCACATGGCGGCTCCAAGAGGTTTTATCTTTGATAGAGAGTGTACCCAACATATTAAACAGTGTCCGATTAAATCTTTCAGGAAGGGCATCTCCTTCAGGATGATAGGGAGTCGTGCGACTCTTGGCCACATTCAATATGTGCAATTCCTTTATCAGACGACTCTCAAAATCATGTCCCTGATCAGAGCGGAGACAGTTTGGTAAGCCATAATGAACAAAGAACTTCTCCCATAACACTTCAGCCACTGTTGTAGCTTTCTGATCCTTTGTTGGGTGTAATGATCGGTTACAACTAGTATATTTCCAATTCCACTAACATCTTGGTCAATACACAAAAAGTCCATGCAAACCAAATCCAATGGGCTGCTGCTCTTTAAGTGTCCCATGGGGGCAGCTCGGATGTTAAAGACTTCCTTTGAAGACCGTCGACAGTAATCATCAACCACTTCCCTCATGCATGGCCAAAAAAGATCACAGATCAAACCACAAGTCTTTTCAACCCCTAAGTGGTCCGCCGATCATGGAACAGCTGCACCCTATAAAGAGCCCCATCAACAAACTTCAACCCTTCCCGAGTCTTCTTCATAAGTTCAGGGTCTCCTCTAGCAACAGCCTCTCTAATCTGCCGAACCACCGGGTCCTTTTTTGTTCCCAAATCATTTTCCCAGTACTTAGACTCTTAGGCACTCCTAAAGCCGTAGGGTAAGCATACACGGAGGAGATGCAATAATCATTTCCTCCAAGGGAATCCACTAACTGCAATTTGGAGAAGGCTATTTGCCCTGTCTGTATAGAAGCCGTAGCACAGTGAGCAGTCACTTTCCACTCCAAAGTGGAACCCAACACGATGATATCGTCCAGATACACTATGCTGTGTCGAGGAGTCAAATCACGCAAAATCTTTTCCATGAGCCGCTGAAACGTGGCAGGGTCCCCACTTATGCCTTGCGGCATGCGGGTGAACTGATAGAACCCCAAATGGACAGATGAAAGCGGTCTTCTCTTGATCATCCCTATTCATGGGAATTTGGTAATAATCTGACCATAAGTCCATTACAGAGAACTACGCACTACCATGCAGGACATCTAATGCTTCATCAAGTGTATACTGATCTGGGACAGTGCATCTGTTAAGTGTTCAAAAGTCCACACAAAGATGAACACTGCCATTCTTTTTTCGTACAATCACAATGGGGGAGGCAAATGGGCTGCGTGATTCAACAATTATCTGTTGATCCTTCATCTTTCCCAAATGACTTCAGACATCCTTTAAGTCACGAGGCGGTATCTTCCTGGACCTCTCTCGAAATGGGGTATCATCACTCAGTCGTATACTATACTCAGCATGGTTGGCATACCCCACATCCATCTCATCTACTGAGAAAACATCAAAATACATCATTAACTTCTGCTCGAACCCATGGCAATGTTCTACAGGGTTATCAGCCTCTTCCAAGTTAAAAGAGAGTTTAAAGTCCCTGGGCCCCACTTGGATGCAGCAGGAGTTCACACTCTCCACCGGCAGGGATCGTAACCGGATGAGAGATAATGTTTATAACCGTAACCACATCAGTGCGAGGCAGCTCCGGCGGTAGTCCTTCCTTTAAGGAACTATCTCTCATCTATTTTGAGCAGCTTCTATGGGATTGGTCTTCAGCAAAAAGTAACTGCCAGGGGAAACAAGCACAATTTCCACATACACTCGAAGGCTTCAAGCTCCCCCAGGAGGGATCTCCACCGCGTGACCAAGATTTCCTACACAGCACAGTACAGTTGGATGCCTTCCCTAGGGCGGAGGAAACAGAGGAAAGCTTCACATTGGAGCCTACAATCACAGGAGCTGCCTCCTTGCCGCGGGGCAGCGGTCTTACATGTAAGCAGGGACATTTATTGGGGGACAATTTACTCCTACACAGTTGTACCTCTACACAACCATCCATGTAAGTAGGACCGGTCCCCACCCTGAAAACAGGTATGTGAAAATGCACCATCGTCCCATTCCTGAATAAGAATAGTAAATGAAAAAGGCATGTCTAGTTTAGTTAATGTACTAATTACTTTCACTAGAACCTTTAGCCATTGATTTGGATGTGGCTGAAAGAGTGCTGAATATCCCATCAGCTAGAGAGCATAAGCTTGACATAAGTGCAATTAAGGTAGAAATATGGTAAAAATACAAGGGGTGTGGGTGCATGGCAGAGGAGTGAGTAGTGTATGTGCTGAGCTCCGCAGCGTCACTGAAATAAGAAGCTGATCCCGTTTCTATCAACAAGATGGGGAAGCTAAACAAGGTCTACACACCCGCAGGATCTTCCAAACTGAAAGACCCAATATCAGTCGGCGGTAATAAACACTTCTTTCTGTCTTCACAAGAGACTAACGAACAACAAGGGAAAGACAATATGGCAGGCACGCCTACAACCAACCCGAGCGATAGTGCAGGGACTAAGAACACTCCTGAGGTAAGCGGAAACCTCGAGGGAATTTTGGCTATATTATGCAAATTACCATGAAAGACTTACAAACCTGGGGCACTGATCTAAAAATACAACACACTCTGAGACAGCTGCCCTAAAGCTGGACATTACCTCCATACAAGACTCATTAACAGAGTTGGAGGACAGAATAACAAGCTTGAGCACTTTACATTCACTCAATACCAAGTCTATTAACAAAAATGGCTATGCCATATTAGACTTGAGACACCATATAGAGGATTTAGAGAATAGGAGCAGGAGAAGCAATATTCATATACATGGCATCCCAGAAAGCATACAAAGGGAAGAGCTACGTGAAGTATTAAATGATGCAGCTAAGCCTGATATAGATTAGCAATTGAACCTATACACAGAGTTGGGACACAGAGGAGGACAACTCCCAGAGACATTCTTTGCTGCTTAGCACGTTTGAAATCAAAGAACGGATACTACAAAAATCAAGAGATGTGGATGGCATTCACTTTCGAGGAGAATACCAAACACTTATATCAGGATCTTGCAGCGTCCACTATTACTCAAAGGCGCCTATTAAAACCAATTACTACATCTTTAAGGGAATGAGGCATCTCCTACAAATGGGGATTCCCCTTTGCACTCTGGGCACACAAGGGAGGCAATGTATCTGCTCTACGCTACCCAGTGGATGCCCCCTTATTTTGTCAGCAACTAGATATTCCTATTGTAGATGTTACAGAGTGGTGCAACTTTATCTGAGGCGCACCAGAAGACACAATAACAAATATAACTACAGATGACCCTCCTTCTCCCCTGCGCTCAAGAGACCACACTCCATCCAGATCATGACAGAAAAGAATCAATGCCCAATCTCCTGCTAGATTGCTGAGCTCTCCTAACAGAAAACTTTATACCTACAAACACTAAAATGGTCAGTTACTAGTCTGTACCAATACAGACACTATCGTTATACCGCAGATGTGTCATGATTATAATGTTTTGTTTTTATCATGTTGTTGTCTGACCACTCATAATCTCTTAAGCATATCTGTGCCAGTCACACACTGAAAACAGTTCTCATGGAAAATGAATGGGAATCTTTTAAGCAATACAGAGATACTTGAAACCAAAGAATATTTCCAACAAAACACCAACTCGGCCACGAATGCTATTATTGAATGGTAGGCTTCTAAATGTTTCATAAGGGGCATCCTAATACAACAAGGGGCAAAAGCTAAGAGACATAAAGCTCAAAAGAAACGTGATATAATACATTGAATCCAACAAATATATACAGTCCATAAAACGTCACATTCATCCCAATTACTTTTGACACAGTTGACACAAGCAATATTGGAGCTTAAAACCTTAATGCAAGGAGAAACCGAATGAGCTACTTTTACCCTACGTAAACTCTACTACAAACATGGTAACAAATGTGGCCATTTACTAGCCAGGGCACTAAAAACTAGAGAACACAAGAACCACATATTCCAAATGAAAGATACAAAAGGATACTTACACAACTCGCCTAAGGGAATACATAAAGTTCTGGTCGATTTTTATAAAGGACTATACAAGATTTTTGCAACAGATAATAGATTGGACTTACCATGGCCACACCAAAGCTTGGGTTAACATGGAACAAACGTGCTCAACCCAACCACTGCAATTTCTTCCTTGGCTATGCCCTAAATGTCGAGATCTTACCACACCACAGCATTTACTTTCCTATGCTCTCAACCTATAGGACACGCTTAAAAAAACCGAAAGAAAATCTTTGATAACACCATTGATGTATAACTTGTATAAATTTTCCATCTGTGCCCCAGAGGAATTCTACCTCATTGGGAACAAATCAAGGAATCTATTCAACTGCCACCGGCAGAATACTTTAAATTCCAGCAAGTTTCCTTCTAACTAAACTACCAACCTCTACAGATGCGCAGATTTTCACTGAATTTTAAGCTCTGTGCTGCCACTCATCACCTCCCAGACACAACATCTCGTCCATATATCAATTGCTGTTAAATCATCCAAGAGAACAACTACTGGTGCAACCTCACCTTATTAAATGGGGCAATGCCCTGCAACAAGCTTTTACGATACAGGAACTAGAAGCCATTATACTCAAATCGTGCACTGGACCCAGGAGCTGCCGAATACTCAAAAGCAACTATAAGATCTTAACCAGGTGGTACAACGCCTCCACCAAATTGTGCAGACTCTTCTCTGGAGTCTCGGATAAATGCTGGCGCTGTGAACTTGGCCAGGACATACTACAACATATCCTATGGGACTGTATCTCAATACAAAAATATTGGTCTGAGATCTTAAGCATTTGCAATGACAAGCTACAACTCAATATTGAGGCCACACCAGCTGAGGCCTTACTGCACCATAATACTACCCCACAACAGCTCTACAATAAATCTCTGACACAATACACTCTGAATGCAGCAAAAATCTTAATTCCTCGTAAATGGAAATCTGGAGGAAATACGTAAATTTGAAGAAATGCATGCTGAATCACAAACAGCCATCCGGAAACATTGAGCCACTTGGACACCATGGACACAATGTATGGAAGAAGAGGTACATTGAAACATTAGGGAGGGTTCTCTGCCAAACCATGATACTAAGGGGCAAATTCACTAAAGCCTGAAGCGTCTAACGCTACCGCTAAGTCAGACCAGGCGAAGTTCAATACAATAGATAGGAGGTTGAAAAAAAAATGTAAACATTTTTTCTAAGTCCCAAAAAAAGCCAGCCAAAAGATCGAAGGAGAAGGGATAGTCTAGATATGTACTTTGTGACTGAATATAGTATGGAAGCAGAACAGATTCGTAAAATAATACAAAAACATTGGAGAATAATTCATTTGGACCCACATATGCAGACCGGTAAGCTATGGTACTCTTATCGAAGAAGTAAAACGATAGCAAACTATGTGTCACCAAGTATGTTGCCAGAAAAAGAGAGGATAAATAGATGGTTGGATTTTTATGGAACATATAGATGTGGGGCCAAAGTATGTAAGGCATGTAAATTTATGAATGTATCTAAGGTAGTTAGGAGTACTACAACAGGGAAAGAATACAAGTGTAGGACATATGTGAATTGTAAAACCACGAATGTTGTATCTTTGGCAACATGTATATGTGGATTGCAATATGTAGGGAGAACATCAAGGAGAATGAAAGATCGTGTTTTAGAGCATATAGCCTGTGTAGGAAGAGAAGATACTTCCTCATCAATAGCAGACCATATTTTGAGTAAACATAGTGGTAATGAAAAATGCATATCATTTCAAGGCCTAGAACATGTAAAGTTAGGAAAGAGAAAGGGAGACATAGAAAAACTTCTGAACAAAAGAGAAGCCTGGTGGATGTTCTCATTGCAAACAGAACATCCAGCAGGTTTAAATAAAGAATGGGAAATTAAATATTTTATAGGAAATTAGTAAAACGAAAAATGGAAATAATGAAAAATAATATAGATCCCCTTGAAATGAATGGAAGAAGTCACACAGAGTTAGAATATTTATGAATACATAGAGCATTTAAATAAAAAATCTATCTCTTTACTAGGTAAAGGTTGGTGTTAATTAGAGCTTAAGAACACTAATTTGCTTTTATAGAAAAGTATTTGTTTTTACTTATTTATGACTATATGGCTTTAAGAGATGTGAACAGAAGTTTGTCATTTTTTGTATAAAGCTTTGTCAATTTGTATGGTGCTTGATGCCCTGAGGAAGTGACCAAGGCGGTCACAAAATGCGTTGGCAGTCTTTTCACTGTAATGTAGCCTAATATTGTGTGCTTTGAAGAAGGCGAAATAAAGCAAGATGTTTTAAACGACACTGAGTGAAAGTTTGCGGTGGATTCCAGACACAATACAAGTTGTCTATCAAGGATTGTCATCCAGACTTAAAGATCACTTGGTCTCCAGCAGTGGTGTAACTACTCCCTGGTGGGCCCCGGTACAGGATGGGCACTTGGGCTCCCCTGTCAGGCCCTTACCTCTATAAATACCATGCTGGAGTGCTGATGGCATGTGTGATGTATAATCTCCCCCTAGATAACTGCCTGCCATAACCATTTTTGTGGCTCCGATGGGCCCCAACAAGGTGGGGGCCCTGGTGCAATTGCACCCCCTGCACCCCTGGTAGTTATGCCCCTGGTCTCCAGGGATCATCCTGAATTATTGGAAGACCTAATTGCCCTCGCTATCAAGGTGAATACACAACTCAGGGAACATCCACCCGATAGGGAGTGCGGCAAAAGTCTTCAGCTAACTTTGGCTCCACAATTTCAAAAACCCCTGTTGCCTCCTGGCGGTGAGACTTGCCCTTGAAGAATGGCGACCTAAGCTATGGTCTCCAGTAATAATCCATCTATTCCTGTTTATAGATGAAAAACTCCAGTAGAATTGCAGGAGTGTCATACACTGGCAATCAAAGGGTGCCCAGAGACAATGAGTTAATTGGGGACATGCTGGTGATCACATTTGTGTATGTGCTGTAGGTCACATACACCAGCGAGCTTGAACAATGGGAGGCAGGACCAATGCCCCACACTGGGTGAGTGAAAGGTATGAACAGCCAATAGAACTAACCACAAGGGGTTGGGATCTTAAACCCAGCAATTTTCAAAATGCACCTAGAGGACCTGGGCCGGTTCAGTTGTTGGAGAGTTGTTGGGCTGCTGTGCTACATCTGACAGAAGTATTGGGTAACAGATCAAGGAAGGATCTCCCACAAATACAACCCCTGAGGATCTAGGATCCCTGAGGAGTTGGTTACTGCTGGAACTGGGAAGCTGCTGCACTTCTGGAGAACAGGAGCCAAGGGCTTATACCCTTTCTAAGGAGACCCTGCTGGTTGGTGTAAGGGCCTTGTGGGACTGAAGTTCCTGGTTAATTACTGACTGCACTTTTGGGGGTTGGTATGTTGTCTATGTGTAGGGTTGCCACCTGGCCGGTATCTTACTGGCCTGGCCGGTATTTTTGATGGTTGATCCTATTGTTATTAATAGGAAAAAAAAGATAAGTATAGGAAGGCCGGTATTTTTTTTCAAGAAAAGGTGGCAACCCTATCTATGTGGGATAATTTGTGGTCATTAGTTGAGTGAAACATTACCCCAGTTTTGGGGAAAATAACCGTCCAGCTACCTGTGGATTTACCCACATCAGAAATTTTCCCAGTGTGGAGGAACAGTTCAGTTTGGTATTATAATGTGTAGTAAAAATCACTAAAACTAATTGGTGAAGATCTGTGGTCTTGTCATATATGTGATGTCACACCACTTTTTAGAAGGGGCTTCTATACTGATCATAAGAACCTAGAATTTATTCAAACCCTTAAAAGACTGAATCCCCAACAGGCAAGATGGGCCCTCTTCTTTTCCTGCTTTAACTTCGTTTTGACCTACCATCCTAGCTCCAAGAATTGGAAAGCGGATGCCCTGTCTCAAAGCTTAACTCCGATGGATCGTCTCCCTGAAAAGCAAGATACAGTGATTCCTCCTGCCAGAATTATTGCCTCCCTTTTTCCCCAATTTGCTAGTCAGTCCTCCTCTCCTTCTGACACTCCTATCGGGATGCCGTTCATACTCTGAGATTCGTCTGCTCATTTTGCAACAGAGCCATTGCTCTAAGCAGGCTGTACATCCTGGTCCTGAAAAGACTCTAGATGTTTTATGACATTTATTCTGGAGGCCAACCATCCAAAAAGATGTCAAAAACTTTTTCAGCCTGTACCATTTATGCCTCCTCAAAGGCTAGCCATACTCGTCCCAGTGGTCTATTACAACCTCTACCCATTTACTCTCGTCTATGGACTCAACTAGCTATGGACTTTATTTTAAAGTTAGCATGCTCAGATGGGAACACTCATTTGGGTAGATATAGATCACTTCAATAAGATGGTACGCTTCATTCCTATGTGGAAACTCCCTTCAGTGGTAGAACTGTCCTAGCTGTTCATCAAATTCATTTTTCAACTGCATGGCTTCGTGGAAGAACTAGTCTCCTACAGAGGAGCTCAGTTTACATCGAGGTTCTGTCGCTCTTCAGTTTTCTTCTGCCTACCATACTCAAACCAATTGGGCTGTGGAGCGAGTGAACCAAGCTTTAGAACAGTTCCTAAGGAATCAAACCTCCCTCTGATCTCCTACCATGGGCGAAATTTACTCAAAACAATGCATGCCTGTCAGCGGGGGCCTCCGGCTCCCACGAGGGGGGGTGAAGTCAGGATCAAGGAGGAAGTCCCACTCAGCGAGTTCAGGCAAAGTACAGTTCAGGGAAAATCCAATAGCGAAGTCAGGTCCAGGTAAAGGTAGGACGCGCCGCCCGGAAGGTAGGACGCGCCGCCCGGAGCTCCCGGAAAGGCTCCGGGCGGCGTCTGTGACAGTACCCCCTCCCCACGGGGGGCCACCGGACCACCAGGCTGAGGCTTCTGGGGAAACTGGGTGTGGAACACCTTCACAAGGCGGGGAGCATGCACATCAGAGTCCTTCTCCCACGAGCATTCTTCAGGGC